>JAZFAU010000009.1:2887500-4087500 GCA_037178615.1 Dione vanillae | reverse complement strand
TATAGATCGCACTAAGAGACATTCACAGTACATGTTTGTAAACAGGCGAAGACGTTCGGCTGATGAAAATGGTGCGTTTTTACATTAAAATATTAAAAAAAACTACTTATATATAATAATTTAGTTAAATTTAAATCGTACATTTTATAATTTTGTTAAATTTATATTTTTACTATTATGAATTTATGAAAGTTTTTCTTTAAAACTTATACAAAAAATGGATATATCTATTAAGACTATAAAAACATTTGTATCGGTTGAGAATTGACAGTATATTTTCTCATTTTTTATTTTCATTTATTTTTGTTTTTATATTTTCACGCTTTATCCCGCATACGGCAGGGTAGGCAGAGGGAACTGCAGGAACCATATAAACCTAGTGTTAAGACTCCGTTGCTTGTCCTTTCTCCGTCCCCGCTTTCCGCCTTTTTCGAGGCATTGCGTGTTGCGTACGGCTCAACGTACTCAACGCCGCGCTTTGCCTTGTTTTCAGAGCGAAGAAAACGGAAATATTAATTTCCATCTTCCTAGAGTGGGAATCAAACCCACAAACCGGCGCGTTTACAAGCAGACGCTACGCCTCTGCGCCACGACGATTTTTTTCATAAAAATGTATTATATGTTTTCTCATAAATATATATATTTGCAATAGTGGTTTAAATATAATTTTTCAGCGGAGGATAAAGTACAGTCTTTGGGCCCCCAGTGTTCGTATGCCGTTCTTCCTATAACAAAAGAGACACGCGGTGGCTTCGACTTTTATAACACGAGTGTGAGTTCCATATGTAATTACATTAGAAACAAGCTAAACCAGCGCTAGTATTGTATATACAATTTTTTTATTTAAATTTACTTAGGCCTTTGTCAAAAACGATAAAATAAATTTGTAAAAGAAATCCACCCAGATAAAAAATTGTTATATTTTTACACGCTTTATATTAGCTTCACTTGTATGTTTGTAACTAGTCAGTTACGCGATTTACCATGAAACTTTAAACGGCCAGATTTCGTTCAAACTTTGTAGATTTATCGAGGACCGATGACAATACACAAATTTGATAAAATTATCCCATTTTTCAATTTGCGAAATATGATTTTTAATAATTTATATATTTTTCATCTATAGTCGATAAGGTAAGAAAATTAATTAAAATTTTCTATAATTTTTAATGTTTTATTTTAGTTTGCCATGTATGTAGCGTCAGACAAGGAAGAGGGTCTCTACAATTTATATTTCCATAATTGTCCTGCAAATACCGAGGAGCCTACACCTATCAACGTTATGGTAAGACATATGCAACATGAGCTAATGAATCACATTAAAAACAAAATTAATACATCTTTTATTGTTTCTTTAAATCATGAAAAACTAAGAACATAAATATATTAAAAGCATTAGCTTAAAAAAGTATTTTTTGGAAATATGCTATTAATGCTATGCTATTAATAATATTATATACAATAATATTTTTAGATTGAAATTTACGAAAGCAATGATGGAAATTTCCTATCAGCCGGTGAAATGCCTCTGCCGGCGTTATACAGTATGATGTCACTTATATTTTTCTTAAGTGCTGGCTTCTGGACGTTTATATTAAAAACAAGCAGACATAAAGTATACAGAATTCACATATTAATGTGTGTGCTTGTATATTTGAAAGCTATGTCTTTAGCGTTCCATGGTATTAACTATCACTTCATACAAACTAGAGGAGAACATGTCACAGCCTGGGCCATTTTGTACTACATTACACATTTGTGAGTATATAAATATATAAAATATTATACAAATACAAGGCTAATTTTAGTTACAAAACAAATAATGTTATAATTTATTTTCATTTTTGTCAACAGATTGAAAGGTGCAGTTTTGTTTGTAACAATAGCACTTGTGGGCACCGGCTGGAATTTCATAAAGCATATATTAGCCGACCGCGATAAAAAAATATTTATGGTCGTTATACCTCTGCAAGTAAGTTATTTTTATTAATATGTTGAAAAATGCAGTATTCAATTAACTAGACTGAAGTTTGGTTAAATATAATTAGACATTTTAAACTATCTTTTGTAGAACAAAGTGCATTTTCTCTTTGTTTATATCTTGCTACGTATAAATATATGAAAGCAGAGACACTGTTTATATTTTGTTTATAAACCGATTAGATAAATCACTATATGTTGTTTTTATAATATAATAAGTAAAAAGACCTATATCTTAGAAGTTTGACTGAAAATCTTGGGTCGGTTAGACACTTATTACAGTCTCTTTTTAAATAATACCATCACACTTTCATCACCAGGTAGTCGCAAACGTAGCAGAAATCATTATAGCTGAAAGTGAAGAGGGTGCAGCCGAGCACAATACGTGGCGCATTTTGTTCATATTCGTAGACATGTTGTGTTGCGGCGCCATCATGTTCCCCGTAGTCTGGTAATATGATTTTTTTATTACATATTATGGTGTTGAGAATATGTAGAATTATATAGGATATGTAGAATTCAAAAGAATAACAAAAATAATATAAACTAATAACTAATCGGACCGTCGTGGCGCAAAGACGTAGCATCTGTCTGTAAATGCGACGGTTTATAGGTTCGATTCCCACTCGAGGAAGATGGATATTTCTATTTCCATCTTCGCTTTGGAAACTAGGCGAAGCGCGGCGTTGAGTTCTGCCACTCAACACGCAATGCCTCGAAAAAGGCGGAAAGCGGGGACGGAGAGAGCAGGGACAAGCAACGGAGTCTTAACACTGGGTTCATATGATTCCTACAGTTCCCTCTGCCTACCCTGCAATATACGGAATAAAGTGTGAAACAAAAAAAATAATTAATAGTAATAATAAGTACTTACCCTAAGTTTGAATGTTTCTTCCATCAATCATTTAATTTATTAAAGAATTTATTACTATCCAAAATATCAAAAAGGAAATATGGCAGTAAAAATTGATGCATAATTAGAGGAGAAGCATTGGACTAAACATTATGAACGATAATAAGTGAAAGTCGGAACAATATTTCTTAAGTAGTTCTTGTACTACTCTTAATTTTTTTGCTATATTTACTTTGCATTGCATATTAATTTGTTTAATAACTAGAAGGCATTTTTTCAGGTCAATACATCATCTTGAGGATTCGTCAACAACAGACGGCAAGGCGGCCGTCAATTTGAGAAAGCTTAAGTTGTTCCGACATTTCTACGTGATGATATTGTGCTATATATATTTCACAAGAATCATCGTTACTATACTTGAGGTGTGTCTTATACATTTATTTCATAATATATATATATATATATATATATATATATATATATATATATATATATATATATATATATATATATATATATATATATATATATATATATATTATATATATATATATATATATATATATATATATATATATATATATATATATATATATATATATATATATATATATATATATATATATATATATATATATATATATATATTTATTTATTATGTTTTGATCATGTTGAAGCTGGATTTTATAGTTAACGACGTTAAATGACAAATTAGTTACATTTTTAATTATACTTAAATCCTTTAAAGCTTTAATAGTACATACATACATATACCAGTATTGTTTTGAGTAACTTCGGTTACACAATAGTTTTGATCCAGATTGTTGACTGGCTGAAGATAGCATATATCTTTTTTCAATAAGTACTTATGCTTATCAATGGTATGTTAAATAACTCTGCAAATTACAGAACACAGTGCCGTTCCAATATTCGTGGATAGATGAAATGTTCCGCGAGATGGCCACATTTGTGTTTTTCGTGATGACCGGATATAAGTTCAGACCAGCGGCCGCCAACCCGTACTTCACGCCAACCCATCAAGACGACGTTGAGCCTAAAGTGTAAGTAATAATCCTATTGACAATTAAAATACATACATATATGGAAATGCTGTAATAAGCGAAATTGAATACAGAAAATTAGTACAATTGTAAAAGTTACTAAAATAATAAGATTGTTATATTAAAAATGCAACCTACATATTTTAGATAGTCTTAAGAAATGTAGCTAAAGTAAAAATTGATATTGTTCGGAAGTTTAGAAAAAAAAAGAATAGATACGTAATTCACAACTTTGTGGGATTTTCGCCTTAGTAGTGAATATGGAGAATAAATTATACACTTCCCAAGTTAGATTCAGCATCTTAATTTTTTTACTCATTAGAAGCTTATATTTACTCAACTGAACAGTTATTAATATCATAATGAATCGAAAAAGTATATGTTTTATATATATATATATATATATATATATATATATATATATATATATATATATATATATATATATATATATATATATATATATATATATATATATATATATATATATATATATATATATATATATATATATATATATATATATATATATATATATATATATATATATATATATATATATATATATATATATATATATATATATAAAACACGCAAGTGATTAATTTCTTCACAAATATAAAGCGAAGAACAAAATAGATAATGAGAGTATTTTATAATTATCCTTATTTTTATGGCTCGATTTTGCGGAGACAGATGCAAAATGTTATGTTGCTGATATTATGTTGCTGACAATAAATTACTCTTGTAAACGATTTTCTATTGGCAGAACATTTTGCATCTGTCTCCGCAAAATCGAGCCATAAAAATAAGGATAATTATAAAATACTCTCATTATCTATTTTGTTCTTCGCTTTATATTTGTGAAGAAATTAATCACTTGCGTGTTTTATATATATATATATATATATATATATATATATATATATATATATATATATATATATATATATATATATATATATATATATATATATATATATATATATATATATATATATATATATATATATATATATATATATATATATATATATATATATATATATATATATATATATATATATATATATATATATATATATATATATATATATATATATATATATATATATATATATATATATATATATATATATATATATATATATATATATATATATATATATATATATATATATATATATATATATATATATATATATATATATATATATATATATATATATATATATATATATATATATATATATATATATATATATATATATATATATATATATATATATATATATATATATATATATATATATATATATATATATATATATATATATAGATTATTCTTAAATTTAATTTTATGTGTAAATTATACAACTTAGGAGTTAAAAAAAAATTAAATATTTTTTTTAAATAGCGTAGAAATATGATACTTTTAATGCATAAATAAGCTATTTTTTATATATAGCATTTTGTATAAAAATTCTATGTGAAACGTAACTATCTGCATCGGCTATCTGCAATCTGTCGTCAAAACACAGTTAACTCAGTTGAGTTTGCTCATTGGCATGCAGATTAGTGATCAATCTACAGATATGTAACAATCTAAGAATGATGTTGATCTAAGACTTAAGATAAATGATTAACATTGGGCGTAAATTAATAACATGTGAATTTAAAACTAAATTTCAAAACTTAATATAATTGTTTAGATTTGGTAACATTAAAAGTTATCCTACTAATATTTTTATGTCATAACATAACAGTGTCATGTCATCTTTACAGGTTGTCAGAAATAGGAGTGCTTGACGGAGTCACTAATAGGGAGAAACGGCGAGAGGACATGCAACCTCTAATGCAAGACAATTCAGATTAGGCGTCTTAAATTTTTATGTATAAGCAATAAATATAAATATGTATGACTATATTGGTTATAAATTTCAACAAGCAATAATATTACCTTTGCATGAATTGTTTTTGTCGAAGAAGACCATATTCTATACTTTATGTACCTATGTATGTTTGTTGCCTCATTTAGTATTGTTTGGGACGTTTGACAACATGATGTATTCATATAAATGTGCGACTTTTTGTTGACATATGGGATATTGCAGACTTAAGTGTTCCTTTATTTATGTTCTATTTACTTTTGATTTTTCTTGTTGTCTTCTTTATTATCAGTGTAATAAAGTGAAATCTTTTAATAATCGTTATGAATGAAAACGTTTGCCAAGTCATTGATTAATTGACAATGCAACAAATGGTCCAAAATGTTAGGATGGATATTAAGCTTGTTCTCGATTGTGAAATGAATCTTGGATTGGCAAGATTTATTTTATATTAAATAGGTAGATACTTAAACATGTAAGTTGTTGTTTCTTTAATCTCACACAGGTTGTGTCTATGTCATAGAGCATACTCTTTACTATTAAATATAACTAATGATATTTAATAGAATTATATATAAATTATTTGATATCATTAGAATCATTTTATCACTGTGGATAATTGTTGCTTACTTTTCTCTATCTCATACTATGAAGTAAAAAAGTATGTGGTTGTCAAACTATTCAACAAGAGTATGCTCTTTGAATTCGATATAACACTTATATGATGTTGAGTGAAAATATTCGAAATATTATATAAAGTAGGTTCCTAGTAAATAACTATGATTTTGTTTTGGCGGTACTGTATCTTTACATATAAAATGTCGACTAAATTATAATGTATACATTATGAAACAAGTGATTCAAATTATTTGTGTTAAAAGTTTGCCGCACTTGATATCATGTATTTTTTTATAAATTTGTTTTATTTTATTAACAGATTTGTAATGAGCATATTTTGTTTGATGTTTATTATAACTGTGTTTTCAATTTTCATAATTTTTTTTTCCATTGTTATTTTTTCATAGCACCTCTTGAAATACATATCATCTTCTCACTTAATAAAAGAGCTGTGTATATATTAAAGTACACTTAACAATATGATTCACATCTTTGTTTTAATACATATAATTATGAATTTCATTCTAAAATGAATGATTATTATCGTCATTATTAATTGTATGTGTATCGGACCAAGAAGTCTCGTATATTACATATATGGATGCTCTATTAAATAAATTTCGCATTTGTAATAATATTATAAATTAAAATATTTTTATATATAGATGATAACATACTAATACACGAAAACTGCATCAGTTACATTAAGAAGATTTTTTTTTCTTTTTAAGTTTATTTTTAGAAAATTGTTATAGTTTAAAAGGTTTAGTTGTTCTGCTTTTTCAATGCTAAATTGGTTGTTTGGTGAAATCCATGAATTTTATAGACTGCATGGTCAAATATTATTTTATTAGCTCTCAAAGTAGGCAAAGCTCTCAAAGCAGGGTAGTGTTAAAACATCACATTTTGCTTGCCGCAATGAGCTTAGTATATAAGCTCATTGCGTTTCATGGGGTGGAATCAAACGAATTAACAATAAATGCATTTAAGTTATTGATTTAAAATACTTTAATAAAGTTTTTGACAGTGGTGAAGAATCATTTCTTTCATATAAAAATTGTTTAATGAAGTTACATAAAACTATAACTCTAATCTGGCTCTAATCTGATTTGACTTTACTTGGTGCAGACTGTTTCTATCTAAATTCAACATGAACACGTTTTAGAACACGAATTAAGAAAGCTACTTAAATTCTAGATAGTACTTTTTTTTCTTTATAGGTATATAGAGGATTTTGTTGTGTTAAATATTTTGATGAAGTATCTAAAAGTGTAGACGTTTTCTCTTATCGTACATTATGATAACTGTTTTTGAATTTCTAGAAGGTACAAAAAAACTATATAAAGAAGGTACAAAATTAATTCGACTTGTGTTGTATGCTGAGTTAAAGTAATTATATATATCAAATTCGCTTTAAAAAGATAGATGATTTTTACTTATAGCTGTAGCAAGTCATATCATATGCGTAATAGCTATTTATAGTATTTACTTTCCATTTACTTTAAGACAATACTCGAAGAGTTATTACAAATATAAACATAAATTTTCATGTCTTATATATGATTTCACACTCAAAAACAATGGATTGCTATTAATTGATTCCAAAAAATTAATTGATTAATGTCTAAATGTATCTATTAATATGATTACAATTTTAATGAATAACCTTTTTAGTTACGATACAATGCCAACAATTTAAATCATACCTGGCCTACATCTCAATTTAGAAAAAACAACATTTTTAAAAAATTTCGTTTTTAGTAGTACTGAAATTTTTAGTAGTCATAATCAATATAATATTTACGCATCAATAACACTCGAAGGAATGTTTACATCATTTTAACATTTTTTTTTATTTCGTGTGACATTACGTAGTGACATTCCTCTCCTCCTCACATCTATGGAAGTACATACATGCTGCGATGCTGAAACTTGCGAAACAAGTGTATGTTTTAAAGAATCTGAGCTCGTCTTTACCTAATCGATTTTGAATTAATCATTTTAGTGACGCATTTTACAGTGCTCTATAGAAATAAAATGACGGTAAATCAGAGACACGTGTGTTTCGTTGTTATAGGTATTCACTTGCTTCTACTTCTATCGTAAACAAATTAACTCTAAACCTATTAATTATTCCTTGTTAATTTAATCGTAAGTTCAATCAGCTGTGTATACATATATCTAGTTATCATTTAAAATTAACAGCAAGCAGTATGCGAATATAGAAGTGCGCTTGACAACGATCGGTTTTAGGATTTTTAAAGAGGACAATGTTATAAAGATGCGGTGGAACAAAAATATAGTTTTTCAATTTAATTACTTTTTGAATTGTAGATAAAATAATAATGGACCTGCAGAATCGTTATGGCTGCTTCATTTATTACAATAATTTCCTTGCAATATTCCAATTGAATACAGTGGTTAGGATTGTGTTTTGTATTTGCTTACATCACGTTATGCTTCTTTAAAAACAAATACTTTTTTCATTCAATTATTAATCTATTGCATCATTTCTCATAAAAGTTTCCTTATTGCTTTTCAACTCTGTACAATATTAATTTTTGAAGGTACTAATTACCTAATGTCTATATATATATATATATATATATATATATATATATATATATATATATATATATATATATATATATATATATATATATATATATATATATATATATATATATAAGCAGGAACAATAGGAATCTAGTGTTAAGCCACTCCCTTGCTTGTCCCTGCTTTCTCCGTCCCGTGTTCAGTGGCGGAACTCAACGCCGCGCTTTGCTTATTTGCCAGAACGAAGAAAATAGAAATGGAAAAATCCATCTTTCCCGAGTGGTAATCAAACCGACGATTTGTGCGTCGCGTTTACAGGTAGACGTTATGCCTCTGCGCCACGACGGTTCTATATATAATTAGGCCGGTTAATCGAATTTTTACTGTATTTGTAATTGTAATATGTATTTAGAATATAGTAGACTACATGCAAATCCTCCATGAGTCTAATTGTAACATAAAAATATATATATAATTTTAATATTTTCCTGTATTATTTTAAGCAATATTAAGTTAAGAGGTGTTTTTCAGGATTTTACCTAAATATATCATTGGTTTACTATAAATACGAATGTAAATAACTAAGTGAATGTACGATATAATTTGAACATTAAATAAATATATAATAAACATGTAGTTTGTTTATAATTTCATAACTATAAAATGAAATTGCTATTAATATTTAATATAGAGTGAAGGTCATATTATTGATTGAATCCGAGCAGCCGTCGTCGTCGCCTACGTGTAACAATAATTAAGGTACCGACTACCTACATACATAGGTAACATACAATTTTATTGCAGTTCAAGGAATTAAAGTGTGTTTTGAAATAAATGTATGTTACTTATATAATAAATTGAAAACAAGTCGTTACATTTTTCGGAGAGAACTTATAAAAGTCAAACAGCCTAAAAATTTCAGACGCACACAAATTAATTTTTCTTTGAATGATAAAAAGATAAAAGCTTGTAATGTCTTTTTTTGTCTCGTATGAAATCGTTAAAACTAAAATATAATTTTCCATTTTTTGTGGAGTTTTTATATATAGTATATCAATACGTAATTTTTTTTGGATCATTATATGTATCTTCGACTTAGGCTTAGATGTTTGAAACATTTTTGGAACGAAGTTCCTTAATATTTCGTAATCAGTAATTGTCGGTGGTGTAAGATTTTCATATAAATATCTTTCTTTGTATATTATAATAATATGCTTTTATAAATATTGTAAAGTAGTTTATTTTATTTTTATTAATAAATTATTAAAAAATATGTTACAAATGGTTATATTCTTTATGAGGTATAAAGAAATGACTATTTTCGTCGAATATACATTTTTTATTATTTCTGTGATAAAAATAAAATAAACTACTTTACTACAGAATACAACTTAAAATTAATATTTTTATATTTAGAAACTATGTCTGTATCCGGTGGCCCACGAAATCAGGCGTTATAGTTTTATGTGTAAAATTTGACAATAATTAGGATCTTATAGATCACAGAAACAAACCATTTTAAACTTACATCTGTGGTGTACACTATCGTAAAGATAACATTGTCAATTTTAATAAAATGTACTTTCCGCTGACCTACAATAATGCGATTGGAACTTTCAGTGCACTTGTAGGTACTACTCGTACTAGAACGATATTTATTTTTAATGTTCTAAGTATTTTTTGCAACAATTCAATGTTTACAGGCAGTATAGTTGAACGTTAAAATCATACTTCGTTTAATTAGAACATGAGAATGGTGCTATCAAATTGTACGAATGCTTTATATACTTCAGTTTTGAGTTCGAATTCTAAACAAACGAGTTCTTCATAAGGATTTTAATTTAGTGGAATTATGAAGTTAATAAGAGTTAACTTTTAACCAAAATCACCTTAGTCTTTCAACATGGGCGTCAATTGGGGGAGGGGGCGGTTTAGTTTACGAGAGAAGTTTTGGCTTTACTATACATGTATGTAATGGTTCTTGTTGTTTTTTTAGTAATTGAATGTTACGAAATAATATATAAATGTATTATAATATTCTTTTTTTTTAAAGTTAGTATTAGTGTACGTGACAAATGTGTCATAGCTATAATGATAGCTGTATATATTTTCAATTGACTTAAAATATCTATAGAAACGCGCAGGAAAATATCTATAAAAACGCCAATGCCTTTCAAGTACCTTATAGTCTATATTTAGTTTAACCTTTTGAATGATATTTCTTAACAAGATCGTATGAGATTAAAAACATATTTTGTTTAATTTAATTAATAACTAAATTTACAAAACTAACTAATATTCTCACTAAAACTCTTACTAAGATTTTTAAGCAGCTTGATAGCACCAAAACGTTGGTAAAAAGACATTGGTGAAGTACAAATAATAAGCAAGTATTACGCACTGAAGGTTCCGTATTATAATATTAATAACTATTATAAATTTATTTTTTACTATTTTGTTTTTATGATATATATCAATAATTCCCAACTATCCAACTTTGTCATTGTTAATAATATCATAAGTTTTAACGCACATGGCAGGGTAGGCAGAGGGAAAATACGAACCTAATGTTAAAACACTCCGTTGCTTAGTCCTTGCTACCTCCGTCCCCGCTTTCCGCCGTTTTCGAAACATTGCGTGTTGAGTGGCGGAGCTCAACGCCGCGCGTTGCCTAGTTTTCAGAGCGAAGAAAATGGAAATAGAAAAATTCATATTCCTCGAGTGGGAATCGAACCCACAAACCGTCGCGTTTACAGACATACGCTACGCCTCTGCGCCACGACGGTCCTTGGTATATATATATATAATGAAATTTTCTACGAGAATACAATTTCCCGCTAGGTACAAACTGAAAACTTAATATCCACCACTTTGCTTAGTATCTAATTGACTTAATGTAGATGAGGACAACCTTTATTACAAGGATGCATCTACATACATGTCACAAATAATCGACTTATCGTGGGGCACTTATTACATTATACTCCTATCTTCTTTTTGATATTCATGAAAAAATCCCAGCTTAATAAAGTCTAATATAGAACATTCTGTTAAACGTGCTAAAAATTATATTTAAAAACCATTAGTAGTCTATATTACTTTTTTTTGTTTAGAATTGCATTCATCGACATATTAGCCGATAATTTTAACCTTAATATACCTATAATATTTTTTCGTTTCCTGCTTTGCAGATAATTTGGAAGCGGAATTTGACGTCGCACTTTTATCATGTTATCAGAGCTTGCTCTAAAGTGAAAATTATTTACTTCCCAAAGCGGGAATCTATCTAATGAAACTGTCAAGTTGTTAAACCTAAAAATAAAAAAAAATCTAGAATATTAAATTTCCTAATACGCAAAGAGTATACGCTGTTTGATTGACTCATATACACGGTTGTGACGGCGCAAAGTTCATCTAGTACGTATATACTTACAAACATTTTGTTGTATACCTGCAGAAGAGAACTTTGGCATCCGTCCAAGCATTCCGATCCCCCATACATAGCTGTTGATGAAATTTACTCCAAGTTTCGTGTTGAAAATATTTTAACAATACAAAGATGACAGAGTTGTAAGGTGACGCCGGCTATTCTTGTACATAATTTAATTTAAATTTTTATTTTACACCTACTAATATTATACAGTACTGATCAGTAGATGATTAAAAGTTGATAGTTTAACTCATTTGACAAAATAAATTATTTGTACAAATTATTTTAATCGTTTACGAATGTCAAATTGTAAATGTGATGAAAATGTGTTGTTTCGTACGAACGTTTGTCGAAATGAAGTCGTGTGGCTGACGTTGGACACGTGGCGCTGCGTCAGGAAGCTGGACGCGACGTAAACATGGCTATTTGCACGACTGATCTTGGCCAGATCTTGACCCATTAACACCGGAGCCGATGTCAGAGCAGTGTCGCTTTATATATTTTTAGCTGGAAGGCGGGAGCGGGGTTTACGTTGAGTGAAGTGGAGAGTGCGTCAAACGCCGCACGCGGGGCATTCGGCAGGCTCGCCGCGCGGCCGGTCATGCACACGGACACGGCAAAATGACGAGCCGAGGCATACGACGGAAGAAGTCTTCACTGTCCGAAGTGAAAGTGGCTGTGATTGGTGCACCATCAGTCGGCAAAAGTGGTATGTATGCAACCAATGCAAGCGTTAATGCAACGATTGCGATAATATTTATTTTCCAAATTAAAATTCCCTTCTTTTCATAAATAAAGTAAAGTTTTGGTTTCAAAAGCTTCGTTGATATAGATGTGAAATATAATGAATCGCATACATTTGTTAGATATGAGTAACTCTACAGTGCCTTGTTATGACAGATAGAGAAACATCTAACACGTGTTGCTTGTGATGGTATTCAGCTGCATATTTTACTTTTATTGCATATATATATATATATATATATATATATATATATATATATATATATATATATATATATATATATATATTAATTTTTTTATTATAATTTCTTAACAAATTTATAAAATATATTTTACGAATTGTAAGATACAATTTCATATTTTTGTAAAATACTACAATATAATTTAAATTTGGTTATATGATGATTTTGATAATATAAATATGATTTATAGATGAAAGTGCACTTTTATTACGGTAGATACCATAGTAAATTAAAGAAAATCCTGGGAACTGTTCAAGTAAATCAAAATTATCATAAATTAACAATTTGGATAGATATGTTATTGTTATAAATTATTTAACCAACTTACGAATTATATTTTTATAAATTATAAATTATGAATATTACAATTAATCAATAATGACGTTGAAGATCTTCACTAAATAATGATTTTTAAAAAATCTTTATATATTTAATCTTTATTATTTTTATACTAAAAGTGTATTTAATAATATTGCCTAAAATATTTTAATTTAAATAACGTTTTTATATATCAAAAGTATACGTGATTCATCTCGTATATAATATGTTTATTAAATAATTTTGTCTCAAGGTCAACGGTCTCCCTATTTATAAAATATATTTATAGTGCCTACTGTTTTTAATAGTTTACAATGATTTTGACATCAAATTAGAGTTTTTCAACAGCAGTGCGATTTCATTATTTATGTGTTTAACTTGTTATATCAAGATCTTTTGTTACCAGGTTATTGTTATTTTTGCAATATGCTAATATAGTTTTGTCGCGATTTTTTGTTCATAATTAATTTGTGATCCAAAATTATCATTTGTTAAACAGTGACAGATTTAGCTCGGATGATATTATAATTTACCTTAATGCTGGCTGGCTTGTAAACCGTAACAATACTTCATTTTCGTTTCATCTAATTTTGGCGCCAACATTGTTAATGGCGCCGCAGCAAACTTTAATATGTATTTGGGTCAATGGGCATAATTTAATGCACTTGTAATTTGACGGTAGACATTGAAATGTAAAAAAACAATATTTTACTAATAAATACATATTGTTCATTAAAATATTTCAATAGCGATTATTTTAGATATATCCGTAGTGTGAAAATAGTGCTGAAGACAATGAATGACGTGCTTATAAGACCGACCTCTAATAAGCTAAAAATATCTTTAAAACATGTGAAGTATTCCTGTTAGAACGAAGCCGATCAGAACAATATATCAGACTATTACGTCAACATATCATATCTATCAATTGTACTCTAAATATTAACAATGTCATGTTTTGAAATATTACTTTTAAATCTTTTACATGATAGTTCTGATGCGATAATTTTTAGTATGAAAAATATATTTATTTATTTACTTACTAATATAGTTATATGTATATACTTATTTGTATAGTTCTTTAAAATATACGTTAAGCTTATAAAAAAACGTAAATATAAAGAATAAAGTAATATTCATTACTATAAATAACTATCACAAATAACTTATCATAAAAAATTATGCAACGTCTCTGCGACACTCGCTGAGGTCAGACGGCTAAATTCAATTTCGCCCGTCGTCTTGATTCACTGGAACCCACCACTACGGGCAATTGCAAGGTAGCTTTTATTTTAAGTTAAACTCAATAAAATTTTCAAGGAATCACGGCTTGTTATATATTATAGTTATTAAGTTTCTTTATTTATTTTTGTGTTGTTTCTTTATTTATGTGATGTAGCTAAAAATTCTTCAAAGTTAGCAATTTGAGTGATGTAATGTACAAATTATCGTATATGAAATATACTACAGTATAACCCAAATTTTCATAAATGTTAATTATAGATAAAGGTGCACTTACATATGTTTAAAAAAGAGGAAAAAAGCCACTAGGCGTTGTTTATGAAAAAAATTGAACAATTGGAATTTGCTTAAATTAGTGAATGGAGGACCGGATAAAACGGACCTTGATACCAATAAGCAAGTGACATATGTTATTAGAAAGGTCTTATAATATAATACAATAGTTACTATTGTAGCTCATATCAAATTGCTGCGTGAAAAAGTTATGGCTATATGAAAGATGATTTTAAGCAACAAAGTACATTATTTCTTATTCTAAGACATTGCGGTGCTATTACAACGTGTTTAAACATGTTATGGCTCTTGTACACACTGGGCCACACAAGACCACACTAGCGTTCACATAATGGGTTCCTGCCTACATATCGCTAGGCGGTCAGCGACGAACATACTACCTGCGCTACGTCGTGCACTCCGCATCACCGCACCACACCACTGAAATACTCATAAACATTATAAATTTTATGTACAACGTCATAGATTATAAAATAATTCATTGTGTATTGCAAATAATTGATTTGTGTTTGTATTTTATTGCTTAGAATCGTGTATGAAAACAAATTTTCTATATCACCATAACTTTTTCACATAGTGTTTTGAAATGTGCTCACGTAGTAACTATAGTAATATATTGAAATACCTTTTTAATAATATATTTTACGTCGTTATTAGTTCTTGGACCAGCTACCATACATTCTTGCTGGTCCTCCTTTGCATGTATATTTATTAATTATCGATACAACATATTCAATTTTATTGTATACCTTCTCTTCTAGATCTAATTATAATATCTATCAATGAGCATGTAGCATGGTCAATGTCCTGCACTTACGTTCTCTTCTCATGATCTAATTTATATATCTCACAAAGTAAGACCCCCCAAAGCTAAATCAAGAATTGTTTTCCTACGCAATTTTGGAAGTATGGATTTGTAACGCTTACGTGAAGATGCCAAAAAAATTGCCTGGTCCATTATTGATGATGTAAATTCAGTTGATGACCAAGTAAACATTTTTAACTCCTTTTTAATTAAACTCTATGATACTCATGCTCCTCGTGATACTCATGCTCATGGCGGATATTAAAAAACTTCAAACTAAGAAAAATAACGCTAAATCTAAATATATCTCTGATTTCAGTGAGTTAATAGAGAGAAATATGTGAGAGCACGAAATCGTTGCAACAGGGTTTGTAGAGATAGTCAACGACGCTATATCTATAAATCAGTACTTGATGAAGATGATCCTTCCATCCAAAGTTTGAAAATTTCTAAAATCCCTTGGAGTTAGTAAATCGAAGCAAAAATTCATTCCAAAAATTTGAATCTGAATCTGAATTTTCTAGTACAATTGATAGTACAAATAAACTACAGACTTTAAATTATCTTTCTACATCACCGACTCCTGAGGTCCCTCCTTTTAAGTTAAATCAATTTACTGTCAGTGATGTTAAAAGAAATATTATGGCCGTTAAGTCGGATGCAGTTGGTGCTTACTGTATTAATCGTAAAGTGATCATCCCTTTATTAGACCTATTTGCTCCTGTAATCACAACTATCCTGAATCGTTCCATAGTCCTAGGTGATTTCCCGTCTATCTGGAGAGATGCCCAAATCATTCCCCTGCCTAAAAAATCTAATCCTTCTTCTTTTTCTGATTATCGCCCCATTTCCATTCTTCCATTACTGTCAAAAGTGCTTGAACGTCTTGTTCTAAAACAATTAAGCCCATTTCTATTAAAACATCATTTTCTAAAT
The DNA here is from genome assembly GCA_037178615.1 of Dione vanillae. Classification (NCBI taxonomy): domain Eukaryota; kingdom Metazoa; phylum Arthropoda; class Insecta; order Lepidoptera; family Nymphalidae; genus Dione; species Dione vanillae. The sequence goes on along the minus strand of JAZFAU010000009.1, from coordinate 4,070,532 downwards.
CCTTTACAATCTGGCTTTCGACATGGTCATAGTACGACTATTGCCTTAGTCAAAATCACTGATGACATCCGTCAGTTCAAATTGTTAGACTTTAGTAACGCTTTCGACACTGTTGATTTCGACATACTTCTTGCCATACTTAGTTCTTTTAACATATTTCGAATAGAGGTTTCATATTCTGATTGGTCGCTTAATAGTGCGGGCGTTCCTCAAGGTGGCGTGTTGTCTTCTCTTCTATTTTCAATTTTTATTAATTCTATCTGTTCAAAAATCTCTTCTCTCTTCCAACTGTATGCCGACGATTTACAAATTTATTCACAAGGTTCTTTCACTGAACTACCTCATACTATAAAAAAAATTAATAGGGACCTTGAAACCATTTCAATTTGGAGTAAATATTTTGGGCTATTGACAAATTCTTCAAAAACTCAATCTATTGTAATCGGCAGCCCTAAGTTGTTGGCGAAAATTAATAAAACGCAAATGGCGCCTTTAGTAATAAATTTGATTTGTATTCTATTTACCGAATCGGTGAGAAATTTAAGAGTTATTTTGGATCAACTGTCTTGGGAACTACAAGTAGGACAGGTAAGTAGAAAGATTTTTACTGCTCGTGCTTGCTTAGGCTGCGTACTTTCCTACCATTACCCACCAAAATTATGTTGGCAAACTCACTCCTATTACCCATTCTTGATTATGCTGACATCTGTTATCTTGACATTAAAGAGGAGGTATTGAATAAACTTGAGCGGTAAAGATTTTTGCATTAGGTTTATATTCGGTGTACGTAAATATGACCAAATTTCCGAATTTAGAAATAAGCTTAAGTGGCTCCCTATTCGCCTTCGCAGGAATACTCACATACTTCATCTTTTGTATTCAGTGCTGTTTAATCTTTCTACTCCTCCTTACTTGAAGAAACAATTTAAGTTCCTTCATGACCCCTACTCACGTTCCTTACGCTCCAACAATAACCTTTTACTTGAAATTCCCCTTCACTCTTCCTCTTTTTATTCTAATTCCTTCTACTATCATAGCTGCTAGACTATGGAACTCTTTACCTCTTAGGATCAGGCGTGCTACACATTTTTAAGAAGAAACTTAAAGAATACTATCTAAACCGGTAGTGTAGCCTTTCATTTAGTTTTTGTTTTTTCTTTCTTTTATATGTTATTAATATTTTGTTTTTTTTTGTATACCTAATAACCTAAATTAATAAAGTTATAGTATGTATTATTTTCAATATATGTAGACGTATGTATATGTGTATGTATGTATGTATGTGTATGTGTATGTATATATGTGTATATGTATGTGTATTGACACTCGTTGTATTTATGTATGTATGTTTTTAATCGTATATTTATTATATATTCCACGTATCTTTAAGTATATGTTGTACTTTTAATGCACCACCCATTCTTATAGTACTGCTACATTCAAAGGTAGCCTGGTAGAGATCGCTTCAAGTGATAAGGTCGCTTTGTTGTGCTTTTATTATTTTTTTTGTTTTACTCCTTATGCTATGTTTTTAGTTATGTGCAATAAACAATATTATTAATATTATTATCATTATTAATTTTAATTACTAAAAAATACTATGTATAATTTTTACTCTGTCACGCCAACTAAGAATTTTCTTAAGTACAAGGCGATTTTGTGTCTGAAACGTTATAAGGTCATATAATCACATCCACCTTAAGTATACGAAAATGCAAATATGTATCCATCCACGTATGTAGGACTAATTTTATTTTTTTTAAAAATAAAAGTGCACCGTTTCGGAATAAATTCAGCATATTAATATAATTTTTAGTAAAAATGATAAAAAAACTCCAACTCAAAACCTCAATGTTGAGTAAAAAATTTGGCACTAGCGAAATCAAAGCTATTTCCTTGTGAAGAGAAATATTTAATATACAACTACTTGTTGCATACTAGCATTATTTTTTCTTGCCTCTGGTATGAAAGCAAAAAAAGTAGTAATAACTTTTATAATATCATTGACATGCTCGGAAACAGTCTCTCTTTGATCTAAGCTTGCATTTTATAATGAAGTAATGATTAGCTTGGTGAAAGAACATACTTTGATTTACTTTAACGTTTTGACGTTAAATTATAATTCTGATAGTTTGCTGCCAGAACGACTTTTACCATAATACTAGTTTCATAATAGCAAAACTGTATCAAAAAATAAACAGTAAACATTAATGTACTTGGCTACTTTCTTTTTTGTTGTTGTAATTATTCGATTAGGGTCTATAATTGTATCAAAATTAAAAAATCTTTTAACAAAAGTAAAAAATCTTTCGATACAAGATGTGAAAACTAAAAAATATTGAAACCTCTAAATACTTGTTAATTAAAAATAATGTCTCAATCGTTCGGCATAAATATTTAGAGGTCACGTTATAAAGGAAACGTGTGTTTCATGTGACACGTTGACGCGCATACAAAAGAAACGGTAATTAAATTATTAATTGCAAGAGTAATTTTTCGGTAAATTATTTTTATAATTTTAATTTTATTCTCCATAGTCTTTTAGATAATAAAAAAATACTTCTACAAAACAAGTTAAAACATGTCTGGAATTCATATAAGTACAGATAGATTATATAGGCCATGGTCAAATAAAAGAATTGGTAAATTTTATGTTATTTAAGGTAATATTAAAATAATAAGATACGAACATCCGTATCATTAATGCAGACATAGTGACGACATCAGGGGACATGCCAATACCCCACATTTTGGCATGGCCTGAATTGATATCGTTAAACCTGGAATAGAGCCAGCTTATTAATGCGAGTATGTCCATGTGTTTATTATTATATTAATTGTACAAATAAATGGTTCATACATACAAGTTCTTGTAATTTTGTAATTGTTTTCACTATTTTGATGTTGAAGCACCAATTAACTAATTGTTTATATACCTAAGAATAAAGTTTGCTTAAACCAAGTTTATTTTATGAGCTTTTTCTAGCCTGCTGCTCCGTTACTTTTTTTACTGAGTTATCTATATTCTTCTAAGGCTTATGTTAATTGATTGTAAGTATGCTTCGAAAAGTATATATTAAGTTTTTGAAATGTATTATATTTATATTTTGATGATCACTCGTGCTTAGATTAAAATATTATACAGAAAAGTATAATAAAAAATGTATTAACAAAAAAAAGGTGCACTTTGACATGGCAATGAGCATGCTTGCTCAATATTCCAGAGTTTTCCAATTTATAGGTACATACTTATGCACAAGTTCAATTTAAACTGGATATATTAATATTTTTCAAGCAAACACACTCAAAGTATAGCTTTCATTTAAAATTATATTAAATATTTTGATATTATGTGTTTTGTCTCATTTTGTACACTTTTATATTCTGTAACTATTAGTTCCCGCTATAGTTGCCAGCATATTAATGTGACATGTAAAATATAAGAAGTAAGAATAAAATATAAGGACATGATGTATTAATTGGACTACACCAGCAAATGTATGATATTACAAATTATTCAACTTATATCTTATGCCTGATATACGAGGTTCATTAGAGTAGGTAGTTTTTGATGACTAACATTATGACATTTTCTTTAACAAATATACGTTGCGTTTAACAATTTTTCAGGTCGTTTACAAATTTCAAGTAGATAAACAAAATGCGTGCACTGGACATAGCAAAAGTTTTTAACGAATGTTATACACAACAAATACAGACTGTATTTTAGTATTTGAATTAAAAAATACATATACTGCATCAGAGTCGACGATCAAGCAAAATATGAGCTACATCAAGCGTATGACGTTTTACTATAGGATGTCGGGATTTCAACAATACTACTCATACAAAAACAACATGAAACTAAAAACGTCAGCTAGAATTCTAGGGTGTATAAAAAATAACGTAATTACCGTGTAACGTGATAATTCAATTTAGGTGACAGTGTTACGCTCGCGTCTTCACATGTGTGGACTACATGACTATGTTTGAGGGACTTGCATATATGAGAGCAGTATTAAATGTAAATAAAATAATTTAAAATGGATGTCATAAGTATTTGTCGTTGTTGTGGTTGATAGTACGTTCTTCAATTTAGGGCATAATTATATCTGAATTGTTTTGATTTCCCAGCTTTACTGTATTCCTACTAAACATTTAATATCTCGAACTTGGCGCACTAGTAGTAGCTGCTATATATTTAATATTCTATAAAGATTTTCTAGTAAAACAAACGATTAGTACAGCAACAGCAAGAAAAGGAAAATGTTTCTATTTATATGGAATAATTCTCATAAAAGTTACACCGAATTTCTAATATTAAATGAGAAGAAGGGTCGGTACAGTATATTAGCTATCTATAGGCAAAGGACTATTCTATTCGTTTTACGCGACTAGAAAATCCGTAATATCATTTCGATTCCTTTTAAATTTTCATGTGTCTTGCTTTATTCACGTATGCGCAATTCAAGAGCTGTGTTTTTATATCGAAATGTGTTGTAAGCTAAATATTACATAAAGAACTATTTTACTCACAAATTTCAAGAACATCAAAATTAATAACACTGTTGGTTTGGTATAAGGTTTTGAATTTTTTTATGGTGTTAAATATTTAATTCTGTAGTGAGTGGACGCATTGTTCACTAATAATTTTTGAAAATCTGTCCCCGTAATAAAGGTTACGTGCGTCATAATGAGAATTGTAATAACTATTGCAGGGATGTCAAATTACTTTTAGGTTAAAATTGTTAACATTTTATTTATTTGAAACCTCCTCAAATTGTTATTCATTGTCGGTATTTAAGAAATCATTATTGAGCAATTTGTTATTGCCAATAATAAAATATTATGGATTTGCGTGGGCTTTCGTCTACTTCGTACTTCCTAAACTATTACATTCCAAGTTCAACGACGCACAGCCGTTCTGATATAACAGTAATTTTATTTTCATCAACGTGAAACGCGAGTTAATTTTTAATGTCCTCGTGATTTTGAAAGCAGTCAATATAGTTTGTTGTGTGCTCAGCCGACAAGTAAAAGTCAATATTAAAACGGACGACTATTGCATAAATATTTTTACGGTTCATCATTAATTACGTCGCTACTCCGCGGCAACGGCTATATGAGGTTGGTAGCACCTGGGTGGCGTAATTGTATATTAGAAATTTTTACTTCTTCCCATATTCGTAATTTTGGACAAGTTTTTACAAAATTGTGGCTTGCGTTCGATAATTCTTCGTTTTTCATTATTATTGACATTACGCGAGTCAAGGCGTTGGAATTAAGTATGACATTAAACTAAACCAATAGATAATAAAGCACTTTCCATCATTCACTTTGTTACAAAAATGATCAAAACGTATTGAGAAGTTCGATGTTACGTTCGTAACGTACAAAAATTAAAAAATATCGTACAGATTTAGAATTTATTTACATTTATCGCCACATAAGTTTACATTAGCATAAAATATATTAATATTGTGTACAGGGTCGTCTAAAATAGAAAAGTAAAATCATATTTTTCTTATACATATAGTAGCCTACTTTGTTCATAAAATAAAGCTATTTTCAAGATAACATACACATCCGCATTAATTTCGTTAGAAGGTCTGTTTGCTTGTAGTAGTATTCAAGTAGTTATCACTGATTCCAGTCGTAATTGAAAGATATTTCCGTGTTATAGGAGCTGCATTTATTCATCGTTTATACTTCGCTGTCGACATTCATTTATTTGCATAAGATATTACAATTACAGATAGCACATGTACGTAGTCGCTATGTGTACCTATACGTACTCATGTAATAATGATCTTAAAGTTCGTTTATGCAATGATATTTTTTGTATTAATTAGTAATGGAAAAATATTCACCCCATTGTATTTATACAATAATAACAGTAATAATTTCTTAATTTAAGCTTCACGAACCTACCTTTTCAATAGACTGCAGTGAATAACATATAAAAGTACATTTAAATATTAATAAATATTTAAAATTTGAATCAAACTACTTTATCGACTGTGTATGTCCTAAACCTTGTCTCGTATCGAGGTTATTGCGTGGGATGGGCTGATATTAATTCAAGTTCTTTATTTTATGAAAACATATATTTTTATACTTACCTACGTATCTACGAAACACTAATTTTGTTTACTTTGTTCGAGTTCAGATTATTTTATTTTAATTTAATTACTTTTAAAGGGCAAATATAACAATTACCAAATTTACTTTGTATTTTACGAATACTTACCTTGTTATCTTTTTTACCACAATATACTTACGTATTTTATTTGTTTTATTGAGTTATTATTTCTGAACTACCCACTATTTCTCTCTTTACTCTTACTCCAACTCCACTCCTTTGTTTTTTCCTTTTTTATTGTAAATTGTCATCTCTTATAACAATAATATATTATTATTTTATTTAACAATTACAGATTATACAATCTCGTAAACCTAATAAAAGAGTTCTTTCTTAATTTGCAGCATTGACTGTGAGATTTTTAACAAAGCGGTACATCGGTGAATACGATCATCAACAGGGTTAGTTTCAAACATTAATATTTATTATATATTGACGATATAATGTGTTATATATAACATATGTTTAATATTTTATAGAAAGCAAATACAAACACGAGGCACTATTGGATGGAGAGCCAATTCTTTTCGAAATACTGGATACATGCCCCAAGGTAACTATTTTAGACAGTATGTAAATAATCGATGTGATAACAAAGTAATATTAAGGAAAAGGACATGGACAAATTTAAATTTTCATTTTCAATTTGATAATTCATTGTGTTTCCTTACTCAACACTTAATGCCTTGAAAGGCGAAAAATGGAGAACAGAGTGCCTTAAAATTTTACCACAGTTTGTGTAGTTCCTTCTGCTACTCTGCTCCGAGCGGGATATAAAAATTGTTTATTTGAGATCAGCTCGATGCAAATGTGGCAAAAATGAAGTATACTCGCTTGTATGTTTTGGTTACGTATATATGTTATTTTTTTCTTTTCTCTGAGTAACTATAGACTTAATATAATATTTTAAATCTTACAACAACTTGATACCTCCACAAGAATTAGATAAATAAATATCCCGACAGACGGACGGACAGACATATAGACAGATAAACAAAGACTCTACAAAGGTAAATATTTAGTACGTTCACAAAAAGGAAATAAAATTAAGATAAATATTACAAAAGCGTTGTTTTGTAACACTTTACAAAGAAAAATATAGGTAATACGAGAACATAGTAATTAATTTATATATAATGTATAAGTTTTTATTATTCTAGTTACATTAATTTTATTGTAAAAACATAATAGATTTATGCGTTAAGTATTTATTCGAAACTTACGTTATAATTTCAGAGCTTGGAGGAACTACCAGGGAGCGATGTAGCCCAATGGGCAGATGGTTTATTCCTAGTGTACTCCATAACGGACAGAAATTCTTTTAATTATGTAAGACGTGCGAAACAGAGTTTACAACCTGAGGTGCCGTTGACTCTTGTTGGTAACAAGGCAGACATGGTGCATCTGCGTCAGGTTAGAAAGCTTATTTATTTTATAATTTTTTATAATTGATTATTGATATTGAATAACTTATAATGTGTTATTTAACAGCGACGTTTGCTACTGCTCCTACTTGATCTATGCTCTATATTATAATGTCCACTTGTGACATAACTTTTTATACGTAAATCGACTAAATTTTAAAAGTAGAAGCTTACGAAAATACTTTTTAGCAAAAGCATGTAAATCAAGCAAAAGAATCAGTTAAGCTGTTTCTGAGATTAGCGTGCAGAAGCGCACAAACAAGCGAACAAAACATTTAAAGTCATCGTTTTTGGATTTGTTACAATGATAAGTGTTCCATATAATATTTTTTTCGTATATATGTTCAGACACCTGTCAGTTGCATTATTATATCGCTGTTAACATAAATGCATTAACAAAATTACATCATAAGTAGAGGGACATTTTTAAATAAGTAGAAGCTATTCAGTAGTATAATATATTTATAAATTTTCTTAAATTTGTCCATGTATGATTTTTTTTAATTACAGGTAAGCCAAGAGGAAGGAGAAATACTAGCAAAAGATTTTGAATGCAGCTTTGCAGAAGTTGCTGCAGCAGAACAAGTGAACCAGGTCGGGGAGGTGTTTCATGACCTTTGCCGTGAAGTCTTATCCAATCGAAGACGGGCAAAACATAGCCTTTTAGACAGAATGCTTGGCTCTAAGACCGCCTATCGCGTGTATTCCCGCGGCAAGAGCGATAGCGCTCTACCTAAAGACTAACTAGTTTAATTAATGCATTTAGTATTTTTTTTGCTGTTTTTTTTCAGTCATTTTAAATCACAAAATATTCTTTTTTAAAAAATCTAGTCTTTAAATTCTTGTTATTTACATTTTAAACATAAGAGAGATGTAATAAAATAATCCTGAGAACAATTATTTGTGTATAGGCATTCCTGTATTCTCACAATATATAATACTGTTGCTACAATTTCGAATGTGAAAGAATGTGTATTGTTTTCAAAACAACATAATTATGTTATTATATGTGCTTATATACTAGTTTAGGATTTCCCAGTTTTATTTAAGAGACTCCTGCTTTATAAGTATGTATATACATATTTATATGTAATATCTTTTTATGTAGTGTAGTATGTATATTGTAGTAGAAAAATTGTATTTTAACAGCATTAAGAAGAATATACAGGGGGGTCCTAGTGTTAAGACGCTTCGTTCCCCACTTTACTCAATTTTCAAGACATTGTGTGTTGGGAGAAACTATATATATAAATATAAATATAAATATATATATATATATATATATATATATATATATATATATATATATATATATATATATATATATATATATATATATATATATATATATATATATATATATATATATATATATATATATATATATATATATATATATATATATATATATATATATATATATATATATATATATATATATATATATATATATATATATATATATATCGTTAAAACTTTAGAGTGTACATGTTTTAATTACTTCTCAAAGCTTACAGGGACAAAAGTCGTTAAAGTACTTATTTATTAACTTTTTGATTCACTATATGTTAGTGACATATGTTACAAACAATTAATAATGTTTAAATCTAATATCACAACCAACAAATTGTACAGTAAAGCTTTAAGATAACAAGGTTCGAAAAAAAAAAATAGTCATATAATTAATCTGCGCGAAGCTGAAACGCATCACTAGTCGTAAATGAATTAAAATTGCGAATTGAACATCATCTTGCCAAAATCTTTATACCTTACCACTACTTATTAATTAATCGTAATATATCAATGTATAAATTGTATTCATGTTAAACTTAAGTCATTTAAAAACATATATCTCACTAAGTGTAAAATAATATTAGAAACCAAAGAAAATTTTTAATGGATAAATAAATGACGTAAAATATAGTTGGTTTTCTTTTAGTTCAGTTCATTTTCAGAGTTGTAGCGTTTTGCGTTTAGCAGAATATACACGGCTAGTGCTACCAGGAGATAGAACGACAGTAAACTTAAAACTTATAAAAAAGATAAATAAATATATAGGTTAGCTATATATTGATTAAATCTATATTATTTGCGGTGGCAGTTGCGGATACTTAAAAAGACTTTTTACCTGGAAAATTATTTTTGATACTGTTTTAAAGATCTCGAAAAGGTACATTGGTAAAAAACATAGCCCATGTTCTGACTTGAACAGTTCAATTCATGATTGATTAAAGAAATTCTACACGTTAGGTAGTTGAATTTACTTAAAACACATTTGTGCGTGCTTTTTGTCAGCCTGAAAATTTCTGTCTTTTAACAAAAAAAGCTTTCTAAATTTACCATCCCAAAAAAGTTAAAATAATAAAACAAAGCGCGCGGACGGATTACCAACTAGTTAGTATATATGATTCAGATTAAGAATAGGATAGGAGAGGAGCTATTACTTTTACTGAGTAGATTAATATCAATTACAAAAACTGAAAATGTGTAGATTGGTTGTTTTGCTACTATTAACATTGAATGAACTTTTCACTTCAGTAACTAAAATTAAGCTAAGTAATTCTACACTACGGACTAGTCGATAAGTCAGGCAGAACTATTATGAAATATTCAAGCCAAATAACCTATTGAAGCACAGAAGTAATCAAACTTTTAAGTTAACACAATCAAAAGATATGAGCGTATATTCTTCAGTTTTCGCATTTTACATGAAAATCGTCGCATTTTTAAAACCTACAGGGTACAACCCGGTGACCTAAAACTTATAGTGCAAACAAAAGAAAAATTCCGAAAATTCGAATTTTATAGGTATATTCTAGAAAGAAACCATTACAAAGTGATATTGTACTTAATTTTGTACGAATTAGTGCATACGATCGCAACATTAAGTTTGTCGAATTATACCAGACATATACATAGGTATATACATAAATCAGAATAATATAAAATTGATAATTTATATGTTTAACATAGAAATATACAAGTACAAAATTATATTTATAGTTTATTTCATATTAAGTTAGTGGATACAAATTAAAGTTTGCCTTTTTTATAGGTAAAGTTCATATATACAGTCATGAAATCGGCGTGGAACCTTCGCTAGCCGAGTACTATTGGTGTTTGACCGATTTTAATATTTGAATTCAAATATCATTAATATCGAAATTATTACAATGATAAAAATTTACAAATAAGAACAATAAAAGTATTTGGAAACACTATTGTACACCGGAAATACGTGTTTTTGGCGTATAAGGCGATTAAACGATACAGTAGTCACAGGGGCGAACAGCTGTTCAATTCTAAAAAGTACAATATGAATTCTTTATATCAGGGCATACAATTTGAGTAAGAGTTAGTATTCTATATAATAATTTGCTAATATTTTCAGACGAAATAAAAAAAAATAAAATAGAACTTTGTGGACTTAAAGCAAAGGAATAAAACTACGATCCCGTGTAAGATAGGCACAAGAAAACGTAAATTACGTCATTATAATTTTAGTAGTAGTAGTAACCTTTGGAGCTTATCTGCTGTGTCACGGCCTGCAATACTACCTCCAAAAATTGAGTTACGTATTTCGTTAGCCTGCGTTATGCAACACACGCATCTAAGCAAGTTCATCTCTGTGATTTGATATATATATGGCGGAGGGATGATAAAGTGAAAGATGCTGTATAAAGAAAAAAAAAGCATGGCAGATATTAAAAAGAAAAAATACAAGCTGAAAAAGCACTAAACGAAATTACTGATAAAGATGGAAAACACGAAGCTTTTCTAGTAAGAATTTAGTAATTTATCAATCTCATATTTTTTGCAGCGATAAGCGGAATTCTACTTGGAGATCATATCAATGTGATGATGCATTTTCAAGTAATACCGACACGCTGAGTCTTGATGTAGCAGATGGCGAAATCAGTATAAAAGAAGTTGGGAGTGCAATAAGAAGCCTGAAATGTGTTAAAGCAAACACTCAAATATTGTGGGCCCCGCATCTTTACTTATTCTAAAGCAGAACAAATAAATATACTGGACCTACCATATTATGTGATTATGTAATTTATGCTGAAAAATTTTAGCGAAAAAAATCCAAGAGAGATCCGAAGGCTGCTGTGGGAGGCCCAAGGAGGCTTTAGACATGAAAGAGGCAGTATGGATTAGATTTTCTCCCTCCCCATGATCAAGTTATTTGCTTTACACCAAAAGATTCTGTGTGTTTTTGTGGACTTCGAGAAGGCGTTTAACAGAGTTGTAAAGAATAATTTATGAGAGATACAGCCCTAATACAATGCGAGTGGACCCTTGGTGCAGGCTGTGAAGTCTCTTTATAGAGATTACTCAGTCTGTGTGCAGTGAGGTTGAATACCAATTTGTACTTGGATAACTCTTCAAGGAGTGTAAATTGCTAAACCTGAATGCATATAAGACAAAGGTTCTGGTATTTGAAGAGACAAGAAAAGGATAGAATGGATGATTGTTGAGAATGGAAAATCATTAGAACAAGTGTATGAAGTATTATATACTTCATACAACTTCATACTACAAAATATGTTAAGTACACTACCGGTCAAAAGTTTGAGACCACTATGAAAAAAGATGAGAAAACAAATAAAGCTCAAGATATTCAAAACTTTATGGAAAACTGGATTTATTTTCATATTACACATGAGATTTAAAACTAAAAAAAAGGTCTCGAAGATTACTATTGTTTTTAAAAAAATGCACACAAATGAGTTTAAACAGATTTTTCGTCGAAATATCCTCCTTTTTATTACTTCTTTTACCAATCTTGGCATGCGAGCAATTCGTTTATCTATAGTTTCTTGCGAGATATTATTCCAGCTGTCCTCCAATGCATTCCACATGGCCTGCTGTGAAGTTGGACACTGCTCTCGAACGTTTCGATCCAGCTCTTCCCACAAAAGTTCGATGGGATTAAGATCGGAGCTTTGAGGAGGCCAGGTCATGTTTTCTGATACTTTTTCCGACTGTTTTTTGTATAAATAGCCTCTACATAATTTCGAATTATGTTTCGGATCATTATCTTGCTGGAAGATAAATCCTCGGCCGATTAACTTTAGTCCGGAGGGAATGGCGTTTTTCTCCAAAATTTCCTTATATTGCTCTTTTTTCATGATGCCTTTAATTTGGACTAGGTTTCCAAAATGTTATATTTGCTTATAGGACAGTAGAGCCGATGCACTTCACTATCAGCAGCACTCATGGACACAACAGAGCGAGTTTCAAATAGTTGTCCTATTTGAAACTCGCTCCATAATGTCAAAAATGAACCAATTGTGAAGCCCGATCATATTTTAATGCCTCCATTGCATATTAAATTAGGTTTGATGAAGCAGTTCATTAAGGCTCTGCGTCAAGACTCTTAGGTCTTTTAATATTTAAAATCATTTTCCCCGAAATAAAGAAAATAAAGAAAATAATGGCCAGTGAACAATTCCTACAGCTCCTCAGTACCCACGAAAGACAAGCCGTGGCTCAACCTTAAAGAAGTGATTCATGGCTTTCTTGGCAACAGAAAGGCATAGAATTACACAGAGCTTATTATTAATATGCTTCATAACTTCAAAGTTATGGGTTGCAGAATGTCTTTGAAAGTCCATATGCTACATGCTCATTTGATGGGTGACTACATTTGGGGGCTTATACAAGAAAGCTCCAACTTACATAGGTACACGAAATAGCAAATCTGTTCATTTTGATGTATTTTTTGTATTCTTTTTTGTGTTTGTAGGTTTATTTATGCCGTCTTGTGTAATTGAAGTGAATAAAAATATGTGAATTCAAAACTGTTTTCATTTTACATATCATTGAAATTAAAAAGTAGAGCTTATTCATAAAAATTGAAATTTCGTTTTAGTAACTACAAAAGCAAACTTTATTAGATAAAAATATTTTTTCTTTAATTAGTTAGGCATAAGCAATCAAAATCAGAGGTACAGAACTCAGACTCAAAATTCGTATTGTAAGTTGATGTAAAAAAATTAGAAGCGCCAGCTGCGGTGATGAGGTAATAAATTTTTAACAATTGATCTGTCGGCTTACCGCTTCGGCGGCAACATTGATGTTTGGATACAATGCCTGTTTATTACCCTTTCCTTGACTTTTATACAAAAAAATAAGCTTTTAGGCAATCTTTATGAACAATAGAATATGCAGGTGTGCAGATTACTATTTATCACCAATATTTTCTAAAATATTTACTGATAACAAACATTTTTATTAGTGGTCTCAAACTTTTGACCGGTAGTGTAGATAGACGTATTGCTGTTGGTAAGAGACTGAAAGGTACCTTAGCTGCTTTATTGAGACGGCAGAACGTCAGTTTTGATTCCAATATGTTATATGTACTTACACGGAAGTGTAACGTGGATGTGGCAGAAGAAGAATGAAAGAAAGATGAAAGCTGTGGAGACACGATCTCTTCAGAGGATATTCAGAGCCAGCTTAGTTAAACGAATCTGCAACTTTCTTCGTTGCTATTTGCAGGTCATTTATACACAGGATAGTAGGTCCTGGTAAGGATGCCAGAGTTAGAATGAAAAATAACATTTGGGCACGTCGAAAAAAGAAGTGAAGTGATCAAGTGAAAAACATGCGGACTCCCTGGAGAGCGTTAATGGGGAGATTAATGACAATGGACGAGGCGAAAGAAGTATGCAAAACTGTTTTGCGTTTGGGATAAAGCGTGAAGTTATGTTGAAGTTGTTGTTATCAATCGTTATAATATTATTTTATAGTTCTAGTCTAGTTTCACTATGTCAAAAATTTTTAAAAAATATAACAAATACAGAACACAAAACATTAGGAGCACAAAGGTGGGGGGATATTATGAACAAGGACATCATAATGCAAACGACGCAATAATTAAGGCAGGTGAAAAGAATATGGGAAGGGGGACGTTCAAGCAAGTCACATGCAAACAGTGAGTGGTACCTAACCCTGATCTTGGTTAGATGTAGAGATACATGTTGAACGAGATCGTGAACGCTATTATCCAAATAAAATAGACCAGACATTTTTTAACCAAATAAAAATTTCTTTAACCAATTGAAAGTACATAATTGGTTAAACAAATTTTTATATTATTGCTAGTATAGAGAAGAAACAACCATGCTTTACTTCACGGTACAGAATGCATTACAGAACTAGATCATAAGTAGTTTGTTTCATATGCAAACGTTAAAAGTAGTTAAAAATATCTACTGTAATGACCTGTTTCAAACATTAATAAATAAATGGTCTTATTGTTTGTAAAAAAATATTTTATAAAATAACTGCTTATGTACGTTACACATTTTCATAAATAACGCTTTTTAAAGTGTTAACGCTTTAAAAAAAGTTTTTAAAACAATCCATTAGTTTTGTGCTAAAGAGAATATAAATATAATTACAGCGTTCACAGGGGTTTTATAAACTGCATCTCTTCATTTCATAGCTGTTTATAAGGTAGATTTATCAATTAAATTTAAAAAACATACTACCATCAACAATGGATATAATGAGCTGCGATTAAAAAATGACTAGCCGTCACAAAGGCAACCCCAGAGTCAGATATACAAAGGGTAATCTGTGCAAAGTGGCCCTGAATTAATATAAAAGCGCCTCCCTTCGCCGTGGGGAGCGTGGAGGAGTCGGCCAATGGGACTGCAGCAATTGTATAATGACCTGCAAACATTGTCATTGCCATCAACTGATTTAAAGATGGCACCGCCACGCCATTGTCATTTTTATTATTTTTATAAATAAATATAACAATAGGAGAATAACGTATATGTTGTGAAATGTTTTATTTATTTCATTGAAATATTCCGTAAAATTTTTATTAACAAATAGCAAAAAACAGAAATAGCTACATTGTTATAGAAATATCTAGTTTCCCTTTTTGTAACTAAAATAAGTATTATTAAGTGTTTGAATTAATTGCATAAAGATTAACTAGGTGCAAAAAGTTAAATAAAGCACAGTTAATTTCATATCTAATGTGTGTAATTTAGTTGATAAAACATAATATTAAAATTATAATAAGTATACGAAGTTATTCATACTATAGTATAAAGAATATTTATCAGATAAAAATATTAGCGAGATGATAATAATTTCTCTATACAATAGGGCGGGCGGAGTCACCCCGCGCGTCCCTTCATCCCTTCGACAGGCTGCGCGTGCGTCACTTCACGATCGGCCACGTCACTGAGATAAACAATTATAGCGATATTAGTGAACCATAGTGCTGTGCCATTTCAAAGATATATTCTGTTCTAGGTAAGTACCATAGATATTATGTGTTAATTTTTTTTAGCTTAGCGTTTGTGCGAAAGCATTGCAAGTGTCGACTGGCATTATTTTGTGAATTTAAAAAATAAATGAAATCTAATTTGCGAATTTTAAGTGTTATCAATGTGTTGTAGTTTTAAATAAATCATATAAATTATATTGAAAATATATTATATACGTATTATTAATAATTCGCAATAACGAAGAAATTGCTTTAAATATAAATATTATATGTATATAATTATGCTAATTTAACTTTTATTAATTTATAAATTAAAAAATTTAATTAAAAAATTACCTTACCTTACCTTAGTTGAAATTAATATAGGTGTAATCTTTGCTAAAAATTAATACTTTTAAGTTTATTTCAATATGTGTATATAAAATAATTACAATAGAAAATTGTTGTTTTAAGTAGTTTTAACTTAACGAATAGACACATATAGAGCAATGAAAACACACATTTCAATATTATAATAAGACATTTATGGTGATAAAATCAAAAGTTAAAATAAATCAATTTTATTCCATCCCATTTAAATATATATTAATTATTTAACTTCGTAAAGTGTATATTACAAAGCTCTCATATATTAAATGTATACGAGTATTGCAAATATTTTGCTTAAAATTTAATTTTAAGTGAATTAATCTTATATATAAATAAAAGACTACAAATCACTATTTGACTACTTTGTTTTAAAAATACAGATAAGTATAGATTTCACATATATAGATAATTTAAAAAATATCGGTCTAGTGCGATGTGTTTTGTTTGGTGTTATATTAAGAAGTTTCTTTAATTTTTTCCCTGTGGGAATAGTATTTTTTTTATTTCTTGCCTCTTTTCATATTCTAAATAACGAGAAATTCCCTAAAGTAAGATTAGGTGATTTTATAAAATATGCGACAAAAATAAGGCATAGAATCTCACATTAATTTTTGCGAAACTTCGAATCTTAATTTATGTGTGCTCCAAAGACCTTTTACCTAATTACCGTAGCCTTACTCATCATCGTTCTAAAGAGATTCTAAAGAGACATCGTTCTAAAGAGAACTCTTGATAGACACACAAACAGAAGATTATAACAAAAAGATTCCATAAGAGTTCGGTTTTTGAAACCTACTAGCGATTTTCAGTTTGCATCGATTGCGCAACGCTCTTACTTACTTACAGATATATTATTATTTTTCAAGGTTTTAATATTGGAAACTAAATAGTTTCCACCAAATGGTACCGTTGTGTTTTACTTTCAAAATTAAAAATTCTTTAGGTCTATATCGGGCTTATAGTTTATAGCCTAAGAGGAACGAAACAAATTTAAGACATTCCGTACGGATGGTCCCGAATCAATTCTATAATTGTAGGGCCACTGTTTTAGGCCAATTACAATTTATATAAAAAAAATTATAACTGATTGGAGAATATTTTATGTTAATTTAACCTTAAATACACTTGAGAAAAATGATCTTGGAAAGCGAATAACACAATGATCCAGGCTACCAATTTTTATTTCATATACAAAAGTCTAAAAATATTTTTCATTAAATTGGCTGTAATTATCAATAGTATTTTAATATTTAATTATCTTATTAAAAATATTCTGCGGTAGGTCGTCAACGTCGGTATCAGCTCATGTATCGTTCTTAAGAGTATGCGGGTATCGATAAGTTTTGATATAGATGTTCCCTGCTTACTAAATATTTTTGACTATATGTCGCGTTTACATATAGTTTTATTTTTTAAGATATAGTTACAGTTACGGTTACGAACATAAACATACAACCCTTAGTTGTTTCCCTTTAACCACACAGTAGAGCCACAGACCCAGTAATTATTAATAACTATGTATAATTTTATCAAAAGGTCTTAAATATCAATATTATAAACTAAATGAACAATTTGTTGTATCAACTGCATACGGAAGTTACAATTTAAGTTTTCGTTATCAAATTTGAAAGACTACTATATATATTTCAAAAGCAATAGACATAGTGTAAGAAATAGATTACGGCAATATCGAGATCTACAATGTAATATTAACGCAATAATTAACGCAAGTAATGTTAAATAATTACATTTTACAGCTGTTGTAATTTACATAAAGAGTGAAAATTCTGTAATTTTATATTTTAGTTAAAATATTTATAAATTAAGTAGCAAGCAACATATCCACTTTTGCATTTAATTCCAACAAATGTATTTTGTTATTTGTTTAACAGAAAAAGGTAATTGTCTTAATATGTATTTAATATGTTTCTATAAAGTATAGAAAATTAAACGCAAATTGAATTCGATAATATTTTAAAATGTTTTATTAAAGACTTTGAAGGGTAACTAATTTCACAGATTATAATTTGATAAGAGATTTATTTAGAATTTAAATTTATATTAATTAATAACTTAACGTTAAACACTGTGATGTTTGTTACATATACGAATAAGAATATTAAAACGCCACTTTGACATTTTTTGCGAAATATTTCATTGAAAACGAATGCTTGAAGCTTTTCTCAGAATAAAATACGGATAATATGACTGTTCAGTAAAAATATTAGGATTTGTTTATACACAAACTCTAAACTAAGTGACTGCAGGATAAGTTACACTTTTACATACATATCTCTAAAGCTTAAAGAATGGTATCTAGAAGACTAAATAGGTCTGATCTAGGGTGTGTGAGGTCTAGAAAAGCACTTAAAAATCCCTACAAAATTCTAGAAACAACAACAAATATTACAAATTTAAACTAAATAAAAATTAACTGATTTTAGATTTTTTATTTTTGTGTAATTTTCGCTGCCATTTTGTAAAAGTGGCGCCTAAATTATATATGTATTATATACAGGTATAATTTTGATGTTTTTGTTTTCTGTTTAAAGCCTAATACAAAATATTCGCTTGCAAAATAACTAAATTTCAAATACAATTAATACGTATCGTAATATACATCAAACATGTGCGCATTTCTCTATTTGCACATTACAATAAAATACTATAAGATGTATCTAAAAACAATTTTTCCCATGATTGCTGCCGTTAAATTAAATTACAATTGAAAACGATAACCGTCAACAGCATTAATACCTATACTAAA
This sequence comes from Dione vanillae, assembly GCA_037178615.1. Lineage (NCBI taxonomy): Eukaryota > Metazoa > Arthropoda > Insecta > Lepidoptera > Nymphalidae > Dione > Dione vanillae. The sequence continues at coordinate 4,051,573 of JAZFAU010000009.1, read as the reverse complement.
TTAATTTTCACTCACTTGTCAACTCGTAAAAGTTTCACCATTAATGTTTTCCGGACACGGCTGGTGACAGGTAATTTTGTGATTTTTCTTGTGAGCACTACGTATGCCTAAAAGTAAAACATATTTAAAATATATATATTTTGTATATAGTCTATTTCTTCTTTATTTAGAATTTTTGCGTCAATGAGAGTAATTATTAAGCTTTTTGAAATATGAATGAGAATTGAGATTTATCCAAATTGCAAAATAATTAGAACTGTGAAATTTTAACCGTTTATTATCAATGAATACACTGGTCAGAGAAAGTTGAAACAGATTACCTTTTTGTATGAATAGTTTTTTATATAACTATTCTATTTAAAGTAAATACATTTCAAGCTTATTAAAATAATCTTCACCAGTTAGACATCGAATTTGACTTATACGGTCCATTAATATTTTAGTTTGTGTTCGTTATAATTAAGTTATTTAAGACATGTTTATGTTTCAGAAAATATAATGACGTCGGTATATAGGTAGGAATTTAAAAACTTGATTCAGACAAATTATATTTACCTTATATAGTGATGTATTTGTGTAGGACAAAAAATGCGTATTTAGGGAACATATTATGAAAAGATTTTTTGTGTAGAATTTGAAAAGCAAGAAGCTACCGACTTTTCGATGTTAATGTTGAGGATGCTTTTGTTAGTAACCCTCCGATGCACACCGGGCCCGTCCGACTCGGGACAGCTCATCCGTACCATTGTACCTTTCTACTTATCGGGATAATCCCAACATAATTACCTGTTTTGCGAAACTGTAATTACAGAAAAAAACAACTTTTACTTCATAGTGCCCGACAAACAAACAATAGAGTGCGAAATCGACAGCTACTGCACATTGCGAAATTCTACTGATGCAAATTTTTAATGGTCAGTAATGGGGAAGAAGTGTGATCTCTCTCTCGGACGTGGGTTCAATATTACAATTTTACATGAATATATATATATATATATATATATATATATATATATATATATATATATATATATATATATATATATATATATATATATATATATATATATATATATATATATATATATATATATATAAATTCATTTTGTACAAACTTATTTTTAGAAGAACGAAACTTTTAAAATCTCATTTAAAGACAGTTTATCAAGGGAGGTACCTATAAACTTATAATTATATAAGTAACAATCAGCAAGTCGAATGAATTGTAAACTTAGTCAAGAATATATTTTATATAGTAAGAAGCAATTATAATTTACTTTGTATTAAATTTTTTTCTTACCTTATCTATATACTTTTTACAAATTAATATACAAAAAATAATATTTTATTGTTTCTTATGTCAAATATATTTCCCACAAATATGTATATTATACCGCGTTAGTAAAACTGCAAGTGCTTTAAAGAATTAAGTGTTAACCACTCTATAGTACTCGGGGTAAAAGCCGTTTAGTTTAACGAGTAGCCACTAGAACAATATAATAATCATGAACAAAATTACAAGTAGTACTCAGCTTTATGCCAAAAAGATGTCAGTTTGCTCGCAGGAACAATAGTTCATTATTTTCGTACATTTGTTGCGATTATTCCGTTTTCTTTTCCTTTTCTTTATACTTTGTATATGATTTTTGAGAGCTCTTGAAGACCGCAAGGGATGGCGCGGCACTTGAAATTTCGCATGGAACAAAGCGTGTGAAAAGTATTTCTTAAAAATATTAATATTATTTCATAAGCTAATGTATATCAATAGGAATGGGTCTGTATATTAAATGCTTAAATGATTTTAGACGAAAATATTAATAAAAATAAAGACTTTATTGTACTTGACAACGACATAAAAGAAGTTATCTTATTATTTCAGATAATGACAATCTAAGAAACTAAAATGGAGATGCAATCGCTTCCGGCCTCTTCCAGTAAGTATCTTTAAAGTAAAACAAATAATGGCAATACCAATTCATTTGTCAAGTTTAACAAATGTTAATAATGTGTATTTTAACGAGATGACATGTCACGGTTAATTTGGTATTCCCACGAGCGCGTACGCATCTGCCTCTACACTCACCCTCTGCAAATTAGTCTGATAACGATACCTATCTAGCTACTTTACTAAAACGATACAGTGTCAGACATCTCGTTTTCGCATTAATCATCTCTCACTTTAACATGCATTTATTAAATAAATTATGTAGTGCACTGTATGGTATACCAAAAATAATAAATATTGTTAGGTTGTGTAATAGAGTGAAAATTATAGTATATATTATACTTATAAGTATATTGCATAAATTTGATTATATTTATTTTACAGATTATATTATATATTCTATTATATTATATATTATAGTAGCATATATATATATATATATATATATATATATATATATATATATATATATATATATATATATATATATATATATATATATATATATATATATATATATATATATATATATATATATATATATATATATATATATATATATATATATATATATACCTACGTGAAATGGTTAGTCTTTTGTAACCAAGAGCAGAAGAAACATAAATATTAGCAAACGAACGTTTGTGAAAGAATTATACATTTTAAAAATCTTTAGAAACATCACTTTAAATTGGATTGAGGTTTTTAATATATGTCCTATACAGGTCGGCTATATATATATATATATATATATATATATATATATATATATATATATATATATATATATATATATATATATATATATATATATATATATATATATATATATATATGTATTTAATTCTTCATCTTGACGAAATATACTTGTACGAAATATATATTCTCATTTAAAAGGATGCAACTTGTTAATTATTACTAATATTCACGTGGGAAACTTAAAAATTTCATCATACTGGACTAATAACTTTCGAAGCACATCCCGCTTCCTATCGCTATCAATTAATAGTCAGTTCCAACTAACCCTGCATGAATGAATGTGTGGTGGAGGTCACGCGATGTCTCAGTACAGGTGACCGTTCACACGGGGTGATAGTCATTACTAAACAATAACGAGTTAAATAATCAACCTCTTTACTATAGCAAAACGTAGTATTTTGTTGTAAAATAATAGTTGTATTATTAAAAGTTTCGCAAAATAATTTCAGTAATCTGTGTGTCACCATAATGGATAGTGGAGTATCGTTAATAGTCTTTTTATAGAGCGGTAAATTGTTCCCAGGCCCCACTTCTCCACTTCTTGGCTTTTGTCCTTTTCATTGTCTATAGTGAAGAGTTTTGTGAATCTTTTTTCACCATCTTATATTCGACACCGCGTTTCCTGCCTCGCAAGTGTACGTATTCATGTGCACCGTTTTATTCGGAATGTCTTATTGTATAGAAGTGCCTTTGTGCCTTTTCGACTATGGCCGTGTTTGGAGGTGTATTAATATAGCTATATTATCTGCTCTCACTAAACGATTTGTTGTGCCGTGGGATCGTGTTGAGGATAGATGAACAAAGCAGATTAAAATGTATAAATTTTTTAACTTCTCCTTACTGTACCTCTTCTATAGATGACTAGTAACAAATTAAACATTACTAGTTATCGTTGTTTTAAAGTTCTACCTTTTAATAGAGTAACTTTAAAATAATACAAAATATAACATATAAATTTTTATATAAAATTATATAATTTGATATGATTTTTACAATTCGGTAGATAGTGTATTAACATTAATATTATTTAGTATAAGTAGTATTATTTAATAATACTTGCATAATATATTGATAACATAATAAATATATAATAACCATGTAAGCATGTAGGTACTTATGCAAAACATATAAATCAAGTAAAATAAAAAATCTGAACAGTAATGAAAGTGATGAATGACTTGTTGGGGTTCGCCCTACTTAGGGCGGAGCCGCAAACCCGACTCTGTTCCAATAACAGTTCAGTGTTACATCCTTAAAAATATGTCAGCACCTTTGTGTCTGTCAACTTGTGTCGACCAAATAAATTATGTTAACAAATCCATATTACAATATGGAGACTGGAGACAAATAAAATTTATTGATAACATTTAGCGCAAATAGCGTGATGGAGGTTAAATTTGAACTAAAACAACTTTGCGGTACACATAACATTTAAACGCATGTGCAAGTTGAAATTGTCCAATACAAAAGAATTGAACTTAAATGAAGAAGATCAAATAAATTTAATAACGATTAAAGAGTTGAGGCATTTGCGAAAATTGGAGCCTGCACTGGCTCTTGAAATATTCGTAAAGCAGTCTGTGTAAATACAAAAATAGTTTTAAGAATTGTTACTATTGAATAACTCTCGCAATGTAATTCAATACTATGATAAATAGTTTTTGTTATTTATTATTATTTTTACCAGGTCGTATTTTGTACGATGTCCCCTGTGCCGTTTGTCGTGATCATTCTTCAGGAAAACACTATGGAGTGTTTGCATGCGACGGCTGCGCTGGATTCTTCAAGCGATCGGTGCGGCGGGACCGACGCTATGCTTGTAAGGCAAGAAATCCTGGGGCTTGTCTGGTTGACAAAGCCCATCGAAATCAATGTCGCGCTTGTCGTTTAACTAAATGCCTAGATGCTGGCATGAACAAGGATGGTTAGTAGACTTTGTCACCTATATAATCAACATCTAAATGTGTACGTTTGTATCTGTAATACTTATAAGAAATATTTTTTTAGCGGTGCAACATGAAAGGGGCCCCAGAAACTCAACAATACGACGACAAATGGCTTTGTTTATGAAAGATCCTGCAATTCCATCCACCGAAATTTCTTTGCCACCTCCAGCTCTAGATTTAGCTATTCCTAAGCATAATTTAATATCTCCTCCACCTTCAGTGCCACTTTTTCACGCATATCATTCTTATAATAGATTTAGTTTATTAACTTCCCCCTTATCACCATGTCATTTAAAAGCGCCTTGTACACCAACTATCACATCACCTCTTCTTAGTCCTACTGATCCAGAAGCGATGTGCGAAGCTGCTGCTAGATTATTATTTATGAATGTGAAATGGGCAAAAAACGTTCCTGCTTTCGCATCACTATCGCTTTCAGATAGAATTTTATTACTTGAAGAGTCTTGGCGAGATCTATTTATAATTGGCTCAGCGCAATTTTTATATCCACTAGACTTAAAAATATTATTAGATACAAAAAAAGTAAAGGTAGATTTAAAAGAAATAGAATATTTTCATACTGCTTTGGCAGAGTTCTTAAAATATCGTCCGGATAGCAATGAATACGCCTGCCTTCGAGCTATAGTTTTGTTCAAAACAAGCTTTACAGACACATCGAACACGGGCAGTCCAAGTAATGTAAACGTCGAAATGAAAAAACTTCAAGATCTTCCTGCAGTTGCCGCTTTACAAGATCATTCACAAGTAGTACTAAATGAGGTATTATAAATATTTAAGCAATTATAAATATTTTATTTATACATAAATATATATTACAACTAACACTTAAATTTATTTTTCACAGTACACATCACGTATGTATCCTCTTGACATCACTCGTTCAAGCCAGCTGCTGCAAGTTTTGTCTATTGTAAGAAGAATATCTGGTGCCACAATTGTGGAATTATTTTTTCGTGCAACTATAGGCGACATACCAATTGAAAGGATAATCAGCGACATGTACAGAAGCGGCAAAGAAATTTCTTAGGCATTAATCATATGGCGTTTCAAACGTTATAAAGTAGAAACTCGATTAACCGGACTAATTGTTGTTGTAAGGCATTCGGATAATTGAAAATCCGGATAATTGAAACTACATAAATATGAATAAAATCGTAACATAATATTACATGTTTATTAAAAACAAGTAGTGCATATTAACGAAAATCATTGTTTATTTAGAAATTTGTTTGAAAATGGTGATAACACACAAGTCCGACACGTCCATGCTTGCACAGATACGACTTGTAGGTACATTTAATTCAATTGGCCTATAGTCCGGATAATCGCGAATCCGTATAACTGAGGGCCGGATAATTTTTTCCACTGTAATTAAAAAACGTGAGATCTAACGTATTGCTATATAGCACTAATATTGTAATAAAACTAGCAAATCGACCGTATTGAACCTAATATGGGTCGATTTGCTACTATTATTACCTATTTATCAGGATCTAGTCAAAATTGACAAGGCGTTTACTGTCGACATACGCTTAGTTAATATTTAATAATTTGATATGTTAAAAATATACAGCGCCTTTAAGTAGCTAAATAAAGTCTAGGTGCTATTTTGTAATAAGATTTGAAGATTGTTACGTGGCAGTTAAGTTATTGTATCGTAGAAATACCTTAAAATAAACGAATAATATTTGTTATCTTTTAGTATTTCTAATATGTAATAATCATAATATGTATACTTCTAATATACACATTATGACCAGTTAATAGTATTTGTTTATTTGAAAATTGTACATAAATAATAATAATTTAAAATAGTGTCCTATTTACCAAGCTCGTTATGGGTATAAAAATGTAAATAGATATCTAAAATAAGAAATTCATTTTATGCCATTTTGCCAGTATGTGGTCGCTTCTATGTAAAAAGCGATGCATTTAAAATCATTCTACTAAAAAGTTTAACAATACATTTAACTAGGTACTCCTAAAATAGAGCGTGTCAAAGTTTATAACATCAAATATATTAAATATTTTTGCAATATCATGATTATCTATTATTTCACACATTGCATTTTGTATTTACAATAAAAAAGCCCTTTAAATATATGTACTTTGTTTAAGTATTTTACTTTAAATTTAACATTTATGACTCAAATATAAATCGACATCAATATCACCAACACGTAATTTTATTATTTTTTTTGAAAAAATACTTCGAACCTGCGCCTCTTGTACAGCGTGCAAGTGCTCTGACCACTAAGTCATACGTTCTACTTTAAAATCATAAAAACATTTACCAAATGGCTCTCTAGCCAAACGATTGTTATTTGTAATAATCCTTGGGTAGCGGAAATTCGTAAAATCTCCCTATAGAAATGCTAACAACGCAATAAGTCGTATAAAGCATATAAGGATTGATGAAGCGCGCGTATGATGAAGTTAGAACGATTGCATGGTTTGCTAGAGGCGCAGGTTCAAATCTTTATATATTCTTATCTATCTTTATCTTTAAGAATTTTACTATCAACATCGCCGTGTGGTCAAACAATTATAAAGCACATACTTATTTGGTTATAGGATGGTGCAGCAAGTAGAAACTAGTTAAAATTTATAAGCCAGATGTTAATAGACAATAAAAAATTTATATGTTATTGAGTGAAATATTACAACATACAACATTAGCTATAGTAATAATTATGCCGTCGGTACTGTTGTCATCGCCAAACAAACCCGTAACGTACGTCAATACACATACTATGAGCCGTGACATGTGTGCGCTTCGTTTATATTGTACTTAAATCCTCGATTAATCCCCAACTTTTATGAGCTTTTGTTCACCCTTATTCATTTTTTTTTGCTAAAGCCTGTTTTGATACCAATTCTTTAGAAATGCTACTATGATATAAAACGTTAAGACAACGTAGTTGAGTCTATTATAGAATAACTGTATGTAGTAATATGTACTTTTTGAATACTTTTCCCTATAATGATATAAATAGGATTTACTTTAGCATGAGAACGAACTAGCATCTACCCGCATTAACTTTTAAAGTTTAGTCTTTCGGTCACGTCAGTCAATTTGTGTATTGTCATTTTGACATAATAGCAATGCCATCCCTACGAATTTATTGGTTGAAGCTATATGAAAGTTACCTCGAATTTTGACAAATTTGTATTTTGTGTCCTTGTCGTGCAATATATAACACAATGAAAAGAAGAGGACAGAAATAATCGTAAAGTATGAAAGACTTACTTATCGAAAGATGGTCCGATTATTAAGTGCTTTTAATAAAATATAATGGGGTGACAGTCTATTATATTTGTGTCAGATACATCGCAATTATTTAAATAATTATTATTATTAATCTCTCTGTAGGTAGAAGTACACATACTGGAATATTTAATATTGAACTTCAACTTAGAGATGCACCGGCTAGTCGATAAAGCCGACTATCCAAGCACTATACTTGTCATAGGCGTCGATGAATAATTGACCTTGTTTTTATTTCTCAATAAATTTATTACTTAAATACAAATTTAATATGTTTATTTTATTATTTTTTAACATTTTTAAATTTAAAACAAAGCTATTATACCTTCAAAAAATATTCGCAATCGCGAATATTCGGATATTTTTACACCAATCATTCGCATTCGCAAAAATTTTTGTGAAAAATGAATATAAAAATTAAATTTGAAAAATAAAAAATTGTCCATAACAAAACGTTATTAAAACGAGATCGAGGAATAGTAACTTAACCTCGTAATCATATTATCGGTCTACATTATATTTCATGAAATAAAATTTTAATCAATCTAAGTAAACAAAAACAAATTCTCTTTCTCTTCTAAACCGCTTAATCAGTTGTTACTTAAGTTTTTAATGTTATAAAATCATCTACTTGAACAACAGTAAATATACTACTCCCTTACAATAAACTATTAATATAAAAACTTGTCATAAGGATAATAAGTAACGAAGGAACGGACGTCTAAAGTGCTATCTTGCCGTAAACAATTGGCACCAAATATAAAAGAATTAATGAGTATTCGCATTCGCATTCGCGAATGTCGATAGCAAATATTCGCATTCGCATTCGTGAATGTTAATAAGACAACACAACACAGTAAATGACATTCTTTACATCATTACGTAATCATCATCATCATAACTGTCTGCTGTAGAATTTTATGCAATACTTTGTCGTCTACGTTATGCTTTCGATTTCAGTTCCTCGAAACGTATATCTACACCTATGTACGACATTTCAACTCATTTATTTTCAACTATTTTAATACTTAAAATAGTATTTTCGAAGACAAGTCATTTTTTATATAAATATATTTTAAATTATATAATTATATACAATGCACAATCATAAATATAGTATAAAATTTTAATATCAATATTTTGGTACTTTTAATCATTGTTTTATATATTGCTTCATGCTTCATCCCGCACATAGCATGGTAGGCGGAGAGTACAGCAGGAACCTAGTGTTCGACACTCCGTTTACTTAGCCAAGGCTAAGTATTTATCAATATCTTTTTATGATAAATTTTAATTAACCTACATTATTTTATCATTTTATAATCACTATTTTTCATCATCATCCGAGGAAGGTTCCCGTTCCTAATTTCTAGTGTCCCTCCGTTGTATAAGATTTTAAAAAAGTGACAATATTCTGAATTATGGATGATAAAATGTGATGAGGGATTTAAGCATCAGCAGCGTCTTGTAAGTATTATATTCCCACCTAAGCCAAAATTAAAGTTTGGCGGATATTTAATAAATATTTTTTATATAGGTATGTTACTGAGCTCAAGAAAAAATGTTTAGGTATTAGAAAATTATTGGTTAAATAATAACGTACAATTTTATACTTACTTACTTACTTAGCTTCACGCTCTATCCCCGGCGGGATAGTCAGAGAGAACGGAGCGCCAAAGCTGCGGTCCCTGCATACCTCTTTCGCCTCGTCCACTGTCATTAACCTCTTCATGCATGCTCTCCTGGAAGTCCTCATGCTTTTTAAGTGACCTTCCTCCAGTATCTTCGATACTGTGTTTTCGAAAGTCAACCGAGGTCTCGCCTTACCTCTCTTACCACTCACTTTTCCATCGTATATCTTTTTTACCATTCTTTCGTCACTCATTCTTTCGACGTGCCCAAACCGCCTGAGCACGTTCTTCTTCATTCTTACTGTGACATCCTCGCTGGTACCTACCATCGTGTGTACCTCTTCGCTTAAATTATAATTTTTATTATTACCTTAAATTATAATTTAGTATACTTATTTACATAATTATTTGGGTTTTTTTTATTTTTATTCCTTTATGTATTTATTTTTTTATTACTAATTAAAGTCTCACATGGGCTAAAATCCATCAAATAAAAAGCAACACCAAACTTAAATCGAAATCTACCTACCAGACAAATCTCATGTTCCTTTTCTAGACTGCGTGAATACCGATTACTGAGTAGGAAAGTTTTGATTTTATATTTTCTATTAATTAACACAAGCAGCGCCCTCTTTATTTATTTTCATGTACCTCTTGCTCGATTTTAATCTGTTGTTGTTATCTGTGGTAAATGATATTAAAAATAATAAACGTTTTCTTATATTGTCAAAATATTTATATAACATTGCTTTATTAGTTCATTTAGGTTTTAAATATTAATTATTTCAAAAATAAAATGAATATAATTTTCCAAGCTGGGTAACATGAATAGACAATATTTCTGGTATTCATAGTTGACAACATAGATGCCGCTACCTGACTCTTGGCCCAGAAAAATTAGCGCAGGCCGCAGTGCCGTAATATATCGCTGTGTGAGTTTACTATATCAGACATTTGCAAACTCACACCATCATCGTTACTATTAGTACGCAAGTAGGAAGCCAGAAGATACCTGTCAAAATTTCTTTTGAATGAAAGTTAAGTCGGAATCCGCAAAAATGAATTTGGTCGTGCATTTAATTTAGGCTGAAGTAATGTATGTAAAAATAAGGCGTTACGAAGATTTTTTATCTTGTTCTCCAATAAGTAGTACTTACGCTGACAATAGACACCATGGTGCAGTGTCATCCGCCGCTGGAAATAGAGGAATTACCAAAAGAAGACGAAGAAAGATTAGAAAAATTATTTTCTAAATTAGACACAGATGGAAATGGCAAGATTGACATTCACGATCTGTCTGTAGCTCTCAAGGAGTTGGCCCCGCACATTAATCGCAGCTATGCAGAGGTTAGAATTTAAAATAGTTTCCACATAAATCTAACGGTGATTTGTTTTCATTTTAGTTATTCTTTATTGCAATCACGTGATCTATAATGAACAAGCGAACATGAATAATGATTATTAATGTGACAACCTGCTTAATAGATTTTTTAATTAATAGTTTAAAAATTTTTGATCTTCATGACATAAAAACATACTGGCCACGTAATATAATTAATTATTAAACTCATATATTTTGGTAAAAATGTATTAAAAACGTTGATTAACTTTTTTTTATAACCTTGAATAGATTTAAATAAAAAAAGTATGGAAAACTATAATTTCCTAAATATAAAACAAATAGTTAAAGTTTTAAATATATATTAGTTACACAATTGTGATATAAAAACATGATAGAGAAAAATTTTATTAAGCCATTGTTATGTAAAAATATCATTTCATAAGATTCTTATTACTACTCTAACTGGAGACTTAACAAAATGAAATATGCATGTAGTGTTTCATACTTTGTATTAATTGCAAGTTCACTTGTGTTAAATTATTAAAAATATTTAGTGCCTATGATCATATTGCTTTCTATATAGGTATATCAGTTTTGTTTAATTACTAGTAGTAGTAATATTTTTATATAATATAAATTGTAATATTACAGAAATTTCTAGCTAAAAGTGGGAAGAATGCTGGAGATGTGACATTGTCAGAGTTTATTCACTATGTTCGAGAGCATGAAAAAAATCTTCGGCTGCAGTTTTCACATCTTGATAAAAATCAAGATGGTGAGTAAAGTTCAGTTATTTTAATATATATATATATATATATATATATATATATATATATATATATATATATATATATATATATATATATATACATATATATATATATATATATATATATATATACATATATATATATATATATATATATATATATATATATATATATATATATATATATATATATATATATATATATATATATATATATATATATGTGTATATATATATATATATATATATATATATATATATATATATATATATATATATATATATATATATATATATATATATATATATATATATATTCCACTTTTTGCTATTTTTATTTTCAGGAAAAGTGGACCTTGAAGAACTTATATCAGCTTTTGCCGACTTAGGAATTGCAATTGGTAGAAATGAAGCAACAAACTTGTTGAAAAGGTATATGAACAATTTTCTGTACTAAATCCTATGTGCACAGCGATATTTTTAGTTGCTTCCATATATATATCTATATATATACTTTATATTTGCACACATATTTATTGATGCGAAAATATGTATTTATTTTTTTACATTTTTATACATTTAGGTGTCTCATGTACATTATTATTATAAAATTTTTAAATTAAATAAATAATAATAATAGTATTTATTAAAGTGGGGCAATTTGTGAATAATACATGTTAATTTGGAACGAATTCCAAAAGTGTTATACCCCTTAAAATAGGAAATAAAAAGCAAAAATTATTATAGCATTAACTTATATTCTATCAAATTTGGTTAAAAATAAAAAAAAATGGAGTCACTCCGCGCCTGATGACTGTGAAACCATGAAACCATTGTAACCATTGTAACATAGTATGCAGGTACTCCATTCTCCGTTGGAACTAAGCATTGTACTTTGCCTTGTTACAAGAGTAAAGAAAATGTAAAGATTCTATAAGAATATTATTTGTCTTCCTGAGTGGATATCTAACCTATTAACCAAACCAGGACTTGGTCTTATAAAACTTTATTAATCAAACTTAATAAGCATTTTTAACTGTTCTAGAAATTTTGCTACCAAATTAGTAAACTATAGATTGAGATTTTATGAAAACATGCAGGTATTGTGTGCTCTCAGGGCAATTGTTTCCAGCACTAGTTTAAGGAGTGAATTTTTATTTACCGTTTAATTTATATCCACAGAACAGATTGTTACTTTAATTAAGAAATTGAAAAAAAAATTAAACAACAATAGTTTTAGAGAAACAAATTGTATGTCTGTTCAATTAATAAACAAAAAGTAATTTATGACTTGCAGGAAATAGTAGATAATATGATTGAGCTTGAGTCATTTTTCTTAGTAATAAATGTAATACGAGCCATGAGTGGCATCATTCATTCACAAGGTTTCTTTAGATTATGGCAATCGGTGAAACTTATGCAATGGTGTACCAAATTACATTGACATGACCTATCAACTACCAATTGCTTTGTATAAATAATGTCAAAAATTACATTAAAATGACACTTACTATAGTAATATGGTTTTTAATGTAGTGTTCATGTGATACAAAGTTTACACAATATAATTATTGAAGTGCAGATAAAATTTATTTTTGAAATATCATCAATACATAAACTTATGTATACTTGACATATATACAAACATTTAAGTAAAAAATAGTGCATTATTTTATTAAAATACTTGGATACATATTCAATCCACAGCCTCCATGGCTGTAAAAAAACAAGTTTAAATTTGCTTTTTGACATTCAAAATCTACTTAATTTTGCAACTAACCACTGATATTTTTTAATTATCTTAGATCTAAAATAGGATTAAAGTTAAACCCTTGATCCATTTATCTGCTTCAGTAGGTAATACCTGCATAATAGACCAGTCTATAATACTAAGTTCACATTGGTTCTACAAGGACAACTTCATTTGCATAGTAGTTGGTTATAGAAAATATTATGTATACGACCATTTATTTAAATCAATCATAATAGGTTGGAGTACTCTTTTATTCTTATATTTAAATGTAATATGAATATATATGCAAAATGCTATTGATTATATAACTTTATGATAACATTACAATTAATTATATTTTCATATTCCTACTAATAATAAACACGATGATTATGTAATAGTAAATATTAATATGAAAACAATTTGGTTTGCAACCCTTGTATATTTGTTACCAGGATGGATCAGGATGGCAGTTTGAACATAAGCTACGACGAATGGCGGGACTACCTCCTACTTGCACCAGCGACTGACATACATGCCTTAATTCATTTTTGGCGTCACTCTACGGTAAGTACAATTTAAAAAGCTTATCTTTTTTTATGTTATTGTTGCTATTTATCTATTAAAGCTGGGAAAAACGTAACACATCAGCCAAGCCATAAGAAATTAAGATATGGGTAGTTTAAAAAGTTGTAGACTGTGATAAATATTTAGCAATAACATAGAAATGAATGGAACCTTAAAAGATTAAATGTTAAATGATCTTACAAAGTTGCACCTAACTGTTTTACTTTGTAACATAGATTTGACATTTCGTACAAAATAAATGTGGGCATAAAATATAACTTAAATTCAGTCTATAAAAAGTAGTACTTAATAAAAATAAATGATACGTAAATCTGATACCTAATCAATCTTGTCTAGAATACTATGCATACACAAACATTGATATGTTTGACATACTAAGACGCGACTTATCTGGCCGTCTTCTGACTGAATACAAATGAAATATTATTTTTATGATTTATTTCATTATTCTAACCTATCGATCAATATGTTGTCACTATTTAGCAAAATCTTAAATAATGTTATGTAAAATAGTATGACATCAGTCGAAGGATAACGTTAATCAAACTTATGTATGTATCAAAAAAATATCGTTAATTTTTTAGTTTTATAAAAATTACCTTAGCTTTTATTAGATTGCTTTACCAGAGAATAATCGATATAATCCACATAGTATATATTAAACGTTTTAGTCTGTTGCTGATATTAAATCCGTTTTTGTTATATAGCACTATATTTTGAGTGCATATCCCTATAGTCAGCCCATTTATCTTATTTCGAATAAATTTTATTTTAATGAAATGAATATAAAACTAGTGTGAAATTTTAAATAAATAATTTAAACGGATTATTGGCGTATATTAAAATTTTTTAGAAACACGAAGTCTCGAAAACTTTGCGGTAGTCATAGTTTCCAAAAAATATCAATATACGCGAATAATCCGTTTAAATTGTTATATTTAAAATGTATAGATGTCACGAAAATCAAAGGTGTTATTAGTGAAATTTGTATGTGTAAGGTGTCAAAAAACCTTAAATAAACTATTGGAGTAGAGCCACCGCGGAGCAGTACGATAGTTTCTGACTATAAAAGCGATGGATTCGAAAAAAGCTTGGTGAAAATATGCTCTCCAAAGTAAAAAATAAATGTAATGCTCTCTCCAAAGTGAAAAAATATATGGTTTAATTAACCATATTAATAATATGGTTTAATAAACCATATTGAAGGAATTACCTTTTATAACTCATAATTAGTGAAGAGTATTCCGAGTAGTCATCGCAACCTAAATGCTGTCATGTTAACTATCTTTTGCTAAGGATTATTTAATCAGTTCACGCTTAGCATTTAAGTATAAGATATACTGACGCGTATATCGAAATATCGACTTAGAAATGTCACTTCATAATATTTGTACGGTTAGAGCTCTTTAATTACACATCAAAGCTACCTGCTAATTTTCAAGATTCTAATTTGTATGTACAAGCGACTGAAATTAGAATCTTGAAAATCTGCTGGTGCACGTGGATATTTGGTTCATTATATCTTGCTGCCGGATTCATACAGGCTATATATGGTCAATAATATATGACTAAGTATACATATTGTGGGATCATAGTAGACATATAAGCAGATGTTGTGGAGTCATAAAATCCATGCTAACGTAGTTGCAGACAGTCCACTAGTTAGCAGTAAGATGACCGTCACCTTCGACGATCATTTATTTATCTTATGAATAATACAAGGTACGAGATTGATCTTGATATAGTTTTACATGATTGACCCAGGGCTGGCTGCGTTGCATTCTTCGTTTTAAATAAAAATGATATAATTTTGATATTTAGTTTTCAAGATAAATTTTGAAAACTGAACTTATGAACTTGATATTTTATTATTAAAACATATAGATAAGAAAATAGATCTGACTTATTGTCGACTATGTAAAGATTACGAGAATATATACCTACATAAGTCAGCAAGTTGAGTTCATTATTTTATTTCAAGAAGACGCTGTCTTCCAATTCAGATGCTATCCGGCTTGGGGCATCTTGCTAACCCTGGGTTGAACGTTTTATTTAGTAATTTATTAATCAAATCGGCGGGCGCGGCTGTGGGTGGGCGTTCTATATGTCCACTACGTCATTGATGTCCATCGCTGACGAGTGTAGACTAGGTTGTTGAATACAAGTACATACACACAATACGTTCTTTAGTAGTAAGTGACGTTTTAATTTTTTTAAATAAATATATTTACTGAAAAAGATTAGTAATGTTAACTGCGCGTTATTGCATTCATTTAAATAAATATTTTATATGTTGTTTTATTTCATCGTAATAAAAATATTATGAAATATGTTAAGTTGTGCTTACAGTTGTTATTATCATATGTGATTTTCCTTTGTGAGCTAAGAAGAGTAAAATTTTATTATCTTTATTTCTATCTTAACGAAACTCCGTTTCACGGTAATTAATATGCAGCTAAAATAATAGTGTTTAATATATTTTATATTATTTTACTTAACAATTAAATGAAAAGCAACTATAGTAAAATGTTACATTGAAATTCATTTTACCAAACATCACGTTTACCAACTTTATGTTGATTTATTTTATAGTTATTACTTCCCCCGATATTACGTACGTAGGTATGCTTGCAATAATTAATTGTATTTTATTTACTGCTTCTTTGATGATGTTAAAATACACGTTTTCGTTGTTTATTACTTATATGTTTATTCCTTTTATTAATCAATTAAAATATATTTTTTCTATATTTTATATCATGTATAAGGTATATAAGACACCTTGAAGACTAAGAAACTTATTAAAAGCAATAATACATTATCATCGAAATTGCAATGGAAAACCACCGACTTTAATATAGTACTTTCATTCGGAACTAGAATTTTCCATGATAAACAATTGTATTACAACGACGCGCCAGTCCTATGTAACTTATCAGCCATTATCACCAGTTATTCTATCAAGCAATATAGTTGAAACTGTTGGCTGAGGCTATTTCTTTATTAATTCTATAACAGTGATATTTTTCATGTAATAGATAGCAAGCTATTACATAAAAATAACAAATTGGTTAATTGCCGCTGCAATTAGCTATTTTTTAAAATTTTCTGTTAAATTTTACTGTAATTAGTACAGCCTTGAAAATATTATCTTATATTTATTAGTATAATATAATACTTTCTTACAATATCATTGCCTACTGAGTTTATATTGTCGCTCTCGACTTCACGAGAGTTGCCTAGGCTTAGCTTAAAAATTTGTTCTTTTGAAAATTGATCAAGTTGAGTTTCGTTATTTAAATTCAGTAGCGCGAGCTAAAGTTTTCAGATAAATTTGGTGTTTAACTTATGATACATTCGTATGAAATGTGATGATAACTGAGAACTTACTGTATGAGTCAGGAGATAATCTCAAAATTGATAATTCATGTTTCCTACAGAAAGAAATCATTTCAAACTAAGATTTTTAGCTCATTTTATACCAAATGAGCGGATACAATCAAAATATTAAAATTTGCTAATTTTTATAAGTTATATTTTGCTAACTGAATTAGAATACTTCAGCAAGAGCTGTTTTATTGAGAAAAGAATTTATGTCACATATATCTTTAAAACTATACAATATAGAAAATAGGCATTGCTTTCTTTATATGCAAAAATCACGGGCCACATGCCTGGTGAGATCTATGTATATATTTTGATAGACAGCTTAGTTATTTTTAGTTTTACAATATCTGTTACTTAAATATTATGGTTTTAATTTTTTTATGGGCTCTGTTATTGCCCGTACCATAATTTATTTATCTTAATTTAAATGGCGAGCCTTCTTTGATAAATTATGTCGTTTCATATATTTCATTATCAAAAGTCACAGTTCAATTGATAAGTCGGTCAAAATTGTCCATCCGAGGTGATTTTTAGTAGAGGCGCGGTCGCCCGCCGTTCGCTACTTGTAGCCGTCTCAAAGCGGTTTTCACTCGGGACGTATATGCCAGCTATTATCAGAATTATTCGTCACTAGCTAGTCGCTTGTGCTAACTGTTAGGTTAGTGTGAGAATGCCTTTTAGCGTAACGACACGCGTCCTCGCTGTTGCGCTCGGCGGATTTACACACTCGTTTAGTTATTTACTATTGATCTGATAGTATAGTTCCAAAGAAGAAATCGATCTGTGATTTATTTATAGTTGTTATTTTTTATCTTGTTAAATTAGTTTTAATAAAGATAAAATGTCTCTGGAATTGGAAGACGTCACAGGGGCGACCGGCGACGTCTTTGAGGATTTTCTCATCGTCTTTCGCAGATGTTTGGCAAAGGTAAATGCTATTTAATTCCGGGTTAGCAGAGCCAGTACTCTGCTGGCTACTAATACTAGATACTGTTTTATTTTAGACACCGTTGCCTCTGAACGTTTCTGTGTCAAAAGTCCACTGAAATGAATGAACATAGTGATATTCTGGAATGGATACTTAAGGTAATTGCTGCTATTATCGTGAAATAATAATATTTTAATGTGCATAATGTGTTGTAATTATAAATCATGCTAAATTATCATATTATCTTTTCAGTTTTGTATTTTAATGTTTAAAAAAATTGAAAGGTTTTTATGAATAATACTTAAGTTCCAAAATTAACTGGTAACAATAAATATTTAAAATACAGGTTAGTATATAACGATTCTAGTGACGACGCTGTTGCTAAGGCAACATATACATATTTTAGTCGATAGGTATGTACATACATTTAGTTGCCGAGTCGAGCTTAAATGTCATTTAGAGGCTGTTTCCGTAATTTGGCCAAAATGTAACTTAATATATAAGTTACGTGTAATAAAATATTTAGGATAATTATCAAATGCTCTGCGAATTTATAATTCTAGACCAACTTTCATTTTTCTGCGCTACGATACTTTCTCTCTTTTTCGAATGCACCACTTTTGATTTAAATTGAAAGGATTGTTATGTATTCTGTCATTGAATGCCTTGAACTTTTTTAAAATTGCTTTGCGCATGAATTTAGTACTATAATTAGACCAGATTTGTTGAATCTTCTTATTATATATCTTGAATAGTAATTAATATTGAACGTTTATTAATAAGCTAAAAGTAGAATAGTCATTGCGAATGTCAAAAAAAAACATTTCAGTTTATTGTGTGTACATACCAAACATATTAGGATTTCTTTTTAATTAAAATTTCAATATATTTGTTCTACATTTCTTTAATGAGCTTTAATGTTATGCATATCAATGCAAAACGTTTCTCTTCAAATTTATGAGTCAAAAAAGGTAATTTTAACACTAAAAAAAATCTAATATTTAACAGCTGAATATATAAGAATCGTTATTATACCTACGAACTGCAATAATTTATATTTAGTAATACTTTTTAAAAATTGCTGTGCGTTTTTTAATTTATTATTAAAAAAAAATACATAGTTTACTTATTCCTAGCCTTATAATATTTTTGACTGTAATATGTATTTCTGATATTGCATGATTTTGTAATCTATAATCATATTGTAATAGACTTTGCCTTCGTCGCCCGTCTATAGAAATATGTATTTGTGTAAGACGATGACGCGGCGGCTCGTCGTCGCACGCGCAACACCGATGTCCGATTACGTCATTCGCATATAGTCGTATTATTAACAACGGGAAAATCCTCATTCTCATATATCGTTTGTTAAATATCTTATCAAAACCATTACTCACACACATATTCATATGTTCTATTTTTTGTATATAAAATTTAAGATTTTTTTATCCCGCACATGGCAGGGTATTATAAAATTTAAGTTGTATAAAACCAAATTGTAATGTTTCTATATGTACTACTCTTACGTTGTACCGGGTACAAATATCGACAAAACTTCGGTTTCTAGATATAGTGGATATCACTGGTTACTTGCTTATCAATATAATAATGTAAATAAAATATATGTGATATAAAATTATATATGTATTTTTTTTATTATCAAGCTGTATCTTTTAGCTTTGTGAATATTATAAATTTAATTATAAAATACTTTTTAATTATAAATATACGTATTTTACGTACATGCTACAAAAAATATATTTAAAGAATATTCTAGAATATCTTAAAATTATAAAATGCTTATATTTAAATTAATTAAAATTACACCACAGCCCGTTTTCAGTCTATATTTATTTTGTGTCGCACATATTAAATCAACAATAGAGATAAGGTAGTTAAAACAAACACTTCCGTTACGCTTTTTTATTCGAAAGCAACTACGTGTTCGTCAGTCAAAATCCGTTACGTAAAAGGACATACTACGACGTATCGCAAGCATTAAATAGTTTATTCTGCGTACGTAAATTAATCTACTCCAATTAAGATTTTGCTATAGTAACACATTTAGTGTTGCTATAGTAAAATTATCATATTGACTTAAACTTAAAAAGTAATAAAATTGTTTATACACTGTATTCCCCATAAAGAGGATATACATGAGGACCAAACTAAATGATTTGATCCTATACTATCCATGGTAAACCCATTCATCCCGAGAAATTATTACATTTTTAATTAACGGCTGTTTTTTGCATTTAAACATTACTGCCATAAACAATGCTGGGGCATGTTGGTACTATACATACGTGGTGCTTTTTCTGTGAGAGTGAATCATTTAGGAGTCAAAAAAGCAAAATGTAGTATTTATCTGTACGTTTTAGGCAATGACGAAATATTAACATTGGTCTTGCACTAAACTAAGTCTTAAAGTGAGAGACTTTTAGAGTCATAACCTGAATCTAAAACTCTCCTATGTTTCATATGTTTATTTACTATTTTCTTATACCTCTTGAAGAATATTTTTCACACCATGTAAATTGTTATTATCGTTTTTCATTGTTTTTATTTAAAAAAGCCACATAACTTGTATTTTAATATGCAACTAAGTTTCAGCTTTTCCTTACTTTTCCATTTCTTATCGTTTTTTGCTGTAGTTTGTATTATCACTAGATAGCTAATGATAGTCGGTGAATCTGTATTCACACGCAAGTATTTAATTAAATAGTGATTTTTGTGACTAATTTTAAATTTTTCAGCTTATTTTTTTTATATTCTCTGCATTTTTAAAGACCATTACCACACATTGAGATGACATCTAACTGATAATTAGTAACTTACATAATTTTTAATAATTTTGTGATTATTACAAACTGTTATTTAAATCGAAAGTTGCAAATATTGATCATTGTCCTATATTAATATCTTATATTAATTTTAGATACTTCTTATTTAGTTATGGCTATATCTAACTAGTTTATTTATTTAGACGTTTTTTTACAATGTATTTTTGTCAATATACTTATATCTTACTACAAAATGAGTGGATATGACTGTATTAATTTTTATATGATTTTGTAATATAATTGTTCAAGAAGTATTTTTAATATAATCGAATACGTGTGATTGTGATTAGTATGGACTCTCGAGGCGCTAGTTCCTCGCATTGGACCTTGAGTAGTATCCACACTTGATATTTTATTTCAAGAGTATATTCGTTAATTATTAAATATTTCACTGGCGCGAAACTAAACCTTTTAACTTCTATTACGAAAAAAATATCAAAACAAACAGTAATTTGATTTCTGAAATTTCGAAATTATATGACTACTGGTATGTATATGTATAACTTACAGCTTCACAAATGATTGGTAGGTAACGAGAGTTAGAAGTTATTAATTGACCTTGTGCTTTTAACAACCTTATAGTCGGTCTGCTGCGTAACGAAATAGTAGGCTATCTGATTTAGGCCACCTTGACATGTTGACGTTCTATTAACTAGTTGCTGTTATTTTTTAATATAATGTATATATAGGGGGTCATTGGTAATTGCATTGGTCGACGCAATATCGTGAAGAATATATAGTTAGTCCCTGTCCGTGAGTGGAAATGAATATAGAAGAAATGAAACAAAAAAAAACTAAATTTCAGAAATTTCGAACAGGTCGTTTGAAATATCTTAAATTTTTATTCCTTTTTCTAAGAAACAGCCAATTTTTACATATAAACATTATTTTAAATATAAATGAGCCCTCATAAGTACCTACTGTGTGTATGAGGGGCGGCTGAAAAATTACGAGCCTTATGAACTGTTGCCTTACGTAGCTTCATGGTTAATTGTCTTTACGGGGCTTAGGAGCTTAGTAGCTTGGGCCCGCTGGGGCAGGCGGTGACTGCTGGCTGTTAGTCTAAGAACGCTTTCGTTCCTCCACATGGCGGCTAGTGGCTGTTCATTTCTATAAGATCGGGTAACGGTGACCCTACTCTCACGATCTCACAACCCGTATTTATCGCGAGGCCGAGCTGTCCAAGCGACCAGGTTCCCTTCAGTACAAGCCAGTGCTGGTAGGACTCTTTATTGAGCATAAAATAAGTTAGGAGTCTCTTGGCAGGAGTCTTAGGTCTCAGGTTTTTTTTGCGCTTGTTCTTGTATCTTGACTTATATTCTTTATATCATATTGACTTACATCATATATGTACTCAGTAGTCTGTTTTGCTCGAGTCATTAGTAATACATACTTAAGCTTAAAAAGATTTCAAGTTCTCCTATATTAAATAAACGAATAAGATAATGATATTCATAAAATAAACTATTAAATTTGTATATACTTTAGGTGATTTTTATAGTGACGTAGAAAGGCACAAAAACGTAAAATATACTTAAAAATGTGATTGTTCACATTTATTAGTATTATAATTATGAATTTATTAATATAAATAGAATAATTATTATGCGACAGTATTTTTTATTACCTAAACTTGACGCACACGTCGAACTTCACTGCCTCCTCGCCTTCGTTGGTCTAATTTTTTTATTAATTTTGTGATCAACAATTAGGGTTTCCCGTCCATCATTGGACTACGTTGTGTTGCTTGTAGAAACTGGAACTTGACATACTGTCCACTTATTTATTTTACTATGAAAAGCTCATAAACGTATTTACGATTTAAAATAATAATCTTAGTTACATGGTATAAAACTTAATTACCATAATGTATATACATACACTTTTAGATCTAGTACATTTTGTCAAGTTGATAAGTATTAATGCTGCTTATGTTTCTATTGCAGTAAGTCTTTTGTTGTTACTTAAAACACCAAACATGGTTTATTTTTTTAAAGATATATAATATTCTGGATATATAGTATATTATAGCAATTATCTAGTTAATAAAATATAAAAATAAAAATAGATATCATATAACAAAAAAGACAATGCCGACCAAGCTTTTCATATAATAAAAGATAAGATTAGAATTTAAGCAAAGAAATATTTTAATATAAAACCACTTTATAATAACTTTTTCATAGTTAAGAATAAGATTGTCATTTTAATGTGCTGCTGTCATGTGAACATTTGTCGTAAATAACATGTCGTAACCCATTCGCGGAAACATTTAAAATAATGAAAGTAATGATTTCCATATTGCTGAAAATTTTTGTGCAAATTATTCTTTATAAAAGCAAAATCATGTGTTGGGAATATTTATTGATGATGATGAACTCTAACACAAGTATACTTTTAAATACTGCGGTAAATTTATTTCATGACAACTGTATTTATATAAAACAAATTAATTTTAACTTTTTATAACTAAAAATCTATATTGTAATATAAAAAAAAATAACAATAGATAATCTTATGACGCACGTTAATACATAATACTATAAAAATTTTAGCATCATAATAAAAAATTTCTTTATTCGAGCAGACTGATCAAGTAAGAAAGTATCGTACAAGAATTTGGATAAGTAAAGTTATTAAGAAACATGAGATTGGCGGATGCGATTCCGACGACGTTGTCACCTGCGGGACAGTGTAATAACGTTACTAATTCCTTTATATAATATTAGAAGATAAACGTGTTATTGAATTAATCAAACTATTACATACTATTAGGGCCCACTCATAAGTAAATATTGGCTTCTGTGTAATCTTAATTATTCATACTGTATTAAAATAGTAGTATATAGCACTACTACAATAGGATGTCGAAAAGTACAAATTTACATTCTACTTCTTATCATCGTAATAACTATTACAGCGAAGGTACCGCTGGTTTTCGCTACAATGCATCTTGCATTACAGAATGATGCTTATATTGCCTGTAGTGCCTATAAAACGGTGCTATGTAAATAAATTGTTATCGTGTTTCGCGATTGTGGTGGTCTTTTCTGTTCACTAAAATTAAGCCATTATGGTTTGAAAGTAATTAAGTAATAGTATTCACGATTGTAACTATGGTCTTAATAATGTATTTCTTGGAATATGTCTTTATATATAAAAATCATTGTAATATATTACTTTCAGTATCTGGACATTGGAGAGGATATGAACGTGCCAGATGATTTCACTCCAACCGAATTACAAACGGGAAAATGGTGGCGACATTTGCTAGCCGGCGGTATTGCTGGAGCCGTTAGCCGTACATGCACAGCTCCTCTTGATAGGCTTAAAGTATTTTTACAGGTTTGTTTACAGTTTTTACTTGTAAAATTCCACATTCTATTACACATACATAATAAAAAAAACCAGAATTATATCGTGTAATTATAAACTTATGGTGAAATTCCACTTTATAAGGAAATAAGGAAACAAATAATAACAAACTATTTTTAACTTTCAGGTTAATCCAACTAGAGAAAATATGAGCAAGTGTTTGTTGAAAATGATAAATGAAGGGGGTATCACTGGTCTTTGGCGAGGTAATGGAATAAATGTAATTAAAATAGCTCCAGAATCGGCCATAAAATTTGCTGCATATGAACAAGTGAAACGATTGATAAAAGGAGAAAGAAGTAACAATCCGCTAGAAATATACGAGAGATTTCTCGCCGGAGCCACTGCCGGTGCGATTAGTCAAACTGTGATTTACCCACTAGAGGTGCTAAAGACAAGGTTAGCTTTAAGAAAAACTGGCCAATATAATGGTATCGCGGATGCTGCAAAGAAAATATACGCAAGAGAAGGTCTAAAATGTTTCTATAAAGGATACATTCCAAATATCCTGGGGATAGTGCCTTATGCGGGCATCGATCTCGCGGTGTACGAGACTCTCAAGAAAAAGTATATAAACAAATACCAGGCTCACAACGAGCAGCCGGGCATGCTGCTATTGCTGGCGTGTGGCAGCGCCTCCTGCACCTTGGGACAAGTGTGCTCCTACCCCCTAGCACTCGTACGGACTCGGTTGCAAGCGCAAGGTACACTTCATCTTTTATTTTTACTAATGAAGTGTGTTACTTTTATTGCGTATTCTAATTACTATTAAATTGATGTTGCTGTTAAAATTGATGCAATATTAATACTGAATTTTTCTATTGATGTTGTAATCAACCAATATAATGTTTTTACTTAACCAATCAATAAAATAAACCAAGTATCAAGAAAATAAATGAAATAACTAATTTTACACATTAGGTGTAGTAAAGCCTAATTTCTATACATCTCCGTTTAATAACGAATCATAAAAATAAACTGGCTGAGACCGATTCTTTAAAGGTTCATTAGACTAAAATGAATAATCCCTTTAAATATGTTTTTTAGTTATGTACTTTTATTTTAAGTGATAATTAAATTTCATTTACAGAGAAAGCTGCAAAGGGCGCGGAAGGCACGATGCGGGGTGCATTTCGTGAGATCGTGCAAAGGGAGGGCTTGCAAGGGCTGTACCGGGGGATCACTCCGAACTTCATCAAAGTCATTCCAGCCGTGTCTATATCGTACGTGGTGTACGAGTACGCGAGCCGCTCTCTCGGTGTTAACATGACGTGATGCTGACATTCGCCTTTCCTTCTCGCTTTTCCTGGACGGACCCCTCCGTACCATTCCTCCACTCCACGCTTGATTAGTGTTGCTAGCTATCCCTATAATAGGACAATTATATTTAAAATAATTTATTGGTGGTTGATCATTGTCAGACATACTTTTTTTGTTCTCGGGTATGTTCATACCACACGTTTTAATGTTAATTCCCATCTTGTCTATTTATTTTGTTTGGTTGATGTAGCAACACCGAACTCGGCCGCGGTTGAGCTCACGTCACATTCATTTGTATAACTTTTGCATTTGATTGTAAATAGCTCTCGTATTTTAAGTCTATTATTTATTTTTTGTGAATTATTATTCCATTTAAATTATTGATTCTGTTGACGGCCGTATGCTTGTACGTAATGTGGATGGTCACTTGCATTTTATTTATATGGACACGATTTTATTGGTCTGATATTACTTTTAACGACATAGTGCGGAAACATCTGTGATTAAATAATAAATTATGTATTTTTTTTTATTTTTCTTTTGTTATTTAGTTTTCCCTTTATTTCCTGGTTTTTGTTAATCTATATTTGTTTGAATTATTCAATTATATATGTATATATACATTGATATCAAAATAACTATAAAATAAAATAATATTTATATTCTGTAAATTTAAACAAATTCACTGTGACAGGAAACATAAAATTCGTAAAAGAATTAATGCTATGAATCTAATTTATTATTGTACCTAACAGTGGCGAAGAGTGTACTTACACACTTATAAAGGTAAGCCGACGTCGAAAAAGACATAACAAAAGTAAATTCAATCAGAGTAATATAAACTTAACTTTAACTTAATTTAACTTTAACTTAATTTACGAACTTTATTTATTTTTAAATATTTTACGGGTTTTGTTGGAAATAAAATTGAATTGTTGTGAGATTATTGCCATTCAATAATTTATTGTTCTTTATTAAGATTTACAAATGGTAACGCGAAAGGAATCGTGTTATATGGACGCTTCGCCACTGGTACCTAATAAGTACAAAATGTTTGTCATATTAGCATAAGCCAAAAGTATTTGACAGAGTCAAATTTATTCTGCTAGCAAATAGAGGTGATTTTTACGGGGAATCTCCGTAGAATTTTGTATATTAGGCAATAATAAACATGTGTTTGCATAGAAACTTTTATAGCAGGACATGATTAAACATGAAAGCAACAGATATCAAGACAAAGCCGATATACTAATATTTATAAATTGAACTGTGAAAAATTGTTAAACAGAAACAATATTTCTATGAATAACTGCAAACATTGTGTTCAATCAAATTTCAACAATATAAAATGTTTAAAATTTTTATTAAATAGGCAATATTCATTATATATTTTATAAGAGATCTATTTGAATATGTCGTTGATTAATGTATAATAGTAAATAAAACTATAACATATTATGAAAATGCATAACACCAATATTACTTTTTACAATATTATCTTAAACCACTGTTTTGTGAGTTCTGATAAATAATGATTTTTCACAGAACTATAAATTATTAACTTACTATCACATTGTTTGTGTATTGCTTTTTTATATTTTTTGTGTCTGGCATAAAGCACTTTCGGTTAATTTGGATCATCTCTTAGTCTTAAGATTAAGCTATTCGTATCTTCCATATTCCTTTAGTTTGAGGGGGATTCAAAATAGTAGCCTTTCAATCTCTAGATGGTTAAATACAATATGAAGCAATATTTATTCCAATAGTAGTAATAAAATAAATTTATTACCCCTTGTTATGCGAATATATTAATCGTTTAAAAATCTTGCATGTTTGACATATTTTCCTATATTCAAGCAATAAATAATAAAACACAAAAAAATGTTAAAAAAAATATATAGGCAGCAAATAGGTCATCGTTAATGCCATTCATTATTAATCTATTGACTATAATAGTGTGATAAGAATAAAAAAGTTGAATATTTTGATACAATTATGTGCTCCAATTAAATTATGGAATACTTTTGTAACCAAGTTATTACCTATTGTTTTATTAATTCTAATATAAATAATTAATATGTTTCAAAATTCAATATGAAACTCGGCGGACCCGGCCCTTGTACGATATGGAATATTAAAAATCTTTAAAAATAGCTTGAAATTGTAATAAAACCGAAATGTGTGCATTAAAATTTATTCATACTATAATCCTGATAGTGATTGAGTTAGATTAATATATTCAGCGTTACTATATTTTTCTAAGTTTAAGCAATACTTATGCATAGTATTTTCGTTTCTACAAACAGTTTGCGTGATGTTGCTTCCAATTGTAAGAAATTTATTTACTATTATAATCATACTAATTTAAGATAAGTACTTAGTGTAAAATACTTTAGATAGTCAACAAATGATTTTTTTTGTACAGCTAAGGCTAGTAAATGCTAGATAAATTACTTTCAAACCTTTCACGTATTTTCTTTGTACTATTGCTGAACAATCCGATAAAATAATATAGCTGTGAAGAGCGCATTAAAATGCCGTTAATGCCGGATATACTTTTACTTTAAAGACTGAACATATAGAAATATTTTTAGTCGTGTTAGCTGAATGCCTGGTTTACCAATTGTTTAAAGCAATCGATGCTAAAGCTTAATTCGGGCTAATAAAATTATTTAAAAAACTAAAATGCATGGTAACTTAAATTAAATATCGGTTTGTAAAGCTTAACAAAAATTTAAAGTAACACTAGAAACGGCATGTCATTACAAAAGAATGTATCGATATTTTACTGTAATACAAATGCTTAATATTATAAACCAATTGAGTAACATGTCCACATAACAGTGTTTTTTATGAAATTATTCTTTATTATAGTGGTACTTAATTTTCTTCTGTAATTGTACCTATCAACCGTCTCAAAAACCAATTAGATAGGTGTAAAAAAATATTCCATATAAATCTAATCTACTATTATTTTTCCTAGTCTTAGTAATAAGGACAACACCAATCAACAATAAAGCGGGTTCACAGTAAACATTTGCAATATATTTTAGAAGTAAATAAAGGATAATATTTAAGTCCTTAGACCTAGTATTTGAAAGATATATTATTATGCATATAATGCAATACTTATTTGTTTATTATGCCTTTTACATATTGGATTGTTGCTAATAATATAGGTGAGTAATAATTAAGCTTGAAACTATTGTAACTATTTTGTTGATATATTTCAATAAATAATATTTATGATCGACGTTATATTATTAAATTTCTCTCATGGACTTCAGTGTTTTATTTAAAATTTACTCAACTAAATTATTCTAGTATTACATATTTGAAAATTACAATTAAATTTTAATTTGTGGCGGTGTGGTAAATATGAATTATATCAAAATAAACTTATTTGTTTTGACAATAATTATTAAAAATATTTTTACTGAAGCGGAATTGTTTTTTACATGCGCTAGTATAAATATGAAGAAAAATTTTTGCATCCCTTTTCTGCGAGAGATGTCGCTGTTATGTCGTGACGAAATAATTATGCTTGTGATGAAAAAGTATAACCTAAAACAATTGAGCAAGATTTAAAAATAAATAAATTCTTTTCGGAATATAAGTTATATATGCTAAATACTAAATTATTTCACATATTAAATATAAAAGCACGTACAATGTAATTTAATATGCATATTATATTTTATTTAATTTTTAATATTTAAGCTTTATAGTATACTATCATTTAACTATAGTACATTAAATATGATTTAATACTTTTTAACATAAGTAAATTAAAATAACTTACAAACTAAAAATTTTGCTTGTGAGTGTTGCCTGTAACATAAAGTTGATGTCACTGGAAACTTAGCAGTTAACACAG
This sequence comes from Dione vanillae, assembly GCA_037178615.1. Classification (NCBI taxonomy): domain Eukaryota; kingdom Metazoa; phylum Arthropoda; class Insecta; order Lepidoptera; family Nymphalidae; genus Dione; species Dione vanillae. The sequence goes on along the minus strand of JAZFAU010000009.1, from coordinate 4,021,902 downwards.
AAAACATTAGCCAATGGAAGTTCAGTAAAAGCAGGATTTCTTACAAATTACTTAAACGTGATTGGTTATTCAGTAGCTGCCTTCTATTCAGCTGTTACTGTCAAAGCCGAATGTGCACAGACCGTCAAAGGTTTTTTAAATTGTCTTTCTTTTCTTCGTTAAGCTGCACGTGTAGACGCAGTCATATCGCTTATCATCGCAAAAAATTTTTAGGTATAAATTGAATTTATAAATATCTGTAGCAGTAAGGACTTTGAAAAATCTTCACTTAAATGTTTTAGAATCCAATTATAGTCGATTTGTTACACAATTAAAGTGAAGTGGACGATATAATGTACATAGAGTTTTTTGCTTTAATACTTTAGTTACTGTGAAAACTACACGAGTTGTTCACGTGCAAAATTTAATGGAAAATTTGTTAATCTATAGGTTAGATTCGTCAAAATGCCATCTGATGCAAAGAAACGAGCACAACAAAAGAAAAAAGAACAAGCGAGTAATAGAAACAAAAAGCCTGTGGCGAGAGTTACTACTGCAGAGACCAATGGCTCAGCCAACGGTACAGGAAAAGAAGACCGCGAGCTAACAGCAGAAGGTATGAACATTTGTGTAATATTTTAAACTTATTATAATACTTATCTTTATTAAATTATTATAATAAATCAGATACTGATGATAATAAATTTAACCATTAACTAGTGTTACATTTTTATTAGACATGCCTTAATTGTATGTTATGTATTAAACAAGTTTAAGCATAAAAATTCTATAAGTCTTAAACTATTTAAACTATTGCATACTTTAAAATAATATTATAACAATTATGAGACTTTTTTTTGATACATAATGTCAAAATATTAAATAATGATATGTTTTACAGAGGCACTATGCTTGAAGCTAGAGGCTGAAGCTAATATGAATTCTGAAGCACGGTCTTGTACCGGATCTTTGGCAGTTCATCCACGATCTAGAGATATAAAAATAGCCAATTTTTCTATTACTTTCTATGGTAGTGAACTGCTTCAGGATACTTTACTTGAATTGAATTGTGGCAGAAGATATGGTCTTGTTGGGCTCAATGGATGTGGTTAGTATCCTTATAGTTGAATAATTTTTGAACAAAATTTTGAAACTATGTAGACTGATTTTTAAATAATACTACATTTTTTGTGTTTTTTCAGTACATTGCTATGCATTATTTATACTATGTGTTTTATGTTACTATATATTGTTTGACAATCAGTGAAGGTTGGCAAGCTCTTCAAATTTCATTGTTTATTTGTAAAGATGAACCAAGTCTATGTCTCTTTGTGTCAAATTTCTATTCACTTTCTAGCATCATATTTAATTTTCTCTTATATATATGCAAGCATTTTTTGATCTTTGTGTTTACTTATTTTGAGCTTGAGTTGTATCTGAGCTTAAAATTTACATGTATTTCTGCTGTAAATCAAATTGATTCATAATATTTTAATATATTACATATGATACATATTTATATAGATAGACAGCAGTTAAGCTCAAGACACAGTATGTCATATTTGAGTTTGTAAATGAAAATAATGCACTTATGCTCACATTTTCAAATCATACTACAATAGCCTCAGCTATAAGTAGTCCATATTAAAAATTGCCTCAGACACTATTCAATGGAATACATATTTTGCTATGATTTGTCATTTATAAAATGAAATCTGGAATATTTGAAAGAAATTTTCCATGTTTTTTTTTTAAGGTTTACTTGGTAATAATAATGGTTGAAAGGTTTTTGTTAGTTTTAGTATAATATTAATTACTTTGTTTTAATAAAATGTTAATAATCACTGTTATAAATGTAGGGTGAATGTTTAGTGCTAAGATCCTTAATATTTATTAAGGTGCCCTTAATATACTTTTACATTATCATAAAAAAAGCTTAGCAACTATATGTTAAATAATTGTGTTAATTACTTGTAACTTTATATATAATTTGAACTTATTTAGGCATTGCACTGTATGCACTGTAATTGTGTGCCTTGCGAAAACCATACTTAAAATGTTTTACTGAACTGACTTTGTATTTCTAAAAGTGTAAAATAACACTGGCTGCGAATGAATCAATATTGATGCAAATGAGCATAAGATATATGTATTTATAATAACAACTCTTAAAGTAAATCAAGAAATTTGTGTATTTATATTATATTACTTATTTTTAAGTTATATTTAAATAGTTCATATAAGATAAAGAAAACAAAAAAGAAACAATATTTATTACCTGACAAAAATATAAAGTTATTCAATTTTGTAACTAGGTAAATCATCATTACTGTCAGCATTGGGTCGACGTGAAGTGCCTATTCCAGACCATATTGATATTTTTCATCTTACTCGAGAAATGCCAGCCTCTGATAAAACTGCATTGAAATGTGTTATGGAAGTCGATGAAGAAAGAATTAAGCTAGAGAAATTAGCTGAAGAGTTGGCCCACTGTGAAGATGATGGTAAGAGTTTTCTTCTGAAAGTAATTCTAATTTAAGTATTTTTAAACTATTTGTTATCTTTTGAGGAAATAATGTCACTACATGAAAGTGCCTGCTCATAGTAATGGTTATAGTAACAAATTCCTCTGTCTGAAAAATTATAAAATCCAATGGTCCAGCCAAAACAAAGACATTTAGACATCATTTATGTTAAATCTAGTTTTTTTAAATTAATCTCACTCTATCACTATTTAGTTGGGGTGTGATCAATTTAGTTCTTGCTGTAATTCATAAAGTTTTACTGATAATGAAATGAGTGGTTAAAGTGCCGAAAAAAATGGCGCGTTTGGTATAAAAATTGGTAATTGTTTATTGTATATAGAACTATAAAATCCTCCTTCCTTGATAAATAATTAGTCGATTATTTTGGTCACTTTTCATATCTTTTAGTGGTTTTTATATTTCAAAAAAAAAGATTAGCTTTGCGATTGCGATTAGGCCACCTTACTATCGATTAATAGGCTTGTCGGCTAATAGGACAATGTTATAATCGGTGCATCCCTAATACATATTAATAAAAGAAAACAGAACATGTAGTTACATGCTCGTTAATTAGTAATAAATTTGAATTTATATAATTAAACAGAGTCGCAGGAGCAATTGTTAGATGTTTACGACCGCTTGGACGATTTGAGTGCTGACACAGCTGAAGCTCGTGCAGCGAATATCCTGCATGGTCTTGGTTTCACCAAGGAAATGCAGCAGAAAGCAACTAAAGATTTTTCTGGAGGTAATTATTTTTATTCTGTTTAATGGAGTTTATGGAGTGGAGAGATTATGGAGTTTCCGATAAAAAACTTGGTGGAGACAGTATTCCGAAGAAGAAATAATTCTGAAACTCAGTATGTGTTTTGTTATTTTTTTTTAAAATTCCTTATTACCGACTTATTACTTGAGGACCGTCGTGGCGCAGTGGCGTAACATCTGCCTGTAACGCGACAGTTTCTGGGTTCGATCCCCAGTCGGAGAAGATGGATTTTTCTATTTCCATTTTGTTCGCTCTGGCAAACTAGGCAAAGCGCGGCGTTAAGTTCCGCCACTCAACACGCAATGCCTCGAAAAAGGCGGAAAGCGGGTACGCAGAAAGCAGGGACTAAGTAACGGAGTGTCTTAACACTAGGTTCCCACGGTCCCTGCAGTTCCCTCTGCCTACCCTGCCATGTGCGGGATAAAGCGTGAAGCTAAACAAAGAAACATACAAATTCCTTATTACCGGTCACTTTTTGACATCATTATATTAGCTTTACTTGTATCTATATGCCAATATATCAATATAAGCAAATCAATTTGAATTATCAATGGTTTTCATGATATTTTTATTCAACAGTAACATTAATCCTATTGCTAGAATGAAAAAAAAAATAATTATAAGAATGCGTTTAAAGAGTAAGTTTAATTTAGCATACCTTTATAAATATTTGTTAGGATGGCGAATGCGCATTGCTCTGGCTCGCGCACTTTATGTTAAGCCACATCTTCTACTGCTGGACGAGCCGACTAACCACTTGGATCTGGATGCTTGCGTGTGGCTAGAGGAGGAACTTAAACAGTAAGTTTTTTCTATTATAATAATAATAATAATAAAGCCTTTTTATTTTCCTTTAAAAAAAACTTATAAAACATATTTGGTATATGTTAGTTGTTAGTATAACTTAATTTCTATGTTAGTATGTATTCTGATTTTTAAGTGTTAGTTACATTGATTTTGAAAAAAATACTTATGAATAAAAACTTAAACTTATTTTAATGTTGTTTCCGTTTTATTAAAGGAGTTTTTTCTATTATTTACTAGGAAATTTCTAACTAAACAGTACTAAATATATCTTAAAATATCAAATGTGGACATTGGACATCTATGGCCAATTTCGCGGGTTACGGATAACGTTTAAAATAGTAATCTGGTAGTTAATGCTATCTACCAGATAATATCTGATAGTTTAAAAAGGTCTTTATCTGCTAAACACTATTACATTATCAGTGGGTGGTAAAATCGACCTTTGAACTCCATACGCAATACATTATTAAATAAACCACATAATAAAGTATAAATACATATTGACTTTCTATTTACTTTGATACTTAAGCATTTGTTTTACAATTTCAGATACAAACGTATTCTCGTCCTGATATCGCACTCACAGGACTTTTTGAATGGCGTCTGTACTAACATAGTACATATGAGCAAACGGCGGCTTAAATACTACACTGGTAATTATGAAGCTTTTGTACGCACACGCATGGAACTATTGGAAAATCAAATGAAGCAGTACAACTGGGAGCAAGATCAAATCGCTCATATGAAGGTTAGTTAGTTAATATTCTTATACAAAACATTTATGGTTGTTGTAATTTTCCTTTGATATGATGGAATGTTTATAATCTTGTTTATTTTCTGTTAAAGTTCCTACATCGAAAAAAAAAACATTTTATAATAATTTATTATTTTTTACACTGAAACAAAAAAAAAATAATATTTTGTATATAATATAAAAATTTAAAGTTAAATTTACAATAAAGTATTATATTTCTAGAACTATATAGCACGATTTGGTCACGGTTCCGCAAAGTTAGCCCGTCAAGCTCAATCTAAGGAGAAAACTCTTGCTAAAATGGTTGCCCAAGGTCTTACTGAAAAAGTCACAGATGACAAAATACTCAATTTCTATTTCCCGTCTTGCGGCAAAGTACCACCACCTGTTATTATGGTTCAGGTAAGTACAATTTTATTACACCTCCATATTAAAATTAAAATTTAAATAATACATAGAGCATTCTTACACTTACATGTAACATTATTGTGATAATCAAATAATAAATTAATGTTTTTTATGTATTAAAAGTGAGTAGACTATAGAATTTTAATAATAAAGTCATAGTAACCAAAATAATAAGGTCGAAGTACAAAAAATGTAACAAAATCCAATTATATAAATGTTTGTTATGAAATATACAATAACAGTCTAGTATTTTGTTATAAAATATTATGGTTACATAAAGCGTTGAGTGTTTTTATTCTAATCTTTTTATGTCGTTCTACAAAATACCGTAACGATGCAATGACTTGGAACTTTTCAAACTCCGTTCTAATAAACTTTTTCGACACAACTGTTGTTGATTTCTTTAGCTTCTTTTATATACAGTAAATACTTTTACTTTTTACAGTAAATGTGAACAATAGATTTTACTTTCAATTCATATTATTAACGAATCGAATTATGTACTATGTCTGTCTTATATACAGCTTCACGCTTTATCCTGCACATAGGGTAGGCAGAGGGAACGGCAACCGTGGGAACCTAGTATTAAAACACTTCGTTCCTCGCTTTCTGACTTTTTTTCTTTTTCGACTTTCGTGTTGACTGGCGAAACTCTACAACGAGCATTGCGTCATCCATCATTTTTCATTGTCATTTTAAACTGTCAATAAAATGGCGCTGTTAGCTTGATTTTAAAGATTTATTTTATCGATACGAAGCAATCTTTATACGACAAGAACGAAACTACATAATTTATTATTTAAGATTTTATGGAGTTACTGTGCTATAATGAACTTGTAGACACTATTCAATGAATAATTTTAAAAACATTTTGACAATACATTGCGTATTAAATTTCAGAACGTTTCATTCAAATATTCTGATGACACACCCTGGATATACAAGAATCTGGAGTTCGGTATCGATCTTGACACGCGACTTGCCCTGGTTGGCCCCAATGGTGCTGGCAAATCGACTCTACTAAAATTACTCTATGGGGATGTAAGTATAAATAGTATGGATTTTTGTGTACTATTTTGAGATATTTTATTTGAATGATATTTGAATTCTCTAATAATAATGTAACCAGAAATTTTGCTAAGAAAACTTTATTACTGTTATTATTATAAGTGATATTAATTCAAAAATTTGTTTACAGCTTGTACCAACTACAGGTATGATACGGAAAAATTCTCATTTGAGAATCGGTCGCTACCACCAACATTTGCATGAGCTTCTGGACCTAGACCTGTCTCCACTTGATTACATGATGAAAGAGTTTCCTGAAGTACGCGAGCGAGAGGAAATGAGGAAGATCATTGGACGTTATGGACTAACTGGTCGACAGCAGGTCGGTACAGGAGTTAACAGCCTCGTTTTATGTAATGAACAGTGAGGACCGTCGTGGCGCAGAGGCATAGCGTCTACCTGTGAACGCAACGGTTTGTGGGTTCTATTCCCGCTCGGAGAAGATGGGTTTTTCTATTTCCATTTTCTTCGCTCTGGAAACAAGGCAAAGTGCGGTGTTGAGTTCCGCCTCTCAACACGCAAGGCCTTTAAAAAGGCCGAAAGCAGGGACTGAGAAAGTAGGGATCAGAAACGGACTGTCTTAACACTAGGTTTGTGTTGTTGCTGCAGTTTCCTCTGCCTACCCTAGTAGGTGCAGGACAAAGCGTGAAGCTAAAAAAACATATAGTAATAACTTCACAATGAGTAAACTGTGTATCAAAATTTCAGAGAAAGAGCGATATTTAATGTTAATTTGTAACAGGTCTGCCCGATGCGTCAGTTATCCGACGGTCAACGATGTCGTGTGGTGTTCGCCTGGCTTGCCTGGCAGACTCCTCACTTACTGCTCCTTGACGAACCTACTAACCATTTGGATATGGAGACCATAGACGCTTTGGGAGATGCCATCAATGAATTTGATGGTGGTATGGTCTTAGTTAGCCACGACTTTAGGCTAATCAATCAGGTATGACTAGTTTTATTAATGTTTAAAAAATACGTTAATCTTTTAAGTATTTTTAAATGATGCTTGTAACTGTTTATGATGCAGATATCTCAATTATTAAATATTCAGATGAGGTATAATAATTATTATTTTTGAACTATGATATTTATGCACACACACACTACACACATGTCATGTTTTTTAAAACTTGTAAAAAATATTGTAGTTTATCTGTGTGTTTTAAAAGGTTCTCTTAAATGCAGTTTAATTTTCGTGATATCTTTAGTACTTTTACGAAAAAAAATATTTTTATATTAATGATTTATATGTATGTATTATATAGGTGGCTGAGGAAATTTGGATCTGTGAAAATGGCACTGTAACAAAATGGCAAGGAGGTATTCTCAAGTACAAGGATCACCTCAAGTCCAAGATCCTCAAGGAGAATGCTGTCAATGCAGCCAAGATTCGCAAATAATAGATAAATTATGACTTAGATAAATGTTGCAAATGCCTTCAAACATCTGTTACCTAGGCTAATAACCAGACTCTTAAACTTCCCATTCCTAGAATATTTGATTCACAAATCTATTCAAATTAAAATTACCACAAGTATTTGATATATTTCATTAATGACTACTTCAACTTGACTTACACTCCAATTGCTCTCTTCAGTTTCGTTTTTGTTACTAAATTCAATATTTTATAGGAAAATGATGATCAGACTATATGTTACACAACAAGAATATTTTAATGTGTTAATTTCACAAATTTTCAACAGTAAATGTGATTACTTTGTATTAATATTAGTTAATGTTTTTTAATAACGTCGGCTGTTTAATTTATAGTTTGTACTCCCTTGTGTTACACCAATTGCATAATATAAGTAATTTGCACACACATTAATACTAACTAGTTTAGAATATTGTTCACTAACTAAATACAATAAGTCAGTTCAAAGACCGGATGATTTGCAGTTGCAATATCAATGTGCACATTATGTTTAGCGAATTTTTCTTTATGTTCTTAAGATCCAGTAATTCTATACTTGTAAGCTATATTTTAAATAATGTTTAATAAAACGTTGAATATTTGACATTTAATATTACATATAAATGAAATACCCAACACATGTCCTTGTTTTATGTTTATTATTTTATATACTTATATTTTTCTATTACTTGAAATTTTATTTAATATTTAAAATTTTACAGCGTATATCTTATATTAAAATAAAAATAATTGGCACCTTGTCGTCTATGTGCAACATGTGATCTCTTCATATATTGTACTCGGTAACTGTTAAAAATTTCAGTTCAGTCTTTATTTCCTTACAAAGCACAGACTGAATTTATTATAGACATTGTAAATATGCATTTAATAGATTCTATATGAAAGTTGAATGAATAATCGATTATAATTTTAAAGGTTAAATTTAAAGATTATTACTATACATTGCGTGAAAGAACCTAGTGTCTAGACACTCTCTTCTATGTTTTCAAACTTCAAAGTTAACGTGGTAATTTGTTTCACTAGAAAATAAGACAGACTTGAGGTAAGATGTCGATCAAAACGTTAACCACGATGTTCTAGCACGGTATTTACGATGTAATCAAATTGAATCTATTAAATGTTAGCAGTATTATGTAGTCATTTAAAATCGCTAGGTTGATATTGTGACGCAGGTGTGCATAAAGGTAGCCAAGTATCGATCTGTACCAGACAGAAAATGTGATCATTGTAATAATAATTGTAATATATCCGCTTATAATATAATATAGTGATTATATACAGTGCCTCTTACAATAACGTGCGCAGTCTGATGGTCCGTAGCGTGGCGGTTGTTTACTATACAAATTGTCATATTTCACACACTTGACGTTTTTAATACAATAATATTAGTAATTTATATAGTTTTATTTTCATTTTTTCTTTCATTTTTCAGTGATTATTTATCTGCGAGATTAGTAGATTGGAGAATGTTCTCCAATCATACATGTATTTATAGTTAGTAAAATGTATCATTTATTTTTTTAAATAGAAATAGAATTGTATTAATTCTTGGTTATAATATGTCGCTTTTATCAATAATTATTAATTAACCTAATGCCCTAAACCTAACCCGCTTAAAAACGACCTTGATCTCTTCGCTACTACATTTTTCTATGTAGCGGGTTTATAATAATAATAATTTAATGATTACTTTTTATTAATTTTATAGAGTTTCCGTGTGATATATAACAAGCACAGGCTAAAAATTTCACAAAAATGAGTTTATTCATAGATTAATGGTTAAAAAATAATATTAAACCACCTCTAACATGTTTTTGTGTAATATTAAATTAAATAGTAATTTTTGAATATTTAGTACAGTCGTAAATGAATCACAGTATTAACTCGAGTATATCGAATAGTGAAAGTTAAATTTTGTTTTACGTCTTTTAATATTTTTAGGCAGAAAAATAGTGTCAGTTAATTATGAGCCCGATATCTATGTACATTAAAAAGTAGATTGAACTATAATAGTAATGAATGGCTAAATAAGTGTAAAATAAATGTGTGAGTATTTTATACTCACAATGATACCGACTTACATATCTATAGGTACTGATATAAAGTTAAATAGTTTTTTTCATTAGAACATCTTAGTTCTGACCATAGGACTATTTATGAAATTACATTACGTAATTCGTTAAAACAATGGGCTACCATTGTTTGATTTTTTTGATAAATATAATCATGTATCTGACATATTCACTTCCTATATATTTCCATGTAAGTATATCAATATTTTAATTTTAATGCTTGAATCGCTGAAATGTATTTTGATCCGCATACGTTAATGTAAAAGGCGCAATACTGGTGGATACTTGTGATAGTTGGTCATTTGTAGCGGTACTAAAAGAGAAGCAATAACAAGCTTTAGCTTGATTACTTTGTACTGGTTTTTGAAATTATTTATCATACATAGTCAATAAATAAAATTACATAAAATAATTTCTATATTGATAGCGTTTAATTGAAAATATTATTTTTGTGTTTTTTACCCAAATTCTAAATTAAATACTTTTGAATCTGAAATCACCACAGGTAAAAATGAAACTTTGAAAAATGAAACAGATGAATCTTTGTTAAAAACTCTTTCCATATAATCTTAGATATAATGTTCTTACAAAGGAGCTTCACTTATCTTTACGTTTAGACAAAGTGATTTAAGAGAAAGTATTTGGATAGAGTTTCTAAGTAAATGCATAAAATGGCATATATCACTTGAGAACAATATCAGAGTAGTTCCTTTCAATATTTGGCGTTGTCTGTATGCGAAACTGATGCTTCATGACATGATTTCACTGCATTTACAGTCTTTGAAGACAATATATATATATATATATATATATATATATATATATATATATATATATATATATATATATATATATATATATATATATATATATATATATATATATATATATATATATATATATATATATATATATATATATATATATATATATATATATATATATATATATATATATATATATATATATATATATATATATATATATATATAAACAATGTAGGTTACAATCATCAAAAAAGCGCAGTGGTAATTGTGAAACAACACGCCCAACATTGCTGAATAATAGTAACAATCCACTAAGTTGCCGAAATACACCAATAAGAGATAGGGAAAGGGGAGATAAGTAGGTATATATTTTCTTGTCACTTGTTTCTTTTCAGTATTTTTAAAGGTCTTTCTAGATAATCTGAAAGCTATTAAAATAGTAAACCTTGTATTGCCACTGTCCGCAGGAGAGAATAGAGGAACCGATTGTAATACGACGTCTCAAATTTTAATTAAAATACCACAAATTATAAACAGCGCGGCCACTCATTTTCAATACATGTGGCACACTCCAGACATGGCATTATGAAAATTAAATAGAAAGTAGCAAGGTGCACCTTCCTTACCTTTTATTTACTTTTTCTAAGTATTACAAAGTTATAATAACACTTCTTTAAATTATATAATCAAAATATACTAAATAAAAAGTAAAACAAAGTCACTTAAACTTCAGTAGATAAATACTTATAATAATTCAGTAGATAAAATTCAGTAGATGAAGAGCTTAAATATCAAACTTATGAACGTAAGATTAAACTGGATCAAATTTGATCTAGAGAGATAAAAGAAGCGTTAAATAAATAAAACAAAAAATAACTTCCAAAAGAACCAATGGCCATAACATGCAGCTCTGGCATCTCCTGACATCTTTGTTAGGACCTTTTCTTAGTCTTATGTTTTCGTCGCTTCAGGTGACACTGAACAGGTAGACAGTATCCTATTTATATCGTTACCCTTAGAAATCTATGAGATAGAAGCATCTGGGATGGAAAGTTAACTCTCCATCTATTAACACACACAGCTTGTGCGCATTTTTCATAAAAACTGAATTATTTGATAATTTCCTAAGTAAAAAAATCAGTAATCAGTCCACCTGTCTAAAGCTGTATATAGAAATTAGTGTTAATATAAATATAATATTTACCTTATTTAATTACAGAGGAACATTTTCTTTTCAGTATACAATTTTACCTCTAGCCATTTAACTACTTTGTGAGCAAATGTATTCTAATTTTGAACATTAAAAAGTATACATCTTTCATGTGCCGAAAATCTGTCAGTTTGATATGTTACATGTTTTTAAGAAAATTTAAATAACGCAGCTGTACAAAATTATTTTATAATAGAAATAGTTGAAATATTGTAATGGTTCATGCTAGTGAATAATTATCTAGTAATTACAAAATGTCTAAGGCTAAAGAGCCCAAAGAGGGGGGCAAGACTGTCCAGACAAGTGCCTTCGTCAAAGATTTCTTGGCTGGTGGTATATCGGCGGCTGTTTCAAAAACAGCCATGGCCCCTATGGAGCGAGTGAAGCTCATATTACAAGTGCAACATGTTTCCAAACAAATAGCAGAAGATAAGCGATATAAAGGTTTCATTTGAATTATATTTATAACGTATATAGGCAAACATAATATTAAAGTTCCAAATAAATTCCAGGAATTGTTGATGCGTTCATTCGTATTCCACGGGAGCAAGGTCTCGGCTCGCTGTGGAGAGGAAATTTAGCTAATGTCATTAGATATTTTCCAACTCAAGCATTAAATTTTGCTTTCAAAGATGTTTACAAAAAAGTTTTCCTTGATGGTGTGGACAAAAATACACAGTTCTGGAGATATTTTGCTGGAAATTTAGCATCCGGTGGCGCTGCGGGTGCTACTTCTTTGTGTTTCGTGTATCCCTTAGATTTTGCTCGGACTAGGTTTGTATGAGTTATTTTTAACTATTAAGGTAAAGTACAAGAAATGTAATAAATTGCATAATGAATGACCAATTTAGGTTAGCTGCAGATGTTGGTAAAGGAAAAGCCAAGGAATTCAACGGCCTCATTGACTGTCTACTTAAAACAATTAAGTCCGACGGTCCTATGGGGTGGTACAGAGGTTTCGTCGTATCTGTACAAGGAATTATAATTTATCGTGCTACTTATTTCGGATTGTTCGATACTGCACGAGGAATGATGCCTGATCCCAAAAATACTCCGCTATTTTTCACGTGGTTGATTGCTCAGGTTATTATTACTGTTTTTGTTTCATCTACACAGATTTGTATCATGTTCTTAGATTTTAAAAATCTTACCCATTTTACGTTGTACTATTTTATAATATTACAGACGGTCACTACGATTGCTGGGATCACATCATACCCTCTAGATACAGTAAGAAGGCGAATGATGATGCAATCTGGTCGACCAGTACATGAACGTCAATATAAGAGCACCTTACATTGTTGGGCAACAATTTTCCGAACAGAGGGCCCCGGAGCTTTCTTTAAAGGAGCATTCTCAAATGTTTTGAGAGGGGCTGGCGGTGCTTTTGTCTTGGTGCTTTATGACGAAATCAAGAAACTACTATGAAAATATATTTTTTTCTTAGTAGTATTCTTTATGGCATAATAACATGTTTATAAAATTTGCTGCAATATTTCTTAATGTTTACGTACTAGTCTATTTAAAAATTTGAATTACGTTGATTGTTATTAAATTCTTACTACTAGGATTGTCTCAGTTTTATTTATGCTTGATCTACAGCGTCAGTAAAAGACACCGATGATATTGTATGTGATTTTTGTTTTTTAAAAGCTCAAGTGAAGAATATTTCGATGTAGTAAGTGTAAAAAACATTAAAATCACTTAAAGAAATAAACATTTAAATAAATTAAAATTGTATATTTAAAAAGATAGATAAAATTAAAGATAAATAAAATTAATTAAAATCATTATTGAAAGAATTTATATTAAAAGTAATACTAAAATGAAACTGCGTGAAAAACAATACTAATATAATATTATAAAACGTTCGTAATTTAGTTAAGTAATTTGCTATTTTTTTTTTGTATATTAGTAAATATTATTAAGGTGAAAAATTTAATTTCCCTACTTAATTAACTTTAACGCTGTAATTCTCAAGCGATTGTAATAATTAGCAACTTGGCTTTACTTTAGCGATTGACATTGTAGAAACGATTAGATTTCTCTTTCTACTCGACTGCCTCGTTCTCGTTTTGTTAGTTATCGTTTATCTTTCCTCATTTTCTTAAATAAATACTTCTTGAATATTTCAATTACATATTATCGGCCTTATTCATAAAAAAGTCTTATAGAACGTTTTAAGCATATTTTAGTTAACACGCTCTTTAGGCTTATAGAACGTTCGATAAATGTTTGTATTCATAAACGCTCTATAAGCCTTCTATAACTAAAGTGTCACTAATTTGATTTATACGTTTACAATGTTGCCACTATACTGAAGTCGGTCGACTTGTTGCCGAAAATACCAGTAAATCCACAGATGATAAGTGACAAACGCATTGACATAGTACGACCACAGATAATATTACGTACAAAAATATATTGTTGGATCTGGCTTGACATTTACCGGCTTCATTTACGTCGTTGTTATCACAAATACACGAATGTTTATTTTATTTTGGTTTATAAACTTACTTCATTTTTAAAAAATTAAGTCAAAAGAAGTAAAACGACAAATAATTGAAAATTGTTTAGACGTAGACAAGTATTACCTATGTTCTGTGCACCTTTCTTATGTAGAATTTATTTACTGAAATTGACACTCTTGATGACAAGCGACTCGACGACGTCATATCAATGCTCATATTAGTATGAGCTATAATCAGCTGTTATATGAATCGGCCATCTTTGGACGTTAAAACGCTCTTATAGTAGGGTTCTCGGCTCTATAATTTTATGATAGGTTTATAGAACTGATTGGCACTAAAATGCTGTTATGAATAACGTTTTTTGACAACTGTACTATATCGAGTCTTTAAGCGTGCTATAACTTTTTATGAATAAGGCCGCAAAAAATAAAAGTTAAGCAGACAAAAGAACAGTCAACGATTCTAAAACGGAATCACTTAGTTATGACTTTAACAACTAGGATATTTTTTCCTTATTTTTAAAGTACACATATACATTATTCAATGTCTTTTTATCGTTCACCATGAAAATTAAACAAATTTATTATTTTTTCCACAGTTGCTAATAAATTTGCAAGGCAAGGTGCAAGGTATTGTCTCTTGCTGCTTCCAGCCTGCTATAACCATATACGCACTATCGTGTCCTCCCACAGAGTGTGTGATTTCACTCATTTGCTTTTGCTATTTCGACCAGGTTTATTTATGAGCTACCTGTCATGTAGTGGTACGTGGCCTGTCCATTTCCATTATAGTTTTACTATGTTGATCTTATTATAGTGAAGTGATTCTGAAATGTTTTCTTATATTCGAATTCCAAAGCTTTACTCTCCTTTTGATTTAAAATAATTTTATTATTATTATTATTAATCAAATAAACTTTAATAAGTATTCTTGGCCAATTATCAAACTTCTAATTAAGTAAATTACTGAACGATAATCAATATAAAAAATCAGATTTTAGTCCATGAATCATAAATCATCAAAAGCTACATTTGTCTAAATTCTATTAATGACAGATTAAGATAATGTTTTCTTTATATTTATCCTTAAAACATGACTCATAAAGAAAAGCTTTGATTTAGGTTTTGGTTGTTAGAATCAATTTCCAGTAACGTGTATTTTACTCACGGTAGAAGGTTAAAATCGATAATCTTTCCCTTAAGTTCTACTGGTAGGATATACTATACATATTTCAATATATTTTTCAGACTATATTTGCACATGATATTATTGTAAAATTTAGTCTAATATATCCTGCAAAAAGTATTTGATTAAACTTTCTTTTCAAATTATTTGTTTCTTGTATAAATAACTATATTATGTGTATATAATAACTATGTATAATATTTTATCTAAAGTAATTGATAGTTTCACGGCTTATCCCGCATATGCAGGGTAGGCAGTAGGAACTGCAGGAACCATATGAACCTAGCGTTAAGACTCCGTTGCTTAGTCCCTGAACTTTCCGTCCTCGCTTTCTGCCTTTTTCGAGGCATTGCGTGTTGAGTGGCGGAACTCAACGCCGCGCTTTTGCCTAGTTTTTGTCAAAAGTAATTCATTTGTCTCAGTTACTCGGTAGCGGATGTAATAAGTTTCATTCGCTACCAGCCTGTCAAAGTCCCGTCAAAATCGGCGCTTCAAATTAGCCGGACAAACAGATAGAAAGATAAAAATTAAAAATAAATAGTTTGATACACGTACTGTGTTTACGTACATTCTTGTTTATAGTAAAAACGGGTATTTTAATATTTTAAGCGGAATTCAATTTTATATGTATATATAAAGTTTTTATACATTTCCCTAATATTACAACTTAAATGTATGATTTTCAGAATGTAACATATGGCTTGTGTTTATTATGAAAACTGTCAATTTTACTATTTACATGGCGTATGGCGTGACATATACGTTCCTATGGCAAAGCAAATGCAACGCGTCCAAGAATTCAGTATTTATTTGATATTACTGGTCGCCTAAGCTGGGCCTCCCCCAGTTAGCAGAGGGTCTCACCAGGCTGGGCTGACCGCCCAGATAGCACTACACTCACCCTAGTCCCTGCTGAAGGCACTGACTTCACAGGGCATTGCCCGAACCTCAAAACACACTTATATTTATAAGTGGCGTAAGACACTAACGGCCAGAGGGTCTTACCCTGATGCCGTCTCCCCTCTTCCCTTGTGGAGGTTGTGAGATGAAAGCCAAATATTTATTTGATATTATTAAATGTCACATAAAGAAAGATTTGACTAAGTGTTTATATTATATTTATTTGATTTACTGTCATATTTTATATTCCACATATTCAGATAAATCTTATGTATATTTATTTAATGTCGCACAGAAGAGCAACGCCTCTTAGGGTCCAGTGTCTGGGATTGCTGTCAGTTTCGAAATCTATGGAGCCCACGTATTTTGCATCGGTTCGTTGTGGTTTTCTATAAATTGGGCACTCGTATAGCCTAGGATCCTTGCCAGCGGTTGTATTTATGGAAAATATGTATATAACTGGCATTTGCTCATATAAAACTTTAGGTTTCGACTCAATTAGCTTCCCAGATTTGCGGTCGAGCGAAGCCCCTGTAATTCAGAAGATATATATTTTTTATTTTTTTTTTAAATTATGTTAAATTGAGAAAAAGTTAAATTTAATATAAACTAAGTAATACCCTCAAGAAATAGCCCATACACATACACTCCTTCGGTAGGTCCTTCATGTACGTCTTCACGGTTTAATTTTGTTATGTGGTTTTGCAAGACTACAGAATCTAGAGCCCATCCTTTATGACTACGTGTGACTTCCTAAAAGATTATCTCATCAAAAAAGACAATAATAAGTGTTTAAAAAAAAAAGCTCCTAAAATTTTGTATATTAAAATGTGTAGGTATTTCCTAACACAATACCTATTTTTTAACAATATTTTGGCTGAACTGAAATAGTAAAAATTCTTCAACTAATTTAATAAGTTTGTTAAACAACTAATCTTAAAAAATATTTCTAGTGTGAAGTAAACTTGCACACGAGGTGATAACGAAACATAAATTTACGACATGATTTCATAGAATATGTATGTATATAAAAATTTACAAGTATGACCTGTCTCATGGCAGTAAGAAACCCTTGAGGATTAAAAAATCCTGTCATCCAGAATGTGTGAGGTCGTCCATTCTTTAACCAAGCACGATATTGCTGTTCACGTTCTAATAACTCTGTGTACCAGAAACCTAACGTAGCCGATTCCCATGATACCTATAAAAAAGATAAATTTAATTTAAATTTTTTTTTAGCTTCACGCTTTATCCCGCACATGGCAGTCAGAGGGAACTGCAGGGACCGTGGAAACCTAGTGTTAAGACACTCCGTTGCTTAGTCCCTGCTTTCTCTGTCCCTGCTTTCCGCCATTTTCGAGGCTTTGAGTGTTGAGTGGCGGACCTCAACGCCGCGCTTTGCCTAGTTTGCCAGAGCGAAGAAAATGGAAATAGAAAAATCCATCTTCTCCGACTGAGGATCGAACCCAGTAACCGTCGCGTTACAGGCAGACATTGCGCCTCTGCGCCACGGCGGTCTTCACGGTCCTTTAAATTTTGTAATGTAATAAATATAAATCATAACGGTTATGTATAAGATTTTTACTTTCAGCCATTGTTGTGGAATACGGGCATCATACATGGCATCTAGAGATTCTCGAAGTCCTTGACTCATCACAATCGTTCCATCGATAGCTAATTTTAGGTCACATAGTGTAGTAAACACTGTTTTTATTACACGTTGTATTCTATCTATTTCTTGTCTGAAATATTTAAATTGATATTATTAATAAATGTACATGTATATATATTTTTGCAATTAAGGATTATTATTTCATTTGTTTTTACAGACCGTAAGAAAATGTTCATTGGCAGAAATGCGCCCATTTTGTGAAGCGCATCACGGACCTCGAAACTAACATATTGCTTTGGTAATTTCTCTAACATATCTTCTGCCAATCTATACACAATACTTTCCCTAGTTTCACCACCTTGACTACCACCTTCTTTAGGTTGCACACTCAAGATTGTGTCCAAAATATCTTTTGCACTGTTGATCTGGTACGTGATATCGGCATTACCATGTAATCCAAATACCTCGGGTGTATCAGTTAGGGGCAATTGATTTATATAATCAATATATCCTTGTAAGTTTCTTGTTTGTGGAACTTTATATCCTTTATAGAATTCAAATCCAGGTCTAAGCAAGACATCACAAAACCACACATTAGTGAAAGTTGTTAGCAAGCGTTTGTCGAAATCATCAGTTACTCGCCCACCATATTGAACTTCACCCAGCATGTAGCAAATCGTTGGCCAAGAAATTCCTTTTTTTGGATCTATTTCATCTAAATGATTCTGTATAAACTGAACACTTGCAGCGTAATCTGCTTGATTAAATTCGTATGGTATGTTCCAACCCAATGGACCAAATTTTCTTCTTTCTTGAACAATTGTGTGTAGAAATGCTACTGCATATAAAAGTGGTGGCCAGTGTGTTAAAGAAGAGTAATCTAATGTGTCTTGCGTTATATTTTGGTATGTCCTCTTCATACTGGCTCGTATGCCTTGAGGAGGTTCGTTTGTAAATTTTATAGCCATTTGCAATAATCCTATTGGAAAGTCTGTATGAACTTCAGTAGTAAGCCAAAGACGAAAAGATTCTTGAATATGCTCAGTTTCAATTAATGCATCCATTGCTTCCACACAAAAAGGTAACGATAAATGAATATTCTGCAGTAAAACCCATCCACCCTCATTCATTGAATCAGATATCATTTTCCGAGCTACAATTTCTTGTCCTTGGCCCATGGAAACGGCCTTAAGTACTTTAAAAAGTAACGTAAATTATTAGGTACTTAGTATGAAATTACAAATGAGCACATACATCATACAAATACATCTAAACAATAGTATGGCAACATAAAGAAATATAAGATTTTGTGTGTCACGTAATCGTATGTTACGTTCAGTTATTTTTTTAATTGTGCATTATATTGTATTATACATTTATGAAAATGGAAAATTTACAATATATTTTGTAAATGAGAAAATTTACGATGTACAACAAATAAAATTAAAATAAATATTTCAAAATTGTACCTATTTCTTTGGATTTTGCTAATGAGGCAATTTGTGTAGATGGATCTGAGCCAATTGATAGAATGCAGATTAGAGGAGTTCGCGGTTCTGACTCTGCCCATGTGGTTTCTAAATTAAGAATGCACCCTTCGCCATATTCTGATCCGAGTGAATCTATTCCAATATAATAGAACAGTTATAAAAAATCTTTTTATGTTTACGAGTAGACTAGGCATTAAAGATACTAACCAACAATATATTTTCTTGCTTGAGACAGTGTCCTATCTGGACTCCAAGACCTAATAAGAAGAAGTTTACGGAACACATCAAGACTTTCATGAAAGCCACTCGGAATAATTTCTTCTTCTGGCTTTGCTTTTTCGTACCAAACACGCCATTCTTTCTCATTAGCAGTTATCTAAAATTAATATATTTAATAAAAATGAAAATGTATAAAAATATAAATATAAATCTTGCTTATATATAGAAATTCAAAAATTGAAGTCACTAACTTTGTTTAATACATCAGAAAAACATTTAATTTTACTGATTTCAACTAGATTTAACCATGTTATGTCCAATATCCATCTGAATGGCTTTGGAGTAACTGCGTTCAAGTCTAGAGATGCTCCTCCTTTTACAAAAGCCATAAATTCGTCATGAGATATAAGTCCTCGTTGACAATCTATTTTCATAGCAAGCATGAGAGTAAATAAGGATTTATGCCTCTCATATAAACTCCGTAATGTAAATGCCCATACTTCGTGTGTTAAGTATTTAAGAATTATATTAATCCGTTCTTCTGTAATATTGCTTTTAGCAGATTTTGTTATAGAATTGTCAAATATATTTAGAAACTGTTTTAAAGAGTTTTGGTACATTAGATTAACATTGCTCATTTCAACAATCAAGAAATATAATATAGAACCTCTTGCAGCTACTGCTCTGAATTCTTCCCGTGCTTTAATAATTTTTTTTTCGGTTACTTCTGCAACTTTTAATTTTTCATTAACTTCTTCAGCTGTTGATTTTGTAATTTGTAAAACATGAATTAAAGCCTCGTCGTCTACTAATGAACCCTCAGAGGAAGTCAAACGACATAGCAAATTACTTTCTAACTCTTTCATGCTTCTTTGATTTTTCATTACCGATTCAAACAAAGCTACTCGTTCTTCTTCAAGGTCAGATTTTTCCATCAATATAACTCTTCCCAATAATTGATCTTCTAAGCCTTGCATGGTTACAGTAAAATCAATAATAGACGTTTTAGCGCTAATTTCAGGAGAATAAGCGGGATTTGGTAGCTTTGTAGTTATATATAACATGAAACCAGGCATAACGTCACATTCTTTGTCACCAACTATAACTTTTTCTATAGATCCAGATTTAATAAAATTCTTTTCGAGTACGTTATCTATTACTGGATCCAATTCTACTCCCACATCCTCTATTAAAAGAGGTCTCCCTAATGATAAACTGTCTTCTAAATGAGTTCGGAAATACTTATGGTTTAGTGAAGTTATTTGAAGTTCATTAGACGATTCTTTGTTCTTAATCCAATTTTTGCCTTGACTTTGAGGATCCACTAGAAGTGGGTAAGAACTTGATTTAGTGACAATAAGAGCATTTTGAACAGATAATTCATCATTTGGTAGTCCTTGGAGGGTCCATTCTGATATCGTAGCATTTTCCACTAACATATTTGTAATATTTAAATTATCTGTCACTGGTATTTGTTTACTTTTAAGTATTTCCATCCAAGTATTAAATAAACTATTCCTAAATTCTTGATTGTAAGGACCACAATAAGATAAGAAGCCTGTAGCCAATACAACATCTCCAACTAATCTTCCTAGTTGTTTTTTAAATTCTTTACTTTGTTGAGTCCATCTTATTTTTTCTCCACCTAAACCATTAATCAATTGAGTTGCTGCTGTCATTTTTCTTAAACAGATATTGGCGGCATCAGTCAATTGTTGCTTTTCGGAAACAGCAGATTCATACTGTTCCTTGACTTTTCTGAGAGACTTTTCACGATCCTCCAATTGTTTTTCTGCTGATGCCAAGTCTTCCATTGCAACCTTAAATAGTATTTTTTTAATTAATATATTAAAATTATAAGTTATAGAGCACAAGATGATTATTGCCGACTTAAAAATATGAGTTTACTACATTTACTGTTTCTTAATAAGTTATTTTATTTTTAAATTACATTTTTAAAATTTTGACGTTTTAGTCAAAAAACAATTTAAAATTTCTAATACTAATTTACTGTATGTAAGTGGCTAAAAATGGCTGCAGAGATGCCACAATCAAGAAGAGCCTATGTAACTTTCAAAGTGTGAAAGAGGTAATCGAGATCAAGAGAGATCATCGAAAACAAAAAAATACATCAAAAGTTAATTGCTTAGCGTTTTCGTAACGCGTTCTGATGAAAGAGATGACGGCATAAGCAAGTCATGCGGAATAGAGCCAATTACTAGAATGAATGAAAATTAAATGAAGAATGGAAAAAAATTAAGGAGGCCTTTGTCGACCCGATTGCCTTGGATCAACACGCCGCTTCACTCCCATCGAGGGACTTGGATTCTATTTCTCTGGCGTCGACACGGCAAGGTCAGCATCATATTAGTACAAATTGTGCAATAGCTTCATTGTTAATTTAGAATGTTATTATTATTTACTCAGTTAACATGGATAAATAAATTTAACTTTGGCCATCAATTATTTAATTAATTCGAGACAGATTTTCTTGCTTATTTTACATAGCTCAATAACATATTTAGTATAGATAAGAAGAATAAACGTATTAAAATATGTTTAAAATATTCAATATATTATATTTTTTGTTCATTCATTATGATTCCATTTTTAATACATAAAATAATGTGAATTGTTTTGTAATTATGCTGTACTTACCTTTAATCTTGCCTCTTGCAACAGTAAACTAGCTTTTAAAGGTAAAACTTCCTTATTAACGCTATGGAAAAATGCCATTGCTTTGGTCCACGATAGTAAGCCAGCTACATCACCACAAACTCGTTTTGCAGTATCCATATTATAATCTTCCATCTCAAAGTATGGTAGAAGATGCTCAACCATTTCATTATTTATTATATCTTTAGGGTAATTTTGAAGTTGTAGTAGAAAAGTAGTACTTGCCATCATCTAAGAAATATAGTAATTACATTATATTATAACAGGTTTAAATTATTTATGAATATACTTTTAATTAAAATTTAATTATTTGCATATTACAGCAATTTTCACGTATTATAGTGACATTAATTTATATAAAATGTTCCTTAATATATTATTTTTACTTTAATATATTTTTTAATATCACCATAATATAATTTGTACTTACTTTTAGGGATTCAGCCCACGAAGGCTTAGGACATGGTGCAGCTGTATCAGGAATAAGTGGATGTAATCGTCTTTGAAAAAGTATTAATACACAGTCCATAATTCTCATAATAAGATGAGGCGGACGACCTAATTTTCTAACCGTTGCTATATGCGCTGGCTTAATTGTATTAAGTGCAGCCTCTGCTTCTTCTAATGCTGGTTTAGCAGCTTCTAATTTTATTTCAGCCTTTTCTTTTTCTTCAGCGATATAAGCCACTAGAGCTTCTGCTTTTTCTTTTACAATTTGAACTTGATTTTTAACAATTTCTGCTTGCATTGCTCGCTCAGTTACCTCAGAAAGAACTCGATCTGCCTTTTCCGAAGCCAACGCTAGATCTTGTTCCATAACAGCCAAATCTTTTTTCAAAACTTCAACGGATATAGACGCTTCACGTAGTTTTTCTAATCCAGTATCCATCCGTAACGCGCCATCTCCTAATTCTTTTTGTTTCATCTGATAAATTGTTTTATATCCACCGATAAAACTAAGATATGATTTAGGTGTGACATGAGAGGATCGTCGAAATCTTTGGAAGTATTCTGAAGATACTGTAGATACAACATCTTGTATAGTACCTAAGACAGTTACAAGTTCTTTTTTCACTTCAATGGTACATTCAATTTCAAAATCTGTTAGAAAATGATCAGCGACAGACACGAGGGCATCTTTAGGCCACGGTTGAAACCAATCTATTGTGCAGCCAGATATGAGAGCCGGAAAGCGTAATGCCCTATATCTAAATGCTTCACTCACCTAGAAAAATGTTCAATATGAATAGAATATGAATTTTAAATTTTCATCAGTCTGTTTCATGCACAACTTTGGAATGGACAGATTTCAATATAACTTTTTATATATAGCTATGCAATATATTTTTTTAGGTTTATTTTATAAGGTTATTTTGTGGCTCTTTAGTAAATATTCTTATGCCTGTTTATTTTGATATATAAAATTAAGGATCTGAAGCATCTATTGTAAACTACAACCAATAAATCGTAACTAAGGAAATATGGATATGTATTATATTATAAAATAAAGTCTTTACTTTACCGGTGAAAAACATAAAACTACATGAAGATTTTGACATGTTCTGTTTAAAAAATACTCCATAACTAATTCATTTGTTAAAGTTCGTTTTTGATTTTCTCGTTTCATAACTGGTGTTAATTCCGATATTATTTCTTGTTGCTCGTCTTTGGTAAATAAATTTGAAATGACACCCGATGACAAAATGTTGTTAAGATATTCAAGAAAGCCTTCTTCTTTTATATCTAAATCTGTGAATATAAATGTCGTTCCTTTTCCTTGGACACCGCATGAACGATATAGCAACTTTAGATCTTCCAGAAAATTTCCAACATTATATGACCTTGTTAAAGCTATTTGAAATGATCGATATCCTGCGATAAATGTAGATAATTTTGTTAAAGATTGTTTACCAGATCCACCGACACCAACTAACATGACATTTCCACGTGGGTGGCGTATCACTCTAGATATTTTAACCAAGTGTAACATTGCATCGGGGAAAAATACAAGATCCATCCCCGAACCTCGAACCATTTCATTGAATTGTGACAAAAACATTTCTAAACGATCTCGTAATTCAGCATAATCAAAGACAGGCTCATAAACTTTGGGCAGTTCCATGTCGGCATCTTCACCTTCTTCGCCAGTTGGCTCTGGAGCATCTCTGTAGGTATATATAGTTACATTAAAATATATATAAGTTAAAAAGTGACTATCAATTAATTTATTGTACGTGCCTCATAAAATCTACAAAAACTGGATCTTTTTCCATCATTTTTTTATATTCTGGTCCTAAAATTTCTTCTGAAATATTATATAACGCACTGTTGAACCAGTCTTTATCACTCTGATGAGTAAATCGGTCAGAAAATACCCTAGAGCACTCGTGTTTCCATAGAAGCATCAGACATTTTTCCGATTCAATTACAGTAGGTAAAGTACCGATCATACCCTGCCATACTCTAGACAAATCACGAAGGGAAAAAACGTAGTGAAACTTTGCAGGGGTAGGTAATAATTTTTTTCTAGTTCGTGTCCACAGCTCTCTTGTTAAAGGTATAATTTTCTTTATTAAAGATCTCACTTCTATTGTAAAGCCTCTTTTAGCGTTGTAATGACCTTCACCTATAACTTTAAAAATTTTATCAATGGAATCATTATTAGGCAAGGGACAGTTGAATATTGCAAATTGTCTTTTTAATCTAGCGGGAATGTCATTCCTTCCTCCACCTGAAAAGCAAATGGCAACAGTTTAATTTTTATTTATTTTTATCACAATTTTTTTATGTACTTAAAAAAATTATAATTTACCTGGTTGGCCCATGGCGCCTAAAAATTGTATATCGACTATTGTGGTAAAGTCACCGGGTTTTTCCAAGCTATAGAAACCACCCATGCTCATCGTTTGTCTCACTATTTCGTTTGTAATTTGATCACCCCATTCATTGATTTGCGGTAAATTGATGTCATCAATGAAAATCAACATTTTTTTGCCACCTGGAGGACCGAAAGTCATGCCACTTCTTTTCTCCACATAGCTTTCTATAGTTTTTTGAAATTGATAGGGGCTTGTTGCTGAAGAAAAGTTAAAAGATCGACCCATAAACTGCTCTGGATTCGCATTTTTCATATAAGCTTTCATCATTACAGTTTTGGCAGAGCCCTGCTCACCCAGCAACAGGACAGCTTTTCCTTGTTTAGCAATACAATGGATCAGATAATTAATTCGAACATTATCGACTATCGGTATTAAAATATTGGAGTAGTCTGGAGTTGCAGAGTCAGGATATATATAATTTGTCATTAAATCATCCCACAATTCCCACTTGCCAGGATGCTTAACGTAAAAATCAAACAAAATACTCGGTTTATTATTTGGATGTTTGGGAAGATCGAGTATTTCATGAAATGTAGATTTACAATATTTATCAAATCGATATCTGTCTTCAGTCTCTAGTAGACAGCCAAATCCCCAAACTAAAGAAAAAATGTATATTTTATGTAAATGTTCATGAGTGAATAGGATTATTTCCTCAACTTTTTCTTTTTCGTCTTCATCGTCTATGTCACCATTGATAGATTTACTTGCGGAAGGCTCCTCGTCTTCAACAATTTGTGGCGGAACTAAGCCTTCTAACAAATTAAGCATTTGGGATATGATATTGCTTTGAAGTACACGCATACTAAATATCAGATTTTGAGTGCACCATGTATATATATTCGGAAATGTTTGTTGAAATAGTGCACTAAATACTTCTGCTTCGCGAGCCGAGCGGCTTTTAAGCCATGCATTGAGAACTAAAAAAAATATATATTTTAAACATTGGTGGTACAAATATTAAAGTCCATAAAATATTATTTAAATATATATTTGTTTAAATATATTAACAACATTCTCGGTTCAACGTTAGGTGATAATGTGTTAGGTAAACTTTAAGTCTCCTTAAAAGGATACTAAAATTTCAAGGCAACTCGGTAACCGACAAGTTACTCATTAGAGTGCTTCATATTGAATAGACACTGGTTGGACTACCACTACGTTTTAGGTATTTTTATTTTTTTAAAATACGAAAATAACATTTCAGACATCGAAATAGCAATTTTTTATACTTTATTACATGTAAATCCTTACGTATATGTATATATGTAAGGACTTACATCTTTAAAATCATAATTTGTATATAATGATATATACCTGGTTCCCAATCTAAGCCTGAAGAGCTCATATAAACCATACCATTACGGGAAACAGTGGCTGGGGAAGCATTATCAATATTTTCTGGTTCAAATATAATTTTTGACGTAGGGGCCATTGTTAAACGATCACCATTAGCCAAAGTCAACGTCTTGTTATCGTCGAGCACAGAGTTAAGATTTTCTATCCATATACTGTCTACTGGTCCATCGAGTACCAGCCAAATATGTTCTCCAGTTCTTAATTTGAGTGTCTTTCTCCAAAGAGCAGAGAATATACCGTCAGTCCAATCATTGGTAGCTACGTCGAGACGCCCAAACATTTGTGCAGCTGTGATTGCTTTTGGGTTCATACGCATTTCCCTGAGTAGTACAAACAATAATAGTCTTTATTTAAATTGTTACATAAAATCCTTTGGATAAGCTATGGTCTTAACTGTATATTTGTTCTAAAAATCATATCTGTTTAGTAATTAGTAAGTAGATAAATATTACCTAATTGTATTATTTTACCTGTGTGGGTCTTCTATATCTGATAGAGCATTCATTAGAGTGTGAATACATGTTGTTTTACCGGCGCCTGGGGGCCCAAGAGTCATTATTCCGTGTCGAACGCGTTGTGTTTCATATAACTATAAAAAAATTATGAATGAAATCATGTACTCATTATAATTCACTTTTCATTTTAACTCTTACCTGAATTATCTTTAATACCCAAGGAGGGTGATAAATCAAACCATTCAATTCCACTTGTTTTTTTATAGCGTCTTCAAGATCTGAATACATTGTTTTCTCTAATGATTGATTAGGGAATAGATCAGCCACAAGTGAAATAAAAAGAGGTTCGTCTTCATCAATGAGTTTTGATAAATTCATGTCTCTTAATACTCGCATAACTATTGTGCTTTCATTATCTTTAGTATTGACTCGTTTAACGGCGCCTAGAGTTCGCAGAACGGAGAGAATGTTTCGTAGGCCAAAATCGTAATGTACCTAAATAAAAATATTAGTTATACTTTAAAATGTATACTTTATGCTAAAATTAATTGAACCTCTACATCTAACAATAAATTACCTGTTTCGTTAGTTGCTCTTCGCACAATTTATACAATGTGTAAAACTTGCGAGCCAATGTTATATTTTCAAGAAAGCCACATGATGCAAGTTTAACTCTTATAATGATTTGACGATCTGGCACCATCATTGCAACAGTTCGGAATTGAATTTTTAAATTTTCTGGTAATTCTTTACGTCCAGCGTAACCAGGATTCTGATTAAAATTAAAGTACATATGAGTTTTTAAGTGAACTGTTTGGACGACACTGATATAATATAGTAATATTTTTACAAGTAATGAGATTAGGGTAAAAACAATATAGGTGATCCTTTAGGATAGATGCCTCATATTTACATGAATTCATTGTATAAAATTGAGACAACTTGGAATTCTATCGAAGATATTGCGAATTACTATTTTGTACAGAATTATTATTTCATACAGAGTTTTACAAGCTTTTATTAAGACAAATTTTAAAATTCAAAATTGCTTACAAAATTTTTATTATGTTATATAAAAAATGATTATTATTTTAAGCCATATCAAAATCGAACTCAATATAAGCAAATTATTTAAAGTTTAGGTAACGGAGATGAACAATTCACTTAACCACAAAGGATAACGAGTTACAACTTAGAGATAGCCTGTAAACACTTATTGAGATGGATAAAATAACACCAAAAATATATATAAAATGACAACATTGGATGTTTTGAAAATTTTAAAAACCGAAACCACATTGTTCCTGGGTAAAGTAAAGTGTAATTTGTATGCGGGCTAAGTAAAACTTATATATATATTTATAAAATCGTGAAAATTGAAAATATTTTTAGTGAAATTTCAATTTAATAGGATAAGAATTTGTATGTTAGCTAAACAAACATTGAAAACTTATTCATAGTCACTTGTGCGATATTGGAATTATTTTCTAATGATTATAAAATTTAAATATTTAAATAAAATATAACTTTTTCTCTGGATTTCCTCCATATGTAAAAAATATATAAAGTAGGACAGTTATTAATTAACAGCTTTTTACCATTGTTATAAATATACCAAATTCTGGACACATTTCAGACATGTCTCCGTCGGTAAATAAGAAAGTTTTCTTCTTTTCTTTTTTCGCCGCAAGGACGACTGCGACTTGTTGAGCTGCTACTGATAACACAGGAAGCTCGATTCGATTGAACTCATCGAAACAACCCCAAGAGCCGGATTGAGCTAAGCCTTTGTAGATACGGCCTAGACCCCTAAATCATAATTCATGTTATAAGTTAAAAATTTAACAAAATTTTATAAGATATGAGTGTTTTTCTTAAGTATGACTAAAATACCTGTAGTCCATTTGATCAGAACAGTTAAAGACGACAACATATTTGGCTAGTGTTTTTCCCATGTCTTTAACGGTTTCTGTTTTACCCGTGCCTGCAGGCCCGCAAGGCGCCCCACCCATACTCATAGCTAAGGCTTGTGCTAATGTTATGTAACAGCTGTAAAATGTAAAGGTCACGATTTTTATTTTAAAATTTAAACACCTTAACTCATTTATAATAATTTTAAGTATCGAGATACTCCGTAAATCAATTTATATTTACCGATCTGTTAACGGCGTAATAACTAGTCTCTCTGTACACCCTAAATATTCATTTTGATATGCAAAAGTAACATCGGTAACTGATATCCAAGTCCTGTCAGCATCTTCTTTAAAATAAAACCGACATTGTTTTAACCACTCAAAGTCGTTTGCTGAACGAACATTCAGTCGGCACTAAAAGTATGAATTTAATTTAAATATTGTGTAAATATAAGTGTAAATATTATACAAAATAAAATTTTACCAGCATATCAAAGATATCTCTTTGATGCACATGTATAGTAATTAATGTTTCAAATTTAGTGCGGTCTATTTTTATCAAATCTCTTGTCGTTTGATCTATAAGAGTATTTAAAAGTTCCAAGAACTTATTGTTTGTCTCCATCATAATTTTTTTGTCTTGTCTAGCTTGCATTAAAGCCAGTTCTGCATCTCTCGTCCAGATTATTTGGATGCCCAGAAGACCAACCTAAGATAAGGTGGAAAATAAGTAAAATAGTAAATAAATAAAATAGTATGTTTTTATATTTTTTTTATTAAACAAGTGATTAATGTCACCTGTGCTGGCATTTTATCTAGAAATAAAAGTAAATTAAAAGACGGATCATTAATTAGTGATACTCCATTCCGAATAATTGAGTGTAAACTGCTTTGGGCTGATTGTAATAATGATGTAAGCCACGTTTCTACAGATCCCTCAGCTCGAACGGGTCGTTCTAATTTTATTTCTTCTCCTTCAGATGAT
Organism: Dione vanillae; assembly: GCA_037178615.1. NCBI lineage: Eukaryota > Metazoa > Arthropoda > Insecta > Lepidoptera > Nymphalidae > Dione > Dione vanillae. The sequence continues at coordinate 3,991,964 of JAZFAU010000009.1, read as the reverse complement.
ATTATTGCAATCATTTTATTATATTCTGTAAAATATGTGTAAATATAGACTTTAAGTATATTTTTTTATTTAATAGACTTATGAGTATGACTTACCTATGTCGTGAAATTTAACATATCGTATGTTGTCGAAAATCGACAAGAGGTGGTTTTGTATAGTATGTGAATCAGAAGCTTGACCAAGGATTTCCAGTAAAGCTGGATCTGATACGAAGAAAAATCGAGGAAACATTGTTCTTTTCTTTTCTAGATAACCACTTAAACTTTTTTGGCATAACTCTAATTGCTCTTGGAGATGTGGAAGCAGCTGTCTCAATAGGTCATCCCCAACACAACAAGATACTACACCGGGAGTTTCATGAGCTCTCTGCATAATTTTTTGCCAAGATTTATCTATTTTTGAAAATCTTTTTGCTTCTTTAGGCAGTTGCTTCGCAATATCACCCCCAACAAACACAGCTTCAAGATATACCCACATGTTTTGAACAAGAAGCCATCTCTCAAGAATTTCATTAGTGCTTTGTAAGTCGTATAGCCATTGTTGAATTTGTTTTCTAAACGGAGCATTATACCTGTATTTTAAAGTAATAAATAAAAACAAAATACACAAGTTTATTAATTACATTGGAAATATTATAACAATTTAATAAATTAAATGAAATTCAAATTTATTCATTTATGATATCAAATATTATTTAATAACAAATCATTTCCAAGCACCGGTTAGATAGTAGTGAGCCCAGTATCATCAAACTATCTTCTAGTTGGCCAATTGTTTCAGCAGTTGTGTCTCCTCTTAGAAGCAGCTCTCCACGATTATTAAAAGTTTGAAATGTTAACTCGTGTACAGACCATTCATTTGTCACCTGCCGCAACTTTGCTTCTATATCTTTTTCCTTCATAGCTGATATACAAATATCCTGGAGAAAACAAAGTACAGAAATAATAAAAACAAGAATTTAGACATACTTATAAGACGTTTAAATACTAACGATATTATAGTAACAATAATGTTATGGTTCGAAATTATATAACTGAATAGTAAATTGAAAGTTGTTATAATATTAATGTTTTTCGTTGTACATTATCTATTTATTTATACTAAGCGTAATGTAGAAGACTACAAAAGTTTTAAAATGATTGTTTACGACGATAAAAAAGTTAATTAATAAAAACATATTATTTCTTCAATTAATATTAGTTACATGAAGTGCATTGTTCATGTGGAAAAAAAATTAACAAAAAAAAATTAACTAAAAAGTTTAACAGAGCTTCTTAACAATGGGATCTCTTTGATTAGTCTGCAATATGCTCCCGTATTAGTTAAACGTGAAGTCAAAAATCATATTAGAAGTACTTTAAGTACCTCAATATCTTCCTTATGTTGTAACAATGGAGCCTCTAATATATTTTTTAGGCAGAAATCTTCGTTTTCAAGCTCAAATATATATTTTGTCACTTCCATGATTCTTTGCCAGTGTCGTGGTTTCATGGCTCTATTTGCCATCAGTTCCAGTAGCGGGCACATGTCATTGAAATCATCTATTGTTTTCTTTAAAGCATAGAAAGCAGGCCATTCTTTGAGTCTGAAAATATATAGAAAAGAAAATTTAACTTCATATAGTTATTACCGAGAAAAGACAAACAAAAAAGCGGAATATACCCTTTGGGTAATTTTCTACATCTATTTTGAAATTCCATTAGCTCATTATTTATTTCTTCAATGTTTACGTCACCCCATGGTATGTCATAGTAACTACTGACTCTATCTATAACGTCATTGTAAAGCTTGTATAGTTTTTGCAGAAGATTTAATTCTTTTCTAATTTGCGCTAATTCTGGATATTCTGTGTGAGGAAGACCAAATAATTCTTCACCATTTTGGTACGTTTGCAACTTACGCCACATACCATCGAAGCGATTCTGTAAATAAAAGTAAATGTTGATGATTTTAAAACAAAATCCATTGTGTGTAATTTATACCTCTATAGCTAGGGTTGTGTTTGGTTGATCATTTTAGGCACTTCAAAGATCTTTTAAGTAAATCGGACCTTTGAATATGTTATTCAAATTATACGTGTATAATAATAAACACTGTACCTGAAATAATATTAATCTATCTGAAGCTTCTCTTGGACTAAGACCTGGTTGCATAGGTCCTGCGTGTCGATATTCATGACAGTAGTCGGTATTGTCTTCTCTGAATTTGTCTAAATTATTTTTCAAATCATCTTCAAATTGGGGTTGCATTTTAAGCAACTGAACGTGTGATGCAAGAGCTGTAGCTTGTAATTGTTGCCAACTATATCGCAGATTGTCAATTTGTTCCATATCCTCTTTACTGACAGGTAGCTCATAACGAGTTATAACATTAAACGCTTCCTAGAAAAAGAATCTTAATATGATATTTTTATGCCTTTTGAAATCATAAAGTTTAAATAAACCATAGGGTTAATATAAAATGGAGGAATTATAATATCAATTATAATATAAAGAAATTACTTATTAACAAAAATAACCCTGCTTCGGAAAACCTATTGCATAAAAGTAATAAAAAAAGCAATTTAACATATGAAAAGAATGTCTACAACGGCGGGCTTATCTCTAAAAGAAATCTCTTCCTGCCAACCAGTGGAAGTGAATAAGTGCCAAACAATGGGATTAATTATAATGCAACAAAACATATTTGAAAATTCATAAAATAATATATACATACATATCACTATACATATAAATACATGCTTAAATATACAGACATACATATATACACATATATAAATATATACACATACATATACATACTCACATACATATCGTCACAAATATATACATAAAATTTTTATTTATAATAAAAACAAAATAATAATATAAAGATAGATATATAATGAATATAGAAACTAAAGATGAATTATGAAAACCTATCACTGCTTATAAAAAAATCACTAGATTTTCCGAAGTATAGATTTTAATTGATTATTATATTATTAACTACGTGTTGAGTCTTTTGGCTTTCCACTTACAGTTTTATCTCTAATAGGTTATTAAAATATATTATATAACATTGTAGATAGGGCTACTAACTTCTACTGGATCAATTTTCAACTCCATGTCGACTTCTTGTTCCCTAATCTTTTTTAACGTTTCCATTACAGTTCTGACATCGTCAAGGTCTCGAATAGGTCTTTCTAATTTACGTTCCAAATCATTCATTATGGCATATACGTAATCCATTTCTCGTTTATATTTTTTGCGCATAGCTTGACTAATTCGGTATGTTCCATCTAAAAATTGAGTGCTATTTCAGTGAACTACTTAAATAGTTTGTCTTTAAAGAAATGGGTAATAAACAAATATATAAATGACAAGACATTGAAATATTTACACTAATAATTTTATAAAAATAATTTCTATTTAAGCGTATGTATCAGAAAATCATAAAACAAAAGATTACTTTTAAGTTCAGTGTTAAGGCCCAGTTTTAATTTTTCCGTTGAAACTGCTAAACAATTTCCAATGATCAACACATTTAGTTCAGTAGCCAACTTGGTTTCAAGTTCGCTGTGCCTTTTAAGAGCGAGTTCAAAATCATTTAAAGTCCAAGCTAATAGTTGCCTAAGAGTCTTTTCACATTTCCATAAATAATGATATGGGCGCCATCGCTTTACAAGAGCGTTTAGTTCCTATAGAAAAATAGAAATATAAGTTAAATAATTTTAAATAAAATATGCCAAATATATAACACAAATATTTACCGACTTAACGTTTTGAGTACACGTGGATAAGTGTGTTAGGGTTTTTATTATCTCTTTATTTTCCATTATATGATTATAAAAGTTTTTCTGTTGAAACGGAAATACTGGTTTCTCTTCAGATTCTAATCGATAGTATTTTTTTCGGTTTATTTTCGTCATATCTGTCATCTTCACAGATTTTTGAGTGATGTTCGGCACCGCTGCTGAATGTACCTGTTCGTCAAGCTTGCTAACTACATCGAACAATTGGTTCGATTGGTGACCTGCTAGCTTTTTCCAACTTATCTAAAGGGACAAAGCGTGCAAAATAAAGCATTTGCAGCAAATAAAACAAAACATTAAAGGAAAATCAAAAAAGGTTCGTGTTATTAACATTTAAAGAAGAAGCAACATCAAGTGTTTGTAACAAAAATATAAAGCATTTCAGCGTTTAAATTGGGAGTTTTAATAGACAATAACACCGTCGAATGTCACAAGTGAAAAGTGCAAATCAGTAGACAAGTCACAACAATTGACACCACAATTGGGGGAAAAATATACATTAATTAGTAGCTTTTGGTAGTCTATTTATATAAAAATAATAACATCTTCATTAAATGTTCAGTGCTACTGTTCAAATATAAATAAAATATGTTTTATTTCATCTTATTTTTACCATTTTAACCTGCTATTAATCCACAATTTATCTTGCTTCATTATATAGCCATAAGATTTGTGATATATGATAATAACAGAATTTTAAAAATTGAAGCATATATGAATACGTTTAGCATAAATGAGTTAAAATATAAGTAACTATAATAAGGAAATGATTCGCGAATAAATGTTTTTAGTATAATGAGTGAATATATCAATGGAATATAAAAAGGTCAAGGATTTGACACAACTCATTTATAACTCTAACAAAAAAGAGGTCAACTGTTGACAAACGGCGGGAATGGCGCCGCATGGTAAAAGATGCTCAGCATCGCGACCATTTATTGTACATCATATAAGAAAAAAATATGTGACACTATAAAAGATTGAAACTAGATATCTAAAAGTCATTAGGTCCACGAAAACGAAGTACCAGCAAATTATTTAAGAAGTATTATGGAAGTAGTAATTAATAAGTATATATAGCCAGAACACTTTATAATAATATTGAAATCAACTCTTATTATATTTTTTTATAAATTACCTTATTTGTTTTTCCACCAGTCCACTGGGCTACACCCTTAGACAATCCTGATATATGTTTCCCTGCTAAAATGAGAACTTCTTGTATTTCTTCAAGAGTTGGCTTTACAGATACATTCGGTATCATTAAAGTTGCTTGAAGCAAGAATATCGGATGTTTTGGAGATTTTACTAGAATTGTGAAATACGCAGCATGAGTGATAATCATTCAATTTCAATCAATAGATCAATTTGAGCAAGAAAAAGTTTGTACAAAATAATGCATAAAAATATATTTTTTTTTGCGCCCACTGGCAAATTGCACAATTTAGTTGTTTTATAGAACTAACAATTGCAATATACGTTTTTTAATTGCAACATAGCGTTTCATAGCATTAATGTGTTTTATATTCTTCTTTTCTAATATCCAAATTTCGCCGCCGCACACCAGCGTCGGATACAGTACTGAATTGCGTACGGCCTCGAGTGAATATTTGTTAACTGAGAACCTACAGTGAATTGTTGCTTGTTATTTGTTGCACAACAGAGGAGGATGCATGGATTAATCCACCTTCAGGTCTTAAGCCTCCTTTCAGTTTTTCTTGCATAAACTGTACCACCAAACCTAATCAATCTGATAGATCAGATCTATCTGCAAACTTTTACATTTATGCAGTAAATTGATGATTGTACCACATCAGAACTCATCACTAAGCTGTTGCTTTGTGTAGCTTTGTGTTTTATCAGAAATTGATTTAAGATCTTTCGTCTCATTGATGCTTTCGTAGCTTATACACTTTATTTCCAATCTCTGTCATACTTTTCGTCTTCTTTTGTCTATCCTTACTCGAAGCCGTATGGTTTTTCCATTGATAAATTTCAACATGTTCATTTCCTATTTCACAATTGTCTAGTTTAAACCAATGTTATTGTTATGGCTTTCTGGACGTAAGTATCTAATCATTTTTTTAGATTTTTTAAACTGTCTGTGAGTTAGACATAATTTTATCAAATATCACGTTAAAGTAGACAGAGGGAACTTAGTGCTAAGACACTCTGTTACTTAGTCACTGTTTTCTCCGTCTCTGCTTTTCGCCTTTTTAAACGTATTGCGTGTTGAGTGGCGGAACTCAACCACGGTTGCCTAGTTTCTTGAGCTAAGAAAATAGAAATAGAAAAATTTATATTCGCCAAGTGGGAATCGAACCCACAAAGCGTCGCGTTTACAGGCAGACGCCTCTGTGCTACGACGATCCTTTCTAAGAACTACTTGTATATTTAATTTGAAATCTTTAATAAATACAATTATTATGCGCTTCTATGAAATTATACTTTAATTGAGAACTTGACGATAGTTTTAAGAAATAAATATAACAATTTAATTACTGTTATTTTATCCTTACAATAATCTAAAGTCTGATAGAAAGCATAAATGGTACAAAATGCGGTTCTCATATAACTTAACATTATAATTTATAATGTATGATACCTGCCAGCAGTCAGCGCTTCACAAAACAGAATTTAGTAACATTATTGTATTGAAAAAATACCATATACTTAAAACATTACATAGTATAATATTTTGTTACTTTCTATGACTTTAATTATCGCTTTAATTATAACTAAAATAACCTTACAATTGTTCAATATGATTCGATCATTTTACTTTGGTTGTGATCCATACTGGCCATAAACAATATCGATTGGAGAGGGAAAAGGACACTGTGTCTCTAGCACTTCCGTATTTGCATAAATGCATTGAATTGCTTCAATGCTTCGTGTAAGGTTTTACATTAATCATAAAACATTTTTACAGTTGTCACTGTTAAACTTATGAAGAGCACCTATTTAAACCAACTGATAATATAACCTTAGTATCGGAGAGCCCATGTCAACTACAACACATGAGCCCCACGCTTTATTCTGTTAGTACTTAAGTTGGTTTCAATATAAACTTGAAAAAATCTAAATGATTTAATTACTACTGTTATATATTGATTGAGAAATGAAGGCTTTATATTTTTATTTTGATTTAGTATTAAAAAAGTTACCGTCAATTATGTTACATATTCTGAACGTAATTTGTCACATATACCTACGCCTTAATTAATATTATATATAATTAAATTTATACATATTATACAGTATTAACATATAACACTACATATTAGATAATCAACATATAAAAATTATATCACGTCAAGATTATGTATTTATTTAATGATCGTTTGTTTTTATTTAATGATCTAATTTTTGTTTAATTGGGTATTTGCTGAACTACTGAAAACCGTTAAATGGTCAAGGCCCCTCAAGTAATATCACGGATCTGTCGTTCGGGTTATATCAAGGAATGTAAGCTTACTTTAGTAAAGTAGTTGTATATATATATATATGTGTATAATTTAAGTTTAAGTTAGTATGTATCAGTATAAACAAACGTTGGTGAATCTTATAATAAATAAATTCTTTATAGAAGAAGATAATTAAATTATTTTTAGGCCTCTGCATATTAAATAGATTATTTTAGGATCACTTTGTTGTTTTATGATTCATTCATACCAAATGATTGCGTGAGATCGCAAAGTTCAGCTTGTCAACACTAACTTCTTAACTTATTGTAATTCATACTTAGATTTATAAAATTTGATAAGAAGTGAGAACTTATAGTTCAATTTAACTCTTGCCTTTAATGGAAGATGTCCTTTCTCTCAAACTCCCTTATCCTCTTAACGTTTAGTTTTTGTTTGTTCGTCCTCTATGTAAATTATTATGTAACTAGGTAAAATTTAATATTATTTATTACTAACCTAATATGTTGTCTGTATATATTGTAGAAATCTGCTGAATTTGTTTTGTTACATAATGTTATCTCTGAAATGTACTGTTATCATCTGGCACGCGCAAAAATTAAAAGGGGACTTAGGGGACTGAACTACTAAAATAGTAACAAGGGTGACAGGTAGAGGAAACTCCTTTTTAAATGTTTGAGCGTGGCAGCTTATCTACAGACGAATGGCATGCGCAGTAAACAGTTCTTCACTAACAGAACTGTTAGCTGACTATGCTAGCCTAGTACTTGCGCGGCTTTCAGCATACGCATGCGAATGATGAAAAAAACCTTTTATTTATATAATTTATATGTAGTTAGTACACATTTATTTCATAGAAATAAATAGACGAAGAATGTATAACTATATTTATTTAAGTTTTATATCATATTAACTAACGTTTTTCTTTACATATTTCTTCAATCCGCTACACGCACCTTGTACAATACTATTACTAATAAGTGGCCGCCTACGCTGTACGCCTACGACGTAGAGACCTGTAACTTTTTAGGAAAAGACATATCTTATCACGATGAGCCTCTTGAATAGGTTTAAGTACTTATATAGTGATGAAATATTTTATTGTCTTCAATACTTTAACCACTTTTGTATATGTATTATTTCTTATTATTATATATTATATATTAATAACGTAAGTTGTTTTTTATCTCATCAATTCTTATCGATTATAGGACGATAATTTCATATTAGGCGTGTTTCACATAGCCGTATACAATAGTTATGTAGGTTATGGTTTCATTTTGAAGAGCTCCGGCCGTCGATGTGCAGAAAAATACTGGAATGGTAATTGGATAACAAGATTTTTAATAATTTAAAATTAACGATAGAATATTATTTATTTTTAATCAATTCAATCTATACGAGGGAAATAAAACAAATGAAATACGTGCGAACCTACAACTATTTAGAAATCTATCGAATAAACGCAAAATGTTTCGGGCAACCCGGACAACAGTTAATAGTTTACATATACTTGTTGCCAACAGTTAAAGTTATGACATGGTAAACAGTTAAAGTTATGACCTTAAGATATCATTGTTTCTCAATTATACGAAATTTGCTGTTGGCTATTTAAAAAGAGTACTCATAAGAAGATTTTTTAGAAATTGAATTGTACTGAATTTTTTGTATCCCAAATTATAACCACTGCAAAATTTCTAAATACATCCTCATCTATATTGGGGTGTTAAGCCAGTATGTTGCACAAAATATTTTATTGATTTAGATGATATATGGTAAATGTTTTAAAATGTATGTGTAATGTTTACCTGGGTAGTTTGTAAATAAAATAAGTGAAATATCTTTTAAGAAAACTTATTTATTTATAAGGACATAACAAGTGTAAGAGTATGTAAGTTACTCAAGAACGACTTCTCCGCTTACGCTGCCGCCATCAAGATGGTGTAATCGTTCCCGCTAAGCTGCAGTAATAGTTAATACTATTTGCTTTAAAACATCGCTAAATGCTAAAGAAAAACAAGTAATTGCACTAGAAGACTAGTCTAGCGGTATTAAATTCTTTTTAAGTATAGGAGCATAGAGTGACGGCCAGTGAAAGAATCAGTTGACAAAACTGCATAAGTATTTTTAACAAGTAAACAAAAATAATTTTCACATCCAATAACATTTACAATAAAAGTCATTTTCTTATGTTTCCCAAAGTAGTATAGTCGCAAAGATAATCGGTATGTACATAGATAGAAGATTTTTCAGGCTCTAAAAATAACTATAATAATACATTGTTAAAATACTGTGCATTTAAGATGCTGGCTATCAAATGTGAGTACATTAACATACAAGAAAAGGTAGCCAATGTATATAATATAAGTATCCTATCGGTAATAAGGTGGACGTTCCTTAAAACACGTGCCATTTACTACCCATATGAAATAATGATTAAAGTGGATACTTAAGAGCTCCTCTTAGTGTCTGTTATTCTGGTGTACCAATAGCATGCGGATTTCAATGGCATTCAAAATAAAAAGAGACGCACCATTACAATAAAGTAATTTTGATACAAAAAATATTAATCTGCGTTAAAAAATGTAAAAATTTAAAGCGAGTTGAAGAAAAATGATACAAATAAAAGTAGAAATTATTGACTTTTAAATAATGTCAGTAGTTCAACTTATATATATTTTGTTTACATTTACATTCGACATTTGATATTTGAACTAGAAAAATTACATAAGGAAATTACGACTTCGGTTTTAAGAAAAGCGTAACGACATAATTTTAAAATATAACTACTCACTTTAATAGAACTGTGTATGAATAAATATCATCAATAAAAACCATTAGAGAGAGTAATAAAATTCTGTAATTTTGTGTTCTTGTAAATATAATTAGAGACGATAGGTGATAATTATTGCGGTCTACTAGATAAAGGCTGCTATCCATTTTTTCTATGAAATAGAAAAGTTAGCAGCCTTTTAGATAACTCTCTCTTTTAATTTATCTAGTAGTCAGATTAACCAGCTGCTAAATATTTGACAGCAACAACTCAAAAGTACGATTTTTGTAACTTATTAGTTTCTATTATAGATAATTTCTGTTGTATTTATATTCCAAATGTTTACAATTACCTATAAAAACAAAACATAGTTATCATTTATTTTGACTGAAAGTTTTATATCCAATAATAGTTTGTGGTAGGTCACGTTTAGCATTTATTTTAATTTTTTTTTATATTTCTCTGTTTTCATGTTTAGGTTAAAATGGAGAAACAAAAACACCAAAGAGAAAGAGAATGGTTATCCAAAATGATCTAATCTAGTTTATACGATCATTATAAGAAATATTTCTCTAAATTAAATTCTAAAACGCTTTTGACACTTTGTTCAAAACACGAAATTAGCTGTCACGTAACGTCTCTGTTAGCCATGTGAATCGGCTTATAGTTTAAATAGATTGCCGTCTACTTGCTAGTCAAGGAAAGACTTCATCAATAAAGAGAGAAAGCAGGCCTTAATGTTTTATGAGTTCTGCACGAGTGATTTTAGTGTTTATGTAGTTAGATATTTATATCATTAACCGATGAAACTGATCCAAAATCGTGTGAAGATACTTTGCACGTACCGGATGGACAATAAAAACAGCGCTTATAGTCTTTCCATTTAGCACTTCGATAGAACTTTGCATAAAAATAATTACACTAGAAATGACGAATGAATTTTGATGATATCATTTTTATCTATAAGTATCTTATTATTATTAATAATATTTTATCAGTTAGTTTTAACAATTTGTGTGATCGATGCGGATAGGTTATTTTAGCCGCCTTAGTACTAGGATATTATAAAGTTTACAGTACCACATTTGGCGATAGCATTAAAGAATAGCAAGGAGATATGTAGGCCTCTCAGATAATTTTACGCATGCGTGCTGAAACAAATGGTCAAAGGCAGATACTCTTTTTGATATAGGCGTCTCTTTATTTCAATGTATTTTTTTTTAATTTAAAAGAAGACAGATGATATGAATTAGAAGTGCGCATCGTTATTTTTATCGTTTGGAGACATAGAAGCTCCTACAAAAGCATTATTCCCTAGTTGCTGCTTTTCGTAATCATAAATAGTTTTGAATAGGTTTAGCTCCCTCTAGTTAATTTACTATAGAAACTCTAAGTTTTTATTATCATTATTTAGATATTGACCGAATTTTTTTTAATAGTGCATTGATGTAACAACTGCTGCTATTAATTTTGATAAATTTTAAAGCTCCCTACATAACAAAAGTAACTTCAAAAGAACATTGACATCTTATTTCCATCCATGGACTGGTTATCTATTTTTAAATATTGAATTCATCATTTTTAATTAATACTTTAATAATATGATATTTTCCATTATTGCATTAGTTATACTAAATCAACTAATTTTGAAGCGCATTGAAATTGACAGTTCAATGCGATCACATTGAACGAAATATGTTTTATTCTTACATATTTTGTTCTAAATATGCATACAGAATATTCACAAGACAAAATAAATTGTTGAAATTGTTGAAGTTCGTAGATATTCTTAAACTTCTTGGAAGGTGAAATAAAAAAATATAAAACCACTTATAATTTTAAAATTAATTAGAAAAAAGAATTTATTAAAAAACTTTACTTTTTCAATATTCGAAAATAATGTCAAAAATAGCTTTACATTAAAAATAGGTTTTACTGAAGGCAATAATTAAATATTAACTTCACTACTAAATACTATCTAACAATAAAATCATAAAATGTATATTGATTTGCGCCAATATATACGTACGTATATAATATCAGGTGTAAGAAGCTTAAGACGGTAAAGCAAGCTAAGCAAGTAATGGGAGAAAGATAAAGAAACATTGAATTTACCTATCTCGCATCATATCTAATAATAAAGTCATAAACTCCTGTAACGATTGCATTTACACATACGGTGTACATGTTAGTACATTCTGATACCGACAACATTATTATAATTTTAATAGTTAATAAAAAAAATTAGTAAAATTTTAGTGAGTTCTATCTAGTTTTTTATTTAACAGTTGACGATGGCTTCTAGTTATTAATATGATAGCAAAAGCTTCATAGGATTGTTATTTTGTGTTTAACATACACACACTAGGCCAAGGTAATATTGAATTATACCTTTTGTTTCTCATGTAGATGGATAGATATATTTTTCTTTTTTTAGAAAATATTATCACATTTTGACCAGTATACTACTCCTATTTAGTTTTAGGCATGCGCTTTGCTATATAAACCACGTGCATATATTTGACATGCGCAATACGTATATAATGCCTATATAGAGCTCTTTTCTCGTACTGATATCCTTGTATTCTTGCCGCTAAAAATGCCTACACTATCAATGTTTATTTTCTAGAATTAGAATGTATGTTCCATACACAAGTTATTAAACGTTTTACAAATTTCGGCCCAAAATAGGTCACTCATCTTGCAAATAAATAAAAAAACACCGAAAGCAAATTACACTTTAAAATCAATATATCCTCGCCAAAAAGTACATCTTTCGTAGAATATTCTATAATTATTTTAATTTAAGCTAGTTCGTTAAGTTCAACTCATTTTTATGGGTAACATTTTTGACATAGTCTATTCGTCGCAACAGGTAGATGAAATATACAGTATTTTAATAATTTTAAGAAGATTTGTTTCTTTGAATAGTTTCATACGTTAACCCGCTTATAGCATGGTAGGTAGAAGGAACCGTAGAAACCCTGCTTTCCGTAAGCTTCCTGTAAGGCATTGTGTGTTGAGTGGCGGAACTCAAAGCCGCGCATTGCTTACCTGCCAGAGCGAAGAAAATGGAAATGGAAAATTCATCTTCTGCGAGTGAATCCAACGAGCGCGAATCGAAACCACAAACCGTAGCGTTTACAAGCAGACACCTCTGTTTTTTAATTGTTAAATATATAAATTAGAACTTTATCAATAAGGCAAAATGATGTAAGCTTATATATTATATTGAACAGAAGTGTCAGTTGTTATATTTTTTTGATCATATAAAAGACAAAATAAAATAAAACTGATTGAATTATATAAAATTAAGTTAATTAACCATCACATATGAATAAACCCAATGGCATCCTAGCATTGAATCTGTGGCTTAGCCCCGATATACAAAAGCAAAAGTGAAACTTACTTGGTAAACAAATTTTAGAATCTGAAATCTTGTTTTATATTTTTGGGACTAATATTAGGTTTAGAGATATTTATTGTTTCATAAAGAATATTACATATTCACTTAAATGAAACTTAAAACTAAATTACAAAACTATGTACATATTGTTTACATTTTTGAGCATACGAAACTGGGTTCTTAAATCTTATTATACAAAATAAAAAAAAATATATTTTACAAGTAATACAAAAAAAATCAATAAGTGGGTAGTTTTGTATATCAACATTCATCACGATAAAATATTCACAGACATATTACAACTAGATGCGACATTACTAAAACAAAAACATTTCAACATTTTTATTTTTATTTTATATTTCCTAGATAGTTACTTTATTTATTTATTATATCTCCGCTGTTATGAATGTGTATTTTATGTTTTTGCATGTTTCATTTATTTTTATTTTTCTTGTTTTAGTTATTTTTATATATATATTTATTTGTCCGTTTATAGAATACGTTTTCTTTTATTAGGTAGAATTAGTTGAAAGATATTCTTTTAGTATTCTTTTAAAAGCACGTGTATTTTTTATTTCTTTTATACTTTTAGGAAGGTTATTATATATTTGAGCACTTTCGAATGTTATATTTCTTTTACCGTAGTTTGTTCTTGGGGGACGTAATACTATATTATTTGCACTTCTGAGATATGGGTATTGCGGATTATTGTTTTTTAAAGACAAGTTTATATGTGTGTGTATTTCATTTGATAAAATTTTTCGAATAAGCATGCATGTGTAATATTTATATGTATTATATATATTCATCAATTTTGTTTCCTTATATATTTTCTCTGTTGGCGTAAAGTAATCGTAGTGAAATAGTATCTTTATTAGTTTATTTTGTGCTGTTTGTAATACTTTAAGGTTAGTTTGAGCAGCAGAACCCCATACTTGGATTAGGTAATCCAAGTGTGGCTTGACTAGGGAGTTATAGATTATATAGCGGACTCTGCGGGGAAGGCATCGCACTATATTGCGAAGAGCACCAGTTAAAGACACTAATTTTGATTTTATATTTTGAATGTGTGGTTTCCACGTAAGCTTGTTATCTAAAGTTAAACCTAGATATTTTTCGCTATCTGATCTACTTATAATTATGTTATTAATTGTTATGTTATTAATATTAATATTTGGGATTTTGTTATTTTTTCAATTTTTAAGTTTCATTTAAAACTGTATTTTTTAATATATTGTTACATGGATACTTCGCTACTGTAAAAGCGTCGAACGTCATTTGTACCATATAAACTTTTTATACATATAGAGCCTTATTTTATTCACGCTTAATAGAATAAAATAATGATAAAATTAAATTTTACACTTTATAAGCTTAGGGCGTTTTTAACGATTTAGTATTGTTATTATATTTAATTTTAATAAGGAAAATAATAAGCCTATCATTATTACATATAGAGTATATTTTCACCTATTGCTGACTTCATGTTATTTTTAAAATATACGCCGTTAGCATCCGCATGCCGTTGAAATCCGCATGAGCACCAGAGCAACAGAAGTGGACAGGATCAAATACTATGATTATCACTACTGACTTTTCAGTTAGAAGGCTTTCATCTATTGAAAGGCGTATGTTGTGAGAAAAGCTCCGCCTCTTTGGGCGAGGCAAATTGAAAATGTGGGCCAATACAAATACAGAACGATGGACTTGGGATACTTTGATATGACTACCTTTACCCTTATGCTCTCATATCGTAAGTGAAAGGGACAATTACTATATGAAAATATCGATTAATCTTAAACGCATGCGTGAAAATGTTTGAGACCCAATATATATTGCTGTGCTCTTCTTTTTGTAAACCTTCTATAATATTCTGGTGCCCTAGTAGAAGGATACGCTAGTCTCCTGAAAGCTCTTCACATTGCAACAAACTAAACTTACATGTATGGTAACTTACTTCCACCATCCAAGCTTAAATTTTGTTGCCATATGTGTATGCCATTTGATCGAAACTTTTTACTGCAAATTTTGATAAATTTTAAAACGATTCTCCTTACATAATAAAAGTAACTTTGCTTGGACGGTTTTACCATATTTACCAATATTTATAATTTTTGATAAACATGTAATACGTTACCAATACTACTACAATACAATTTTTAATTAATATTTTTTTAGATTTATATATATATATATATATATATATATATATATATATATATATATATATATATATATATATATATATATATATATATATATATATATATATATATATATATATATATATATATATATATATATATATATATATATATATATATATATATATATATATATATATATATATATATAAAGTTAACGGACAAACGCCAATAAATTCACCCCAAATAAACTGCTTAAATAAGCTGGGCTTATAAATTCGTCCAGAGTTGTAATTTGGTACTACTGTACAAACTAAAAAATCTATTAAAACACACAATCTTTTTGTGTCAAAAATATATAGAATACCGAAGTTTTCAAGCTTATTATTTGGGATAGGAATGTCGAAGATATCTTGTGAGAATCGTCATCACAGCTTAGATTATGGATTGATATTAAAATTCTTTACGTTATTACTATACCTACTTAATTTACTACAACTAGGTATTCAGCCCATCCGGCCTGTTAATTGAGCGAGCGCCGAAGCGGTACAATAAAGACACTTTTTGAAGCGAAGCTCTTATCGCAAGCTAATCCAATGCATTTTCAATGAAAATCGAATTTTGTTGGTTTTTTCTCAATTATTCCTCAAGGACATGTCCGATCACAGTTTTTTATATATGTTGGCACTCCTCATGACCACAGTGATCGTTTAGAACAAATCCGATCAAAATCGGTTCAGTGGTCTAGGAGGAGTTAGCGAACAAAGAATGCATAGACCCCCACTAACAGAGAGCTTCGCTCGTCGCTGCGCTCCTCACTCGCTCAATAATATATTAAAAAAAATTAAACAGTTAAGGATTTAAGATTATTGATATGTCCTTGAAAAATTATATTTTATTTTTCATATTAATTTTATTTGCTTACACGATGCGAAAATATTAATTTGGTAATAAAATATCCATTTATTGAAAGATTTTTCGTAATAAAATCAGATTTAATAAAATTATCGTATTGCGCTGGTTACCTGTATGTTTTGTTATCCTAACATTGTTAAGGAAAATGTAAAGTTAGTAGTGATTTTTTTTGTTGAAAGACACTAAATTTCAGAGATTGGCAAAAGCGCGGCAAATGTTTTTCAGGTAAATCAAATTAGCTAACGTGTAAAATTTTTTGAATCTTTTCATCAAATATATATTTTTTATTACAAATTTTTCCTTACTAAATTGATTATGAGGAAACCTCCATTTGCCTAGTGACAATTTAAATGTAAAAAGTTATTTTATTTAACTGCTACTGATTTACTTATAAACTACTAGATACCTACAATTTCGTTAGCGTAAACTTTATGATAAAACTAGTTTAAGTTTTCACGAACTCTCACTTATTTGACAAAATACAGCAGTATTTAATATTGTGCTGTTTCACGATGATATTCTGTAAAAGCATGGTAATTACTCGATTTGAGCCTGGCATTTTTGATCTACTGGTGTTTGTGTAGCTTGGTTATTTTTTTTCCAAAAATAGTGCATTTCGTTACGCAGCTAGACTTATCTGGCTCTGTGTTAAGTGGGTCAGTCTTCAAAGTTAATTCTTGTCCAGATCCTACCTAAACTTTACAATTACATAATACATTTTAAAATTATCATTTTACTTAAAATTCAAGTAGTTTACTTCAATTTTTCTTAATAACAATCCAATAAAGTATATTTTGATAATTATAAAATAATATTTATTGTAAAGAAATTACTGCAAATTAAAAAAAAAATAATATCAGAAGTACGTAAACAAAATTCTTTTAAATCAAGTATATTTTGTATTATGGCTAAAAAATTAAAGAAAATCATAGTTTACAAATATGAAATTGTTAACAAAACGGAAGTAAAGTAATTATTATTATTATATTTATATTATTTGAAATTCATGCAACGGCATGTTATTTTGCCATTAAATCCGGAATACCGTTGCAATGAATCCGTCGGAATCCGCATGTATACCAGGGCAGCAGACTATCAAAGGAGTTGTAAAATATGCGATTAATTTATGTGTACGAGTGGTGTAGAGTGAAAAGGTGTGCATTTTGGGAAAAGCTCCACCTTTTCCAGAGAAGTTCATAGAACCAGGGCACTATATGTTGACTACATTTCCTCTTATCCTCATATATCGTATTCGAAAGGGACGCTGATATACAAAACAAGTACTAGTAATTGCGAGCCTGTAGCGCATGTGCGACACGGTTTGAGACATATATATGACACTATGCTCTTCTATTTGTAAGATTCCTACAACATGCTGATATCCTAAATAACATGCTATGTTCGCGTTCACGCGATTCTTCAAGTAAAAAAGAAAAAGCCTAGAAAATACAATAAATACATAATAATAATTTATTAAAACAGTATGTGTAGACATACAAATATATTGACGTGACAACGTCTTAAATTAGGTTGCGGCTCGGAGTCACATATGAAAAAGGTAACGTAACGATGTGTCAACTGTCACCGAACTATGATCGGTCCGCCGCGCGTATCACTTGACACATGTACAATGTTTTAGTAAACAAAATATATTTTCTATAGTTAAAATTTGTGCAATTTATATTATAATTATTAATCATATCAATAAATATTCTACCGAGAAAAAGACGTTGTCACGTAAAATTTTCGCTCGTAAAACCCACTTTACAGGCAACCATTTTTTTTTATTTGTTTCCAAAGTTACATATTTCAAACGGAAAAAATTAAACCCTCGTAGGATCGCTTTATTGTCCACGTTTTCAATGAAATATTTTTCCCCTAAAACATGGAACAAATCTAGCATCGAAATCAAACAGATTTTTGCTACAATTTATATGAAAATGGTCGCGTAATCAAATATTTCGAAGTAAATTTAGAAATTCGCAAACTGTGTAAAAATATTAAAGTCAATCAATCATACCATAATTTATTGATTTCTCCTATTTTAAAGGAACATTAAAATAATAAACAAATAGAAAAACAAAATATCTACACAGGGGGCCATTTGTGAAAAAAAAAATGTGCCCTGTCAATAACAATAACAACATTTTTCCTTTTTTTCCTGCTTTCCTTAAATTAAAGGAAACATTTCAGTTAAAGCAACTGTAGGTTGTACCATGACTTATAATTTAAATATGTATGTAAGTTTTACGTTTCTAATAAAATGTCTACCATATGTTAATATGCCAATTTGCGAGTAACGTGCACCAAGTATACAGTTATTTCATTACACTATGAAATATCTCCTATAATAAGGGAGTAACATAAGATTTTGTAATAGAATGACTTTATTGGTTTCTATTCAGAAAATAAGCCGTATTAAAATTTAAGTTATGTTTCTTTTCGTAAATAATTAATATGGAGATGCATTTGCACATGCGAATAATCCTATCTTTAGAAAACTTGTGGTCATGCGTAGTGCTGAAATTTAGTTTACATCTTTTTAGGATTTATGATATCCTAGTACTGAGCTGCCATAAATAACCTAACTATGAATATTTTGCTAATCACAGAGAGGCACCACCACCACCACATAACATATCTTTTATTTGTCGTTACTTTAATTTTTTTATAAAATGGCACTGTGAATAAAAAATATCTGTATAAAATAGTAAAAATAGGATATGTACACTGACAATGAGATATTGCTTTGCTTGTCAGATTTCAATATTTTTTTTTGTTTTATTATACATTTGTTATAGCGATCAAGGCAGGCCCTAGGCTATAATAGACTTTGAAGACATGCATACTTGATGCAGAACAGACGAATTGTAAGAAATTATGAAATATTGTGGTGACAAAAAATATTGACCGTAAGTAAGAACTTTTCAAAGACATTTCAGATAAAATATTTTCGATCCTGAGCACTTGATGTGAAATCACAATAGACTATCTAAACTTGATGAAAGTTATTGAGCTTGAAATCCAACACCTGAAACATCTTATGAAGAAAAATAATGTCTAGCTTACGATACATGAAAAACGAAAAAAGAGCCATAATTAAAATAATTTTAAGGGACCTATATTTTCCATTGACATTAATTTTGATTGACTTGTAAAGTTAGAGACTAAATAAGAAAAAGGATCTTTACGTAGCCGTAATAATAATAAGCTTTGTTGTCATTTAAACATTCAACACCTAAAACTTATTAATTTGTCTAATTAATCTTAATAAAGAAACGTGAATAATGAGGCTTCTCGTGCGCAAATGATTTTTTTTGTATGAGCGGTAATTTAGCCTTCAAAGGTACCAGGCAACCATGATGCTATAAGAGATTACACATCAAAACTTTCATTTTGCTGAGAACGCGCATGTCACATGGAGTAAATTAATTTTTAAGCTTCCTATGGAAGACCCATATTATTTTGTAAATGTAAAATATCGGATTATTTGTGTAATATATGTAAGAACGCTAAACGTAGCTCTTATTTTATTTACAGGGATAAAATAAGAGCTACGCTTGTTGTACTTAATTTTGAATTCATAATATATAGATCCATGTTATAATTAGTTTACTGTTCAATGTTTGAAGCAATACCTTTGTATATGTAACTATAACTTGATTCCAATCTTAAAGAACTTTTAAATAAATGGTCATAAATCGTTATAATTTACATCTCGCTATAATTTACGCTCTTCTAAACGTATATTGATTTCGCATGGAGTAATGCGCGCGCATTGTAACAAGAAAATGCATGCCAAGTAATTGGGACTAGAAAATGACTGAAAATCCTACTCCAGACAAGATCAATCACATATATTTAAATAACAACTTATTAAAAAAACAAATTACATGAGATACCAATACAAAACGTTAAACACAAAATCATTGAAATTGTATTAACACAGCATTAAAATATATCGCATTGCATATGACATATGTAGACATTAATAAATATACACATAGTTTAGCTTGGTCATTAAATTAAGAGGGTCACTTAAAATAATAAAATGAACCTCTCAATTTCTTTGCGCTTCGCATTTACCCTTTGTTCACATTACACAAAATTCTATTCGGGACCACACCCTACTCATGCCATCAACGAGACTGAAATGAAGTAAGGAAGTAAAAAGGTTCTATTTAGACATGCGCATACAAATGCCAACACAGCAAGAGGCATGCGCAACGGAAAATATAATCTTTACAGTTTATGACATCCTAGTAATAGTGCGGCTGAGATTACCTATACGCAACATCTACTACCATTGCAAATGTAATGTTTTAAATATATATATATATATATATATATATATATATATATATATATATATATATATATATATATATATATATATATATATATATATATATATATATATATATATATATATATATATATATATATATATATATATATATATATATATATATATATATATATATATATATATATATATATATATATATATATATATATATATATATATATATATATATATATATATATATATATATATATATATATATATATATATATATATATATATATATATATATATATATATATATATATATATATATATATATATATATATATATATATATATATATATATATTCCTATTGATTGAGTCATTCATTTTTCCTTACCCTTCATTCTCTATACACATGCAAAATATAGTTTCACAAAGCGCCCCACGCTTTTTCACAATAATATTAGTATTTTTCGATCATTACTGTTTTTAACTTCTTTTAAGAATTATTGTTAGTGTTATATACTTAAAAAAGCGTATTTTTAGTTTTTTTTAAACTATATTTATTTTATGAAATGAAATGAATTACCATATAAGCTTGTAACGATTGTTTAATGTTTATGATTTTTTTCTAGATTTTTTTAATTTTTCCACATTACACTTAACATATTCTATCTTATTACCAAATATGTAGATCAACGGGTATTACCAGGTAGGTCTTGATTACGCGGTGTCTTTTCAATTAAATGCAAAGAAAATATTCTTGATGAGTAAGCGACGGCAGTGGAGAAGTTCACAAGAGAGTCTGCAAAAATCCCACCAATATAAATCCGGTTAAAACCAATAAAGGCGGCAATAGACTAGGTTTAGTACCTAGTACAAATACGAGAACAGAATGACCACTATTAGATCGCCCTTCTTGAATTGCTTGCCGTCTTTAAGACTACCAAGCAAGTTAAGTTACAGTTGTGTGAGGACATTGAGCTTGCTTTTCGAGGTGGGTACTCTATACTGGAAGTAAAACTAAAAGAATATATAATAATAATAATAATATATAATAATAGTGACGGTTAGATCATCGCGGGAATTATGAAGAGTAACTATATAGCAGCATACAGCGCAACGTCTGGTTTTGTCAAACTGAATGAAGGGGAAACTAGTACAACAGGATACTTCAAATTTAACACATCTGCCAATGATCCCATAGTAGTTCTCCCAAGTGCACGCGGATAATGCGGTCACGACTTCCATAATAGCAGACATTAGACGATTTCCATAATAGAAGTGATGGAGCCAAGCTCCATCACTTCTATTATGGAAGTTACCACCAACACATTTTTTAAGAAATCTTCGCTAGTAACTCCAGATCAACAGACGTGAATATGTATATAATCCAATTATTTTATTTTGTTCTACTTTATATCGTATCTTTATTCAATATTTTTTTCGATAAATTCTGGAAAGAGAAAAAAAAGTAATAATCGTTTACTTTTTACGTTTACTTATTCTTTCCAGAATTTCTCTAAGAAAAATATTAAAATATGTATTTAAGTTAAAATTATTATTTTATTGAAATATTACATTTGGCAAAGGTGTTTACCCAAGTAAATCGCGATATTGCTAAAATTTTCCGCCCTAACCAAGAGAAAGACGAACAGGTAGGAATTTTAAAAAATATTTAGCAAAACTAGAAACTATTGTCAATAAGACCACGTGGCACGTGACATAACATAGAACTACATAGCAAAAGACAACGAGACATGCGCATCACGCACAAACAACCATTTGTACACTTCTGCTACCTTGGTATATTTTTGACTATTTCCCGCGATTGGGCTTTTAAATTGATTTTTCTTTTAAAATTTAACAAACTAATGATATAATTTAAATTTACTGGCTGTGCAAAACAATATTTTAAATAACTTAATTACGTATTAATTGTACGTACGTACGTATTTACGTATTAATTTGTTTATTAGTAATTATATTAGCAGTAGGTATGAAATTATTCAATTATCACAAACTTTAATTTTTATTTTGTATGGTAAATGCTAAGTTAGAAAAGTATAGATTTTGTCATTTGGTCTCAATGTAACCAAAATATAATTATTATTATAGTATGTTAAGACTTAAGGGTATTTTTCACAAGGTTTTCAAGATAACGTCATATTTTATAACTTATTGATACAGTTTTATAAAGTTTTTTAACTGTACCATACGATATGTAAGTGCAAAAGTTGAGATAGCTTTTTACGAATATATTGTAGCGAAAAAAATTTGAGATTTTTAATCTCAAATCTTTTGCGCTTCAATTTGTAATAATATAGTGTAAAGCTCCACTTTATATATTATTGAATGATTTACTAACAAATTTTGTACCGTAAATTTGTAATAAGTGTAACAATATTTCAATAAGTAAATGTTATAACTGACTGACGTACTAAATTTTACAGTACACTTTGAAAAGAGTCGAAAGGTAAATGTAAGTTGTAATAACAATCCGAATACTACTACAATTAAAAATACAGAGAAATTAAAGAAATAACAAATTTAACATATAAATCTTAAACTCATAGAAAGGTTAGATTCATGATTTTAACGCAAATTTTATTTATTTGGGTCCTTTTCACAATTTGCACATGCGCATTTTCTCGCAATGGTGACATGCGCGTTGCTCTCCCTTGAGACATCTTCAAGATTGATGGTAGCCTGGTGCCGGTGCGGCTAAAACAACCTATCCGCAATGTATTTATTTGCTGACTTTCAAAACAGAAGAAAGGCACCCTCATCAAAAATGAGAACGTTAAGTTCCTTTTTAAACGATTTTAAAAAGGAGGAAGTTTTATATTAAAACATGTTTTTTCCTTACCTTTCGATTGACTGAACCGATTTGATTTTTTTTATATAATATATTAAAGATCGTACTTACATTGCATCTGAGGATAAAATGCCAGGAAAATTATGAAAAATAATATTCTATAGGTGTTTCATAAACTTTCTTATAAAGCATATACCTACGTGCCGCTCGTGGTCATCATTAAGTCTGGTATTCATAATGTACAATGATTGTGGAAAACTCAACTTTTCTATAATAAAGAGTTATAAGAATCTAGAAATCAAGAAGTAGAAACGTATATAATACTATTGAACCGTGACGATAAAATTGCTGAAATCTAAATTCTTGCCTGTCCATATAAATCCCCAAATAAAGTCTAATACACTTTCTTTACTGTCTCAAATTTGCCTACCTGACTTCAGTTCATTTTCATTTAAAACTCTATCAGAGGATGATGTCAAGAAGTGCGTTCGTTCCATTTCCACAAAAGCTTTTGGAATTGACAACCTCAGCTTGGATATGATTCTACCTGTGTTGGAGAGCATTACACCAGTGGTTACACACGTCATCAACTTTTCACTGTCAAGTAATGTCTTTCCTTCACAATGGAAGATTTTGTCATTCCACTTCCCAAAATCCCCAACCCCTCCAACGTCACTGATTACCGTCCCATATCTATCCTGCCTGTTCTATCCAAGGTCCTAGAAACCCTAGTCAGTAACCAATTGTATTCTTTTCTCTCCTCCAATAATCTACTTTGTCCTTTACAATCCGGTTTCCGTCCCTTCCACAGCACTGTTGGGGCTTTGTTGAATATCACGGAGGACATTCGGAGCGCTATGGATAACACCAAGCTAACCGTTATGGTACTCTTAGATTTCAGCAGTGCTTTCAACTCTGTTGATTTCGATATACTTCTTGGCACTCTTCGAGCAGTTAATGTGTCTTCTGAAGCTATAAGCTGGTTCCGATCTTATCTTTTCGGGCGCCGGCAATGTGTAAAAACAAACGATATAACTTCGTCCTGGCTTGATCTCACAGCTGGCGTCCCCCAAGGCGGCGTTCTATCTCCACTTCTTTTCTCTATTTTTATCAATAATATCTCAAGAGTCATTACTTCTCCTTTCCATCTGTATGCGGATGATCTGCAACTTTACCGCCATAGTAATTTGAATGAATTGCCTGAAGTCATCGAAATTTTAAATAAAGACCTCGCTGCCATCAAAAATTGGGCGGAATCTTTTGGCTTATTGGTAAACCCAAATAAATCTCAGGCTATAATTATCGGCAGCAATAGACTTAGACA
Source organism: Dione vanillae (assembly GCA_037178615.1). Lineage (NCBI taxonomy): Eukaryota > Metazoa > Arthropoda > Insecta > Lepidoptera > Nymphalidae > Dione > Dione vanillae. The sequence continues at coordinate 3,967,073 of JAZFAU010000009.1, read as the reverse complement.
CAAAATCAAGTGGGATTCGGTGCCTGCAATACAATACTCAGGTGTGTCAATTCCTTACCGTAATGAAGTTAGGAATTTAGGTCTTATAATTGATTGTAACATGTCCTGGGCGTCTCATATTAATGCAATCAGCAAGCGCATGCATTTCTCCTTCCATTGCCTTAGGCGTCTCCAGTACTTTCTTCCTCACAAAACCAAAATTATGCTAGCGCAATGACTTCTCCTTCCCATCCTCGACTACGCCGATGTCTGCTATTTGGATGTGACCGAGGAGCTACATAATAAATTAGAGCGACTTCAAAATCTGGCCATACGCTTTATTTACGGTTTACGTAAGTATGACCATGTCTCTGAATTTCGTGCTCAACTTAATTGGCTCCCAATCCGACTTCGCCGTGATATGCACATCCTTGTATTTCTTTTTAAGATCCTTAACAACCATAATTTCCCCTCCTACCTACGTTCCCGTTTCAATATTCTTCCCCCTCCCTCACGCTCTAGGCGGTCTGGCGTGGTTCCGTCGCTTGACGTACCTGCTCATAGGTACACACAAAATTTTTGCAAAGATCCTTTTCGGTGTACGCTGCATCCCTCTGGAACAAACTTCCCAATCCTATCCAAAGAAGATCCCGACTAAAAAAATATTTACTGGATTGTCAAAACAACTAAATTAGTTTCACAGACAGTTTCTAGCTTATTCACATTATGATTTTAGCATTATATAAATTGTTTTATTTAGCATTATGTGTATATTTTTACTATGTGTATATTTATGTATGTGTTTATTATGTATGTATGTATGTATGTATGATTTAGTAGATAAGTATGTATGTATATATGTATATATGTGGATGTTTTAAAATATATTAATTATATATATATATAATTTAATATTTTTCTTATTTAAATTCATTGCAATATATATATTTTTTTTGGTAATTTGCACTATACATTCCCGCTGTTTGACACTTATCCACTTCCATTGGTTGGCTGGAAGAGATTTCTTTCAGAAATAAGCCCACCTTTGTAAACCAAAATTTATTTTTTATGTATCTCCATTGTATTTTTTGTGTGCAATAAAGAATATATATAACGTGTTATGTACATACATACATATACCTTGTGTACATTGTAATAAAAATATATAATACTGCTTTTGGTGCTAATACTAGTATCGATTAAGATATTTTTTTATTATTTAGAATAGATAAACGAGCAAGGTAGTGGATAAAAATAAACTTATACAAAAACAAAAGTAGAAATTTTTGAAGTTAGTGTTAGTTCAGTTATTTTTTTAAATAATTTGATTGTTTTTGATCAAAAAATGACAGGTTGTAAATATCAACAATTCTAATAGTTATTATATATTCGCTAAGTTCGTTTATTGGTTTCTAATTATGTTTATTATAAAGTAATATTTTTTTATTGTACTTTTCAGTTTATGGTATAGTTTAAACACATAGTATGATATAAAATTTTGAATCAGCTGGATACTTGTTTTCCTATAACAATAGTAAAACTGGATATAAATATTATATTATATTTCCATATTAGTTATTGATATTTATGTTTAATTTTTTTATGTTGTATTTTTAATCGACTTAAAATAACAAGATAATTATTATTTACATAATTCTAATATTATAAGTACTAGTTTCAATGTTCACTTAGGTACTTTGTTTATGTTCGTTCAAGTATTTTATAAGAAAATGTAATCTATATTTTATAATATACCTAAACAATAGCTGTCCTTTAAAAATGTTATTGCTCAAGATAGGTAACTAACTATAGAATATGAATTTTCTCTTGTACAGCTATCAAATTGGACAATTTTAATGAATATAGCTGAATTATGAATATAGCAGAAAATTTTCAAAGTATACAACTTAACCCTTGCAAAAGTATCTGTAATACAAGTTGAAAATTGGGATAATGTGTCTTAGACACATATTACTTATTCACTTGTCCAAAAAATTACCTTACTAGGTTAACGGAACAACTAGGTAAATGGTGGAGTCAACCAAATATTGGCAAAATATTACGTGTTTATAGACGTCATGATACATGGCATAATGAATAAAACTACAAGAAGATACGTAAGAATACCGTGAGTTATTTGGATCCCGTTTAAGTCTTTTGTAAGTCTTTTGTAGCTATTATGTAAACATATTCTTTAAGAAAATATTCTATGTATACATTCAGAATTTGCTATTAAATAGAATTGCGGTTAAAATATAAATCTGTTTAATTTTGGCCGGAATATAAAATATCGGTGAATGCGAGTAGTTCATGCTCGTCGAGTTTTCTGTACCAATTTCACGATTACCGGTCAGTAAGTACAAGTTATAAAATTATAAGTATGGATTGGTCGACGTACACTAAAATTAAGTATGTTTAGTTTTTTGTAATAACTTTTTAATTACAATAACACAATATGTGCACTCCTTGACAAATTTAATAATGAGATTAGTAAGTGGTAACTGCTCCCAACACCCTGAGAAATGTTTATAAGAACTACCCACAACTACTGTGTAAGTTTTATTATGCGCGTTATTTTTTACAATATGGGGCAAAAACAAAACATAAACTGACACGAACCGCAAAATGATCCAATAAAAATCTTTTTCCTTTAGTACGGAATCCCAAGAAATGTCCGGTGTTACAAAACACTTTCTTAGTGCATAAAAGAAAAGCTATTGTGGCAGTCAAACTGATTTTTTCTTTGGACATTTCTTGTAACTACCTAGAACTAATTGTATATATACTAGGTCACGCATGGAAGTCATTGGGTTTTTTTTGAATATCCAGCGAAGCAGTCGAATGTTAAAGGTAAATAAATATTAGATAATAATACTACTTAGTATTCTTGGAAGAGATCACATAAAGTGATAAGGCCACCTTTTCACATTTTGTTGCTTTCTAAAATGTTTTTTATATTCCTTTCTTCTTAATTTGGTCTGAAATTAAGTTTATTTTACTATTTATTTATTTACTTCATAGTAAATACCAGAATAGTGAATATGGTATCTGTGTTGCTATGTACTTGTGTTGCAAAATGCATCATATTTCCTAAATGAATGAATCTTAATCTGCTTCTAAGCAAATTTGATTTAAAACGAAATGTTACTAAGTTGGTTGGTACCTTACACTAAACGAAAGCCTTTAAAATCATATAATTTTCAAAACATCATTATTAAACTTAGTCTTGTAGAATCATAGAAAAAAAATTAACTAAAATGACACCAAATTTTATTCGGAGATCCCACTCAAGTCTTTTGTAAGACCAACAGGTATCTTGGGACACAGCAACACCAGGAGAACATAAAGCGATAAGAGGTTCTATGTTGAATAGTTGGACATGTCAAAACTTCTGCGCATGTCACATTAAAATCAATAATTTGGACTGCATTGAGAATAAAAGCGGGCTTTGTTGATAGCATTTTAGCGCATGCGTGCTTTATTTCAAGATGGCTGCCTAATGGACATGCGCGCTGATGAATAGGTATAACATCTCTTAAGATGTATGGTGTGTTGGTACTCATGCGGCCACAATAACCTAACCGCAATACGTGCAGGTTTTTGATATTTGTTTTTCTTCATTTTCTAATATGTTTCATGTTTTATGAAAATAAGAATCTCAAAAACCTCAATCAATAAACAAGGAATTAAATAAATAGAAATTTTACTATAGCTTACTTAAACCTATAAAAATAATAAATAATACTATTAAAATCTTTTAGATAACAAAAATAATAAACTATTAGACAAAAAAATGTCTGTTATTCAAGTCACTAGGTTAAGGCTAATGCATTCGGCAGATACTTCATCCCCTTTATTTTGGGAAAAACAGATTTGAGTTGAGATTTAAAAAATCATCAATCATCAACTCAAATCAAATCAAAGCATCTAAAAATCGTGTACATTAATTAATATATTAAAGCTATTTTTACTATTAATATATATAAAATTTAGTATGTTTTCTAAATAATAACCGAAAATTATTGAATAAATAATTGAATTATAAATTATATAGGGAATTATTGTACCAAATCAGTTTAAATTTAGCTCATCTATATTAATAACAATAATCCCATAATCCCATCACGCAAATTTTTCAAATTATGGATAATCCTATACGGGTTCGGAATCAACATAATAAACCCGAGATCATTTTAAATGTTTCTAAGAACTCTTCAAAAATGTTTTAATAAATGGATTATGGCTTAGATAACTTACAATCTACGGACATAACGAAAATGAAAGAGCCACAACCGTGTAGTTCACACTGTTGAAGCTCGCGAGCACTGAATGAGATGAACACTAGCAATAATTAAAGATGTCGCATTGCAAAATATCAAGCTTCTGAAATGGATAATGGAACTAATGTTCCTTAATCAGTCGCTAGCAACTCAAACCCGTTATATACCACACATATTTCACCTCGTTCAATCTTAAAGGCAGTGTAAAGTATTTAAATTGTCATTTATAAATGTTGTTAGCGATCCCTTAATATCCATCTTGAATCAACAAAACTAAAAAAGCATTCCTGCCGCCATCTTCTTTCAAATTACACATGCGCAGTATTCACATTCGTAACCGTGCCATGCGCAGTTCCTAATGATATCTTTATCATTTATGTTATCCTAGTATTGACGCGGTTTAAATAACCTAGATGCAACAATCCGCATCTGTTGCAATATTTTTTACGTTTTTTAAAAATTCGACGAATATTCTCGTAAAAATGAGGACATAAGGAACACCTCCGTTTAATTCTACCAACGTAAATATTTCTAGCGTAACAAAGAATAATAATAGTCTTTAATATCGAAGTGATACCTTTGCGAGTTAAACTAACGTCTTATATTTGAAGAATCAGTGTTTATTGTATAAGAGCTAAACTATGAAGTTTTTTAAGTACATGGAGCCTTTGAATAACTGCAAAGAATAGTAAATAATAAGAGGACTCAAGCGTGACAATAAAGCAATCAATCACCCCTAGGCAAATTTGATAGCTTGGTTCTATATTTATTTATAAGTAAAAAAGAGCTTTGCTAAAGTTATGTAGAAAAATGTACCATTATGTTGATATTACATATTTAACGTCTTATATGTCTTATTTGCTGCAAAAGCAAAAGCTCATCATTCGATAAGGTATCTAATATCTAAAAGTAAGGTATCTCATTCGATAACTGTCAGTTTCAAATTTAGCAAGCAGGAAGGCGCCTTACTGCTAAGACAAACTAGATTGAGCAGTTACTCTATTACCATGGCAACGACTTTTCCATGAACACTAAGCGAAATTAAGTGGTTGTAGGGACATGCGCGTTAGAGATAAATTACTCCTCTCTAATTCTGTCGTCTTAGTACTAGTGCGGCTAAAATTGCCTGGAATATCCGCACACACAACCGTCATCTTGGATTTTTATATATTATTTAAGCGGGAACGGTGTCTTAACACTAGGTTCCCACGGTCGCTGCAGTTCCCTCTGCCTACCCTGCCATGTGCGGGATAAAGCGTGAAGCTAAAAAAAATATATATTTTTTTACGTTAACAATTTTAAGTTAAGACACTCCTATTCCACTAGACCCTGCTTACTCCGTCCCCACTTCCCGCCGTTTTCGATGCATTGCGTGTTGAGCGGAACTCAACGCCGCTCCATGTTATAATAATTATAATAATTGAGGTCCAATAAGCTGATGTATGCGAATACACTTTGTACGCTACAGTAACGCTTTAATAAAAGTATATATAGAATAAAATAAATATATTTTTTATAATATACACAGAAATATTTATAATATAAATAAATATTTGAATAGTTTAAAGCTATCTTAAAAAAATAAAAATATAGCGTTAGAATAAATAATATTTTAGGGAAGTCTACTAGTAATAATATCTACATACGGAATATAAAATCAATTAGGTATTATCTATTTATTAAAATATAATGAATCTGCAACTAACCATAATTCTCAAATTTAAGCTTTCCCTCTAATGTTTAAATTTATTTATTTGCCATATATACCTTAACAAAAAAATTTATAACAATTAGATATTATCAGTTTATTACAACTTTAAGTTTTTTCTGGTAATTAAATTTACAAATTTGCATTTAATCCTGCAACTTTAATAGAATTCGTTTTTATTTGACTCGGCGACAACCGTATTTGCTTGCAGAGAAACGTACACAAGTATATACGTGTACGTATATGTTATAACGTAGTTATAAGTAGAAAAATGATAAAATTCTTTTAGCTTTAGCCAAGCCATGTTTCTGATCATGCGTAGGAACGATCAAACCACGTGGAAATGTGACTTGCGCACAAGCGTCAACAATAAAGCTACCCCTCGAGTACTGCTAATTTCCTGGTACAATTGCGGGTAAAATAGTCCGGCGATATCCGCATCTAGCCAACCCCAATTTACAGAAAATCTTATTTATAAATTTAAGCTCTCATTGGCCATCCGGTATAAATAAATGTAAGGCTATCCGGTATAAAATTTTCCTTTTTATGTGTATAATGTATAATTTATTTTACCAAAAAATTATGAAGCTAAATATTATGTAGAGTTAATCGATACAAAGAACAATAAAACTACAAATTGATATTGCATTTTAAACCGTCAGTAAAAAGTGCATGTTCTAAAATGCGATTACTTATTATAATTGAAACGTACAACTTGAATCTTAGATGTAAAATAATTATAAAATATTAGGTAGTTATATTATATAATATGAACTCCAAGCTTACATATAAAAGATTTTTTTAGAAAAATGTCTATTTTACTGAAAAGCACACCTAAAACCTCTCTAATGTATAAATAATATAATTAACCAAACAATTGTTATTTTTACAGCTGCCATGTAATGCTTTTCATGTGGACTGTGTGAATCGAAGAAATGAGAACATTTTAATTATATTCTCCCAAATAATTATCAAATTCGTAACCATCTATTAACAGTCCACGCAGTCACACTGTCCAATTTTTTATAGCTTTTCACATGGTTCTTTTTAATTTAAAATTGAAAAATTTTGACTCAATAATTCTTTCAAACTTATTATGTTCCATTTTACGGTTTGAATTATAAAAATATTGCAACTTGTAAATATTTACTATCACACGCTTTCATCGAATAGGGTCAGATCAGATAACTGGAAAGCTTTGCAGTTAATGAATACTGTAGTTTTAGTTATGTAAGTTTATACCTACATAATTAGTCTAACACGATTCTTGATTTTATAGTTATTAATAAGTAACAGAAATAAAGAAACTGTATTTTTCATATATACTTTAAACAGACAATAAGTTTAAAATTTATATATGTTTAAAAATGTATATATGTGCCTGCTAGAGATAAAAAATTAAAGGGCAAGTGTTGAACTTGCGTATGGCATCAGTAAAATATACTTAACCTTTATATTAAAAGTTTCTCAAAAATAAATAATATTTTATTAGACTTACCAGTAGAATCCACATCTTGAGAAAACTGCTTGATGATGAGGTCCAAAGCACGTCTCGTCACTTTTATGAGTACGTCCACCACTTTGCGACTATAGTAACGTCGCATCTCACTAACTGCATTTTTCACCATTTCCTTTTGGATAAATCATAAAAGTATTATATGAAATTAATTCTCGCCCACAATTTAGCTTCTTTCTAACACAAAAATTATCGTTTTCTGTTCACATTAAATGACTTGAGAAATATAAGCAAATTCAAACAAACCCTTCGAAGTACTGAGTGGAAGTTGAAATCATAACCACCGTATAAGTCAAAAGCAGTCGTAATGCGCCACATTGATTATTATTTGTTAATTAAAATTGCCCGCCTTAGAAATAATTTTTACTAAATAATAATTAATTAATAATCGATAATTCTAATAGATTAGTCAGACTACTATAGTTGCTTTGCTATATATTTCGGACTTTAAACTTCTATGTAAGCAGCATTTGTCAACTATGTAAACTGTTTGTTAGGGCAGCATCTATTCATTATTACAGGATAGATCGTCGTTAAATTTGTAAGTTTTAATAATTAATTATAATACCACAAATCAACAGATTACTTCTACTTTTCACAGATATGTTTACCACTGAATGTGTAATTATACTATAGATGGAAGACAAGTATAATTCGAAATAAATATAAATGTGCAAATAATAATATGAAAATTAAACTTGCGTTTATTTTCACATACCAAATTCATTAAAAATTGAAGCAATCACGGATTTTACAAGGATATATTGGTATAATAAGTGACATTCACAAACCTGCATGCTTTTAGACAATCCGCCAGCCGGTACGGAGAGTAAGCGATGAGGGCTCTCAAAGCACTCCCACACCGCTGACCAATCTTGTTGTCCGCTAGCCGTGGACTCATTCAATGTGGACGCCGCACCACTGGTAGATTGAACATCGTCTAGAGTTTGAAACAAACAAAATAATCACAATATACAAGATTTATAAATTGAAACTATTTATAACAGAATAACTGAATGACAAAATTTTTTATGGATATAATATTTGCTTACCGTCAGCGATAAGAAACTCAAAATCAGGATTAATCTCTGTAGGTTTCACTTGCTGAGCTGCTTTTTTAACTAAATCAAGTACTTCTTCTACTGCTTCCTCGACCATTAAACTTTTTCTATTTAATTCTACACAGGCGTACCTTAAATTAATAAAAAATATAATAAATAAAATGTCAAAAATTAACATAATAATGCAATTTATATAATCTATAAATTGCATATCAACTTACCGGCATCCACTTTCAACGTGTTCAATGAATTCTTCCACTGACCATGGGGTTTCTTCTATAAAAAAAATCAGTTTACACTTAAAAGATTTTTATATTCACAAAAAATGTCAGCTTTATTATTTTATAAATTATTAGCTTCAAACAATTTATTTGAATTATACTTTCATTTAATATACTTAATTAAATTGCTAAGTATTTAGAATTACTAATAACTATGAAGGACATAATGAAATATACCTGGCAATGTTATTAAAGAAACTTCTTGCATGCCGGACAACATGTAAATTATTCTATTAGTGTAAATGTCATGAACTCTTGTGACAAGGACATCAAAACCATTTATTGCAGAATTAGCACGATCAATAAATTCTTTCCAATCTTCGCTCGTCCATAGTACAGATTTTAATCCAGGTAGTAATAGAGAGGACAAGCGAACTACTTGTGGTAAAAGAAGAGGACGAACTTCTAGCTTCACTTGTCTTATCGTTCGTAGATAGTCTTCTAGTAAAAACTGTACATAAGAATTGTTTACATTACTTAAATATAAACTTCATTTCATTATTATTCACAAAACAGTTACAGTACCTGTAAGGAATCATTAACAAGTGTAAAATAATTTTTCTTTGCGTATAGTGAATGGCACACAATGGGCAGTCCTACGCCCATTTTGACAAGACAGTCTGACTCCCTTATTAGCAATTTTATAGTATGGTCTAGATTGACAGTGACTCGGCCAGAACCGTCAATTTTCAGCAAGGTGTTGTTCAAGCTGTCATCCACATCCCATAACTAGCAAAAAATAATAAGTTTATCGAGACATGCACATTTTATTTATCAAACAAGCTCAATGCTGAAACATAGGTTTCTATTTATGTGAAATCAAAACAAATAATTAATGTTTCAAATAAATTATTAATACTTATTAAAATTAACCATTATATGGTTTAATTAAAATTGTCGTGTGTTAACAATAAGAATATTCAATAATTACAATTATTATTATAATTTTAAATTTAGCGAACATATTTAGATATGGTATTCAAAGTATTATTTGTACATTTTATTTTGTGCTATTTTTACATTATATTTACATTTTGATTCATCCAAACAGCTCTCATGGTCTCTTCATAGTTGGTGATCAGAGTACGCGTCGCAGTGTACTTGCGCATCATATCGGCCGCGGCGGGCAAGGTTCGCAGGACGGGGTGGGCGCAGACACTCTCCACGGTCTCCGTCATGTTGTACATGAGACAACGTGCCCATTTAATACGACCTGTCGATATTAAAAGAAATATATATCCCTTAGTCACCTCGCGTGTGTAGAGGGAAAAATTTCGTCAATTATTTAAAAATAAATTAAATTGAGAGGAATATATATTCTTCACATATTTATTTGTGTATTTTACAATAATTGTTGCATGAGATGCAATTTTCATACACTTTGGATATTAGAAGGTGCGAACGAATCGCTTAATAAAAAACAATTAATGAAACATGACGAAGCAATCCAACACAAGATTATTATAATCACAAAAATCGAACGGATAGTAATAACTTAATAATATGTGATTTATTAACCTGCAACAGGTGAGTAATTTCTAGGCAATGGAGGATCATCTTTTTGTCTTTTAAACATTTTCATTATTTTATCCACTTCTTTTTCACTGTACTTCAATACTCTGTCATATTTTTCGCTTAACTTCGTAATTTGAATTTTTTGACTAACCTGAAAATAAACTTGATAATATGTACCTTCAAATATATTTAAATTTATCCCATATTATGTGGTAATTGAAAAAAAAATTCAGCAATATCACTTATTCTATAAAATTACAACGATAATACACTAACTAAATCTTACCTTTTCAAATCTAGTAAGAAATTTAATCCCTTGTGGTGTTTCCCAAACACTGGCAAAATTTACTTCAATCGTATTTCCTACTGATTCTCGAAGTGCGTTTGTTTTTTCTTCAAATGCTTGGTAATCTTTGTCGAAATCATTATTACGGTAGTCGAGATAGTCGTACTGACAAGATGTTACAGCTTTCTTAGCTTCATTGAATGCATGCATTGCATCTTCTAGGTCTGCAAAAGTTTAAGTGTTTTAAAATAATTATATGTAATAAGCTTTCCGAATGACACATGTCTAGTTACTTTTGAAAATATACTTACCTTCACCTAAGAGCAGCCCTTCCATGCGTTTTTCAAACAAATGATTATAGTCATCCATTAGGTCAAACATAGATATTATTTTATTTAGTCTCTTACAAAAGGTATCAAACTTTCCAAATACATAATTTTCTGAAAAACTGAACTGTTCAGTGTTCGGGAGAAATGCCTGATTCTTTACGAAAATATACGTGTCTCTGTACGTTTTATTTAAATTAATACAATGTATTAGTTTTTCACGCACACCATCTCGTTCTTGGGACCAAATAGTCTCTTTGAAACGACATGTTATATACTGTTTACAAGTTTCGATCATTTGATTGGTTATCTACAAAAGACAAATAATAAATACACAACAGCTTACTTTGAAAATCAACAAAAATAATAATATAATTTTCATAAAGTTTTCTAAACTTACTTTCACCATTAACGACGATATTCTTTCGGAAGTGTTATAGAACTGTGAAACACTGTGTATCAGTCTGACCGTTTGTAGCAAACTCAATATGGAGTCTTTTATTTTGACAGGGTCGTCTAAATATAAAGAATGACAGCACTTTTCCATGGCTTGTATGAACTTTGCATTATCTTTAGCTTCGTTGTAACAGAATGTTATTTTATGATCAGTATCACGCCAGAGTTTCATGTACTTAGAACTAGCTAGTTGAAGACATGTCAAAGTCAATTGGACTTCACTATTCTGAAAATTTAATATTATTTTACACTTCACTTAACTATGTATATTATATTGCTTAGGAACTATTGGATTATAGTAATGAATGCAAAGATTTAAAAACTATTGAACTTAAAATGTTATTATTATGCTAGCAAGCATACCTGCAAATAAGACACAAGTTGTGAAAATTGCGCTCCCCTCTTTTTCCAGTATTCGAGTTCGTCTTGAGGACCACTAGAGTCCACTTCCCGACGTAGTTGTTCACTTTCACTTAGAATCTGGAAAATAATTGTCCATATTGTTATAAATTGTATTTAACATTACGTTATATAAAAATCATTTATTTAACACCGAATTATTTTCAAAGAACTATTGAGAAGGAAAATCTCTACATTATTCTTTTAAAATACTTACACACATATATATATATATATATATATATATATATATATATATATATATATATATATATATATATATATATATATATATATATATATATATATATATATATATATATATATATATATATATATATATATATATATATATATATATATATATATATATATATATATATATATATATATATATATATATATATATATATATATATATATATATATATGTATATATATATATATATATATCTTCTAAGATAGCATTTATTTACTTTACATAAAAATATCTATATTTATACTGAAGCAATTACTCCGTGAAAGACGGGAATTGGAGCCGAGGAAGGTAAGGTTATTTAAAATTTGTAATAATATAAGATCTATCTAACCTCCATAATTTTTTTGATCCATTCATTTACCCTTTCCTCCAGTGTGCTAATTGTGTTAGGATTTTTTATCATTTCTTTCAGTTCAGAATGATCATTTAAATTTGCCATTAAAGCTTGCCCATCGTCGAATAGATTTACTTGGTTACAAACTTCTTCACAAACTAATATAGTAAAAAAATATTTATTAAGATTTAATTTTTACAACTAAATTGTATCATTTTACCATAGATAAGAAAATAAATAACCTTTCAAAGCACTACAAAATGATCTTAAACCCGGAAGCAGCTGATTTTTGACAATTGGAAATCTGGTTTCATCTTCGTCTCCGTCACTACTAGGATGAGCCAAAGCACTCATGTACACAAATTCCATCACCCTTTCTATAGCTGTTACTAGTCCAACTCTTTCCGCATTTAGAATGCCACAGAATCTGTACACACATTAAAAAATTATCAATCGTTCTCATTGTAATTTTACACTTATAACTACAATTTTACTCTCTTAAAAATCTAATTCTTACAAATCTTTATGAAATCCTTCCTCGGGTAATTGTTTGCTAACATTTATACGAAACATATAAATGCAGACTCCGGTAAACTTAACATCCCAACCATCAGACAGAAAAAGCTTTTTTTTAAGTGTCACTTGCGGAGGTGGTAGCTTTCCTTGTCCTTGTTGTCTTGATTTAGAACCTTCTGGTAAAGGTCGGTGCTCAATTTCTTCTACGTCTTGATAGTACCAAAGCAATTTGTTTCTCATGTGTGGTAGAAATAGCTGATTTATATCATCAAGCTGTAATAGTAAATAATATGTGTAAGCATTTAGAAATCAGAATTAACATTTGATAAATTTTAGGATGAATCTTTGTTATGATATACCATATTTCCCTCAAATACATGGTCCATGATAGCGTGTCGAGGCAGGCCTGTACCATCGATTAGGAGTTGGAAGGTAAACTCCAATCGAGGGTCCATCTCCCCTCGTCTTGCCTTGCGCTCGCATTCTTCACGTCTTTTCTAATAGCAAAAATATAAAGATAATAAATTTATAGAAAATAATAGATACACTACAATTTTATGTTAGTCAAGGTGGATTTCGTATACACTATACAGTTTCAGCAGACCTGAAGTATATCCATAACGTCTTCTTCCTCCTCATCGCTGGAACCTGGTTTTATACCACATACAAACATTTTTATTTATAATAATGAAAATATCTGTTTTACATGTACAATAGAATAATACGGCTGTTAGTGTATTATTGGCTTATACTACTGAACATATTCGAATAAGTTTATAATGTAAGCTGTAATTAAATAAGAAATAACGAAGATATAAATATTTTATTTCGTATTTAAAATTGAATATATTGATTTTATACAAAAATCATTATACATTTAACTTAATCTTTTGCAAAGAACAGGCACTGTGAGCTATTTGTTTCAAACTGTCGGTAAGGAACACTGCTTTAGACAAAACAATAGTTGTAATATGCAAATTAAATGGACAAATGGTGTTATTAAAAGGGAAGGGGTTGGTACGGCATATCACTTGCTTGTACAAATATTAGCAGTAGCACGCAACAGCTGGATTATTTACATTTAATAAAAGGTGTCACTTTATGAAATTCATGAATCCTTTTATCAAAATACAAAAAGTTCTTTCGTGCAACCAAGATATTTTGTTATTAATTCTCTGTTGGAGGTGAGTTATAGTTGATTCGTGCGGGTTATTTTGACTTAGTATAATTATATAAAGAAATAACGGATATATTTTATATAAGTTAATAATAACAAATAAACCGACAGGACAGGACCGGAAAGGACCGTCGTGGCGCAGAGGCGCAACGTCTGCCTGTAACGCGACGGTTACTGGGTTCGATCCCCAGTCGGAGAAGATGGATTTTTCTATTTCCATTTTCTTCACTCTGGCAAACTAGGCAAAGCGCGGCGTTGAGTTCCGCCACTCAACACGTAATGCCTCGAAAACGGCGGAAAGCGAGGACGGAGAAAGCAGGGACTAAGCAACGGAGTGTCTTAACACTAGGTTCCCACGGTCCCTGCAGTTCCCTCTGCCTACCCTGCCTTGTGCGGGATAAAGCGTGAAGCTAAAAAAAAAAAAAGCAAAAAAAAAATTAAATTGAAAAGACCTCCTTTTTCGCGCTAGTGTCAATTTGTGTATCAACCTGCAAAACCTTATTATTTTAAATATATTAAACTTAAAGATAAGAAACCGGTGGAAAATATCTCCGGTCAAATGCTTCACATCTGGATGGATTCATTGAAACGAATCTACTTTTTTCATTAATTATATTTTTACATTCAAAACAAAAACAATTGTTTAGACATACATATTTGTCAATAGTAATTAAATGCAAATGCTTGCAACAAAACAGATTCAAGGCATCTTACTATTTATTGGACAACTTAATTATTTTTTATTGTGGCCTGATTTTGGGATGACAGCCACAAAAGAGGCAAAATAGTTTGCTAGTGTCACACACAGTAGAAATAACACGAATGCGGAGAAATGAATGAGAATCATCAAAATTATCTGTAATAAAACAAATAAAAATTATAACAATAACTTTCACAAAAAACAATTAACTTAATCACGACGAGGTAGAGGTAGAAGTGAAATTTGAAGAAGTAGTTAGGTATAATTTTGACAAAAACAGTAAATTGTAAATATACAAAATTTTAATTTACCTAATCATGTCATAATGTTAATTACGGCATAACAATGAACTATCTCTAAATTAAAAAAATCTATGCCAAGAATAGTTACAAGACTCGTTCATGACACTAAAACAAAACTTCTTTAATTTCGAGGACAAGGTAAAACTAGACCTGATATGAAAATGATTTACCAATAATTATTGTAACGGGCTTTAACGATTGTATAGCACAAATAAATTGGCTTCGAACGATAGCATTGTTTAGTTTATCCCCGCTTATTGAATTGTATCCAAAAGAACAATTCGTTCATCGTTATAAATAATATTGACCTCTAAGATATGTTTTTTCTACCTAACTTGTTTAAAGAATAGAGAAAGCTTATAAAGCAAGCATTGAATACCTATTCGTCAAAATAACTTATAACAGAATTCAACACACAATTCGATCAACATTTTTTGAACGAATATATAGCACGATGTCATAAACATATGTGAAATATTATAAAAGCAATTAACTGATGTCTCCAAATCAAGGATATAAAAGATGTATAAAACACGGTACTAGGAGGAAGGAGATATATTAAGAATATGTTAATATTATTTATTAGAAACGAATAAAGAATACCCTCCTCCCCTGGGGAACGCAATCAAGGATAAGAAAATCAAGATATAATGAAGATTATTGATAGACAAGGCAAGGTTTAAAGCACTAAAGCTATAAAAGTTAAGGGCTTAGGCTTCACATGTAAATATATTTTGTTAAGAAAAGGGCGGTAAATGAATTAATAAAATTAATGTATTATCGACAATTTATGCTATTGTCATTATACTGACCACTTATATAGTTTATTTCGGTGTCAGTTCTTTAAAGTTACGACTTTCTTATTTTCTTAAATATTTAAAATTTGAGAAAGTTATTCAACAGATGTAGTTCAGCAGATTTATGATTTTTAATAGCAGTAAAACATTCTTCGTCCCACAAGAACTTGAATATCTGGAGCTAGGAGATAATGAAAATGCATCTTTCAACAAAAGTACGAAAATGGATTTCAAGTAGGCCTCGGACGTGGCAAAAATAACGGATTAACGGTACAAACAATTTTTTAGGAAGAAGTTCCACTGCATTATTTTACGAGTGATTGAGATGACTTAATAAAGAATGCAAAAGGAGTTACAAGTGTTAGAAGATAAGTTGTTCAATATTTTTTTGATATAAATAGACGAAATTCAATATGTAAAAAAGATATGGGCTGCAGAAGAAACAGTGGCGCGGCTATTGTCAAAATATTCTGAAGTGTAATTTTGTCATAACATACTTGTGTCGTACCTTTCACGTCAAGAAATTTAATAAGCAATATTAAAATTAGGTTAACATTAGGCCCAAAATTTATGGTAACAGATAGTGTAGAAAACCATAAATTAGTTCCATCCATAATATATTTTCGGTTCAACCTTTCTGCTTTTAAAATGGAGCCACACTCTGAGGGAAGTTTTAAACTTACCATAAAACCTCGGCATAGATCAGTCAATTAGACATGATCCGTACCCGTTACACTGAAAGATTGGAAACAGAGGACTAATGGTAAAATTGTTACACGCAACTTTTGTTCCTAACAAAGCCTTAAAGACTATTTTAAGTTAAGCACATTATTTAAGTAAGTTAAGCAAATTATTAAGGGATAGATAAAACTTGTTTAAATTGAAGAATAATCTGATGGATCTATAATCATTTCTTTAATTAAAATTCTGGACATTGCGACATCGGAATATGGAGTACAAAACATCTCGCAAATCTTAATATGTTGGTCCAAGTTAAATTCGTTTTGCAATATTTTCTTAGTAGCTTACAAACAACACTTATAAAATATGTGCTATATTTTAATTATTCCTCATATTTTGAGGAATAGTATCTTATTGTGTATATTCATTTGTCAACAAAGTTAATTAATAGTACTTACAAAATTACTTATAACTCTCCCAAAAACAGACAGATCCATATTTGGTTAATTTAACGATGACAAATTTTCATATTTTGAAAAACTCTCTATAATGAGATTTGTGTTCAAATAAAAGATATTTTAACATCACTATAAGCTAACCTAACAGTAAACAATGAATTTGTAAGCACGACAAAAATCGTAATTAAGGCTTCCGCACGCGTTCCATGATAAAATTGAAATAAACGAATATACGTGAGTGCGTGCTAAAGAGATCAATAGACTAGACAAAAAGAAAAGAAATCCTGCACGAACTGAAATATCATTTTTATGCTCACATGTAAAAGATAACATCTACGGTTCAGTACCAAATAAAGTGGCGTTTATCACGAACACGAATATTGCAAAGACTTAGAAAAAGAAAAATAAAACTTTACAACATTTAATATGATATTTAGATACATATAGGTAAAGATATTTTTTTGTGCTCCATATGTAACTGGCACATATTAAACATAATTATGCATGTAGTTAACGGCGTCGTAGAGCAGTAAAAATGACAATAGTGGGTTCAATTCCTTCTTAGGGAGAGTGAATTTTCCGATTACATCGTTCTGGAAATGAACATAATAAATTGTAGCATTGTGTTGCGTCACTATGAAATAAACACGAAGTAATAAAAAATCTAAGTGTAAAGAAAAATATTGACATATTGTAAACAAAATTAGGTACATTATTTAAGAAATATTTGGTGGTTTCCTTACCAAACTGACAATTAATTTTTCACGTTTCACATATTTTTGTAATAAAAATATATACATATTACTTTATATATTTTATTTAGCCTTGTAATTGTAAATTTACAGACTTTTTAAAAAAAAGTAATTTCATACCTGAACTACAACCAAATCAACCATTTTGCCTCTATTTTGAAAACTTTACACTAAACCACAATTCATTTTCTAACGTATATTGGAAATATGTATGTATCATTTATTTCCGCGTAAGACACATGTCAGCTTACAATAATATTTTTGGACTGACTAGTACCTAAGTGGATTCGTGTCATTTCGATGTCAGGGCATGTTCGATATCATGTCCATAAAAAAAGAGGTATCTGTGGTTGCGTGAAAGATAATGAGGTGATTTTTTTGCCAATACTACTGAATTTACTAGAACAGAAATTTTGAAATATATTCACTCATCTAAAAATTTACTAAGTCATGAAATAGTAAAATAATAAAATAGTAATGTAAAATTTGATATGACTTATTGGAAATAACTATAGGTAATGTTTATTAACAGTTTTTTTGAGATTAAATGGTTTTTTGTATGTTTCAAGGTAATTTCTTTTTTATCTTAAAAAAGTACAACATTGAAAAACTGCTAAACAGCTGGGTACATAATAAAGAAGGTATACTAAATTTACTAAATAATCAGACTATTTTATAACACTGTTGTCATATACGATATGTTTCTTTTATTTACCGATCGATATCACCAAATACAATATCAATCGTTGCAATTAAAATAGAAATGTCAGCCAGCATTACACCTTTCCCTAGGGAAGCTAATCCGGCTAAGTGATTATATGAACACGACCTTATGCCAACGCGATATGGTTTAGAGGTGCCATCAGCTACCATATAAAATCCCAATTCTCCTTTTGGACACTCTACACCAGTGTAGGTCGCACCTGGCGGTACTACATAACCTTCAGAACAAAGTTTAAAGTGATGAATAAGTGCTTCCATTGAAGTTTTCATTTCAGCTCGAAGTGGTAAAGATATTTTCGAATCGTCTGTTTTTATTTCACCTTCAGGCATAGTGTCTATTACTTGGTTTATAATTCTTAAGGACTGGCGTAATTCCATTAATCTCAGAAGATGACGGTCGTAAGAATCTCCCAGAGTACCAACTGGAACGTCAAAATCATATTGATCGTACCCATCGTACGGTAGTGCAATACGTAAATCCCACTTTACACCAGCACTCCTAAGCATTGGTCCACTAAAACCTCGATAAAGAGCTTCATGTGCGCTCACGATACCGATACCGGCTGTCCTGGCATAATACATCCTACTTCCTGTGGCTAAATCTTCAGTTTCGTCACATCGCTCTCCTAGTTTTGAACAAAATTCGTAAATATCATCAAGAAATCCTATGGGAATATCTTGTGATACTCCTCCCGGTCTTATGTACGCGCAATGCACCCGAGCACCACAAAGTCGTTCTGAGAGTTCATAAATCTTTTCACGTTCTTCACACATCCAAAAAAATGGAGTAATTCCGCCGGCATCAAGAATGGTACCAGATACATTTAAAAGGTGATTAGCTATACGACTCAGTTCACTGCAAAGTACTCTTATGGCTTTGGCTCGTGGAGGTACTTCAATATTAAGCAAAGTTTCTACAGCGACCGCAAAACCTTGTTCGTTAGCCAATGTTGAAACATAATCAAAACGGTCCACAAAAGGCAAATTTTGAGAATAGTGCTTACTTTCCATTAATTTCTCTGTAGCTCTGTGCAAGAATCCAATATGAGGATCGGCACGCACAACTGTTTCACCATCCAATTCTAAGATCAATCTAAGCACGCCGTGCGCTGCTGGATGCTGAGGACCAAAGTTAATCCACATATTTTGCAGCTTGCGCTCAACAGGTCTTACTTTTCCGTGATAAATAACTTTATAATATTTTTCGATCTCTTCAGTCGGATGGATCGCCACTCCAGCAAATTCGTTTGCAAATTCAACATCAGGATGCCATCTTTTAGCTTTCAATGGTACAAAAGATTTAAAGTAACGTACTTGTCTAAAACTAAAAATAATTTTATAAATAGGACTAGAAAGATACTTAGAAATCAACATAATCGTTTCTTATGTTAGAATTGGTAAGTAATAAAAAATCAGTAATAGAGCAATGTCAAACTAACATTTTCCATATCCGTCATTTATTAACAATACGGCCAGTTGACAAGTATAGGTTATTTAGCACCTATTTTTTATTACCGCAATAATTTAGCACAATAATTGCTACATTACTTATGGTACTAAAATAATTACTTTAAAATAATTACTTATATATATATATATATATATATATATATATATATATATATATATATATATATATATATATATATATATATATATATATATATATATATATATATATATATATATATATATATATATATATATATATATATATATATATATATATATATATATATATAACTTTATAAAGTTTTACCTCTACCACTTCGTCATCTTCTTCTGTGCAGTCATATTTTACAAAAGCGTAACGCAACTGATTCTCAAAGTGTTCGCGTGCTTCAGTCTTTTCTTTATCACTTAAGCTATCCATTGCTTATAATTTTGATTATATAATGTACATAAGATGAACAATATAATTATTTATTACAAAATTACAACATAAAATAATTAATAACACATTTAAGCCAAATGGCCTTATAATCCCACAACCATTGCAGTTTACATTTGCCACTACTAAAGTGTTGATAGGAAGTGTGAAACTATCGATAAAACGGTCGAGGTGTTCGCAGGTTGAAGTAGCGCTATTGGTACGATGGTAGGTGGCAATTAAAACGCTCTAACAAAAGCTTTATAAAGGATGTTTAAAATATTATTACTATTTAATATTTTTATAAATCATTATTATCAAAAACAAAAAGTACTGTTTAAGGCCTTTCTGAAACCTCTAGACCACGTTGCCAACTAAGATTGAAATATTCTATTGTAATCACAATCAGACATGTTCCTATATGTAAATCACATATTTGTAGAAATAGGTAGCTTAGAAATAAATAACTAACTTGGATTGTTAGCATACATACCCTATTGATCTCATCTTCAGTCAACTGTTTCGTTTTCGACGCCTCTTTGTCTGTCATTGTAGCGTAAGGTAATTAAAGCATTCGCTTTGATAAATGAAAGTAGTCACGTAAACTTTCGCTACAATGCTACTAGGTAGTTAAAAGTCATAATTATTAATTTCCAAATACAAAAGAAATTAACGGCACAAAAAAAGTCATCCGATATCAGATGAAGGTAAAAAACAACTGGTACACATTACGGGGAGTTTTCAAAGGTTTGTTAAAAGAAGTAAAAAGTAAAGGCAAATTAGAGTAATATGGTTTATTAATGTTAAAAGTCATTTTGTTTTGATGCGGTCGTCCTGCGGGAGGGCGGGCGGTGGCGTGCGGTCACGCTCGAGCCTGGCACGGCCGGCTCCGGCCCGATGCGCCGCGCCCTCCCATGAATGTCTAATATAGCTGCTATTTGTGTTTGTATAATTTAAGCTAATAGATTCTGTTTTCTCTAATTTATTTATAGAAATTCCAAGAAAAACCGTCATAGCGCAGAGGCGTAGCGTCTGCTTGTAAACGTAACGGTTTGTGAGTTCATTCTCCACTCGGAAATGGATTTGGGTTTACATTTCTATGTTCTTCGCTCTGGCAACTAAGCAAGCGCGGCGATGAGTTTCGCCACTCAACACGCAATGCTCCGAAAGGCGTGATATTAAAAAAGCGTGATATTAAAAAATAACAAGAACCAGAAAGCATTTAAAATAAAACACAGATACATACATCAAATATTTATTTACTGCACAAAATTACACTCAGACACTGACACTGACAAATGTTACTTATATATTTGGAATGTTACTTACATACAGATAATGTATTCGATCATATTATTTAGTACAATTATACAGCAATAGCTTCACAAAAGGCTATATAAATACAGTCAAATAAAAGATTATATACGCAAGTACAAATGCAAACATTAGCAAATAATTCCTATGTTATAAAATTTACATGTAAAATAGTATTTCTCTATTATATAATTCAGTTAATAAATTTTATGAAATTTATTAACTTAATTTTTATACATTTGATCCATTTGTTAAAATCAGTCAATCAAAATAAAAAAAAACGAAAAAGGAATTTTAACCAACACTATTATTTTACAATTTTAACCATTATTATAGATATAAGCCATTTAAAATGTATACAATATAATATAACAAGATGTTAAACATTACATGCACTAAAACTATTAGGTACTACTATTTAAATATATGTTAATATTCTATTTCACACAAAATATAAGTATTCCACGACGTCACGTTACAAATATGATATAATATAATATATGTCTAATCAAGTAATATAATGGAAAATGGTTATTCGTATTCATCAGACATAATGTATAGAAGCGTGGCAAAAATGGCGCAACAACAGAATCCGTACTTAGAGTAACCACGTAGGAAATAATTGTAAATGAGTACATGAGTCTACACAAAATAGCACGGCCTACGCCGTGCTATTTTGTAGAAGTGCAACGATGACTCCAATGGTTAAAGTTAATTGTGATGACATTATAAGAACACAGTTTACACGCTTACAGATTTGGATTATTAAATTTCTCTACAACATCAATTATTAACCGACCTTGCCTTATAGATAAAAATATTAATTGTTGTAATAGGTCATTATATGATAATATTATATTTAAAGTGTGCTCTATGTATAAAATACAATATCATATATAAGTGCTTAAAGAATTACACTCTAATTGTCACAAAATTTAAATTTCATTGTACGGTAAAATTGTAAACATTTACCTACTAATTTTTGTTACGTCCAAATATAAACATCAAGACTTATTAATAGATTATGTATATAACATATAAATATTATATTAATGTATAACAAGTATATATATTTAGTATAATACACACAAATACAATTGCTGATAATAGTTTACAATAAACAGCAATATCTACACATATAATATACGAGACAAAACAATTCCTACTGATATAGAAGTTTTTTAATGACTGACTGACTCATGGCGTTGATACTACTGGTTTATATCAGCAGCATTTAAATAATGTGGCACAGTGACTATAAAAAGAAGTATTAAACCATTTTACTTTCCACTTTCTATGACGCTGCAGTTAACAATTTTATTTAGACGTATAAGATTCTTTTCTAAATGGGTAACTTTGACGACACTTTCTATACACTACAAATGTACTAAAAATGCGTCCACCATGCAAATTTATGATATTTTTAACTTTGATTCACGACTATGCTCTTGTATGCGTTTAAATATTTCAATTAGTAAATGTACTTTAATAAGTTTGTATAAAGCTATATAAGAATCTTGTAAAAGTGTATAAGGTAAAAAACTCTTTGGTATAGAGTACTATCATCACATATTACTATAAAACATAAACATTTTAACATCCATTTTAAACAATTACTACTGGCTGGCTGGATACTATCGACATTATTCGATACCATCTATATAAATATTTATTTGATCAACAAATATTACGGTTCTATATTAAAATTTGTTTTATAGTTATATGTAATAATAACTCTAATTTTATAAAGATATATCGGAGGTTTTAACTTGAATTATAATATGTTATCTATCCTTATAAAATTAATGGAAAATCAAACATATTTTTACTAATATAATTTAAGGAATAATAAGAAAATCTTCTCTGGAGCGACTCTCCATTCAGTAAGGGAGGGTTTGCAAGAAAATTCTAGACAGGTCACGGGTTAATCACCTATTTAACCTAAACTAACCCAAACATGTAGGATATGTGATTTTTTTCGTTTAAAACTATGATTAAATGTGATGTATTCACCATAATATAAAATAAGTATGAGTGTAAGTTTAGAAACAAATGATCCGCTCTCGTTACATCTTTACAAAATTAAAATAATTCACTAATTTATACATTCAATTATTCTTACGAATAATTTAAATTGACATAATTATTAAGGGAGTAAAGAAAGGCTATGACCAAATTGTACAGATGTCATTTCGCACCGCGTCACCGTCATCGCAATATTAGATTCTGTTCAATCTTAGGATTCTTTACGTCTTCACGCTTTGTCCCACATATGGCAGGGTAGGCAGAAGGAACTGAGGGAATATAGGAACCTAGTGTAAGACTAAGACACTCCGTTGCTTAGTCCCTGCTTTCTCCATTCCCGCTTTCCGCCTTTTACGAGACATTGTGTGTTGAATGGCAGAACTTAACGCCGCGCTTTGCTTAGTTTCCAGAGCAAAGACAATGGAAATAGAAAAATCTATCTTCGCCAAGTAGGAATCGAACTCACAATCCGTCGCGTTTGCAGGTGGACCTCTTAGCCACGACGGTCCTCTCAATCTCGAATTGACACCCAAGATATAATTTACTTCTTTATACATTTCTGTGTCGAATTCACAGTGCGGAATGAGTACGTACTGTTTAATCAAGGCCATTGTCCCTATAATTAGATGTAAGGCACGTAAGGCTTATAAAATATGTATAAACTTGATATTTGAGTGGAAAATGCAATAAATTAAATTCTTTAAGAGAATAACTTAACTATTAATTTATTTGCTTATAGTTTGCTGTTAAGGAAATCACAAATTTAGGCTACTCTTTAATAATTAAGGAGTGTGCACATTTCAACAAAAGATTAATGAAATATCAATATTTAGTTTTTAGGTGAAAATAGATACAAATGAAAAAATAAGAAAATTGCAAAATGATACCACAGTTTGAATAATCTTTGGCACACTCCACTCAAAACAAACACATTAACACTTCATAGAACTCTGTTCAATATAAGTAAAAATGGAGGCAAAATAATAAAGAGATAATGCAAATAAAATAATAAACGATACCTCTAAACATGGCAAAGCCTTAAATAAACTTAACTTAGAAGACTATAATGAAAATATTATATTTTATACTCATATGTATATATTATGTATCAATCAAAGTATTATGACGAACGTGGAATTCTTTTTTTATTTTATACTACCGTAGCAACACAAATGTGACGACAATATATATATATATATATATATATATATATATATATATATATATATATATATATATATATATATATATATATATATATATATATATATATATATATATATATATATATATATATATATATATATATATATATATATATATATATATATATATATATATATATATATATATATATATATATATATATATATATATATATATATATATATATATATATATATATATATATATATATATATATATATATATATATATATATATATATATATATATATATATATATATATATATATATATATACTAAAATTAAAATTACAGGTAACTTCTTATACATAACCTAAGATGTAAATAGATTCTCTAAATTGTAACATAATATTATTAAGAACACTATAACTCCCACATCTATGAAAACAAATCATTTATTGTGCTGGCTTACACAAATATTATGCTCAAAACACAATATATTTTTAGTGTTTACGAACAAACCACTGTATCATTGCTATATAAAGCATCTAAAAAGGATGTGTTAACGTTTCAAATATTCAGATGACAACTCCGCGCCACTAAAGTGTTGTTAGAATTTAAGTGGCGAAAGATTTGTACTTAAATGTATAGAAAATGTTATATATCTTAACTCTCTGTAACATGCAGGAAGAGATTTTAAAACAAGGATTTCATATTGAACCACACGAAACCTCAATGTTATTATAAAATTATAAAATTAATTACACAATCTCCTTCCGTCTGGTGTTTTAATGGATTAAGGAGCTTTAAGTATACAAGAGAAGCCAGATATCTATATAGAATTATAAAAACAAGTATAAAGTGGCAAGAGATGAATTTGCAACAGCTTGTCCCTATGTTATTTATATAGAAGGGTAGGCAGAGGCAATGTAGTGGTAACTTTGATCCGCTCTTTTTCGAGACAGCGTGTTGAGTGGCGGAACTCAACGCCGTGCTTTAAGATAAATCATATTCGATATAAAAACTATAAACTATATTAATAAAATAATTCGATTTGTGCCTTGAAACTTGTTAAAAATGCAGTACAAAATTTAATTTTTATATACGTTATAAATTTTTATTATCAAAAAATATCACATGAATCAGATAAAATAAATAATTACAAATAATATTGCACTATTACTTTATGTAATATTTTATATAAAATTAAATTAGACCAGGATTACACAATGAAATATTTAAAATATTATTCATAAATTGTAGTTCAAAATAATAGAAAATATTTAAATTACATATACTTGCGAGTAATATGTGAGCACAGCAAAAAGTTATGTAGAAACTTATTGGTTATCTACGTGATTTTTTTGGCTTTCTTTATATTTTAAATATAAATTAATGTTAAAATGCATATATAAAATTGATAAATATATGAACATCTTACTGGGCTGGGCTAATAATACTGTAAACTAATGTAATGTACTAAAAATAACAAAATATAGTAAGAATAGTAAAATTGTATATGATAACTAATTTATCATACAATTTTATTTTGATACGCTTTGAAAGTTGTGACAAGTATAATAAATAACAGCAGTGCAGTGAAATAAATTCGTAATTCGTTTAATTTCTAATTTTTTTTAAATCAATCAATTAGATTTTCTAAATGTCATGTGAATAAAACATTCCAGACTGTTAATCTTATAAAACTTATTATAAAAACGAATTCAAAGATACTATAATACAAAAAACCCATCTAAATCGTTTGCTTTTTTATATGAAAAAAAAAAAATGAAGAATATATATATATATATATATATATATATATATATATATATATATATATATATATATATATATATATATATATATATATATATATATATATATATATATATATATATATATATATATATATCTTAAGTAAAAAAGAGATGTTACATATAAAAATATAAATACAAAGTAAAAATACCTATAATAAATATGATTCACGTGATAACAAGCCGCGGCGTGGGCAGTATTACGTCGTGCTCCGCGAAAGTCAGGGCCGCCATCCACTTGAGCTGGTCTTCTGTGACTGCGCCTGCTATCGTACACCCGAACCAGGGACGATCTTTACTCCTAGTAACACAAAAATCATATTTTATAATGCTAAGGAAGCCGACTTTTGTTGTGTTAAGGGGCCATCAATTAATCATGCTGTTGTATATGAATAATTATATTTTTCCTCATGTTACAATGGTACCTATAACCTACTTAATTTTTATAGTAAAAGTGACGTTAAACTAGGGCAGATAATTATAATGTTTTTGTCAGATTGTTTTGTTATTAAAGTGATTCAAATAAAAGTAATGTGTTTAAATATAATACATGCGATGCTTTTTTTACATCCGATTCCTCCCTCTCTCTAGGTGTCTATCTCACGTATATTTTTGTACTTACAAGGAATCGTACTTATCTTACGATTTTGTAGGGATTTGCTTTATATAGTACTATAGCCCCACCCTCCTTGTGATTTTTCATGAAAATTTATGAAAAACCCTCCTTTCCTCTCTTTTAAGTTTCACATTATTAATACACAACCTCTTAGCAGATCCCATAGTTGGACAGAAGCAACTTAGAGATTATTGTTATGTTTGTAGTATAACTTCTAACTAAATAATGCTAATGTCGATTACGTACGATAGATAAAGTAAAAAATATTATAATATAACAATCCCTCGAGAGTATCAAGCCTGAAGTTACTAAGCCCTTTGCAAAACTACCACTAGATGTTTATGTTTTCTGCGTAAATAACGAGTCCCAGGGTATCAAATAATATACGAAATAAATTCATTCCACATTATAAATATAGAGAGTTTTATGATTTGATTACATAAATCATGTCGTACACGAATATGTTCAAATATTATTGAAATAACACTTTTATTAACTATATTATAACAAAATAATAACTTAAAAAAATTATTTACCTTTTCTGCTTACTATTCTTAGGTATAAAAGTGATAGCCCATCGTGATTGCGGATTCCTCTTAGGCTCATGTCCTATGTACCAGAGAATATCCTTTACATGCCATTCTTCTATTTTGTGCGAACCCTAAAAAATATGAATAATATACTAGAAATGAATTTACAAAATACGGACTAACGTCTTTTTAAGAGAAACTTCATAGTGAAAATTCAAAAAATCATTATTGTAACATAATTGTATTTATTTATTTTATTATCTGTTGCCTTACCTGTTTATCTTTAAAATAGCCCAGTTTTGAGTTGTTCAGTTCAAATATATGAGGCTTAAATGTTTTCGTTGATTCATTTGCAATTCTCAGTTCGCCGCACACCGACGTAGTTGTTCGACGTAGTGAATCGATTTCTTGTAGTATTTTATTCTCTTTAAGTAATAGATAATTGTCTTTTCTATCCTCTTCGTCCCAGTAGCTCCATCTTAGAACTACATCTAGTACTATCTCGTTGATATGAACGATCCGACGCATAGATTCGTTACAAATGATTTCCTCTATCATGAGTAAATGCGACTCCATTTTCGCCTTTTCACACAATTCTATGCAAATATCGGCGCTTGTCTTATTTGGAGTCAACTGTAAATTTAAATAATAATATTTGATTTAACAGAAATTATTTATAAATAAATATGTATAGTAATGATAAAAAAATACTATTCTTTTATTACCACTATATAAAATGACACCAACTACAAGATACCTATAATCTTTTCAACAGCAAGTTTAAAAACATTATCCAGAATTTAGTGTTAACTAGAATGACTCTAATCTAATTCAAACCTAATTAACAATAAATGAGTTATCAAGAATATCACTAATATATAAGCATTGTAACAGATTTAGGAACCTTAAGCAAAGCGTTTTGTTATTTATAAAATAATGTTACAAAAAGTTGCGGGTAGTATGGAGCATGGTAGTTAATCGGAAGCGTCCAATAAAACTTAATGCGAAAGTTATGTTAAACAAATAACCATTAAGTATTTTAAAAATTAGAAAAGCACATCCAAAAATATCTAGAACTAGATTAAGACAAGCGTCCTAATAAAGACAAAGCCAATTGCGAAGGGTATAATTTTTGTAATGCTGTGCCGTCAAATATAAGCATAAAAAAAATCAAATAAGAATTTTTGTAGTACAAAAATTGAGCATAATTTAAAACATTTATGTCATCGACATTATTATATAGCTTGTATAGCATGAAATATAACAAGTTTAAAATTAGATTCACCAGTTAATAACTAATAGTTATTTATAGAGATTCAGTTTGATAAAAGCCAACAAAGTAGTAAGCATTTTACATTCAATATTTTTCCATAGCACAGTACACATAAAAACACACACAAAAATACATACAGACACTTGATGGCAAGAGTTTCTATCCAGTACATATATCCACGCTCGTAGATCACCGGCGGCTTTAGGGGAAGTTGGTAGAGAGTTACTTAGCACTCTCACCAGTACACGTCTTATCGCTGCCTCCCTCCGTACCTCAGCCTCAGTCGGCTCCCATATAGCTTCGTAGTTGGCTATCAGATCTCGAACTACTAATTGTTCTTTTGCCGACCACGCTGTTTGGAGTGTTTGACTTGTCTGGAAATAAATACTGATTATTGTATTTTTTTGCAATGTTATAAACATTGTTAGATAATGTAACTTCATATTAAATGTACTAGAAAATCATTGAAATATTAATTAAACATGGAAAATAGTATCCACATAGTCAATGTAACAAAAGTATATTAACTTAATATACAAAATATAAAATACAATACCATTATTAAAATTTTGTTTACAATTATCTACACTATTTAGTTTCCGCCTCCGACTTCGTTTATTACGATCCTTGCCATATATTTGATCCCTGTTAGCACTTACTACATTTACATTTTGTATTCCTTCCCCCGTTAATACAAGACCTACGATTTATTGCTAGGAGCTAACAAGTTATTTTTTAAGAGAGATAGAGAAAAACAGAGTATCTTAGCACCAGACTCTTTACTAGTGATGTAACGCATGTCTTTTTTTTACATTCGCGAATGCGAATGCGAATAACACTATATTACTATATACTATTGATAACATTAAAAACTTGAGAATTAGAGAAAATTTTTGTGAATGTGAATGTGTAAAAACGTGCGAACATTCGCGAATGCGAATATTCGTTACATCACTACTCTCTACCCTGACAAGAAGATCAAATGTAAAACTGCAAAATGTATATTACCACAGCAGTAGGCATGATAGTGGGCGCCCATACCGACGCCAAGTTCTCAGCGTTCATTTTGTTCGCGTGCGCCATCGTATTCAGGAAGTGGAGGTGCGCGAACAACTTGCGCGTCGACGTGTACGCGACGAGGGGTAGTGACGTCATCACTGCTTTGTACGCCGCGTAGCGGTCGCTAGGCTCCTTTATATCTAAAGAGGATGAAGGGATAAGACGTTAGGTTCTAATATTCTAGTGTATTATATATTTAGAAACCAGAAGATTCATCATCATCATCATCATGTCAGCCGTAGGACGTCCACTGCTGAACATAGGCCTCCCCCAGGGACCTCCAGTGCGCCCTGTCTAATGCTATACGCAACCAGTGGCTGCCTGCAACCCGGACCAAGTCGTCCGTCCACCTGGTAGGAGGCCGTCCCACGCTGCGCTTGCCGGTACGTGGTCTCCACTCGAGAACCTTTCTGCCCCAGCGGCCGTCAGTTCTCCGTACTATGTGCCCTGCCCATTGCCACTTCAACTTACTAATTCGTTGGGCTATGTCGATTACTTTTGTTCGTTTGCGGATGTCCTCGTTGCGCACACGATCTCGCAAAGAAATTCCGAGCATAGCCCTCTCCATAGCTCGTTGAGCGACCTTGAGCTTCTTTATGAGGCCCATAGTAAGAGACCACGTTTCTGTGCCGTAAGTCATCACTGGTAACACACATTGGTTATAGACTTTCGTCTTGAGGCACTGAGGTATTTTGGACCCAGGTAGATGTACTCGTCAACAACTTCGAGCTGCGTGTTCCCAACTGCAAGCGGGGTGGGCACAACATGGATGTTCGACATGATTTTCGTCTTGTCCATGTTCATCTTAAGCCCAACCTGTTGAGATACTCGGCTGAGGTCCTCGAGCATAGAGCTGAGATCGTCCAACGATTCCGCCATAACCACGATATCGTCGGCAAACCGAAGGTGAGTGATGTACTCGCCGTTAATATTGATGCCGCGTCCTTGCCATTCCAGGAGTTTGAAAGCGTCTTCCATTGCGGTGGTAAACAATTTCGGAGAGATGACGTCTCCTTGTCTCACACCTCGTTGCAATGGAATCGCTTTGGTACATAGCTCCTGTACTCGAACCGACATAGTGGCGTTCTTGTACAAACACTTCAGCACCTCGATATACCGATAATCAATATAGCATCGTTGCAGAGATTGAAGCACCGCCCAAGTCTCGATCGAATCAAAGGCCTTCTCATAGTCCACAAACGCTAAGCATAATGGCAGATTATACTCTTCGGTTTTCTGTACAATCTGCCGCAGCGTGTGGATATGGTCTATGGTACTAAAGCCTTTCCGGAAACCGGCTTGTTCGGGAGGCTGGAAGTTATCAAACCTACTTTCGAGACGATTCGTGATGACTCTCGAAAACAACTTGTAAACATGGCTCAGCAGCGAGATGGGTCGATAGTTCTTCAATAGAGTTTTATCGCCCTTTTTGAAGAACAAGACCACCACGCTCCTGTTCCATGTTTCTGGCGTTTTGCCTTTGTGTATGACGGAGTTAAAGAGCCTCTGAAGGACTTTAAGTATCGGTGTTCCACCCGCTTTCAGAAGCTCTGATGTGATTCCGTCTTCTCCTGGTGCCTTGTTGTTTTTAAGTTGTTTGAGGGCCATCTTAATCTCGCATAGGCTGATGTCCGGAAAATCTTCGGTATAGTGTCGGGTTAGCTTGGCTCTTGGGTCTTTAGCCGAGCTTGCGATAGGGCTAGCGACTGAGGAGTATAACTGTCCGTAGAACCTTTCGACCTCCCTCAATACCTCTGGTTTTATCGACACTATACTGCCATCTCCTGTTTTCAGCTTTGTCAAATGACTTTGCCCAATAGAGGCCTCTTTTGCGAACACTTTGAAACCTTTGTTCCGTTCGAAGATTAATTTAAAGAAAATGATCGAGATACATTTTGACCATATGTTTCGAAAGTATTCGGACAATGTTATTAATAAGATTATATGATTACATTAAGTGACGTAAATCGCTTAATATTATTATTTTAAGTTCCCTTTCAATACAGGCTGTTGCATGCATATATTAACATCATTTCATTGGTTTTATAGTCTTTGGCATCTAAGACTACCCTCTTTTTACAAGAGAACCATACATAGTAACACTGTAAGTACTATATATACTTAACTTATTAATCGTATTATGAATTTGATATTTGATTTTAAAGAAATATATAGGCGTTGATGATGACTAATGACATCACTTAAAACCCAAATAACGAAAGGCCTCTTTGATTCTTTATTTAAATGTTAAAGTAAAGAAATACAATATATTGTTACTAATCTTCATATATTTGAGTAACATTAACAAATATTATATTGTAACAAAAATCATTAATTTTGCATTGATGTCTAGCACAGTATTTTATAGGGATAGAGTAACATTTTCTTAAAAAAATATGTTTTTCTTATATTTCTAAAACCTACCTAAAACGGAAGTGAGAGTGTCGTGTACACTCTGCGGTATCAGAGATTCTGGTAAATCTCTAAAGAAACGCTTCAGTACTCCAGCAACATCGTGTTCAGAGTGCTGGCCGGGTGTGAGTTGCACAGACCACGCGTCGCGCCGGAAACGAGCTAGTAGCTCTGCTAGTACCAAAGAGCTACCCGCCCTACGGTAAATGCCTTCGGATAAACTCCCTGAAACATTTTTTTATTGTTATATTATGTTTAAATAATATAAAATTAGAATTATTATTAACTATAGTAACAAATATCAATAATTACCATACATAATTTATTTTATATTTAATTAAAAATAAAACTCCTCTTAACTAATTTTAATAAATATATTAGCACAACAAATTATTAAAAAAAAATAAAAAAGGGCAAAGTGTTGTAAAGGAGACTACTTGAAGAGGTATATGCAGTCTGGAAGAGTACTAAGAGAGTTAAAGTTAAAGCAAAGTCAGCTTTTTACTTAGGTACAGTCAACGTACCAATGTATAGGAATTGTGAACTATAATTCAGTAATATATAAAACAAACATACCGTGTGCATAAATGAAGCTGATGCACTTATCAACAACTACTGGAACGTCTTCTTTAGTAAGTTGTTGGTGATGGAGGCGCGCGCCATTATTGTGAGCAGCGAGCTTTATCATGTACTTCCAAGCCTATAATTAGTTAATAATAACTTTATTATAAGCATATTAACATCCATAATTAAATACTGGCCTCAATGACTGTTGATATAATCGTTATCTGTTTGTAATATAAATACAGAAAATGTTTTCTAATGAATCACTTTGGTCAAATTGAAATATATATTTTAACTTGACTAAAGAGTTGGATAGTTATAATATTTAAAATATTTTTTAAAATATAATCAAAAATACCTTTAATTCTCTATCATGTGGGAAACGTAAATATAGAGTAGCTTGGGGGCAATCAAGTAGAAGATTTTCGGCGACATCTGAAGGACACATAAGTTTGGTTTCTTCTTCTGCTTCCTTGGTAACTGAAATATGGTGGGAAAAAAAAAAACAAAATATTAAATAATAATCTAAACGTCTGTACATGCAAATCTCTAGAACTATTGGACAGATTTAAACGAATGAATAATAGATTTTAATGACTAGCACAGCTGAGGAGGGACTAAAGTAGTACAGATAAGCTATAATAGGAATGTTCATCGACACATAAAAATGTATGACTTAGAGCATGTTATAAAGAATCATATTTCTTATAAACTACGAGGAACAAGAAAATTTGCTCCGTAGCAAAAATTTTTAATGAAATGTAGTACTATTAAATACATAATTATTAACAACCTCAAATAACCCATGTGTTAGATATAATTCAATTTTGCCCCACTATATATTTTACTTCACAAAAATCTTCAATAACGTTTTTTCGCCGAATAGATTTAAACTAAGGTTGTACATAATTCATTTCTTTTCTCCATCATAGATGAGAAATTAAAACAAAAAAAAAACATAACGTAGTCTAAATTGTAAAACAAAAAAGCTGGCAGTATCATATTGTTCTATTTTTTAAATCAATGCTGTGTTCTAAATGTCAAATGTAAATTGTCATAGATTAAGATGTTTTAATAGAAAATTATAATAGTGGAAATACTACAGTATATTCATTTATAGAAAGCAAAACTTTCTACGATTATGGTCCATATTTATTTCTGAAAACAATATTACGTTTAACCTCAATCTCTAAGCTAGAACTTTTTCTAATGGAAAAGTTACTAGTCGAGGATTAAGGATTAGCTTTCATTTCGTTATATTTAGTTTTAAAATAACGAATTCGTCACAATAACTTTACGTCCTAGTATATAGTCTAAATAAATAAATTACGAGGTGATCTGTATTTAGAATATGTGTCGTCGTTTCCCCTCTATGCATGTGCCGGAAAATGACTCATACATACCTCAGTGCTACGTACTACTAAGGTAAACTTATTAAAACACACTTTACAATCGAAAATGTATAAGGAGAAATAGAAAATATGTTATAATTATTAGAAGTAGCATTTCATTTCCAGCATTAAATTTTATCAATCCTACAAATTTTGTGCAGGTACATGTATTTCAAACTCGATGTAATGAAGAATATATAAATAAATGAATAAGTGACTAATTGGTGGCTTTTGACCTTTCAATGTTGTTTAATGTAGTTAGCCTGGAAATTATTAGATTGCTACACACAGCAATATATATATATATATATATATATATATATATATATATATATATATATATATATATATATATATATATATATATATATATATATATATATATATATATATATATATATATATATATATATATATATATATATATGTATATATATATATATATATGTATATATATATATATATATGTATATATATATATATATGTATATATATATATATATATATACTAGCTGACCCGGCAGACTTCGTACTGCCTCATCGATTAAAAAAAAAAGAAATCTTTTGTATAAAATGATTTTAAAACAAACAAATCGAATCCGTATTTAATAAAAAAGAATTTATTGAATAAAGCAGGAAGTCTTATTATTATTTTCGATACATCGTGTTGCTTACTTAGAAAAAAGAGTTTTCCTGAAATACTGGCTATTTATAAGGTTTAAATTTGATATTCACAGACACACACTATTAAAATACAGTCTGTTAATTAATTTAAAGCTTTCTCATTAACTATATTTTTTGTTTTGCTTTGTGGTGCGTAAATAAACAAAGAAGACGGTTTTCCGACGCGCGAACACGCGACGTATAATTGTCCATGCGCGAAACAGGGAAACTCCAAGTTGATTCCACAAACTTCTAACGACTGTCCTTGCGATTTATTTATGGTCATCGCAAAGGCCAGACGTACTGGAAATTGTAAGCGTTTAAAATCGAATGGTAAGTCCGTTGGTATCATCGATATCCGCGGGATCAAGACATCCTCTCCTTTGTATTTTCCTTTTATGATTGTCGCCTCAATGACGTTATTCATTAGTCTCACAGCCAGTCTTGTTCCATTGCATAGTCGAGGTTAATTAATGTTACGCAGCATGATAACAACTGATCCTACTTTTAACTGCAAATTGTGAGGTGATAATCCAGGCAATTCCAGTGAATTTAAAAACTCAGTGGGATATTTGATTACGTCATCCTGGTTCATTACGGTGTCGATATAAATAGCTGGCAAAATTGTCATTCTTCCTACATTATTCACATTGCCATCAGCATTTATAGCATCGCGGAGATGGATGTATTCCTCTGACCGTAGCCGTCGTTGGTTCAAACGGATGTATGTCAATAATATAAGTTCAGTCTCAATTTTGACATACATGTCAACTGCAAACTGATGAAAAAGTCGTTGACACATCAAAATATGATTTACTTCACCTTGACGGATCATGAGTCTGTATGAATAGAAATTCATAGAACTAACTTTTTTGTTGGTTTCAGCACCTGCAATCAAAAATTATAAATGTTTACATTGTTACTTAGATGAATTGAATTTAAAAATGTTATTTAATCTTGTTCAATATTATTATGTATCCATTTTCCCCCTGCCAGAAGATCAAAGGATATTGTAGTGCATCATAACTCCTGTGTGTTTCAGATACACGTTTTAAATCACTATTCCGACGATGAAGCACAATATCTCTAGATTGTAAATTTTCTCCTACAATGATAACAGCCACTTCATCAATGGTAGGTGAATTGAACCTCCTTGTGTGTTCACCGGCAGGTGTTTTGTCAGCTCAAATAATAATATTATGGCTATCAGATGGCATCCGATCCAATGCTATTTTGAACATGTTTACTAAATTGTTATTCTGATGAAGAAACATTTGTAATTGTTGGACAATGGTTTTCTTCACTGTGGGATTGTGAGCACAACGATTATTAATTGCCGCATCTGAATTGCCCATAAAATAAATTTGTAAAAATTGATGATCTGCATCAGGTAGTGGTAACAGAGTTCCCAGTAAGTGATAAATTTGTCCTTGTATCTGTAATTTTTAAAAATTTGTCCATTAATTATTTTCAATATATATATTTTAGTACAAACTTGAATAATATAATACCTTGAAAGTGGGCATAAAATTGTCTTGTATAATATGTGTAGCACCAAATGATGTCATCTGGAAACAGTTGTTATATTTCTGAACGTTGGTCAAGAAGTGTTTAGAATCATTTCCAATCCCAGAAACTAAAGAGCGTAAAGGATCTGGTGGTGGGACTAATTGTGGCAATTTTACTTTGCCTTCAACACAACATAATCCAGTAGATTCACCAGTGTATTTTAACGCCTTACAATATTTATAAATTGTTTTCATTTCCCCAATTGTTACCGATTTGTCGGCACAATAATCAATTGCCGGATCATAGTGGAATGCAGCTCGTTCAAGAATCACAGGAGCTCTGCGTCTGCGGATTCGCTCAATTTCATTCTGTCTAGCTTGCTGTTGATGTGTTTGATGTGCACGAACTCCTACATTGTCACTCACTAAAGAACGCAATTCTGACATAGCAATACGACTATTTTCTTGATCTGTCTGTCTCTGGTCATCAGTGCGGTTAGCACGTGAGATAGCTCTTCGCACATTTGATTGACTACGACGACCTAAGTCAGGTCGTCTTCTCCTCGGCATCGTAAATTGTAATTAATCAAAGTGAAAAAATTTACCGCTTATTTAGCAATAAAGTGTCACTACCACAAAAAAAGCACATTACTTGGAATGTCACTATCACAAAGGATCACCAAAGTAAAGAAAGTTCTCGCGCACGTATCCACAAAGATAGATATACCTAATATCGTAATATTTTTTTCCATGCTCTGAAATGCGACAGGATGGATTGACATATTAGTTGGTTGTCAAATCTAATGTCAAATATTATGATTGCAGTACAATGTATTTTGACACTATGCAATTTTCTTCTGTTGAGTTCCAGAACGCGATATTTGATCCTTCAACGCGCACGCGAATTTGAACTTTATGCAGCGGTAATAAGGTACAAATTGACTCTCTATTTTATTTAGAAAACGTTTGTATGAGAAATAGAAAAATGCTGTTTTGAGGATTTTCCCGGCAATTATTCGAATTTTTCTCACCTTTTAAACCTTCCCTAGACCTCCACGAATAATTCAAGACCAAGATAAGATAAATCCGTTCAGCCGTTCTCGAGTTTTAGCGAGACTAACGAACAGCAATTCATTTTTATATATATAGATATATATATATATATATATATATATATATATATATATATATATATATATATATATATATATATATATATATATATATATATATATATATATATATATATATATATATATACATACACATTATATATACATACACATTATATATACATTTTTGTTTATGTGAAACTCACCAACACATCGCGTTTTCCTTAAGTCCACAGTTTTCATTTCATCAGTGTCAGTATAGTAAAGTAAAAGGCGTCGGACCAGCATGAGCCACGCCCCACGCCATTCACCACTGACACCTTCCTGTCAATAATGTATGCCAACATTTTTAATCCTTTGATCAATCGTTAATTTTAATATATTTTTAATTCTAGATACCAACAAATAGATTCTTATAAACTTGCAAAAGTTCAGAATTAGATATTGCAAAAAGTATAGACACAATGTAGTAGAGGTATTAAAAATATATAGATAATACATATTTAGCTTTAGCTTCACGCTTTATCCCGCATATTGCAGGGTAGGCAGAGGGAACTGCAGGAACTACTTTAACCTTGTATTAAGACACTCTGTTACTTAGTTCCTGCTTTCTCCGTCCCCGCGGAGATAATACATATAGAGTATCTATAGAATATTTTCGATTAATTTCAAATTTTTTGTTACAAAAGCAATGTGATTAGACAAATGACATGTTATGAGACAAAATTATCAATCAAAGTACAAAATCTAAGTCATTAAAATCGCATTGCAAAAACACTATCTAGTGTATTTATGTAAATTGGAATGCATAATAAGTAATAGTTATGTAAAGTACAAGCTCAGTTATCAAAGTTGACAAATTATATTCACATCAATACTACTTATGTGCACATACAATGCATCGCTTCGAAGGAGATTTCATAACACAGAACAATGTAGATAACAAACTCATTGATTACACACGATCTAGATAAAAGTGAATTATTTAGCTACGTGCCGAATGCTAACGTGTACCCTTTAAATATGTCTGCTAAACGCAACAAATATGCAAAAGCTATGCAATTTATTTATATTACTTAATATATATTTTTATTGCAAAATGTCAAAAAAGCATCGAATATGTATGTAACGTATATTCAAAAAGTCACCAAGCAGAGCAAAAAGAAATCTATTTCATTACTGGAATGAAAATAAAACTCGTCGCAATGTAAACAAGGAGTAATAAAAAATTATTCGCATAAGCAATCCATTCTTATAATGCAATAGTGTACAACAAAAGTAAAATAACAATACTGTGACTATATGAAAGGACTGTATGGAACATAAATGTCAATACATGATTACTATAGTTGGATTATTTTTATATTATGATTATTCCATTTGGTATAATAGTAGATTTTTGTAAATGTATTAGTAGTTAATACATTTACAAAAATTAAAAATTTTAAATTAAAATTAAAAAATTAAAATTAAAAAAAAGTACAGTAAACTTTTTTACGAGTTGGACCTGTGTCCCCAGGAAACTATTTGAACAAACTGAGTTCTTTTGGATATTAATTGTAATTGTAATAATACTTTAGTGTCCTAGTTATAAAAGGGAAACTGGAAAATAAATTGACACATGGCATAGTTAGATATACTTTTTTCTCTTTATGTAAGACATAAGTAATGAGTGAGATATTGTAGATATCTTTGATTTTGTTATAGGTGAAGGATTAACCTGAATCTCTTTTAAACATGCATTCTACAACTGTGTAATGATATCTCTTGTTTACCGTACATTCTCCTTTGTGTATTCTCCATTCAAAGTGACATTAGCGAAGTGAATTGTACTCAACTGTCACGCTCGAATCACCATAAATTAAGAGAAGAAGAAGAGTGAGCACAGTAATTAATACATTAAATAACAATCATCACACCCGTTATATAATTCATATTGAACATTTGTATTTATATAATAATTAGACAACAGAATTTTTACCCTCACATCGCTTAGCTTAGTAGACAGTTCAAAAGCAAAGATATTGTGGTTAAATGTGTCCCCTATACAGTTAAATGGTGTTCCACTAAATCAATTTTTTTAAAAATATGATCAATTTTCTATAATTATTATCAGATTTTTTTGAAACTAGGATTTAAGGATTATTTTTTATTAATGTCAAATAAAAAATATATTTACTATTTTAAAATATCTAAATAGACCTTACATATAAAAAATACATAATCAAAGTGTAAGAATTATTGATATAAAAATTAATAATTCACACATTTTGTAATGCCATTTTTTTATCACAATGCAAAGCTGTTTATATTCTTATATAACTAATTGCAAGAAAAAAAGAGCAATGCACACTACTAGTTGTAGTCTAATGGAAAAATATTTTGTTTGACAAAAAATTACCTTTAAATAACACCAGCCACATCTTGTGAACTCTGCAGTAAACTTAGTAGGAAAACCACTTGTTAAATTCTCAGCAATTTTTCGGACCCAGTTCCGTCTTTCTGGTGCACTTGTACAACTCAAGAGAACTTTGCGTGGACTACATCGAACACCACTTGACACCATCAATTCAAAGCAGTATGAGTTGTTGCTTGTACTGATAATAAAAAACAAAAAAATAAGTGTATATCAACATCTTAAAAGTAAATGGAATTTGTATTTACATTCTTATTTTTAATATATGCATAGAAACTAACAGAACAAGTTAAATAAATATTTATTTAAAAGTATAATTACCTAGAGGAAAGAGGTAAAACCACTTGAACACTTAGAATATTATTCAGAGTATATGCTTCTTTTAGTAAAGAATTTGTAGGATCAGAGTAGAACATCAATTTTTGATCTGACAATGTACAGAAACGTGATTGAGAATTCTTAAATAAGTCTTCCACCACACCAGATACAATTTTATTCAATGTGCCACAGTAATATGCTACTGGTAAATTATTAATAGCAGGTCTTTTAATTATTTCTACTTTTTGCCCAGATTGCCTATTAGATTTATTTAAAACATCTAATTTTAACATATTAGAAAATTTTTGCATCATAGAACTTGATGTTTTTATTTCTCCTTCTGTATTTGATTCTTGACTGGTATGATTACTTACATACCAACTAGCAGTTGTTTCTTTGTCATGTGGTGTTGGATGTTTTGCATCTAATGAATTTTCAATAGGAAAGAGGCTGTCAAATCTTTCAGGGGGTGTGGGAGGGTTGAAATAATCTGTTTCACTAAAATCATAAAGATATTCATCATTTCCATTATCTGTAGATATAATTGTACCATAGGTGTCACCTATCAAGAAAGATTCCAGTAATAGTAACTCATTGCTAACCCCATCATATTTTTGTGTGGAAGACACTTCATTGTTTAAAGGATCAAATTCATATATAGTACTTTTACTTGGGCGGGGGTCAACTTCAACTTTTGGTACAGACACAGGCGGATTTTTTGAGAGATTTGGAAGTGTCCAATTTTCATATAGTGAGTTTTGCCTCATAACCTCTATTGTACTTTCTCTTTTTTTGCGTCTTTCAGGAATTTCTGGTGCTGATCTTATGCTTACTATGCTATTTGCTCTTGAAGTTTTCGGAGTATCATAAGTCATTTCAACATTTAAATTTGAGTTCAAATCAGTTTGTTCATATTCTTTACTATCATATGAAAAATTACTAGCTGTATCAACATTTGAATCAGTGTTATTCGAAAATAATGACACATCATCAAGGTGAGATGCATTCAATTGTAAATCAGGCAATCTATTTAAGCATTGAGAATCTTCTTCATTTTTGTATCGTTTCTGTTCCAAAAGAGGAGAATGAAATTGAATATTGTCAAAAAAACTTACATCTGTTGGTGGTAATGACACAGATTTCTGGGATTCATCAACACAGTCAGATTTTTTAGACATGCGAAATTTTATACCAGTTGTACCTTCTAAAACTGATTTTGCTACTGAGTCCCTGACTGCCTTAGAAGTATTAATAGTTTTTTCCAACGTCCCTTTAGCAAATTTAGATCCATCAATGATGGATTTTTCAATTTTGTCATTGGCAGATTTTGCTGAACTACTAACTTTCTGTGCCACATCCCCTGTAAATTGTTTAGACACAGAACTTATAGACCGAAATAAATTTGAGGCACTAACTCTGTCGTTGTTAATCGGTGGCTTTGTCCGTGGGAGAGGTATTGGCCGTTTCACATCATTTTGTGTGGGAAAAGCGCTTCGAGGTTTCGGCACTGGTGGTGTATCCATTAGAATTTTCTACACGATACTAGTTTATTTTTCTATGTCAATAACAATAACATGGTAGAATAATTAAAGCACTTTGCAAACAAAAAGAATTATAAAAAATGAGTCACAATACAAACTGTACTTTGACCCATTCTAAAATATTTGCCGTATTACCCAAATCTATTATAAAAAAATAATAGAAATATCAAAAAATATATAAAATAAAGAAAATAAGAATAAGCAATCAAAACTACAAAAGAAAAATCTTATCGAATGATATGTGGCTATAGATAACAAAAATAAAAATACGGAAACACTAAATGTCAATTGTCATATAACTGCATTTATACCATAGACTATAATGATTTATGTATTGTAATAAAGCAATTATTATAGTCATCGTCATATATATATATATATATATAT
Source organism: Dione vanillae (assembly GCA_037178615.1). Classification (NCBI taxonomy): domain Eukaryota; kingdom Metazoa; phylum Arthropoda; class Insecta; order Lepidoptera; family Nymphalidae; genus Dione; species Dione vanillae. The sequence goes on along the minus strand of JAZFAU010000009.1, from coordinate 3,924,605 downwards.
ATATATATATATATATATATATATATATATATATATATATATATATATATATATATATATATATATATATATATATATATATATATATATATATGTATATATATATATATGTATATATATATATATATATATATATATATATATATATATATATATATATATATATATATATATATATATATATATATATATATATATATATATATATATATATATATATATATATATATATATATATATATATATATATATATATATATATATATATCTTTAAATAAATTAAATATGTATAACCAAAAATGTATTTTTGTAGTAAATCTACTTGAAAAATAATAAATAAACTGCAATATTAATTGATAAGATTTTTTCTGATAAGCTTCATCATCGAGTAATCATCCTTGTAACCCGGACTCCACCTAAGATGGAGTTGGCAGAGTGGCCTTCGATTCCTAACTGGAAACTGATTTGTTTGATCGTTGTAGACAAGGTCATAGCATTCTCAACCTTAATCCCAAAAAGGGCCGGCGATTATAGGTCGTTATTTTCAACACTCTTCTAGAAGTGTGCTCCTTTCTCACCGAGTGGAAGGAAGTCACGGGAATATATTCGTTAACCTAGAAAGCTCTAATTCATCAGCTACCTAGTTACAGCTCTAGTCCATCAGCCTCGTCAGCTGCTGGGGGAAAGTATACGACAAAATAGTCTTCATTTAAGTAAAAGAAATAGTAGGGGACGAAAACATGCTAGTCGACGAGCAGTTCACATTGCGACCACGGCACTCGACCATTCATCAAGTTCACCGAGCACATTCACATTGCGAAATAATATCACCTCCACCGTTCGACCCGCAGTGTCGCGGCCTTTATATTCTTAGATATCACTAAAGCTTTCGACAAAATCTGGCACAACAATATATTTTAGTAGAATTGAAGGAATATACTGACCTCATAATATCCACTTTTTCTAAAAACTTTGTTTCAGCCTTTTGAAGATCGTTTCCATTAGCACATCATAAGAGAGGCATTGCGTGAGGAAACCACATAGACATCATATTGTAAGTAACATTCATGGAAAAAGTTCAATTTACTATATAGTGATCACTTAAAGCTAAACTGTTACTTTTAATGTTAATTAAATTTAATATGAGTACTGCTCTAAGGTGTAATACAAGTCTACATAACATGTATAACAGAGTTAACTAAGCGAATAGCGTCGTGAAAGATCACTTTCTGATATAATTACATTCAACATATACTTCCAAATGCATTAATGCTCATTAGATGTGTAATATTAATTAATTTTATAGATGGAACGATGATTAAACATAAAATAAGATATAAATTAGAATGCATGTTTATTTATTCATGTATCAGAAAAAATCACAATTGTAAAAAGCGGTTACAAAGTCCACACAGACCATTTTTGGCAATGAAGTTAACGACTAGGAATCTTATCAAAAAGTCGATTCCCACCAAGTTGCCAAAATGTTTACAATTTTGTGCGTTATATACTTATATAAACATTAAACCTTACTACGTGTTGTATTTTAAAAATTATTTATAATTGAATTATGGAGTTTACAATATAGATTGTTGTTATTTCAAATTGCTAAGGAATTATATAAACATTAAAATCTTACTGCAGGACCGCGAACCTATTCATTATGCATTTTATTATAGAATTACAAATAAGATATTGTTCCAATAATAAGATTTACAAATCTAGTTGTATACTTAAACTGTAACATGACTAATTTTTAAGAAATAAAAGTGATTATTATTATAAAATTAAAATAAATTGAGAGTAAATGATAGTATAATTATCACTTTATTCACAAATCTCTGACTCACTGTTGATTCCAAATCATAAAAGAGAAATCATTTAAATATAACATTAAACAACAAATTATATGTACAATTTAGAAATAAATAATTACAGAAAAAATGTAAAAGAATATTAGTAAATAAAAGATCTCTAATATATAGATGAAAATAAATTCATTTTTGTAGTTTTGGTGTATAACATATATTGGAATGGAATAAGCTAATCAAAGATAATATTGAGCTTAAATTGACTTACATTGATTTTTATAAATGGCTACTACTAAAATACACTGTATGAGCATAAAAAAAACTTATAAACTCGTTTAGAACTCTTGCAATAGAAGCTCTTTATTCGCTTGGAAGTTTGATATAACATGAAAATTAGTAGCATATAAATAAATATGTATAATATTTGTTCGTACAAGTCAAGTGTGTGCTTAAAAGTTAAACATGTCATTGTAAAAAAGAAATAAAAGTTTGGTTAAAAGATACAAAACATTAATTCTTCTGATTGTATTTGATTTATAACAATTACTACGGTAGGGATAGTAAATTGATTTTAAATTTTACTGTCCTGTGAAATAAACAGCGTAAAGTAAATAGCGTACCTGTAAGATTATTGGCACATATTGAGTAGTAGTGTTAACTAAAGGTGAAAAAGTAATGAATTCAACATTTTGTTATTTTCGTGAACACATACATACAACAAATCAAAATTTATATCCAGTTATATATATAATTAGGTAAAAAATGATAAGTGAGGAGACTACTTTACAAATACAACCCAACTACTATAAGTAATAAGAATATTGCATTGAATACACAGCAATATAAACTTTTCCATTACAAATGTATATTGCTAGTAAAGTTGGCAATCAATATGCCAAACTACTTATAAACAAGCTCACTGATAAACCTATTCACTACAAGTTAACATAAATGTTTTATTTTGATAGAGTACCTGCTTCGCATCAACCAGAGGCCGTTTATAATGAGCCAAATTTATTGTCAGTGATAAAGAAAACAGGAAATTAACGAAAATTTAAATGCAATACATTTCTGCTTTATGACTAAACTATGCTATATACCGATAGTAATCGAGTTACATTTACATACTAACTAGCGTTAGGCATGACTTGCTTCATAATGATCACAACAATAGATTAGATATTTGACTGGAATAAAGCATATGCTGATAAAACTGAACAATATTTTATCATTATCTCACTGTTGTTCGTATGATGTAGATTTCATAGGTATACATTAAGTAATTACACTGACTGTTTCATAATTGGAAAGTCAAAAATCCAATTATTGTAATTGATCAGCATCAGCAACATGCTCATCGACTATGTATCCGGCTACTTACTCTATGAAACATAATTATTAGACATTTTAAACAAAACATTGTAAACGGCATTGGCGTTAGCTGCTACCACGTAAAGCGATGTTCCATTGCTTATGTATTATATTATAACTAGCAAATTTCGAACCGCATCAGTCTCGTGACGATTTAATAAGATATTAAATTTTGAATATAAGAAACATTAACAGCCACTATAATCAGTTTAATTACATAAAGATCCCAAGTTAAATGAAACTAAAACTTCATCATCGTGACACGTATCTTTGTATTTACGCCACTTTAAATTGAGCCATACAGTAAATTAGGCAGTCCTATAAAATATATGTAAAGCTTTGCTTTAAAATATATATTAACAATCAAAAATATTGCGAAAGATGTCAAATTATTAAAATGACAAATTTGTTGAAACAATACAAAAAAAGGAAAGTAATATTAATAACATAATTCTAAGAACAGTCAAATGGATGTGAATTGAGTGAGGAGTTCACATTAGACTTAACTATAAGCGATGGGACAGTTCAGGTCGGACGACGCACGTGACGTCACCGACATGGCCACAGACCGCAAGGCGCAAGGATTACATGTTGTAGGCTATGTATATAGCGTCTATCTGGTCGGAGAGGAAGCCGTCCCGCAGGTGCATGCGCTGCTTCTCGCCGCGCGAGTTGATGGGCACCACACCGGGGTCCACCACCACCACCACGCCCACGATGAGATGGTGCTCCTCCAGCACGGTGTTGGTGACCAGCGGCACCAGGTTGAGCGCCTCGCTGTCGTTGCCATCCAACTCCACCACCACCACCAGTAAGTTCGTCCATGTGAACACCGCGCTAAAATGAAATTTATTGGTCATGTTACCATTTAAAATTGTTTGCAGTGTTTTAATTTTAGTGTTAAGGCTCGTTCTTATTAAACAAATTATTATGTTTAAACTATTTTCCTTTCTTAATTCTAGTAGAAAAAAGCACGTCGTTTAGCTTTTTAATTCAAATCTTACTGCAAGGAAAAATTTAAAGTAAAAAAATATCAAGATAACTAAACTTACCACTCAGCAATCTTCTTGTGACATCTCATAACAGAGTTCTCAATATCAATGGGGTGGTATCTCATGCCTCTCAGCATGATCGTCTCGTCCAGCGCGCCGACCACGAACACCGCGTCGTGCGTGTCGTGCGAGTCTGAAGCGGCGAGCCCGGACATGCTGCCGCACGCCGACGTCAGCGACTCGGTGTCGCTGTCGCGCGCCAATAGCGACGTAGAGTCATCTGCTCCTGTCGTCGCAGTAATCTCAGTTCTTCTCAGAAAGCCCAAGTAGCCGGTCCTCGCATAAACCTCCCCCGTGTTGCCCGTCACCAGCTGGGCACTGAAGTGGTCAGCGTAGTCGCTTTCATCCCCGTATATAGTGAAGTACCCGCTCGCGTTGTGGGGCGACTGCACCCATATCTCGCCTAAATGAGAATCCCCACATTGGCCTTTTGTTTCAGGATTGGCGGTTATCACTTTTACTCCGGGTAATAATTTGCCACTTTCCATGAGACAAAGTGAGTGGGGGCTGCCGCGTTCGACTAGTGATACACGATCGTTCCGCAGGGCTCGAAGGTCCACGTACACAGTAGAAGGTTCTGGACTAGATGCACCTTGTAAGCAGATGGCAATATTTACCCGACATCCGAAGGATGTCGAAACGGCCCGAGGACTTAAGCCTAGAGCCGAGAACAGCTTAGAAAATGAGTTTGTCAAATTGATTCTAGGCCGCTCTTCTGCGACGACGACACAAGTCCTTACGCAAGCCAAATTAATACCTTTAGCTTTGAGTTGGTTAACCGAGCTGCCTAGGCCCTTTGTGCACAGCTCCATTACACCGTAAGAGCAGAACGTATCGCGGACTTTGTATTGTGAGACAGCGCTGAGCCAGAGCGCAGGGTTTATTTCGACCTCTGAAGGTGGTATCAGGATGGAGTGGTGCCCGGAGTAGATGCTACTGAGGCACCAGAGCGCAAACCCGAGGCCGCAGTAGGGGTCGAGGCACAGCGCAATGTGGCGCGAGGGGTACAGCTCACACGCGATCTTCATGGAGCGACATAGGGAGGTGACGGCCGCATGCGACATCTTGATGCCGGCCAACATGCCCGTGGTCGACACGCTGAAATCCAGGTAGGCGAGCATTTCGGCGGTCGGAGCCCTGTACAAGATAGGCAGCTTCTTCTTGGGCATGTCGTCGGTGTCCAGCGTGATGGGCCACGCCTTGCTGTCGAGTACGTTACTAGCTTCCTTGGAGCGGAGCAATTTTATCACAGATTGGTTGGAGAGGACTAGCGTTGCCTTGCTGACGTCCACGATCATGCGCACCGTCGGGAGCGTCGTGTGCAAGTTCTGAGGATGAGGCGGCCGTATAGTGACCGGGACCGCGCCGACGTATAGACAGCCGTAAAACGCGCAAATGAGATCAAGTCCCGGTGGGAATATTAGGGCCACGTGGTCTCCAGTGTTGACGCGACCTTTCTCCAGAAGCAAGTTGCCGATTCTCTCAGCTTTCTTGTGAAGCTCGGCACAAGTGAGCACTTTGGACACGGCACCCTTTGAATTAAGCAACGTAAATATGACATGGTCCGACGTACTCTGCGCGCGCCACCGCAAGATTTGTGATATAAATTGGTACTGTAAAGGAAAATGAAACATATTAATAATCATATGTCAGGTAGTAATAAATAATTTCCATTGTTTTTTATTTATACCTTCCGCGCTGCGTCAGAATCGTCTGTGTACCCCATATCTCGGCCTTGTGCAGAAGCGAGGCGATTTCCTTGGACCAAGTTGCCTACTATCACTGATGCGGGACCAACATCTGACGAAATATTATTATCTAAATATCCTTTAAAAAAGTTAATATTGAACAATGCAGTTAATAAAAAAATTAATCAAAATAAAACAAGCATTAAATATGCAAACCTGAGTGTATTTCCCTCGGCTTAGGTAAATTGGTAACACACGTGTGTGGGCACATTAACACATTGGCGGGGTGCAGGGTGCCTTCAAGAAAACGCCGCTTGCATTCGCTCAGATGTATGCCGCCGAGAGGAGTCTTGGGTAAGTAATTTGGTTGCACCAAAGCAAGGCAGTAAATGCCTACTTGATGTATTGAGTCCACTGCTTGCAAGACCCGGGACATCCATTGAAATGACTGCGAATAATTGTACAAATATAAAAATGTGTCAGAGATTAAATATAAATAATGAAAGGGTAAAATGTAAATCACTTGTTATAAAACACATGTAAATATTATTATTACTAACATACGATAATATATCATTTTATTCATTTAATGAAGAAATCATTAAACTAAATATCAGTTAAGGGAACATGTTAATTACAATGATACTTGAGAAACACTGCCCTTGAAACTTGATGGAACTACTGTTAAGCAAAATAGAGATTCGCAGATGATGTAATAAGGCGTTGGAGAACGGCAAAGCTTAGAGAGGGCAGTAGAGAATTCTACAAAAGTATAAAGACATGAAATGTTTTTTAATTATTTACTAATATTAATAGTTACTTACTTCTTCTTCTCCACAATCGGGTCGTTGCTCAGCTACTATGCAGATTCTCTCGTCGCGCAGCACTCGCACGGAGAACACTGCAATGCGACCTCTGTAAAATAATATATGATAATGTAAAGGCCTTTAATACTTGCTCTATCATATGAATGTATAAATTAATATATATACAACGATAATCTGTTACTTAAAGAGAAGAAACTAATTAGTATTTTATAGATTTTCCGCGCTAGGTTTATCGCATAATCGGGTGAGAAGCTCAAGGCTTGCAATCCAGGTACACGTATAAGCTTATAGAGAAGTTTGAAATGCGTCTTAACATTCATTTCTACTGAATAACCTTACTATGACAGCACTAAATTGACAGCACTTGTCTACTAAAAACATTTTAAAAATGTATCGGTAATAGCTCTAGATAGGCCGAAATCTTTTAACAAACCAGATAGTAGAAATCATGATGAACACTTACAACGGTCAAAATCGCTAAGTATTTGAAAATTTTTGGGATACTCATTTAGCATCGAACTGAAAGTCCTATACTGCTTTAAGTTTCTAGAGTAGAAGTTATTCGGTCTGGAGAACGAAACGATGATCGTTATATTTTTGTAGGGAGGTTTTAATTTTCGATACTTAGATTATTACCCATATAACAGTGCTGTATCTTGACTGTTGAAACTGTTTTTATTAAATATTCACAGGATTTTTAAAGTGTACACTAAGGATAAAATTACTTAAAGAAATAGATAAAATTTTTATTTAACATAGTAAATTGTAAAAGGAATTTACGCGCTTAAGGGGGTTTCCGTGATACAGAAGTTCAAATTCCAATGCGTTAAGTTTTTAAATATTTTATTTATACATTTTCTTGGCACTTACCTATAAATAAACTTCATGGGCTCCACTGCAAGTACAGTAGCTATAATATCGTCCATGTTATGCTTCCTGCCCGTCACCGTCATCAATCCGTCGCGGGAACCGCATACAAACACTAAACCTGTATTCAATACAAGGAGATGTGGTTCTTGAAGTAATAACACTATGTTAATTCCCTATATTATGCTCCACTGAGGAAGGTCTACAAATGCAACGATACTAATAGTAACTTTAAATAATTGGAAAATTTATGCAACATTTTATTATTTGCTATAACTATTTAAATTTTATTTCTCTTGTGACCTTGAACACAATAACGTCTTTAACCAATTCTTTTAATTTGAGATATAGAACATTCTCGGACGTTTTCCCCTATTATATCATATTGTAAATGCGTACACGCTTGAGTTGTATTTTCCGTGCAACTAATATTGTTATATTTTAATATAGTTTGAATTTACTTCTATTAGGACTACTATAACTACGTTGTTGTATGTATATATGAATTGTTTTCAATTCCATATAAGACAATAGCGTTACGTTCGACCACTAGCAAACGTAACATTATATTGGATATTAATTTTAACGACATGTGGTATGGTAATCATTTATTAAATCATTAAATTAATATAAAAATAATAACTTACCACCGGGTCCAAGAAAGCCAAGCAACCCGCTTCTCACATAATGCTCTTCCCCAATACGCTCGCCATCCGAGTCTAAAGGCTGGACCTTGAACACGGTGTTGGTCAAACCAGGCAAGCCCCAGTACCCTGACCCAGTGGCACCAGAAAGTACACATATTTCACCTACTTCGTCTGTCTTGCAGAGATACGCAGGCCCCTCCATTTTGACTACAACTATTACACCTAAAATATAATATATATATATATATATAATTAGAAAGTAGTTAGTAATTTCTGCCAGTATACCCAATCATCCACATCAATCTCCTATTCAACCAAGTTCTCTTTCTCTATGAACAAAATTAAACAGCGTTAAATAAAACAGGAAATTTGTGTATGTATAATTTATATTCTGAGAACAAGTTTTTCTTTGATAATTATTTGCGTCATAATGATCAGGTTATTAGTCACAGAAGCCACATACTCGTACTACTACGAGTAAACAAAAGATTTTTGTGACAGCTGTTAGCTATATTTGTTATGCGAGCAAATACTTATAAGTGTCCTATCATGACCACTCTTTTGGTATTGAATCAAAAAAGTATAGAAAAAATAGAAAATATTTAACTTTACTTTATATCAACACATTAAAGCATATTGTAATATGATTAGTATTATGTAATTCAATGCAAAATCTTGCACCAGTTGGTAACTTTCAATAAATGTAAGCTTTCAAAAAATAAAGCACGTAGATGATGTTTAAAGTCTGAAAATATCTAATAATATAATTAAAAAATCTAATATTTAATGCATTTGAAATGTGAGGATGACTGGATTCAATCACTATTAGCATTAGCAGCTGAATTAACTTAAAAAAAATATACATAGATATACGAAAAATATATACTAATAAATTATACACTCTGAGAAGACGTTATGGCGGATTGGCAAAGTGGCTGACTTGTAAATGTGATGGTTGTGGTTTTTTAATCCCAGACAGAGAAAACAAATTCATTTATTTTTTTTCGCTCTATAAACAAGAGAAGACGCGGCGTTGATTTCCGTCATCAACACGCACTGTTTAGAAAACTGGGGGAAGGACGGAAACAAAGTTACCACTATATTTCCTCTGCCTACCCTGTTATACAAGTGACAAGGCGTTAATCTAAAATTATTTTACACTCTTTAAAGGCATTTTGAAAAAAAATGTACTGTTAATATATATTTTTAAAACAGTTCCATGTTTGATAAAGAAGTCTTACTCAAATCCTACAATTTCGTGGTTATAATTTAAAACATTATTTTTATAATTGTTACTTTCAATAATTTAACTTGCACGTACACGAGGGCATGACTTGTCCGCAGTCCTGTAGAGTGAGTGATGTAAGAGAGTTCTCCGCGTCGACGCGCACCACCCCGTAGGAGAGGCCGGACATGGAGAGCACGCCGCGGCCGGCGGACGACCCGCCGCGGCCCGCGCGCCGCACGCACACGGTCAGCGACTCGCTGGAGCACGCGCACGGGCAGATGGCGTCGCCGCGCATACCTGTTCATTATGTATATTCGTGACTGCAAAGTCGATGGTCACAGGTTCAACTACCATGGGTTATTATTTTATACTTTGCCACCCCGGTAAGGACAATATATAACAAAGCGCGGCGTTGACCGACCTTCGACGCAAAATGTCTGGAAAGTTGCACTTGAATATGAAAGACGGAAATTTACTTTAGGATAGTGCAAAATAATTTCGATTACCAGCACGTCAAGTGGTTTATCTTTGCAAATAAATTTCAGAAACAAAGATTTATTTGTGACTACCAACTATCTTACAATAAGAATAGTGAAAAACTGGCAAAGATATGTTTACTCTAATCTTATACATATTTTATAAAATAGGCAAAGTACAATATAACATATATATATATATATATATATATATATATATATATATATATATATATATATATATATATATATATATATATATATATATATATACATATATATATATATACATATATATATATATACATATATATATACACAAAAGCGAGTAGCTTTAGTTTATTAATAATGACACTTTAGATAACTTACCCACTTATCTATGTTTAAGAGTGTATTTGAATCGATATAATGTAATATTACTAACAAGTATACTTACTTAATTATATACATAATTTTACATCTTTTCAAATCAATAAAATTATTTAATATATCTGAGTTTATAATACAATCTACTACATGTGACGTTAGGAATAACAAAACAAAATACCACCATACAAACCTTTACATTGAAATACAGAAAGAAATTGATCGCAAGACGACAAAGACCAGGGATTTGCTCCGTCTGCGACTAAAAGCATTCTTAAGGAGCTCAGCGACAGCTCCTTGTGGTCACGTGTCGCCAACAAGCCCCAATGCAAGTCACGCGACTTCACAATCGCCACCGAAGCCCTGGTAAATGTTACTTTTTTATTTGTGTTCTAAATGAATCATTCACTCGGTGACGTTACTCACGTCCCTATTATAATGGCTTGACTCATGTGTGGTGCGATTTATAACACAGACGTTAAGTTATTATGTTATTATATAAAAATGTTTAATGGTTTAGTGTCAAATTTTAATATTATTGGTCAAAGTAGATCAAAATATGTCATGCATGATCATGTTTTGTAAATATATAATTCTGCACCTAATGACTTCATTCATATAAACCTAGTAAATATACTTCTACATATTTTTATATAAGATGTATGTTTAAAACGCTATCATTTTACACAATATAAGAATTACTTGTTTTGTAATATTGCGTTAAGGAAAATAAATATTTCGGTGAGTCATGTACCTGTATTTTGTAATCATGTGCATCCAAGAAGCGGGACTGACTTTCATAAGGGCGTATGGTATGAATATAACGTGCATGCCGTTTAGCACGCTTGCGAGCACCGCGTGCCAGAGTCCCGTTTCCCGCTTGAAGTCTAACACGCATACCATGTGCTCCCCCTCGGTGTAATTGCAGGCCACGGACAACATTCGACAGTGAGATAGCATTGATGCTCTGTAATTAATTATATCAATTATATTCAAGTACGTTCTGTCTAGTCCATCGTTCATCACTATTATAGGAACATTTATAGTCATGCTGTAGATTTTATGTTATAATGTGCTATCGCTACATTGTACGCTAATTACATCCGTTATATTTTTTTGTTACAATACGCTACCCATAATAAACATTGTGTCTTTGTACTATTTTACATTTTCATATAATACTACTACGTAATAGCCGGTCTTTTGGTCGGTTTAAATTATATTTATCGTAATGATCCCAATTTTCAATACGGTTTTCTCGACGACAGTTGCAGCGAACCGTTGAGATACTTTTATTCTTTTAACAACTAGTAATGAGTAAATATTATTAAAACGTAATAGGTCCAAAAATCCTATAGAGACGAAGATGATATATGGAAGATGACATATCGAAAAAAAAACGACTTGTTATGTAAAGTGGCCGCAGAAAAATACATTTGCAAAGTAAAATATCATTAATCATTTATTTGCTTACTAATTTAAATTGAACCCAATATATGTATTTATAGCCTATTAATATTAGTTTTTATTTTAAGTTTATAGATATGTAATTATCTTTTTAATTTTGTAATGCTTTAATATTGCGCGGTAATTACTATTACGAATATTATTATTGTTATAGCAACACTCCAGGTTGGTATAATACAAGACGAGTAAACTTGAGTTAAAACAAAATTCGTGCAACTTGGAAACAACTGATTAATATATCCGTAAAAGTTTTATAAGTGATTTTTTTCCTAGGTAGTAATAATGTTGTTTTAACAAGATTTTGTTATGGTTTTAAAAAAATATTAAGAACTACTTGTAAAACGAAATTAAATTATAATATTTAACTCTCATAAATATGAGCATAGCTGCGTACAACCAATAGACAAGCTGATAGAGAAATAATATCTTGCGACAATATACAGGTCGATAGATAAATGGAATCAATTGATAAGAGGAGCTTTACTATCAATATGTTTTACTCTCCAACAAATCTGGGACGGCGCGGAGCGCAGCGTTGGGATTCATTATATCTCACCAGGCACGTGATATTTAAAAATTCCGCCCTATGAATGAATGATGAATGAAAAAAGTCAGTGATTCGCGTGAGAAGCGAATATGTGTATAATAGCATATATGCATTAATACTTTGAAGGTTAAACGTATGCAAATATCATGATACTACACAGACGCAAACAAAATAATTTATCGTTCACTAAGTGCCTACACTAAGGAACACTGTTTATCTGATATAATTATCAACAATTTAATTAAGTTATGTAAATTCTATATTTAATGATAGTCAAAGCTCGTTCCTCGCGTTTTTACTATCCATGGATAAAAATGCGACCCAATTTCTATACTCGCGGCTAAAGATTTCTTCGTGGTTGAAATTAAAACATGGGTACATGTACATTAATAAAAATTATTCCAATAATTATCAAAACTAAAATACGTCCTCAAATGGTCTGATAAAAAAGTAAAATACACCTTATGATAGTTATGTCAAAGTTGTTATGTTGTTATATACTATCGCCACTCTTTAGACACAAGCCGCTTTCGCCGACTCCGAAAACACTCGCATTGAAGTTTAAATATTCGCATATTTCAGTAAATACACAACACTGAGATATGCTCTGAAAGTACGCAGATCCAAATGACCGCAATTGTTTAATAAGTTTTTATTAAAGCCGTTTCCTATCATATGCCACACAATTTGCTGTACGTAGAGTAACCCTTCATTGATTTCAGTTATTTGCCAGTATTTGCAAAAGTGACACGGAAACTGTTAAGTTTTAGGTACGACATTCTTGGATCGACTTTGGAGTCTTTATGATATACAAAACAGCGAGACACTAGTGATGTAACGAATATTCGCATTTCGCATTGGCGAATGTTGGTAGCAAATATTCGCATTCGCATTCGTGAATGTTAAAAAATGACTATCGTTACATCACTACGAGACAGTATTTTATGCACACGATGCGACCAATCTTTTACTTCCCCTTTAATCTCACACTAGATACTTTACAATATTTCAAATATTTCATGGAATCTAAAATTGACAAAACTTAATTTTAAGAATTATTACATTGTCAATGTGTCATACACTAACTTATTTTTTACAATTATTACAATAATGACGAAAAATTTTAATAATTCGTACATGCAATAAGACTTACCTAGTAACAATGACGCCCATGGCTGAGCCATCAGCGGCGGACGTGTGTTCAATGTGAGCGGGGCTGTCTTCGGCAGGACGTGGGGGAGGGATCCAGTCGCGAGGAGGCCGTGGCAGTTTCTCTGTAGATACCCATTGCAGAGAAGGCCAACCACGGAAGGAGACCACGTCGCCTGAAGATGTCTTTGGAAGACCTATATTAAATTATAAACACACTTTTGTGTTATTATATAGATAATTATAGACGTCATTGCTTTATTCGTTTTTTTGCTACTCATAAGATTCAAAAATTCAATTATACTGATTGGTATTAATTATTTTTCTTCAGTTTACAAAAATATAGGTACATACGGCCATATATAAGTAAATAAGTCAATTCAACAGGAACAATTTTAAATACTAAAAAAATGTGTTTAAGTTAAGAGCCAGTACCATTTTAGGCCGTTGCGTAATAATGTTGTAAGTTGTAAGGGTCTCTCACACTTTTATTTCATGCTTTGTAGATTTAGATGCACTATAACGCCATTATATTATCTTTCGTATACGGCTTGCGAACATTTGTAGATATATTGCGAAGAAAGCTGTTGTCAATTATTGCATCTCAAGAAAACCCTAATTATAGCTATTCTATTCTATCTGTGACTATTCTTCGTCTTGATTTTAAAACAAAAATCAACGACAAAATTCTTAAAGAATACATTTCTACTTCGCAAATCAAATGGTAATAACGCGCCGGAAATAATCAAATTTATGGGTATAATCACGCGTATTTGTGTTTGTGTAAACACATACTAAACCTGCTAAAATGTATTAATAACGTACAGAGGACGCGATTATCAAGGCAAATCTGGCCGAGTATTTGTAATAATTTTAGAATATAGAAAACACAAACTTACCTTTCAAACATGCATCTGAAGTAAGCGCATATTGTATGCCGCAAGAACCGAGAAGAAAACCAACTTGTTGCAGGCCAGCGTCACGTCTCGTTAAAGGTACCTCTATGGGAACAGGCACAATGCCCGCTTGTAGGCATCCGTAGAAAGCACACATGAAGTTTATGGGATCATTATTGGGATACACCAGAGCCACTCTGTCACCAGGTTTGATTGAATTGTCCCCAGTCAGAGGACCGCCACTACTACTTTTCGATGTAAAGGTTTTGTTGAGCACAGCGTGCGCTATTTTAAGTGAACGGCTCAATAGCTTTCCTGTTTAACAAACATACAACAATTTACTTATGTGGAAGATATTTTAATATAATTAATGTTTTAAATTCAATTGAAATAAATATGCATAATGCTTAAAATAAATATCCACAAATAGAATGAAAAATAGTGTTTATCATATTAGAATATTTATTTAGGTAAACCTTGACTTACCAAAGGTAAGAGAATTGCTAAGTTTGCCATTAGGGTCAAGCACGGTGGCCACATTTGCTTTAAATGATGCTGTGCCATATCTTTGTAAAGCAGCTTCAAGGTTTCGCGGCAAGCCAGCAGGTACCACGAGCTGTTCTCCCACTGCCGGTGTCATTGTGCCACCTTCCGGTTTCGGTGCGTTAGGGTCTTTTGGATTAGCGGCAATTTCTAGCTCAATATCGTCATCTTCGTAAAATTCTGGTAGAGGTCGACGTTTAGGCCGTTTTAATGTGTTTAGTAATTGTTGTATTTTAGCCGAGACCTATAAATATTTTATTATTATAGCTACACACGTGATGTAATTATAGGAATATGGTGCTTTCGAAAAAATATAATAATTACGTATAACTAGTTTATAGAATACCTTCCATCTACCGGTACCAGTGCCAGTATCTTCGGGTTGTGCGTAGCATTGTACACGGTCAGCTATTTGAGCGCCACCACGGCGTGCACCAGACGTCGTATGAGTTACGTCAGGCTGAATATCTGACAGAGAATTGACAGAGAATGACTTTCTTTACTTCACAAATTTTATTTTTCCACACAATTAATATGGCTTTTAAAATCACTTAACATTATTTATGTATTAGCAAGAAATAAACGTTATAAATTGTACGATAAAAGGATTTTTTATTATTTAACTAACTAATAATTGCCTGCAATTACGTTTGTGCGGACTTAACGATCTTTGTCATGCTACCTTTATTTATCTTCCGTTTAAAGTAATACTTGCACCAGGTAGGCAATAAGAACCACAGTGTACCATATAATGGAGAAATTCCATCTGCTTTCCGATAAAATGACAAATCTGATTTTCATACATTCCTGGGCCTGGCCGATATATCAGAAATTGATCATAAGGCATATGTTCTATTTAGCATTATTTTATGGAGCCTAATTTTCAAAACTGATAGTAATGGCCAAATCTTTATCGACCTATTAGCGCTTTTCGGTTATGATCGTCATAGATAAAACGCAATGAGATTAAATGATTTACTATTTATTTTTTAGCTTTTACTATTTTATTATTTAATGCAAGCCGCCATTAATTAGAAAGATTTAAATAAAACAAAACAGGTAAAAACTTGAGGAAGTTAAACAAATAGAGGTATTTGTTTCAAAAAAAGATCTGATGATCTGTCCACGTTATGTTCAATTCAATTACAAAAAAGTCTGTTTAAAAGCAAAAGTATTAATCTCGGGTGATGAAAATACCAAAAGATAATAAATCCATTTCGTGTTTCAAAAGATAGTGTACGACTTCAATCCTATATAAGACGCATTTGGCATTTCTTAACTGTTAATTTAAAAAGAAATAGGATAGTGATGAGAAAACAACTAGTACTTGAACAATACGTGAAAGGAGACCACAGAAAAAAATTGTTGACGCATTGGATTTTTTATAATTAA
The DNA here is from genome assembly GCA_037178615.1 of Dione vanillae. Classification (NCBI taxonomy): domain Eukaryota; kingdom Metazoa; phylum Arthropoda; class Insecta; order Lepidoptera; family Nymphalidae; genus Dione; species Dione vanillae. The sequence continues at coordinate 3,908,278 of JAZFAU010000009.1, read as the reverse complement.
GCATAAATTTGTAAACAAAATGATCATATTTATATTGAAAAGTCTTAAGAAATATTTTTAATTATTTTTTTTAAAGTGTTAATCCACACTGAGGATAGAAAAAATACTTAAAGAAAACATATCCTCAGTGTGGATTAACACTTTAAAAAAAATCATTAAAAATATTTAATAAAAATAGCATTCTCTCTCGCCAAAAGATTGTTCTTTGTAATGGTCTTTGGGTAGCGGAAATTTGTAAAAATCTCCCTACAGAGATGCTAACAACGATATAAGTTGTATAAAAGCATATAAGAATTTCAACGCGGCGTGATGTAGAACGCATGGCTCAGTGGTGAGAGCGCCTCGAGAGAGGTTCGCAGGAGGGCGCGGGTTCGAGTCCCGCTGCGTTCAAATTTTTATATGTTTTCTTTAAGTAAGTCTTAAGAAGCTTCCTAAGTAGTCACCGTGCATTACATTGTGACAGAAGTTAGTTGTGAAGGAATACCTGTTCGTTATATTTTGCAGAAAAAGGTATTAAAACATGCACAAGTGTAACAAGATAATGTTCTTGAGATGGTAATCAAGCTTCTTAAAAATAATATGTTCAATAACAAAGAATGGTTATTTTAGCAATTTTTTGGTCAGAATCTAAATTCTAGACTTCATCACTTTTTATGTTAATCCGCTTGATTATGATTTATGGCTAGTTTTTGAAAAACTTGCTGAAAAAGAAATCATTTATTCTATAATCTTAATTAAGGAATAGTGGAGCCATACCTCGTTTAGATCAACCATAAATATAGAATACGATATAGTTATTTCAATTAATATATACGGGTAGGTACTGCATCTACTTGTAAAGACTACTCAGTTCGAAAGTCATTTTCGCCTTTTACCGCCGTAAAATACTATAACTAACTAAAACGTAAAAAATATATACTTACAAGCAGGTAGATGTGTAATGTCTGATAAATCAATGTCTGTTTTTTCCCTTGGCGCGTGTTTTTTGTCCCTTTGATGGTGTAGTTGCATAAGAGGGGGTGGGTGTGCCCGGGGATGAGGCGCCGCTGGTCGACGTGCAGGTGGTGAACTAAGTTCAGGTGGAGGTGGCAGTTCTGATTCTCCAGTACATGAATCTTCATCAGAACTTGAAGCAGCTATTATAAATATAAATCAAAATATAAAGCTGGTTCGTATCTATAACATATAAGTATTTCATTATCAAGAACACGCAAACAATTTATTATTATCCTGGTTTTTTGGTTTATTTTAGATAACGGGATACTTAAATGTTATAAGTTATATGCAAAATCAATACATCAAAATTTTCTTAAGAACGGTAAAGGTTACTTTAAACTACATTTAAGAAGCAAACTAGCCATTTCTTAAAAACTATTACAACCATTTTCAAGACAACGATTTTTAATATATTATAGTATGGTATTTAAATATATGGTTGCCAAAATTATGAATAATTTTATTTTTTTAATTATATATATACAAGATTGATATAATGAGACTCCATTTACACTTACAAAGATCGTGTCTCTCCCTATCTGGACTTTTAGCCATCATGGAAGTTCGTTTCGATGGCATGGGAAGAGATGGCTTAGGCCGGTTTTGCATCTCTGCCAGTGCTTGCTGAACAGCCTCCTGTCTCACTTCTGTAAATCATTATTTTTTACAAATATCGTTTTAAAGCATGCAATAAAATTATAATGGACAGAAAAAAGAAGAACTATATATGTTTTAATTAAAATTAACATTAGGTATGGAAGAGCTTTTGTAGAGTTTAAAATACAACGACAGAAACTATTGACTGAAACATTATACTTAAATGGAATGAATGATCGTATGTATGAAACCAAACCATAATAGTTATTAAGAAATAGATTAATATTAAGTATAGTATTTATTTAATTATTAATAATCAGTAAAAGTTAAATACGAAAATGAACTTGTACAACGTTTGGATCACAAAGATTCATCTATGGATAAGTCTATTACTTTTTATAACTATTAATTTTATAAGTAAAATAATTATCTATTATTTTTTTATTTCTTAACTGGTAAGTATTATACAATTGACACGTGTCCACTCTAAATTACTAGTACAATAATGAGACGTGCAAATATTCCATGCATTGTAATTTACGTAATGCGACGAGCGTGTTCACAGAAATAGTGTCAATTTAATAATAGCCGCTTAGCATGCAAAATTCTAGCATTATTCCTAATTATGATCGAGTTAAAAGCGCAAGGGTTGCAGACAGAACAAGCTAAAGAAAATGGAAATTACAATAAAGTCTAAATACTTAAAGACAGTGCATGCTCTTTTTTTAAATATTAAACTTATTGTCGGGAGAGAAGTCAAATATAATATTTATAAATATGCTTATGTCAATATTTTCGCATGTCTGTTATGATTCTATATCAGAAATTCTGATTTCCAAATTTATCTTACCATAAGTTACGGAGGCGTATCACAAAAACATTGAAATTAATCTGATTGAATACTTAAAGAAAACATAAAAATTTGGACGCAGCGAGACTCGAACCCGGCACGGGTTCACTCAACGGCACTCTTGCGAATCGTGCAAGCGCTCTCACCACTGAGCCATGCGTACATGCATGCATGTCTTCATCACGCTGCGTCGAAATTCAAACGAAATAAGTTGTATAAAGTATATAAAAATTTCCGCTGCGTTCAAATTTTTATATCCTTAGTGTGGATTAACACTTTAAAAATCATAAAAATATTTAACCTGATTGTCCAATTGCAATTTTTTTATTTTATTTTGTGACACATGCTTAAATATATTGTTATCACAATAGAACATTTTAAATCTGATTAGATTATAACCATGCATGTAATATTACGAATGCAAATACCACATTTGAACTACGTCTAACTTTTAAGGGATTATAAACAGTCATAAGGCCAAAAAAAACGAATTTTCCAGAATTTTTTGAGAATCCTTCAAAATTCATTGATCTAAGTATGGTATCTTTTAATAATATTCAGACTTAGTACTAGAAATAATATTTATTTAGACAGGAGCTAAAGCTAATCTTCCAGAGCTCCTCTTAAAAAGACGTTTTGCGGTGATTACTTTATCTCTGAACTGGGTCCTCAGAAATTAAAAAAATAATGTTAAATCTAATAAATAATCGGAAGAACAATAATTTTTTTTACAAAATGGCGGCTTCTAGAAAAAAGAATTGACTTTCAGCGAAAATTTCGGCCTCACTTGTTAATTGAAAAAAGTATTAAGATAAATTTTTCAATCAATTCAATCAGTATTTGAGATCAAGTGAGAGTTTTTGAGCAATGTCGGTTTTTTGGAACCGATTTTGAAAACACTTTTTTGAGAAAAACGTGTTTGAATATTTTCTAATTTGGGGAGAGGAAAGTTTAAATTTCTCTTCTAGCTATAAAAAAGAAAATAACACACTGATACTTTAATTTAAATACATTAGAAGAGTACATTTACAATACTAATGTTAAATAGTAATTAATTGTAGGAATAAGCAAAATATTTTTTATACTCTTTTTTTTTTCACTCGTAGTCTTATACTCCTAACCGTTTTGAAACGCCTTTTAAAATTTGCTTTTAACTTTAAAAATATTCACCTGAACGATATGAAATTTCTGTGTGTATTCTTAAATATAATATAATAAAGAAAATAAAAAACGTCCTTCATAAAGGTATCATCTATACTTTCATCAATACAAATAAAATGAACATTCGATAAAACGCATAGTCAATGGAATTAGTTGCGCGACAAGTGGCGGTATATCTCTTGCACGATGCTGTAACTATATACAATATTCGTTACAACTGCTTAGTTATTAATATTACCCATGCACAGTCAACCCCTTCGTTATAATAGTATAGATAAAAGTATTTTTACAAACATATATGTTAGAAAAGATAACACTTATCTCTTTACTTTATTACTTCATAGTAATAAATTGATATTGATATTTGTCTGATATTTACAGATATTCGTCACTGTTTGTGTTTAGAAGCAGTGGAAAATATCAGTAGACACGTTAATAAAGACAAATAAAATTACAAACGTATTTACATATGGTTCGGTACCTATATAATTCAATAAAAATATGTGAACAGATATAGAGCCCATATTCCCGTGAAACTAAAGAACGTGGTAACCTGTATATTCAATAATTAGATTTAAATATATAAAAAAAAATGAATAAAAACCGTCTATCCTGTTATCTTGTACATTCATCTAATGCACAAATAAAATATGATCAATTGAAGTAAAATGAAAATAATCATGTCTTGGGAGATTTCTAATCCCCCACGGCGAGCAAAAGTGCCCAAGCTGTACAATATTGAATTCTTAAAATTTAATACTCGTATTTGGGGCGGATTGACGAACAGTTTTGGTTTTTATAAGCAATGTTTAAAAAATTATATAAATACAGAAAGATAAAATCCTGTATTTATTTTTAATTTTTAAACTAATTGGTCTAACTAGCGCATGCTTAAGCACTACGAATATTCATGTGATTTCAGGGCATTTATAGTGACTCCTAATATCATTGTAATACATATTACGTTATATTGAGAAGGAACTACTTATACTGATTTGTTGTCCGGGTGCCGGGATCAATGTGGTTTAGGAAGAGGAGCTTGGAGCAAAACCTGAGACTTGCAAACCAAGTGTAGGCTGAACGGGCTTCGGAATACAATAACAAAATGATTGTGCTTATCTGAGCTCATACCAAAGCAGATTTTTTTACCTAACCAAATTCAAAATGATTATATGAAAAATATTGACACATGTTGACACTTTATTTAAGTTTTTTTTTTTTTTTTTAGCTTCACGCTTTATCCCGCACAAGGCAGGGTAGGCAGAGGGAACTGCAGGGGCCGTGGGAACCTAGTGTTAAGACACTCCGTTGCTTAGCCCCTGCTTTCTCCGTCCCCGCTTTCCGCCGTGTTTGAGGCATTGCGTGTTGAGTGGCGGAACTCAACGCCGCGCTTTTCAACGCTAAAATCCATCTTCTCCGACTGGGGATCGAACCCAGAAACCGTCGCGTTACAGGCAGACGTTGTGCCTCTGCGCCACGACGGTCCTCGAACTTTATTTAAGTAACTTGTAATTTTTGTGTCACAATTTTTTATTTTTATGTATTTCTTTATACCTGTCTTATACATCTACGTGTGTCATTGCGTCTAATGTTCATGTATTTTATACTACAAAAAACTAAAATTTGAATTAGTACTGTGTAATAGTAATTACCGTAGTCACCGGCGATTTTTAAGCCGTTTTGCCTCCGTACATCAAAGTATAGTACATGCCTTTATTTTATATGATTTGTAAATTTAAAAATGATTACATCAAATACTTTCTCAGACTATGGTTTTTAAACAATCAAACTCGTCAGCTTTGTATTTTGTTGGTAAAATTGATCTTATTTTAAAGAATAATTCAATATACGCACATAAATACTACTACTACACTAGCTTGGTACTTGAAACAACAGCAATCGTAAATACTGAGCTCTCTAACAATCTCAACCATTTGTATCAATTTAACATTTAAGAAAGTATGTCATTCGTTATTCAAGTACGGGACCTCCTATCATCTAGCTTAGAAATGAAATAACTTGAAATCATAACACAATATTGGTTATAATGTTAAAATTATGCCTACATCAACCTTGTGAGTTCATGAGTTTTGAGACCAAATAAAAATACTGTGTAAATGATTTTAAAATTTTAAAACTATGTAGTTAGGAATTTCTTGTAAAAAGGGGTTGTCTTTGATGATGAAAACTATATAAGCGATGATATATATCATTATGTTAGTCAGAGTACGTACTCGTACGAGACTGCTTGCGACCCCTCGGAGAGCTGCCTACATAAGCTAATTGCGTGGGGGCCTACATACCGTAACCTACTCCGCATGTTCCATATACAAAAGGGAGCTCAAAAGGAAAGAGAAGAAAAGAGGATAGGAAGAGTAGGCCTCCTGGCATTGACTGCCAAGACCAAGGCGACACCACTATCCACAGCACGGGTCACTGGTCAACAATGTTGACCAGTGACTGACGTGGCCAACCTCCCCATCGGACAAGAATAAATCAGCCGGAAAAAGCAGGTAGAAGAATAAGAAGCTTGGAAGGATTATGAATAGTAGGACACCTACTCCGGATTCCTCTACCTCCATGATCCGGCACCTAGCGGTCCCTGATGACACACACACATATCATCCTAAAGAGATCCCACTTTAAGCACACTACAGCTATCGAGAGTGCACTTGTGACCCTCAAGGAGGTTCTGCTCACCCTGAGGAAAAACCGGAACCCCTTGAAGACGGTGTTTTAGACAATGAAACACGCCCTCCCTTACCGAGGCGTTAAACAACGCTAACACTGAGGCTTCCACCTTTCTATAGGTAAATCCTATACTTCATAATGCGCACGTTCAGGACATCCAAAGACTTAAATACAGGGACCTTCGCAACTAGCCACCTGTACCTTCCAGCGTGTCTTGGTATAACTGCATAATGTCTCATATATTGCACTGTGGCACACTCGACTCCTGGATTTGATCAGAATGTCACTTAGTGAACTGTCTTCATCAAGTGACATTGTGGTCAAATATCTCCAGGGAAGTACTGCCTTCACCAAGTGACTCATGAGCTGCTGCGTTGATCGATCGTCGCCTACGCTGGGACATTCACGGTTTAGCGTGGGCCTCACCAGCCTGGGATGACTGCCCAGGCAGCATATAGCTTACTCACGTAGACAATCTTCACACACGTGTATTCGCTTTAAGACACAATAACAAGACAAGATGACGTGTCCGTGTACACGGGCTTAGCTTTGGCAGCGTTTCCCCTCTCCCCTTGCAATTACGTAAAATCTATGTCTGAATATGCTCCAAACATATGGTCTACGTGTGTTACCATGTTTTTCTTTAAAAAACAACTTTTCAAAAGTCTTTCTAAATCGTCGCTATCCACCAATTATCTTATGGCCCCAAAGTCAGTGTTGATTCACCTCTTCCAGGTTTAAGCTAGGAGAGGGCAGGTTAGACTATATTGCTGAAATCAAACCTTGTTGAAATATGATTGGACTAAAAAAACGTGAATCTAACCAAAGGTTTGTGCATACCTGCCAAAGAGATTTCATTTACGCCTCTTTCTTTCAGGAGTCTCTCTCCGGACTTTATTACTGCTTCTGACAATAATAAATATTCTCAGTGTGCAAATTTCTATTTTCGTTATCACATGGGATGCAGTTTCAAAAAAATTGTGTACTAAGCAGAGCGAATATAACTTCCTGTTATATAAAGTGCATGTCCACTCACATGTGGAATACTTCTCCCATCTTTAAACTGGCGCACCTTAGTACAAACTCCTTTCGTTTCATCTGATAAAAAAGCTGGCTTGAGTTGAGAGTTAAAAAGAGTTGAGGTTTGTGGTAAATCCAGAATTAACTAACAATTTGGATCACCTTGAACGTCGCGGGAACGTTGGAGCTTATACCTATTGTATCAGTTGTGCATTAGAGTGCTCAGAGGATCTGTGATAGGATATGTGATCTGATTTCACCGTCAAATATTTTCTGGTAACATCATCACCACCTAGTTACCAAGAGCTCAAGTTTCAGTTTATTACATATTTTTACCATAACCATGCAAAATATGTAACCACATTATGATATTAAATTTATTAAGAGAGTAGTAGAAAAGGGAATCTACAAAATTAAAATATATTAAAATGACCCTTCAGTTTTAGCTTCTATTATTGGGGTCGCAACACGTCGACGTGTAAAGAACTGGCTTTCACGTTCCACGCATTACAATCGTCCAAAACCAATCTTATATTTATGAAGTTACTTACTAAAACGAATTTAAGGTTTACAATATGAGAGTTATGACTCATTTTCGCGTGCGCTGCATTTTGAAATTATTGCTTTAAATATACAAGATATAATTAAGCCCTATTTCTACAATTTATGCATCTAAATAAATTGAGCTTGTTTGCTTACCTTAATATTTTTGATTTAACGTATAATATCTAGTAGATGTATAAATAGTGCCATTTATAATTTTTACAGAACATTTCTATACACCGCGTGCTACTTTGTTGTACAAAATAAAATTAAAGAAAAGTAATTTATTATATAACCTTAAGAAGGGGAAGGCCGCCAAGCGCTGATAATAAGCAAACGAATAGTTCCCTGACGAAGTCTTAGTATTAATGTTGAAATAGAAATAGAACTTGCTAGCTTGTTAATGAACATGTTTTTCAAGTTTATAATCTGCAATTTTAAATAAGACCCAACACGAGAACATGGAACATAAGAATGACATCATACAAACATGACCCACTAAATGTAATGACGGCGATAGGTTCTTCTATGATGTTGTTGTGACTCACCCGAGTGGTAGCGACTCTCGTTCCGCGTGAGTCGTCGGTTGGTCCTTCCAGGCGGCGAGCGAAGCGCCGCAGCCGCTCTCACTGCGACGCGATAAATAACCACACGTACACGTAACCACACACACAACTAGTTATGCTGACGCCACATTATAATAAACAAAAATATAATTTGGAATCGAATCCATTCAAGAGAGAAGAGTTGCCTTTTTTGTATGTATGGTGTTAGTAATATTTAAATTGATCACTTGTATAAATAGGAACAACATATTGCTTGAAGATGCCACTACAAGAAAACAGTGTTCTAAAAATTCCTAGATTTTAATATTTTTTTAGCAATGTTGTTTGTTCATATAATAAATGTATTCTGGTATCTTCATCTTGTTCCTAAATTTTATAAACAAAATTTCGATTCCAAATTGTTAGTAAGTTTAATCACCATGTTAATTTCCAGTTACTACTTACATGAAATGAATAACTACTAATATTATTGAATAAATTAAGTCTCAGATAATAAAGACTTGACGTATTTATGGTGTTTAATCTTACATCATTATATAAGTCTCATTCACATATTAACCAACTTGAACTAGTATATAGTACTTTTTAGTAAATAGCATTGCACACGTCCAACCACATATTATCGATCTAAACACAAATACACCCTATGTTCTTGGTAATCGATTAAGTCGAAATAGCAGATTAAGGGCCGGTTTCATCATTTGCTGATAAAATCCCAGATAGGAGATATGTTCCTTATCTGGCAGATGAACAACGAATATTGGTTCCACAGGTTTCCGATAGAAATATCTAACAAATAAAGAGCATTGTAAACTATCTGCATAGTCAAGTAGCTGACACTCACGTTATGTGATAAAAAATTTTTTACAAATAATAATGTTATTAAGGTAAGCGAAGGTAGCGAATATAGTTTTAATTAGAATTCAAATATAAATTCATGTTTTAAGTAGCCTTTTAACTATAGTCTCCTCTAGAGAGAATTTGAATTTTTCTTTCCGTAAAAATAAAAAAATATCGAAAAAAGTACGAAAGAAAGTTTGAAAACTTTGTTACACAGCGTGATAGCGATCTAGCACAAATTGTCTTATTATATATACATTTGCGTTTTATTTATTTATTTACATGTGTAATTTATATAACAAGTCGTACGAATACTTCTATTTTAGTTGTTAAGTAATAAAATTACACTTAGAATAAAATGTATGCATAAATATTGTGAACAAAATTTATATTTTGTTTTATAGTTTAAGTTATAGTACCCTACGATTATTAAATAGCTAGTAAATTTGTGTAACAAATAACTAATACTCGAGATAGATGGAGAAACAGATAAAAATACACATTATTCATCTAGTAAATAACCAGCTAACTATCTGAAACTTTATCCGTAACTTTGTTTAAAATAAGTCAATCACAATTCAATAGAATAACATCCTAATGCTAATTGTTTGTCGTTTATCAAAAATTAAAATAATTTCATTTATAATAAAACTTTTTTTAATTCTACGTTAGTTGACAGCAAAAAAACTAATTGTCTCTCTTGACGTTTTGCATGATAATAAATAAAAGTGGAATGAACATTCTTACAATGGGCAGTAAAAATATAGAATTCAATATTGAAGTAGACATCGTCAGTGTAAGTCCTGAATTAATAGATGAACATTTGCGACATTCGACTGCCGTTTTGCAGGAAATACTGAGCAGCAAAGGTGACCGTATAGAGCACTGTGGATTTTTATGCCAGCATTGTGGAAAATCATATAAAACTCCAGTATCTCTTAATGTACATTACCTATTTAAACATCCACAAGACAATATCAAAGCGAAATGCACTATTTGTAACAAAAGATATCCATCTTTGATGAGTCTACAAAAACATTTCCGATACATGCACCGCTATAATCACCGATGTAAAGCTTGCTATAGAACTTTCGCAACGGCAGAGCAATTGTGCGATCACGAACTACGTTGCACCAAGGAGGAAACCCCATGTCAAGAATGCGGGAAGATATTTAAATCGACGTTTGCTCTTCGCAATCACTGTAAATATAAGCACCCTACAAGGATCAACAATATTTGTGAAATTTGCAGACGTTCGTTTACATGTCTTCGTAGTTTATCTAACCATATCTCCATTGTGCATCGGTGGGCTACGGAAACTAACGACTGATAACTGCGACTGGATCAGGAAATTTACAGATTATGTAAATTATGTCTTAAACAGTCTTGCATTATAAAAGTCTTTTTGAATGTTATTGAATTTACATTTTGAAAACATTAAGACATTTAGTTTGAATATATGTAACCATAGTTTAGATGTTCTTGGACAGATATATAAATTACTGGCGACCCAGTCGGTCGCTATTTCACCCAGCTTTAACTACATGATTATTTCTATAGTAAACTAAATATCATTTATATTTTTAATTTATTTATTCTAGTAAAGTCTTGTATGAGTTTTAAAATACGTTGGTTTACGTTAACATGTAATTTGTAGAATTTAAGAGTTGTTAAAATATTTTTAAACATTGATATAAACAATGCAACACAAAGTAAGATAGGTTAGTTAGTAGTTGAAAAATGAATATATTTAAATTGTTTTTTAATCCTCTTTATTATTATAGAATTGTTTCAAGTTCAACTAAAAATTTATATTCTTATAAACATGCTTTGTAAACACAACAGTTTCTCAGTCATAGTAAATACTATTTAAAAGAATTGTCTGAACTTGTACTATAAATAGTAAGATTATAAATAGCGTGATTTAATAAATTTTCAACAATCTCATTTTTTCATTTATAATATATTATCTTGCGTATTTTTTCTTGCCGAAAGAAATCTATGTGAAGTAATAGACGCTAGCTTTTTCCTAGGCTCTATAACATTTCTGCTTTTTGTTTCTAACTTTTTTGTTCTTTATATTTTACTCAAATGGCACTGCCCATTCATCACAAAATGAAAATAATTAAAAAAAATACCAAGCAATATTTATCCAAATTAAAAGTAATGACTTACTCAAAATGTGATTTTGCAAATATAAGTAATCTTCTTATTAAAAAAATTAAAAATATAATTTTTTAAATATATAAAATAAGCTGCAGGAACATTGGAACGTACTTGCAGACAATTCTAACGTCTAAAAGTAACGTTATAATATCATATTAACTCTGTTGTATTTTAATCTTCTCTGCTAGTTGCGGTCAAAACTATGCTGATAGTAGAATACTATGAACTGATCTGATTTGTTTTTAACCAACTGTAGTGTTTTATATGTTTTACGTGTTTTATATTACAGGCCTATTATAAACCAATTTCAATACAAGTTACGCATTTTTAACAAGGATAGAAGAAATAGGTTAAATCTATTTGGTTCAAAAATATCGTATATAATGATGATATAACAATCTTTTGCATCTTGATGCTACCAAATATAATAAATTTTCCATAAACTTCAATCATTATCATTGAAAAGCTTTGTGAAAAAAAATATAAAATTGCACTGAACCAAAGCAACATTATACCGGAAATTCATATCCGCAGTAACTCTTCATATAACTCTAATTTAGACGTTATTAAGTTTGACTGTGCCCGTGAATGTAAACTAGCTAGCTATAGTATAGGTGATATGTAGGTGAAGTAAAGAATGTAACCACAACCGTCATTTAAAGCATAGTATTAACTAGCCTTTACAAAGTTGGTATAATTATAAAACAAGTAAAATTTTCAAAAATAAAAAATATTTTTTTCAAACAAAATAAACAATTAAATTATTGTTCCAAAATAAAACGCCATTTGTCAAGTATGACGCGAGCGTACACTGTATTTTCAGAGCGGGGCAGAGATATATCTTTCTCATTAAATTATTTTTTGAATGAAAGGTGACAGATTGACAACGTTTAACGTTTGTAGTACGAGGTCTATACGTCAATTGTATTTAATTGTATCTACCTCACGCGTTACACAGCACGTATAAATATCGTGAAATGGGAAAAATTATCCTGTGCAGGATTGTGTACTATTGTTAATTGTGAACTAGTTTTTTGTATACAGCCTTGAAATATTTTCTCCTATAAGTAGTTTTGATAACGGCCGCCGTGTCAGATACACCTGTATATACACACATATATATATATATATATATATATATATATATATATATATATATATATATATATATATATATATATATATATATATATATATATATATATATATATATATATATATATATATATATATATATATATATATATATATATATATATATATATATATATATATATATATATATATATAAGCCCATCGTCGATGTCACAAACATGACGCAACGCCGCTTGAACAAGGACGCGACTACCCGGGCACTGATGTATTGTGTGGGTAATTCTAAGGTCTAAGGGAACTTAGATTCTAGATACTTGATATTAATTTTCAAGCGATCTGGAGAAAATTATCTTGACGGACTTACGAACAAAGGGATTAAAAATATGACTATTCATACAAATATTATAAGGTTACAATAATAAACTTAAATGAATTATTTTAATAAGAAAATCATATATGCTTGTTACATTATCGTGCAGGACGTAATACCTATACCGTGCTTGTGTACTTTTCTAATATTAATATGCTAATGCAATATAAAAATAAAAGGCATACCAAAATACGCACAAAGTAAAATCAATACGTATAAGCTGAAACTAAAATAAAATCTTAAAATAGAATATTATTTTATTAAAAACCCATGCTATTTAGATTACAATAAGTTCAAATATTAAACGTCTAACTACAGAAGTAATAAAAAGTAGGATTAAAGGAACACTTCACAACTACGTGCTCTATTCGTATGTAACGTATAAGCTGAAACTAAAATAAAATATTAGTTTATTAAAAACCCATGCTATCTAGATTACAATAAATTCAAAAATTAAACGTCTAACTACAGAAGTAATAAAAAGTGGGATTAAAGGAACTCTTCATAACTACGTGCTCTATTCGTATGTAACGCTATAAGTACCTCGACACATTGGTAGTCGCCACTTTTTTGTCAACTTAAAATAGGTTATATAGGATGTGTTTGTATGTGTTAGGTTTAGGTATGTGTTATATTACGAATTACAATGTACATATTTTCTTTATAGTAAGGTTTGAGATTTTTGTTTCTTTGGAAACTACAAATGAAAAACTATTTACATATACAAGATAATGGTAATTCTCTTTAAAAAAATACTCTTGTTATACATGGAACAAGTGCGTAATATTTTATTCTAATTCCTCCAATCTATCGAACAAAGAAAGTCCCAATCACACTAGTCTCGGTTGCTACAGTGCCATAGAGTCTGCTATGTATAAATATACATATATGTACAAATTTGTGTTTGTTCAAATTCGCAAATAATCGAATTAGCCTCTATCCACAACATTAAATTAGTAAGTAATAAATAGCCTAATATTTAAAGTAACATTACTTTATCTAATTACAAAAAATATCTCATATTATGTCATATTTTAATATAACGAAAATTCATACTACTCGTACAATAGCAGTATAATTTATCCATTATCTATACATAAGTTTGTGCTATATTTAAGAAAATATTTCACAAATTATTAAGCGCTCACGCTTGTAACTGAATTCTTAACAGTTGCATAAAATAATAATGAGAATGTTCGATAACTTGTAGATTTATATTATAATCTATTCAATCTAGGCAGGAATTTTAAGTTAAAACAGGTTTCAGCAACAGGATTAAAATCTAAAAAAAATTAAAGACCTTTTGAAGGTGCCATTATACTGCACGCGGAAAGCGATAAAACCTGCTAGGTTTCGTTTCAATTTAACAAAGCAAAGTTAAGTGAGTGCTAGGGGTCAGCGCACGCTACTGAATGGGACGCAATAATACCTCAATCTTGGAATAGATCAAATATGCCTTTGAACAAATTACTGTTTATTATATACTTGTAGTGAGCTGAAGTTACGAGATATAGACATACACAAATACATGTTCGATATTACAAGATGATTGTGCTTTTGGTGTAAGAAACAACACACAGCTAGTTAATATATTGTTGTTTAAGGTAATGATGTAAAAAAATACTTCAAAATAGAAAATCAAATAGATTTATTGTCGAAAACAAGCATCACTTCATGTGCTCTGCAAAGCGTAACGTATTTGCAAATAGTAGTTAGTTGTTTACAGCAACCAAGGCCGTTCATTTGTCAAAAAAAATTATGTTAGTACATTGAATATTTTAGCGAAAATTTGATGCAGGGATATGTTGTAACAATAACAATAAAATATAAAATCTATTTGAATTGATTTTTGAATTTTTTGCATGCACATCTTTAGATTTGCTAGACAGACATAAATTATACTATTTTCTTGTAGAGGTGTTACATCTAAGCAAAATCAGGGCTATAATTTACTTTAATGACTGGTCCATCTGCTGTAAACCCGCAGCAGATGAACTTAAGTATAAGAAATAATAAAATGATGTGATAATCATTTTTCGTTTATGTATGAAAATTCAAGGTTAGTAGTTATTTTAGTTTGTATATTTCAATGTAATGATAAGAGCTCCAGTCCAATCCGTCGTCTAGAGCACCTAATTTAGAACTACAATAAACAGCAATGTAAAAAACAATGAAAAATATTTATTGTAAGTTTTGGAGGATTTTTTGATTATAATATATGGGTAAATAAAAATTGGGTAACAAGATGGTACGCATCTCGTACTTTTTTTATTAGTGGAAAGTGACAAAAGGAGAACAACTATGGAAGTTGCAAATAAGAGAAAGACGCTTTATTTTATATATTACATTTTAATAAATTGCTAATTTTATTATTGCTATTCTAATTGAAATTCTTGAATGCGTCACATAAAATGTTACATGTATTTGTGTACGAAATATTCTTCGCATATATCTCACTACCTCTTAAATTTTTAATCAATGAATAGTTTTTGTGTAAGTAAATTAATTTAAAAACACGACAGTTTGAATCAAGTGGCAACTACCAATACTTAGGTTCCTTAGATACCTGAATGGTATCTCTTCTCATTGTGCGTGACTCTGCGATGGGTCCGACGATTTCTCGTATGCTGTCGGCTAGTAGCACCATCGCCGCGTGGTCCACGAGGCGGTTGATTGCCTGCTGTATAATATATATTACCAATATTCATATAACGAATAAACTGGGCCGTCCACTTGTTTATTTTCTTACTTCGTTACCAAATTATATTTATAATACGAATTACATAATAAAGCACACTCTACAATATACTATTGTATGGAATCAATATATTTCTGACGGAAATATAAAAAAAGTTGATGTAATCCTTATAAAATAAATAATTTTTACGTAATACAAGAATATCATACAATAGCCCTGCCCTATTAACCTTATATACCTTTTCTTCAAATTTGATTTTTCTATTCATTAGATGTTTATGTCGGGCTATATAAGGAATTATGATAAAGTTCAATGACCTAATCCATTGTCTGATAAGGGCCGAGGTGAGCACGTTATCAGGTGGCGCAATGCAGGCCCGAAAATGTTCAATTCGATGTCTAGGTTTTGGAGAGGTGGACGATCAATACACTTGTAAATGTTATCATGTCTCTAGTCTCTTTGTAACGAATATTTTAAACGGTAATTGAAATATTTGTTTTTTGTCTCAATAAGCTCGTTGATTATATATATTTTTTATATTTTTGATTAACTAATATTAACTTAATTACCGCAACAACAAAAGTTTGCTACGTCATATTGCAATAGGTGCACTATAGTAAAAGTGATTATAAAAATGGTTGATACCATACTTGGAGTAAGAATTCACAATAATTTTATTCTGATTAATAAGAATTTTCTGCTAAGTTCACTGACATAAGTGCATAGGTGTAACATGGTAGACGGATCAATGACCTCGGATAGTGACGGACCCCAAACAACGGTTTTCATGTGACAAAATCATTGCAAATCATCACTTTACAGAGCTCGAAACAATAAAAACACTAACATGTTTTGATAGCAGCAACTAAACGTTACACCTTATTTGGGAAGACCTCACGTATCTATAATAGTTTCAAATTCTATTCAAGGTTCCAATGTTTTTAAATAGTCTGAAATTCTTATATATCTGCTGACTCACTGAATGCACATTGTATATACATAGGGCTTAAATAGATGGGTCCGCCGGTCGTGGGCAAGCGTTAGTCTCTCGATCGAGTTACATCCTGTTTGGAACCTTCAATTAAACTATTAAAAAGTACCCAGGGTTACATTACAATCAGCAAGTATGTTAAGATAACTAGGTATATAAAGACCGGTGTATGTAAAGAAGCACTTTGATTAAGCCATCTAATATAGTGCTGTTGGTAATAGTCTGCCTATAATGTTTAAATAATATGTAATAAGTACTTATAATATGATATATAAATGATTAATATGTAAAATAAAGTAAGCGTTGAGTTCCGCCACTCAACACGCAATGCCTCGAAAACGGCGGAAAGTGGGGACGGAGTAAGCAGGGACTAAGTAACGGAGTGTCTTAACACTAGGTTCGTATGGTTCCTGCAGTTCCCTCTGCCTACCCTGCCATGTGCGGGATAAAGCGTGAAGCTAAAAAAAAAAAAAAAAAAAAAAAAAAAAAAAAAAAAAAAAAAAAAAAAAGTAAGTATAATTATAACAATACAATATTCATAAAAAATATCTATCATGGGCTCACGCCTGAATAACGATCATAAATTAATATGCACCTCATCTCGTTTCACCTCGGGCCAAGGTCTAAGAAAATGATACTGTTTATTTTTACCAGAGTTTACTGCAAGCAAAGCTGATTCATTAATAAGTGCCAGGTATTTAGTGATGTGCCATTAATTATGATGAAATAGTACCGTGGTGATAAAATGTGGTTGAAGTGCGCATGGAAGGTGTCGAGTAATTAAATCATATATAACAAATAAAATTAAGTAATGTATATGAGTATAAAAACAGTAGAAGCGTTGGAACCGACAAACACTGGACCTCGATTATATTGTTTGGATTTTCTACGTTACGATTTTCGTATTACATTTCTAGAACGAAGGTCAAGTGGTCTCATTATTGTAATGATTTCTAATATCACAAAACATTTTTACACTACAGAAGCAATATAATAAAGTTTACATTTTACAAATATATTGTCATATTGATACTCATGTAAGCACTTATTAGGTTTTTTTTCTAAATCAGAGCATAAGCTATATTTGCTACTAGTTCAATGCTCTCATGCTAATTTTAAGCAATCAGAGAACAGATTCAAAATGGCCTCATCGTTTGACCCCTGTTGGGACGATGAGGCTCGAGATGCTAAGATCCCGATAGCTTCGCGAGAGTCCAGCATTCATCAACAACCACTAATTGACACTCGACCCTGCAAGCGCTCATATTGCGACCTTGGCAAAGTAACTTCTTACGATATTTAAATCAGAATTACGTCAAAATATATTTTAAAATTATGATATGTTACATCCAAATTGTATTGGTATTTTTTTTAATATATAATTAAAATTAAATAAACATTTGTTTTAGTCACCAATATTAAAAACTATTATTGTGTATAATTTGAGCTTACCTTGAGATTGCTGCTGAGCTGCATAGGGTGCAAGAAGTCGTGTGCGTTTTTTTTCATATCCTTTTTGTGTTATGTCTCCTGTAAAGAAACAATTTTCATGTATATATAATATATTAGCGTTAATGTAAAAATACTACCGTGACCAGTGAAAAAATTTGGAATGTTTTTGATTAATCACTAGTGAATTTTGCACGGAAAATACCCTAGGATATGTACCTAACTACGGCGACATGCGTTAAGCGTAAAATATCATTAATAATTCACATGATGTGTATTAGAGTACTTGCGCCTAGGTTGTTATAGGCGTAAATCAATTTGCAACAACTTTACCTACACGGGAATACTTTGAATTATAAGTAACCCTGCATATAAGAAATTACTATCAGTTTTAAATCTGTTATCATTCTGCCTGTCTGTCTGTAGTTATATTAGATTTTAGACCGATTTACATTTTAACTGTTTTATCAGGACAGTTAATTATACAGCTAATACATCATACGTGAATTTTGTTACTAAGAAGAAAGTGAGAGACCGCTTCTACAGTAAAATATAAAAAAGAAAAAGCGTTCAAGGTAAGTTTTTCTTAGAAATATATTTCTTTTAGTTTTTACAAAGACATTTTTCTTTTTTTCTATTTACGTTACATTTAAAAATATTACAGTAAGTTAATTAAGCGCATTGGCATAAACAGTTAAAAATATATAAAAACTTATTTTATGCCGTCTCCGTTAGCTACAATACATTATACAATACAAAAGTGTTGAGGATATTTCCTTTGAGATGGTCAATCTTATCAATTATTTTAGGGATTTTAAATTATAATGGCATTTTAGAGAAAATTTTAAAAGTAACCACAAATCATAATTCAGTGGATTAAGATCAGGACTATATGAAAGCCAGTCGTTTTTTCCAGATCGAGTCATGCCGAAAGGACCATTCTTTTTATGATCACGGTGTGGTCTGTTGTTTATTAATTCACATAATGTTTCAACGGTTGGGTTGGGAAAATATACCATAGTAATGTTTACATTTTTTCACACCATTCGAAACCAGAGGTTACAATATACAACAACAATATTGAGACTTAAAAAGAATATATTTTTTAAAGAATGACGTGTTAATTTTTTAAAGAATGAAGGAAAAGAAGTTTTTTTTTTTGCAATTTCAATTATAAAATAAAGGAAAATATAAAAATCAAACTTTACTTGGAGAATTAAAAGGTGATTCCGAATTCCGTGTAATAAGGATCATTTAAAAATTTTGCAAGAATCATGAGGTTATCATAAAAACCTACAAAAAGGAAACAGAAAACATTATAAAAAGTTGACTATCTACATGACATGTTAAGTGCTTCGAATCCTACTATGGAACACGGTCAGGGCCACCGAAGAAAAAGCAGAGTGTCGAATTGGAATTTATATGGAGACATGCATGTATCGGACAGATCGCTGCCACCAATGCGATGACCACCTCAAAGCTACGGCCCAGTATATGTTTAAAGTGTGCAGCGCATAGGCGTGTGCAACGTTGCGGTCTCCTTCTGTGAAGTAGAGGTGCTCGTAAAGAAGGCGACAAAAATATGAGAGAGGCATCCGCAAATATTATCATAAGTCAAAAAAGACTGGATTACGGTCATGTTTCAAGTTTATTTAATTGAGTTATATTTTTTTACTTATTATATTTTTGGACTTAAGTCCAGTTTCTATCTCTTCGCCTTATTTAATTGTTGGTGGGAGCACATGTGTATATTTTACGCTTGCGAGCTCAGCGTAGTTCTTAATGGGTCCTTTCCGCTCGCCGTGGAAACTGGGCTTAAGGAGCTGAGCGATGACGGAGTCCATTCAACTCGCAATAAAGCCCGGTTTCCACTGCTAAATAGTAATAAGTAATGCCTAAGCGGGACGGGCTCCATTTATATAAAATAAGTTTATCTTTTCACGAACATAGTATACATAGTAACTTTATATTTTCCGCTTCCACATTAACATGACAATGAAGGAGATAAAAGTAGAGTGAGCTGAATGCGAAATAAGAAGCGAGTAAATGTTTTGGAATTTCCACATGGCAATTTACTTACTACCAAGACATTCCGTTGTCACTTCTGTTTTTTACACGGATTCTAGATAATGGCGAAATATAATATCTCAACGCCAATATACTACGGTAGCAAGCAAATTAATATATTTGAAATTTAATTAAAAGCCAGCACTTAAGAGGAAATTGAATTTGAAATGAATTGCCCTTAAGTTTTAAATATTAAGGATTTTTAATATTTAAAACTTAAGGGCAATTAATTTAGGGAACCAAAATAGATTTTATTTTTCCTTTGGAATTCGCTTATTTTTACAGTGTCAAGGTGATTTTAAGTATTTATAATTTAATATGACATTTGTGTCAGGTCTTTGGGGCGCAAGCCTTCCTGGAAAAATGTCTAGTCAATGATATATGCTATTCATACGGCTATGAACAATGTCTCAGTGAGCCATGATGACCTCAATTTTCAATTATTTTTATTTGTCAATTAAAATTCCGAACTACTCTATATCTACCTACTGTTGCTAACAAAAAATGTTTATACCTTAATGACCCTTTGTTATTGTTTACTTAATGTTACAGATTTTTATTTTTTATATATTAATAGCAAATGCAAAAATTTTTTATATAATAATAGCATTTTGAATATTTTTGCTAAGTGGTGTTATATATGGTGGCGTTTATATACCTACATTATCATTATCGTCATGATTATACGGGGTAAAATGGGATTATTAAGATTAAATTCTAAATTTCTGACACACGTCATCATTACACCAAAATATTAAATGCTTAGGTGGCAAATCATTAGAACAAAATGTTTTACACCTTTAATTTTAATTCTGAGCACTGGGTGTCACATTGTTAAACTACGTCATTATACAAATGATGTAGTGTCGCGTTCTCTAGAGAAAATGCCATCCGTGGGGACTTGATCGTAGGATATAGTGT
This sequence comes from Dione vanillae, assembly GCA_037178615.1. NCBI lineage: Eukaryota > Metazoa > Arthropoda > Insecta > Lepidoptera > Nymphalidae > Dione > Dione vanillae. The sequence goes on along the minus strand of JAZFAU010000009.1, from coordinate 3,887,257 downwards.
GCAAGTCTCGCCCCGACTTTGTAGGCCTCTCCGTCGAACATTCTATTAAATTATCGAATCACTCTGTATTGAGCTTCAACAGTATGTCTTAGTAAGCGTATACCTTCCATCATTGGGCTTTACTTTTCTTTATGAAATATTATATTATATACGAAACCATATATTTTAAAACGACCAAATTATATGTATCAAGTAAGTTTGTTTGTGGTTTTACAATTCAAAGCAAAAGGGTCGCTTTTTAAATTTATTTAAATCATTTAACGTAATCAATATAGTTACGCAGGTTCGAATAGGTTACATGCTATATTTCACTAGTCATCCAGCAACTTGCACTCATTTCGTGTCCTGTAGCTCTGACGTTGAGAATTATCTAGTAGGCTGGCGAGTAAATAAAGAATATGCAAAAGATTAAAATAAATATATTTCGAACCAATGTAGAAAGAAAAGTATCAAACACCGACACCAGCATAGAAAACCTTATAAAATCTGTTAAGTCCTGTAGTAATATATTTAACTAAATTTTAAATTATTATTATTAAAAACTTTACGTATAAATACTTTCAACTACTACTTAACCGTGAGATATACTGCAGTAGACAGCTTGTATGAATGTAGGAAATTTTGTGTGAATAGGTATATGAATATACGAAAAAAAAACTTCCTAGTCAATAATCCAGGTTGTGTTCAAGAGTTTTCCAAAAGTGTGCAACTAAGTAAAATCTTTATATATAAGAAATAAAATACACTACCGGTCAAAAATTTGAGACCACTATGAAAAAAGATGAGAAAACAAATAAAAATCAAGATATTCAAAACTTTATGGAAAACTGGATTTATTTTCATATTACACATTAGATTTAAAACTAAAAAAAAGAAGGTCTCGAAGATTACTATTGTTTTAAAAAAATGCACACAAGTGAGTTTAAACAGATTTTTCGTCGAAATATCCTCCTTTCCTTTTTATTACTTCTTTTACCAATCTTGGCATGCGAGCAATTAGTTTATCTATAGTTTCTTGCGAGATATTATTCCAGCTTTCCTCCAATGCATTCCACATGGCCTGCTGTGAAGTTGGACACTGTTCCCGAAGGTTTCGATCTAGCTCTTCCCACAAAAGTTCGATGGGATTAAGATCGGGGCTTTGAGGAGGCCAGGTCATGTTTTCTAATACTTTTTCCGACTGTTTTTTGTATAAATAGCCTCTACATAATTTCGAACTATGTTTCGGATCATTATCTTGCTGGAAGCTTTTTCATGATGCCTTAAATTTGGACTAGGTTTCCAATTCCGTAGCCAGACCATGACTGACCCGCCACCATGCTTGACAGTCGGCACTACACACTGTGGCATCATCTTTTCTTCGGCGGAGCGTCGGATGAAAATTCTCCTTTCTTCACTTCAAATTTCGATTCTGAAGTCTTCTTCGGTTCAGTCTCGATGGGTTAGGGCCCATTGCATCCGTTTCTTTTTATTCTGCGGTTTTAACAGAGGTTTTCGCACAGCAACGCGTCCAATCAACTTAGCGTCTCGCAATCCTCTTTGCACCGTAGACACCGTAGATTCGATCCTAATTTACAAACCACAATGGGCCACAACTCGTTTACTGTTTACTAATTTTTACAACATTTTGTTTTATGGAGTAGCAGAAGCAGTATGCTTCGGGGCGACGCTGCCAATCAGTCAATTTTTTTTAATTAAAAAAGAGCAGTGTGAGCTATTTACACCATGAGAGATCGGGATTCTTGGATAATTCTTGTATGTACTTGGTCACAGTATAGATTTTGTATAAAATATTTAGTAAGAAAAGCTTGCTAGACTAAAGCGTAATCTGGGGGCACGGCAGTGCCCCGCCAAGTCGAGCAAAAAAAAGCGGCACAGCCGTACCATCCTTTTCTCGAAGCAATTCAGGCCATTTTCGACCCCCTATAGTTTGGTCGTGGATAAAACAAGAAATCTGATTTTTTAGTAACTAATTGAGCATTATATAAACACGATATATTTCAAATTTCAGTCAATTTAAACCAGTAGTTTAAGAATAACAATTTGTTAAAGTTTCTAAACTTTGTCACTCACTGACTCACCGATCATCAAAAGTCCAAGGCACTTCTAATATACATAGAAGTTTTAAATTTAGAATACAAATAGAGTTTAGTGTTTTAATCATAGGAAAACCTGAATATTTCGTAATTTCGGTCCAGTTTTCCAAATACACCAACTGCATGAATAATAGTAGGGGAGCCCATTAGGCTTTTTTGGGGGGGCTCGAGCGTCATGGAGACTTAGTGAGTTTGAAGATAATATAATTTAGAAACAAAAAGTTCATATTACCATCCAGTGGCAGGGGAAGTGTGCACAGTTTTACAAAAAAAAATGTTGCATGGCTATAACTTCTAGCTATAGATAGCGTTGATTGTCTCAGATACATAACAAAAAGAGCTCGTGAATATATAAAAAAAAACATGAAGACGATGCGTCTATGACTGCAGGTCTGGAAAAGAACGTAATTATAAAAATAGGCACAAAAATCATGTTACGGCGAAACATTGACGTGTCAGTCTTGGTTTAGTTAATGGGTCTATCGGTATAGTGCGAAAACTAAAGGTTGATCCTGAAAATTCAAAAATAATTAAGAGAATATGTATTACATTTAATAATGAACCTAATGTTTACGAACTTGAAATTATTAATAGCTTATGCTTATGTTCATCGCTAACAATTTCTCATATATATAACTAGCATTGGCTATACATAAAAGTCAGGGCCAAGTCTAAGTAATGAGCTGATGGATATAGGTTCTGCAATGTTTACATCCGGTCAAGCTTACGTGGCACTTTCGAGAGTTACAAGTCTGGGCGATTTACATCTCATTAATGTTGACTTTGCAAGTATTAAAGCGCAGGAATCATCAATTTGTGAATACAACAGATTAAGAAGTATTTACCGTCCAGACTTGTCAAAAATTGTGACATCCGAAAAAAACCCATAGAGACAGGGAGTGGGCTTTGAGAAAAACTGTAGCTGAAGCTCAAGAAGTAGTACCGGAAAAGAAAATGAGAAAGACTTCATACAAAAATAATAGAATAAGACAAAATAAGACAAAATTCTTTAGAATTAAGTGGTACCAAAAAGTAGGACTCTACAAAAAGAAGTGAGATGCCATCAAAAATATTCTGTAAAAAAACCCAAGTCTCTCAGCTCAGTCTTTCTACCGTAAAAAGTTGTGAGATGTATGTAATACCAAGTCGGTTAATCTATTTAGTCTCTACTTAAAGGACTGTCTTAAGTTATTATGATGCCAATATGGAAATTGGACTTGGACATCGCATGATTCGATTATTAGTATGTATTAGCAACCGAATTCGTCACCAGAGTCCTTCCAAATATGATGATTGAGGTGAGCATCTCAAAGAAGTTAATGCTCCTGAAATTTGAATGGCGAAAAAGAGTATTAGTGAATTAGTTGCACTAAATCCTGTATCAACTTCTTGGTTTATTGAGAAGTTTAAATGCTTTCAGAGCCTTGTTGTTATCCGATGAATCGCTTGGAAAAGATAATACATTTATTACTTGTTTTGGAGATGAGTTTCAATCGCGTGAGGCGCGATAGACTAGAGAATCTAATATAACTGTCATATTCATTGTGTTTAATGCGATGTCCAAGTCGATCTATTTGTTTTAAACGTAAAATATTTCCATATTGGCATGATAATAACTTAAGACAGTCCTTTAAATAGAGACTAAATAGATTAACCGACTTGGTACATACATCTCACAACTTTTTACGGTAGAAAGACTGAGCTGCGAGACTTGGGTTTTTTTACAGAATGTTTTTGATGGCATATTATATTCAAGAAAATAATAGCGAATATTCGAATTTCGATATTTTTGTGGCGTTATGTTGGTACATATGTCTCTTACTTATACTGACAAGTTCGGCCATTTCGAATGTTCAGTTAATTATTGACAGCTGCTTTGCTTGCATGTGTTTTGATTTGTCTTCGATTTTTACATATTCAAAAAAAGAATATGTGACTGAAGTAGTTTATTTGGGAAGTATGTTAAGTAGGATTATAGATACAAAATTGTTGTTGAGTCAGTGTTGCTGCCCGTTTGGCAGCAACACTGCAATAAAGTACATAAAAAATGATTTTTTGAAGTGCTTTTTGAAGATTGGAAAAATACGTTGGCACAAGTGTATAATATCCCACGGGGATTAAATAGATATTCGGGAATAAATAAATATTTTCGAAAAATCACAAAATTCGCGACACTTTTTGAACCCTATCTTACTAAATTCCTTTGATCTGGAAGAGTCATTTGGAACGCATTTAGATAGAATTTATTTTTCTTAATAATAGTGCTGAAGACCAGTCGTGAATTAGGGTGCACCATTTTAAAGCTAAAGGGATACAGAATTCTCCTACAGTTAGCCATTCGTTTTGCATTTCTAAACCCAATGCGTGCACCTTATATTTGTCGTTTTCGTCTTGCCGAATAAAAGATTGTATTATGTCTATGTCTTGAACTTTCCTCTTTGATCCTAACCCTACTTTACTAAATTGTACTATTATCATGAATTGCTTATGGAATTGAAGTCTTGACTCGAGCTCTGGGACACTTCTGTCTTTCGGAAGTGAGGTAACAATCTCATCCTGTGATTTTTCCAGAATATGTGTTTTGGCGACTCATAGGTGTTTATAAAGCTCAGATGGTTTCTTTAATCTCAATCCAAAACTATTTTTGCCTCTAAATAAGGTTGAGATATCCGCCGAATGCGCTAGCCCAAGCCAAAACTTCAGTATCTTTATAACACTAGCATGTAACTTTGTTAAGAGAGTCTTATTGAAATCATACACGAGCAAAGGCCAATTCAGACGTGATATTAGAAAATTGTCGTAAATCCAAACTTTCTTGACATTATACTTATAGGTTGATGATCTACCTTTTCCAGATCCATCAAAAAGCTGTTGACTAGTACATCTTAAGATGGTGTACGGTTGGAGTTTTCGAAATTTAAATGTAAATAAGTCATTGGTTTTTGTTATCTCAATTATTTGTGTATATAACATGACCATCGTGTTTATTTACCTTATTTCATTTAACTCTAAAGTTTCACACGATATTTACTATTTGTTTTTATTATATATAGTTCCATACATTTGTTTCTTTCAATAATTTTGTTTCACCTTGGCCTATTTATACTAAGTTAATTCGACGTTAAGTACAGTTCACCTGTAATATTACTGAGAATAAGTGTCTTAAAATCCAAAACCTAACTAAAAAATCAAGCGTTCTCTTTTATATATATATATATATATATATATATATATATATATATATATATATATATATATATATATATATATATATATATATATATATATATATATATATATATATATATATATATATATATATATATATATATATATATATATATATATATATATATATATATATATATATATATATATATATATACATATATATATATATATATATATATATATATATATATATATATATATATATATATATATATATATATATAAAGATGTGTATGTAATCTGCTTATAAATCGTTTATTAACTTTTAAGTTACATTTTTTTCCACATAAACTACAATTTCAGTGCTTTCAAAGATTAGAATCCACTTAAGTATAAAAATACATTCTCATCTATAGATACAATATTACAATCATGTGTAACTTCATAATTAAGTATTGTAAAAGCATTTACAATACTGAATTCCAAATATATATCAAATACACAATATTATAAATCAACATATAATAAGAAGTGTGTGGTAAAAAAATTGTTGCGTTCACGCGCGTTTTTCTAAAGTAGCATTTTAAAAATCTTTCGCATTAGCAGATGACTATTGTTTAGATCACAAATAAACTTTGAAAACTTGAATTAAAAAAAATATCGCGTATTTGCGGCCATTGTGAAACTTTTCTTTAATACTTTGCAACAAAAATAGGTTTTCTTATGTTTTCAAGTGATTCGCATTGCACTACAGCTAGAAATTTATTACTGCTGAAATTTTTAAAGCATAAAGTCCTGAAATACAAATTTGGTGATTAATAATGATCCTAGAATTGTGGATTAAAAATCTGTCAATCACACTTTCAATTATAAATAACATTCGCCATGCCAAACTTTTGTAACAAATTTTTATAAGCATATATCATGATGTATTTAAAAAGATAATTATTGATGAACAAATCATCAATATTAGACAAAAAAATGACTACAATTTTTAATACTAATAGTGTTTTGGTAATTTATATTTAATAATTTTTTTTAGCTTCACGCTTTATCCCACACATGGCAGGGTAGACAGAGGGAACTGCAGGGACCATAGGAACCTAGTGTTAAGACCGTTGCTTAGTCCCTGCTTTATAAGTCCCCGCTTTCCGCCATTTTCGAGGCAGTGCGTGTTGAGTGGTGGAACTCAACGCCGCGCTTTGCCTAGTTTCCAGAGCGAAGAAAATCAAAATAGAAAAATTCATCTTCCCCGAGTGGTAATCGAACCCACAAACCGTCGCGTTTACAGGCAAACGCTGACGCCGCTGCGCCACAACGGTCCTCAATAATTATTTATAATCTTATTAGTATTAACATTGTTTCATATCTTCATTACTAATACTTTTGAGGAAGAAATGGAATGGAACAAATTGAATAACTAGTCATAGAACCACAAAAGTGGTACATTCCTTAATTATTTCATAATATATTTTTATTTAGCTGAATTTTAAAATAAACTTAACTCAATAAGTAAGGGATGTGTATAATATGAATATTTGGATTGATTCCAGTGATGCAAACAATGTGCTACAGTAAAAAGTAAATATATTCCTTAATGAAGACGCAGGTTAGGTTATTTGAACCTGAGATCTTTGAACCAAATAAAACATAATATTAAAATTGTCTTTCAACAGCACAGATATAAGTTTAATTGATTTTTAGGCAAATATTTATTCAAAATAAATATTACATGACACAACTTTATTCTACAATTGAAATATTTTTTAATTATAAAGCACAGAAATGTTCCTAAATAATTTTGCTAAAATATTAGATTTATTCAATTTTCTCTAACAATTTTTTCAGTTTTTTATAAGGTTGACTTACTCACAAATGTTTCCAATTGCAAGTGGTGTTTTGTCAACAAATAGCTGTTAGAGAATATAAGTTATTGAAACAAGTATAAAAACATACATATTAATAAGTTATAGGGAAGTACACAAATAACATCAGTAACCAAGGCAAAATATTGTATAATATGTTTGTGTATTAAGCAAAACTGAACAATAGCATTTTTTCAATGTTTTTTATAACTTGAATAAACTCTATATAAATAAAAAAAGTACTTCAGCTTATTTATTTTTAATTCAATTTATATAAATCATATGAAAATGTGTTTCTTTTTATGGATTTTGTATCCAAAAGGTTAAACAAGACACTAATATTATGACTCTGCTACAACACTTAGATGATACTTAAACATTTGAAACACTATAACAATAAATACATAAGCTTATTTAAGGGTTCCTATAACAACTAATACTTATATTGACAGACAAATTTATGGTATTTCTATAGATAATGTTAGTGAACCACTTGTGCATGCATCTGACTTTTGCTTGACCTATATGTTCATGTAATTCTTTGATTTAGATCTTGTTAGTATATAATTGACATACCTTCAGACATCAATAATAAAAAAAAAATGTAATTTTATAAATATCACAAATGAAAGACTTGTATACTCATTTATAAATATTCATAATTATTATAATATTGAATGCATAATTCCTAACACAACACAATATTATAGTAATCACATACCACACAAATAAACAAAAATAAGTTAATAATAAACAGTTTTCTAAGATCCAACTATGAGTATCCAATGAGTATCCAACTATGAGTATGAGATATAAAATCAACAAATTGGTAGGAAAATATAGTTTTTATAACCAAATGTGATTGTAACTAGCTCCTAATGTTGTTCTCAATAATATTCCTATTTTTTAAAAAAATCTTTTCTAGTCTTAAATTTAAAACTATTATTATTCAACATGTTAAATAACCAAATAATTACAAATTTTGACATATTGCAATATTTCAGAATATGAATGGAGATAATAAATAAAGTTTCTAATATTTACTATATTTTTAACCGCTTACTTTACTATTACAATAATAAACATTGTATAGGAACAACAGATTTCACAAATAACAAATCAAAATTGTAAAAATATATAACACAATTTATTATGACACTAAAATATAAATACGTTATTCTTGTAACACAAAAGACACTGCAAAATAAAAGTATACACCACTTACACAAGTACGGCTTCTCTGTGGCGTGGACACAAGCATCAAACAAAGTTAGTTACTATCATGAAATTACTCAAGACATGTCTTTTAGAAAGATATATTCGTAACTAAAATGAAACATATTCAGAAAAAAATGTAACAAAGTATTAAGTACGCTTAAGATTTAAATTATTACTATAAGAATTCCATTGGAATATTAAGTAGACTCATTATTTATCAGAAAACATATCAGCTGTCATTGATTACGTCAGTAAAGGTAGACGCTATTGTAATGTACTTATAAAAAATAGAACATGTCAATTTAACACCAAATTTAAAAGTTAAGCTTAGCTAAATCAGACAACAACTTAAAATTAACAAATTATCGATCTGGGATTCGTACGACCAGTTAAGGATTGCAACTCTTACCTTCGGATAGTTCCAAATCCAACTCTGCCAACTTATCTCTTATCTCGTCGGGCAATTTTGATATATCAACACTTAAGTCAGCCATAGTTAAAAAGCACTTTTTCACACAAAACAAATAAAGTTAACGACAAAAGTCTAGGAAACCATCGTGACATCTAGCCATCTTGAATTTTGGATATTCTCTGTCCAGCACTAGTAGTGAACTGAAAGTATAAGAGCTTATTTTGTCCAGATGTCGCTACTATTAAAATTTTAAGTTTTCTATTACAGATTAATATTCATTAAATTATTTACTAAGTATTTTAATTTCACTATTAGAATTAATTAAATATTTTATTGTCATTAAATGGAACAATAGAATAATAAATACATTATTTTGAATTAAATTCCACCAGGTCAAAATATAATTCTATAAGAAAAGAGCTAACATTAAGTTTAAAGAAAAAAAAATTAAATTATTTATGTTTATAAATAAAAAAAAGTAAATATAAAGTCACTTTTGTTAAATTATAAAAAATACTAAAATCTTAATTTTATTATTATATTTACTAATAATTTACTAAGAAAATACCGAGCAATTTTACTAATTAAGCACGCCATCACTTATCAAGCTAAAAAATAGTTACTTAATGAAGTAATGAGTATTTATTTTAGTTTTATAAAGTAATGCTATTGAGATTTAGAAAAATATATTTTACGAGCGGGTAACATTCACTTAAACTTATGGTAATTTGTCCGCTAGGTGACGCTAGGTGTTTTCTTCTGCCCGTCATTCTCAGCCTAGTTTTTCTTTTTACATTTAGTTAGATGGTAGTTGGTTGTAAATTTATTCTTGTAATGGCTGCCACGCTAAAAGTATAGCTTATTGGTTATGTCATGTTCAAGTGTCTTAAGAAGGGTATGTTTAATGTAGAGCTCAACAAGTGTTTAGAGCAATGATTGTATGAAAGCTGTTGTAATATCTGTTTCCCTGGACCGTTTCTTCTTTCATGTTTCCTTTTTTGGCAATTAAGTTATGGACTCGGCTTTTGTGCGTTACAATCTATAAAAACATAATCTATGCTATGTAAAAAGTGTTTATCGGGAGCATATTGAGTGTCAAGTGTATTGAGGATATTTAAAATGACGGATCCAAGATCATCGTCTGCTCTATTTAAAAGAGCTGAACAGTTAAAAAGATGGGAGGAATCAGATACCAACAAACAATCTTCCATGCCCAAACGAGCATCACGGATACAGTTTTCACCGGGAATAGTGTTTTTGGCGGCATGTACAGCAGGAGACAAGGACGAAGTGCAGAGATTGTTAAAAATGGGCGCAGATATAAACACCGCAAACGTGGATGGTCTCACGGCTTTGCATCAGGTAAGCTAAAGCTAAAACATGTTTATTTCTTTAAATAACACCTTTATATAGTATATAATTAAAGTTAAGTCTATATGATATTACATATCACAAAAGTCACATGAAATGTTACAAGAACATAACAAGTAAAGAGGGTATTAAAAAGTAAAGTTCACTGGAACAAAGTAGTTGTAGCTACATAGACAGAAAATTGTATTTCAATGATATTTTGTATGTTTAATTAAGATTAGGCAATACTTTTAATAAGTATCCTAAATAACTGCAGAAGTAGCTAAAATTGAGCAGTTATTATTTAATAAAACTGGTGTGGCTAGAACTATTGTATTAGATGTTGCCAGTGATGTTATTTACAGTGAAAATTACATAGATGGAGAAAATATGCTGCTTGGATCAAACATGTGTTGTTATTATACAATTTAAGGAGACTGGCTAATACATGTCACAGAAATATCATTGCCAATTGCCAATTGTATAGTACTACCTGCAAAAGTATATTAATTTGATCAATATTTTTTGTTCTATATAATTGGACTTGCTTTCCCATAAAGATATATTTATACTATAAGACAAGTGAAACAACTAGTACTATAATGGAAGTCGAAGTTACCTTAGCATTCCAAAAGTCTGTTGATTCGAGGTATACACAGCACAGTAGTGGATTTCTTGGCTTAGTAATAATAAGATCATTAAATTACATTTTTTACTAAGGTTATACAATTTGATATTTAATGTAGTGTATACAGATTAGTTTTGTGTAAATGCACACTACACGAAAAAAGACAAACTATTATATTTAAATATAATAAATGCCAAATCATGTCAAAAGCTGAACATAATTAAAGATATTTAGAATAACCTGAAAATTTCTGTTTCAACAAGAGGACCAACTTCTTTAAAGAGTTATTTAAAGACTGACCAATTATAAAATGCATATGAATATAAACCTAAAATATCCATGTTTATACTTCTAAGAATTAAGATTGTGTAAAAAAATTGTGTAATATGTTTAGAAGAAACACACACATAAAATAAGTTTACTTACATATGAAGAAAAATAAAAATTAAATTATAATTTTTTGCAAGCTCATAATTACATTGTTTGTTTGTATTTCTGATACGTTCTCTTATTTTATATAATAAATTTTTATCAAAATGATTTTGCCATCTTATATTAAGTAAATAAAGAAGAGTTATTATATCCTTCATTATCTTGAACACTACATTTATCAAATGCTTTAGATTTCAAATTTCCTATGCTGTTACATATTTTTGAATCCTTACCTTCCTAACTTGTAAGTTATGAAATAAAAACGATTTTAGTCAAATATAAGTACCAAATAGCGTTAAGTTAAATTATTACAGCTATTTAAGCTTACATAAACCTGTTATTAACAAATTATTACAAATTTTACTATCTCTAAACAATTTAATGTTAGTTTGTTAATAATTATGTAGAAATAAAATCATTTACATTACATTTCATATTGGAAATTTCTTGGTGGCTAATAGTGATTATGTTTTATCCAAATTTTTAATTTTGGTAAAAGATTAATAATGTAAAAAAGATATTAAAGTTACTTTGTCATTAAATAGCAGTCAATATGGTCATAGTTACTTAATATGCTGGTGGCCCCATATTTAACCTGCTTCATATACTAGTATATCAAAATATAAAATTTTTCATGTAATGCCTATTTTAAATGCCTACTTTAATTTGTTTACATGATTCCTTAATTGCTTGGATGAGCCTTCTTTAATTTAAGAAAAAAAGTTGAAATTAAAATGATAAAGATATAATACCAAGATAATAAATATTAATTTCTATCTATTAATTTTATGCTACTCATGAGACTATTCTGTTTAAATGAACAAATACATATAATCTATATTTGTAAATAAAATTAAATTATCTGTTTATTATTTTAAAATAAATATGATCTCAAGTATCATAGTAAATATATCTCAAGAAAATAATTGACTTGTTACTCAAACATATAAAGACTGTCTTTCTATTTGTCCAAAAATGGAACTCTGAAACTGCTGGACTGATTTTTTGGTAATTTTTACTAGAAGATAGAGGATGTTATGGTGCAGCATATTCATACTTTTTGTTTTTTTTATTGCTTTCTGCTCAGATCAAATGTTGCATTTAAAATGATAATTTTCTTACATGGTATACATACAAATACTTTTAAAGAAAAAGTGATCGAAAAGAAAGAAATATAATTCTTGTAGGCACAATATGCATATTATAATATAGTGAATCCGAGAACATTGATTAAACGACGAAGCCGCGAACAGGTTGTTAGCTTTAATAACAGATGAATTTATTATTTAGTATTTACTTACTTATAATCAAAATTACTATAATACATACATGAAATAAACTTGCTGATATATTTATGTATATTTTTATTGTAAACAAGTAAATGTGGTATAAGTAAAGTCAGGGAAATAAAGAGAGAGAGAGTGAGAGTTACATATTATTACACTTATACGAGTTATATTTTAACAACTTCCGCCAATCATAGTTTTGTCAAGAATGCGGTACTGCATATCACGTGTGTTGAGTTTAGCACTCGGAATAACTTTCGATTGTTTCTGCCGACCACTAAACGTCAGCAGTCCAGAATTAGAAGCTGACAGTGTCCAATATTCTATCCATATAGCAAAGCACATTTTAGTAATTATGGACTGTTTTTTAGGCGGACTCTACTATCTTGTAATAGAAAATGATCAGTTTTATCCATTGTTGCGTATGCACTTAGGTATTGTTCTATTGTTATATCAACATTCGTTAATATAATTTTTTACTGTTAATATCCCGATGCAAGTGAAGTTAAACTTTGGTATGATCCTTTAACCCTTTTCTTACTAGAACGGGAAAGTAAAAGCATATTGTTCTCCAGGTGGTAATCAAACCTAAACCGTCCCGTTTACAGTCAGATGTAGACGATAGGTGACAGCTTTGTCCACGTGGACATTACAACATTGAGCATCTTATATTATTTGAGTTTTACTTAAGATGATGATTATCTTCTATGTTTATATATCATTTAATATTGCTCACCCAACTTGGCAGCTTACTTATATGTCTTTTTCTAATTCTTTATAATTCTATTAAATCAATCGAACTTACATCCTTCCTAAATCCGCTCAATAATTGCGATGTGTGTGTGATTTTAGTATAGAGAGAAGAAACTTCCTTTTTCTTTTTCTTGCTCAATATTACATGGTAAAGGCATTCTGCTTTTAAAATAATGGCTTAATTTTTTCTAAGCAACAAAAATATATGGTAAAAAGTTTTTGTATGCCTCGCTTATTTTGCGACCGATTTGCCTTTTATTCATAATAGTTTTACAAAATACAAACAATGTATTTTTTATTGCAATAATAGCATAAATAGTTTAATATCACCATATAATGTCTTCGTATAACCCAGACGTAAAATAACTAACTGAACAGTCAGCGTCTGTAAGAACGAATTAAATGTTAATGGACATAATTAATATGACCCTAGATTGTTCACCGTGTAGCTGACATCTGCAGAGAGTTGAAACATTTTTTATAAATTTATTCCTTACTTGTAAAAAGGAAGGCGAGATAACGTAATAAAATAACATTAATATATTTATTGGCAGTTGAGTCGTCATGATCATCATCAAATGATAAAAATCGAAAAACTAAACAAAATATCAAGAAAAATAATCAATTCATCTTATTCTGAATGTGTTTTCGTGGATAGTTTAAATAGTTGTTATAAAAATAATAAAAGCTTGATTATTATTTTATTTTATGTGAGAGATATAACGTAATGTTCTCATAGAAATCTCCGAAAATAATCTCCTGGTGCTGGCTTATTCCCCTAGGAAGCTTCTCCTACATGCCAAATTTCAGCTATGTCAGTCACTCAGTAACGGGGGGTACGTGCTATATACCCAATTGAATATGAACTTGAAAATGAAACTATACAAATATATTAAAATGTATGTGAGTTGTTACTTTAATTTCCCTGTATATTGTAAAGTACGAAAAATTAGTACGAAAAGCGAATTAGTACGAAAAATTGTATTTACCGGCTTAGCAAGATTTTTTATCGATGTTAATAAATAAGTGCTTTTGGTATATTTTTATGCCGTGGATTTTATACTGGATTATCAACCAGCTCGCGGCTTCGCCCGTTAAGTAAACTGAAATGCGATGGAGTTTCTTCGTTTTTTACATAAAAAAAATATTTTAAGGACTGTATATTGTTAAATATAGGTTCGGAAACGACCCATCATTATTTAGTGATTTGTAAAAGCAAAAAAATATTGTAGGTTAGAACACATATGCCATTGCGGACGTTTTGTCTATAACTGTTAAAGAGGTACAAACTCACCATAAGTTGTTTTGTTATAACTAAAAAGGTAATTTAAAGACAGAGTTTGCGAGGAAAACCACTAATCGGTTAAATATTTCCTATATAGTAATATCATCAATTTGCTCAAAACTTAAACTTATACACTAAAACTTTTTCGAAGATCACTCCACTATTAATAATAAATATAAACTACGACATTTAACCAAAAAGATGACATCAAGTATTTTATACCATTATATAAGTAGTAATTTATAGTTAAAATAATTATATTTACGTGTAGTTTATCCAACAGGTCAACATATTATAACAGAGTCCTCCGCCGAGTGTGTCTGGTTGTTCGCCATAAACTCGAAAAACATTGAGATTTTCATACATTACATACTAAATAATTTACTGCCGTTGAAAATCCGTCTAGTCCAAATACCTAAATTCATTATGCTCCAATATATTTAACTATTAATTATGCTCAGATTGAATAAACTATTTTTTTTTAATTTTTATTATTAATTATTATTGCTAATACGAATACTTAACATGCTAATTAAAACCATTATATATGATTTAGTAAAAAATACCAATCATACCGATCACTATACTATTTTTATATTAGCATTTCGTGTGTGAACTGCTAACCGTATCTAGAACACCGTATGCGCCCTATTTATACGCACGATCTGCTATATGAACGAAATAAAACGATTTTATTGATAGTGTAAAAATCGTTTTTATTTGCATAGTAAATTACTAAAGGTGACATGAAAATTTTAATATATTTATTATTATGTATAAACATACAAAATGTTTGAAAACTCAACATCAAGCGGATAAAAAGTGAAGTGATAATGTCTAATTAACTGTAGCAAAACTATAAAATTTATTGTCTGGTCTTTTGCAAAACGTAGGATGCGTTATTTTTCTAGGTTTCCGTATTTTTGCAGATCGCATCGTCTACATATCGTATAAATGACAGTGGCACTTTCCTGGTGAATCGTCTTATAGGATTATTATTTAAAACTTAATTATACGACATTAAAATATACCCTTATGTTACGTTAAGGGTACTTTAGTACATATCCTTTATTGAGATTAATATTAAATCCTGATAAAATCTCTAATATAAAACTAAGATTTTATGTGGACTGAAGCTTAAAACTAAGATTTCGTTTCTGACTTTAACATTCAAATATAGTTCAAACGCAACAAATGCAACATACCTACATAGAAAGGAGGCTGGTTTGGTCCTGCGTCAGTATGTGTCTTGTTTTTGATACCTAAACAAAAAGATCAACTGTGAATAAATATTACCTTAGTTTACTCTTTCGTATAACAAATGTTAATTATTTTGTACAAATATTTAAATCATTATTTAATAATTGTATAACTTTAAAGTTTTTTTTATTTATAAATACTATAATACTTTGATCTATATTTTTTTCGTAGTATGTTTACGAAAAAACACAGTAATAAGTTTAAAGACATTAACGACGATTAAAAAAGTATAAATATTATTATATTTAGAAGATGTGTATAACAGCAATATTATTAATAGTGATTTCTACGAGCCACGATTGCCATAAGTTATTACAAATATAAACAGCTGGGATATCTGTTTTACTATCACATTTTGAATTATTATTTTGGCAGCGTTTGATCACGGATGCGTTTTGTCTTCGCTGTATGCTGCGCGTTGTTTTATATTAGTATTTATAGTACACGATACTCTTCTCATTAGATAGTCCGGGAAATTAGGTCGATGACTTCGTGAACTTCTAATTTCAAAAATGTATCTTCGTAATATTCCTTACTTGTGTGCCAGATTCTGACCAACAATCTTTTTTTTGTTTCTTTTGCTTAATCTTAGTTTATATAATGAAAAAAAAAATGTTATTAACAAATCTGCTATGCAAATTAAATTTTGAGGTAGCTAAATGTGTTAAAATGTATACATCCCATTTATTGACCTAATGTCTCAAGTTATATATGGTTTAAAAGAAATTTAATGCTGTCATTGACCGACCTACATATTTTGTGGTGGAATGATGTATTGCCGAATGATACAGCCAACGCCACGTATATTTAGATACTGGTGGATTTTTTCGAGGTCACGCTAGAGACAGCGAAGAGGGACTCGGTGATATTAATTACGTCATAGGCCGCACACGCGCCATGAACGTTTTATTTTAGTGTTAATTGTAGACGTAGGCACAGATCTCACTGATGGCAAATGGGTATTCGAGTTGCCAAGGGCTGTATATTTCTATACGAATTAAACTCTTATATAATTAAATTTGCCCATATATTTAGAAAAAACGTAAATTCAAGTGAATATAATATATTGTATATATATTTTATTTCTACTCTAGTCATTGCATCTTAAATATTTCCTTGAAATCCATAGTTTTTTTTTAATGTTCTAATGTTTCTTCAATCTGTCAATCTACTTTTTCTGAAATAACAAAATTAGATTTTCATAACTATTCGGTTTTCATTTCGCATATGTGAATTGCAGTAATCGTGCGAATAATATTTAGCAATAACATTTATATTCAATTAGTAAACTATGATTGATGTTATTAACAATTAAAATAAAAATAAAAATTATAGTTATTAAGGACATAGCGAATAGTACTAATGTAAATACATTTTTATGCATTGCGATAGTGATTTGATAATGTAATACAACTATTGAAATATTTTTTAACTTGTCTTACTGCATTTGCGATCTTTCTAATAAAGTGTAGTGACAATCACTTCATCACTTCTAAACAACCTTGAATATTATTTCTTTATCGTATTGCTTGCTGTCTCCTGTTCTTGTCAAATACAGAAACGACAGTTACAGATCTTGGGCATCTGTAACATCTGGAATATTGCCAATTTACAATTTTGAAAGTACCTTATGCAAATATAGTGTTGTCACAAAAATTACATAAGCCGTAGTTGTGTAGTTCTTTTAAATTAAATCTTATCTTTTTTTTATAATTTTGTAATTTTTAATTTATAAATTAATGCGATTGAAATATTTATTAATTTACATACGCACATTATAGTCAACCTATTAAAATATGTTACCTGAAATTACGGTTTTTATATTTGTTTATTTATAATAAGATGTACACCATTTTTATAGTGCTTAGTGCCTTCAGTAATCACTGCGTACAGAGCATCGACACGCGCCAGCGACTGTGCCACTGACCCTGTGGTGGTTCCATACTGATGCACAATGCATTAACGTACTATAAAAGCACATTATAAGTTTGCACTGCAGCTTGTTTAATTACCTTATACAATTATTTCATACTATCCTATCATCTGTTGCGTGTCGAAAAATTTGCAATAAGAAAACACATCGACCATATCACTCAGGAAAATCTGAAAAATGCTATACAAATTAACAATTTTGTCATGTTTGTATATTAAAAATTATTATATCTTAAATAAATAAATTGGCTGATATATCTAAAACAAGGTTTATCACAATAACCGTATTCATTTTACCTTCTACCATAATTTTTCAAACAAATTCTAAAAATAGTTTATTGTTATTCGCCATGGTTGTAAATAAATGTATAGGATATGTTGAAAAAGTATAATAGTTGCGAATTATTACACGATATGAATATGAAAGAATTTCTCATAAATAAGAAACTTCATATTACTCATCGATTGTAAGTATATGTACATGTACTGAAATAAATTTAATTATTCATTATTACAGGCTTGCATTGATGATAATTTGGAAATGGTCGAATTTCTGGTGGAGCATGGAGCCGACGTAAATAGAGGAGACAACGAGGGCTGGACTCCCTTACACGCAACTGCATCGTGTGGTTTTATAAGTATAGCTAGGTAATTGTTTGTATAATATGTCATTATATATTACGTAATGTTCATAGTGTCTCTGTCGAAGATCTAGGTCCTCGAACATTGTTACAATAAACCACAGTATGTAAAATTTACATTAAAACTAAATAAGCGATTGAATTCAATTTTACTATCGTAAGCAATATAAGTAAATACATAATACATAAATTTTTTAGATTTTATTTTTCAAGTACTTATGGTAATGGTTAGTGAAGTGAGTAATGTAATTGGCGCTAAGCTGTATATTGGGAAAAATATTTTACTAGTACTGGTTGGAATATTTCAATCTTGCTATTTGTAATAAATATTTATTATTATATTAATAATAATGCGATACTTCGATCGTTAAATTGTAGGTCGTTTAATTAAAAACATTTTATAATTTATTAGTGTAAACAAGAACTGACTCATTTGACCCCGTCACGTTAGGGAGTTCCTATATTCATAGTCATCCATTATCAATATTTATTGTATTTTGTTAATTGCTTGCAAACTATTCGTACTTAATGACACATACTTATTATTAGTATTATTTTATAGGGTAGGTAGACGAAAGTTAGTGTCAAGACTCCGTTCTTGAATTGAAACAACGTCTTTGTCTTGTTCCCAGGTCGAGGAAAATAAAAATAATCCATTCTCTCTTTTTGATGATTATGAACTAACTCTGCTAGTAACTTTTGCTGTATTTAATTGTTATAATTAATTATTTCCATATACAAAATTATATAATTAATTATCTCACTATATAAAATATAGTGGCGTTGAATTCCACCACTCAACACACAATGCCTCGAAAAAGGCGGAAAGCGGGGACGGAGAAAGCAGGGACTAAGCAACGGAGTGTCTTAACACTAGGTTCCCACGGTTCGTGCAGTTCCATCTGCCTACCCTGCTAAGTGCGGGATAAAGCGTGAAACTAAAAAAAAAACTAAAAGAATATAAAATTAATAGTATAAATACCAAATTTTTTTATTTTATCATAATTTTATATCATAAATTTGAGTGTGTAAGTACATATAATATGTATGTGCAATATTATTAATTTTTTAATAAACAATATTTCAGATATATGGTATGGCATACATTTTTTAATACCTTTTTTGTTCTGTATTTTAGGTACCTCCTGGAAAATGGAGCGGATGTAGCTGCTGTGAATTATGATGGTGAACTTCCAGTTGACATTGCTGAAAGTGATAAAATGGAAGAATTGTTGCAAAAAATAATTGACGAAAAAGGTTAATATGTTTATATCAACTGGTTTATTATCTATTAGGGTGAAATTTAATATAAATAATATTACACAATAAAAGATCAGCGATGGCAGAACAAAATAATATTATAGATATGGCTAACAATTACTATTAACAATAAAGTTTTGTTATATTATAGGTATAGACTGTGAAAAATCGCGCAGTGCAGAGGTTGACATGCTTTTAAGCGACGCGAAGAATTGGGCTGCAAATGGTTACGTTGAAGTGAGAGACCCTAAAACAGGCGGGACGCCATTGCATGTCGCTGCGGCCAAAGGATACATAGATGTACGTTTTTAATTAAGTTAAAATATGTTTTATAACATGGACCTTTTGTAAAATTTAAGATTAGCAAGCAAATTATGTGAAATCAAATTCAAATTACAGTATTACTATTATTGTTTGAAATATATTTAAATTATTTAAAATTGTTTCAGTCTAAAGTGGTTTGATGACGGTTACTGCTACAATTGTAAAGTAGTTTACTTTTTGAATTGTAATGCCTTTTTATTATTTCATTTTTTCTTAGAAATAATAATTTAATTTAAATTTTTTACGTTACCAAAATTGGGTATAGTATTCACAAGAGATAGAGAGATAAATAATACAATAACTACTTCATTCTTTTAGGCATTTTATAAGGTAATAGATATTCTTGATATCGTCTTTATATCAATCTTTCAAGTGTATTACAGTGGTAATTTATACTTATAAGTTCGTATCAAATCAATAATAGACGCGTATTACTTGTTTAAATATCCATATTAATAAATTGTTTGTTCTAATAAATATGGTAGCATGAATTGAGAGTATCAGAGTTTGAAATTGAACTTAATATAGAGCATAAAGGCAATTTTAATTTTTTTTATCTTTTCACCCTTCAAATGTGATACGAAATATAAATCAAATATAATCAGTTGCCGCCGGCTAAGGCATCTCATGTACTTCGGTGAGATTTTACATGATAACTATACAATTTCTTTTACTAAATAATTTTCGATTGAACTAAAAACAGAAAGACTTGCGTGTTAATTTCTTAATAAATTTATTATTTCATTACATTATTACAATTAAATACAGGTGGGACAAACTCTGTTAGAACAATGTGACGTAGATCCAGACTGTGTAGACTACGAGGGCTGGACGCCTCTCCACGCAGCAGCTTTGTGGGGACAAAAGGAAGCCGCCGCACTGTTGCTGAAGCATGGCGCTGATCCCAGCCTGAAGAATTACTCGGTATACATTTTTATGCTCAATTTTCGGGCTAATATTTAACGCTAAAGATTTAAGATCTAGTGTTTTATAATAATTTCTAAAATACGCTTAAAATACGCAATTAAATTATTTGAGTGCTTTTTATTCGAGAACGTCAACTATTTATATTGACCGGGAAATCTATAGCCGTTCCCTAGGAAAACATATGGCGTACTATAAAAAATTGTTACCTATACTTATATAGTCATATATAAATTATTGTCGTCTTATACAGGGTCAAACATGTATGGACCTGGTCGACCCGAGTATATCAACATGGCTGGCTGAGGCATCGCTCAAAGCACCGCGTCGCGTCAACAATAACAACAACAACAAACGTAAGAGGAGTCCGCCACGAATTGACGTTAAGAGAGTCGTTGAGATACAAATTGCCGGACAGACAGATGTTATTAATGGTTTGTTTTTTTATATACTTGTTATTATTATTATTATTTATTCGTTTACATAGACATTACTTCATATTTTAATTTGAATATTCGCTAATAATAATCTTTTTATTTTATTTGGTACACACCATCAAATATTTCCAATAGTCCATTTGTAATATCAAATTGAATTTATTTTTCCTATGTGTTGTTTGACTGCAGTTCCCTCTTAAAAAATCACCGCTGATCTTACTATAAAAATGGCACAACTTTTGTCCTATAATATTTGATAAATAATTTACACGATTCTTCACTTCTGTTAGTCACCAACTCGTTTCTATTTTTCTGTTTCTTTCTGTTTCTTTCTATTTTAATCAGTTAATATATCAGGAACCAACATTTTGTGCTGACATTTTCCTTTTTGCCTCTATATTAAGTTCAAGTGGTTCAAGCCAAAGTAATAAATACTAATACACCCGTGATCGTATAGGAATTCATTCCATAAACTAGTCCTTGCTTATTCACGAAATCTAATAGCAATTGTTTTTTTTGCGATTAGGTCAATTCAATATTCTCCCTTAATGTAGTAAATAAATATTACTTAAACAGTAATATTTTTTTCCTTTTATACTATAAAAATTATGCGCCTTTGGACAGATCGCACACCGGTCAAAGTCGTCTAACGCTTTCTTTTGGCGGCCTTTTGTATTTTTACCAATAGTTACGATAACTAGTAACTATTAGTACCACTGCATTCTCATTTACATTTTACCTTCGATAAAAAAATAATTAAATAACATAAAAAGTTGTTATACCATAAAAACACTCCATCGTGTATAAGGCGTATTTGCGTATTCCTGAAGACAAATAGTTTGAGGCGCAATTAATGGTATTTATATTTATCTATGAAAAATTGCACCTCTGATTTCGAAAATTAATTTATATAAGAACGTAACTAACGTAAGAACAATACATTAATGAAGCTATGCTTAATTTTTAATATACGTCAAATTTAAATGTCTTTTTTTGTTTTTGAAAGGATGTTTGTCTAATGTGAAATTATTATATTATATTACTGATAGTAATTATTTTTAAATATGGCTCTTTGTTTGGTCTTTGGGCAGGTTTCCATTGTGTCAACATAAAAAAAATCTGAGGGCAGATTGACAAATTATTTCCGTTCTACAAAATCATATACCGTAGCGTAATAGGTAGCAATCTAATTGACATTTCTATAAAGTTTAATAGTGTAGAGCAAAGATAAAGGTGAACCAAAACATGGCCAACCCTTCCCGGTCATAACAAATCTTACGGCTTAAATGTAGATTGGACGAAGCTTTAACTTTAAATAAAATTTACCACTGCAATTGAATCATTTCAAGATATTTTTTAAAAATACAAGAAGTTTACAAAGCTTACACTGGAGTGACAAGCTTGAATTTTATAGTAGTGCTGCTAGCTTCAGAGTGAATTTAGTTCGGCAAACATTTCTGCTTATACGTACTTTTTTACACAACACATAACCGTGAAACTTTGAAAAAGGTGTAATAATAATATAATAATAATATTCTTTATTGTACGCCCATAAAAACACCAAAAAGAAAATAAGAGACGTACATGAGGCGACATTATCGCTAAAATAGCGATCTCTTCCAGAGAATCTTAGGGCATAGGACATAGAGAGTAGAAAGGGTGGGCATGTGAACAATAACTATAATAAAAATAGTAATAACAATAAAAACATACACTTATTAGTGTACATATATTAGTAGCAAAAATATTTAATGAGTTAAAATACATTCGAATATGAAATTTTATTTATGCTACTATAATCATATGTATTATATACAAAGATTAATAATTAAACATATTTATATATACATAGATATATACATTGTTCTCAACTAAATTATGACCATACTTTCACAAAGATAGATATGTACAACACAAATAATGTTACCTTTTTTGACAACGTGACAGTTTTTCTGTTTCTCTATCGAATTATGTATATTAATTCCGTTTTAGATAAACCTCCAGCAGTTCCTGAAATAATTCCCAAGATATCGGAAAAACCGCCCAAAGGGCGTGCTGTGTCGCCTGAGACGACTGAGCCGGCAGAAAACACGATCGCGGATGAAGCACCTTCTTGGCGTCGATCCGCCTCATTTAGGAACAGACAGCAGGATAATACACGTAAGTTATATTAATTCCTTATGATGCCTAGCACTAGTCTTTGTCAAAAAAACCAAGTATAAAACAATCAATTATTCCGACTAGGTTATAAATTATTACGTACTAATGAAGAAATTTTGTTTTTATATGGGGAGTATGCTACATGAATATGCCATTATATAGAAACAAGCATTATATAGAAACATCTATCCAAAGTCTAGATTTCAACACTTGGCATAGGTTCTAGATCACTTTACTTTTGATATGTATATATAAAATTTACACGGGGAAATATAGCGAAACTCCACATAATGTGACATGATTAACATATAATGTATATTGTAATGTATTAATATTACAAACAATGTATTATTTTCATTGTATGTATGCTTTGATTTTGTTTATTTCTTCGTTTTAGAGACGCGTTACAAAAGCTTGCATGGTAGATTCAGAAAATAACCATCTAAAATTATTCGAGAATTCACGATAGTAACTCACTAGATTTATTTGTATATTGGAATATATTAAATTATCTTCTTACTGAATTTTAATATTTTAAAATGTTGCCTAGATTTGCAGTATTAAAGAATTTAGCATAATTTTAAAAAATATGTTAAAATTGATAATATTTTTGTATGAATTACGCATAAAAAGTTTCCTTGTAACCTAATATATCATATACATATTAAAACCAATTAAACTCCGAAAATCTGAATTATTTTTATGTACATAATGTAAAAGCATAAGTACATTTCTAACAGATATTTATGTAACAATACTACTGATTTATCTTATATAACTACCAGAGCATGAAGTGGAGCATCCATGTAGAACTGACATGATGCATTTAGATCGGAATAAAATATAGTTTGCTATCAGTCTAACAGTTATATTTAATTACACTAACATCAAATTAGCAAAACAATAATTAAGTCACTTTATTTTTAAAAATATGTAGATTGTGTACCATGAGTCTTTTGATATGCTTGTTTACAATTAAACCCAAATTAATGACAGTCATATTCATAACTTTAAATTGAGTCACATATTATATACATATATTTTTTAATTTCAGGTGAAAGCAAACCAGTTAACAACAACTTGGATAATGATACAATATTGAGAAGAACTCACAGCTTCGAAAACGACAAAACGTTAGTTTACTTACATACGTTATTATGGATTATATTTTTACATACTCGTTTCAGATTTCTATACCGCCAGCATCAGCTTCAATGCTTTTTAATGTTAATTTATGTTCTTGTTTTAAAGCTTATGAAAATAGTATTCATACATAGACCTCATATACATATTTGGGTTAAATATGGGAGTGTGTATAACATTTTTCTTAAATGTTAAATATACACCCATTTCGAACAGGTCATGTTATTTAATATTTATTTGTTGATTTAAACAAATTCGTATATTAAATTGTTTATCAGAATGATACTTGATAGTTGTGATTTATCAGTGTAAAATAGCGAATAATAAATATGTATACATATAAGAGGTAAACCTCACTGATTAACTTACGTATGACCGCAGAAATTACTAGAAGATTTACTACCTAGAAGATTCTAGGTCCTAATAGATTACTAGAACCGATTTAGGAACGTGATAATATATACTTATTTAAAAAGCTGATACAAATATTATGCGGTCACAGCAAAAATCAAAAGTGATCATTATTTGAAGAGAAGTGAAGCGACAATAGTTGGTATTGTTGTAATCGTTCATGATCAACTAACACCAATTAAAAATCATCTAATTTTTATTAATTAAAATCATTTTTCACTTTCATACGTCCATCATTACATTTTGTTCTATTTAAATTTAACATAGACCCTCAAATGTTGAAATGTTCACATAGTAAATTGTTGTAAGTACTTCGATGCCAGATGTAGATGGTGTAATGTCATGTCATAGTCCGTGTACAGTGTATGTGTATGTGTACGTATGTAGCATGGTTGTGTGTGAACAGTTTCTATCAGCGCTACCGAGACGTCACGGCGCGTATTAAGGCGTCTTCGTGTCCGTCCATACCGCCGCCCACAGTGCAATCCGCCATCGAGAGGAAAAAACAGGACACTAACACCACAGAGAGTACTAATGAGGACGTTCACACCAGGTGCTGCATTATTCACATTGGTTTCTGATTTGCTAATACAATATATGATAAAAATATAAGATAGGCATTTAATATGGTTGATAAACCGACATGCAATTGTTAATTGTAGCGTCATTTAAAAATTATTGGTCTAGTTATTTATTCTTTCCTTAAATAAAA
This sequence comes from Dione vanillae, assembly GCA_037178615.1. Classification (NCBI taxonomy): domain Eukaryota; kingdom Metazoa; phylum Arthropoda; class Insecta; order Lepidoptera; family Nymphalidae; genus Dione; species Dione vanillae. Next base: position 3,861,557 of record JAZFAU010000009.1, on the reverse strand, counting down.
TAATCTAGTACTAATTTTAAATTGTAATTTATCAACTCATTTCTCACCCCTTACGGTTTATTACAAATGTTTTTATTTAGTTAAATTAGAGAAATTAATTATACTACGAAATTTGAAACCAATGTATACATTTAAATTAACTCATCAACTTCAGCATTTGTATTAAAACTTTCATAAATTACTGATATCCTAATATATTAGTTTATTGTAATGCGAAATACTCTTATGAAGAATTTGTAAGAAGAGTGTAAATAATGAATGAATACTTATTATCTTCGATAGAATCAGTCCAGCGGAGAGAAGAGAGAGGGAAGTGAACACGTGGAGCTCGCCATCCACTACAAGTACTACAGCCAGTCCCACAAACACAACTACACAGACTATTAGAAGGTGAGTGGCATACTCTACTCTACTCTGTCTACATAAATTTAAATGTTGTACTAGTTTAAAAACACTATAAGATATGAAAATTACAGCATTGTTGTAAGTAGTTTCTATATAGTAAAATGGTCGTATTTATTATATAATACATTCAAATTGGGTATACCATCTTCATAATTAGCTAATAGACAATTTATTATTCTGTTGAATAATTATTGTAATCTTAGCCCATACTACACTTATAGATATGGAGAAAATGACGATTGCCTTTTCCGATATGTTATGTTTTAAAACATGATATGGCTAATGTTACTTAGTGATTTACAAGACAGACAGACATATATTTATGTTAAGTAAAAATAACAGTGTTTTAAGTTAAATAAATCTATACATTTTTTTCTAAGTAAATTTAGTTTGATATATAATAATAATTGTATTTGTTTAGAATTTGAAGACAAAGAGTATGAGAAAAAATATATTATAATTGTGCTACAGTTGTTTATTTTATTTTTTTACAATGAGATGGAAATAAGTTTAAACATTTGTTTTCCTGTCAATTTTAAATAAATGTATGGTGGCGGGATCGTTTACTATAGAAAAGTTGTGGCTTGATATATGTTATATAATATATATAATACATATATATATGATGAATACGTGAATGAACATTAGGATAATTAAATTTGATATGTATGTATGTATATAAAATAAAAATATTATTGTACGGGTAATTTCGTAGTATTATCTAGTTGAATACTGTATCTTGTAGTAGTATATAGAATCAGTGAATCCGGTGTGAAATAATTAATTAGTTGTTGTATATACAACAGCTCGTCGGAGAGCGTAGAGTCGAACAGTAGCAATTCAACGCCGAGCTCGACTACGCCTACCAAACTATCTCCTGGGAACATATTCAAGAATTTCTTCAAGTACAGACGATCTCTTGGAATATGAGTAGATAACTATCTGGACACGCAACTTTTATAATATGAAACAAGTTATATATGTTCACAATTATCTATTTGAAAACGTTTATATACAAGCATTATTGCATTTGTATACAAATGGTTATCGTGTCCACATAGTGTATGGTTTTTGTACAGCTTAGTCCTTTGTGATCGGACCTTTTATTTGCGTATAGCAGATTTTTTGTATTTTGCATGGTTGTTATTTATTTTTTTTATTTTTACATATATCTATTAATGTTATATCTATATTTATTTATATAATAATATATTCAAATGGTTTTGCATGTAAAAGTAGTAAATATTAGAAAGTGTGAGTTTCTAAAGTGGCTTGTTTTTTTTTGATAATTTAAATGTGATTATTGGTAACTAATAAGAAAATTTGCTTGTAGATCATTTGTGCCTCCAGTTCGAGACGAAGAGAGTGAAACACAAAGGAAAGCTCACGCAAAGCGAGTCCGCGAGACAAGAAGATCCACTCAAGGGGTAACTTTGGACGAAATAAAGTCTGCCGAGCAATTAGTGAAGAAGAAATCTGGCAATGGTGCTGCAGAAGCCTCACCCACCAGTGTTAAGAAGGAAGATCCACCTGCGTCCGCTAATACGGATAACGCAGTAAGTAAAATTCGAAGATTTGAAAATATTTTCATATTACTATTTTTTTTATTTTTGTTATAAATAGTTAATAGTCAGCATTAGAGGTTACACTTGCAAAATTTACTGAAATCAATTTGTAAATAATATAACATAGAACACTTAGCAAATAAGTTTACTATATAAAGTTTGATGATTTTAGCATCTAATTAAAAAAAATAATGTAATGCTTGTTCTATAATGTCATCGTTAAGTATTTGATATTTTTACTTGTATTTAACACTTGTACATAGACTGTGTTTGAACTTTATATATACTATTTTATTATATCGTATAGTGACTACTCTCTAATGAAACCTTACATATGATTTCCTTCCTTCCATTGATCGAAGTTCTGTAATTACTCGCTTAGATGTTTATAGTGAATTAAATTGGTATTAATAAAAGAAATTAAATGGACACTTCGGCAAATTATGAATTATTAAACGTTTGAGAGTGGTTACATATTTCAATTATGTTATAAATTTACTTTAAATGTTTTAACATCAGGACATTATTTGTATTCATATGTTAATAATATTTAAAAGACTGACCAATTAGATGGTATAAGCACTAGTATCGTACATCATAATTATATTTAACTAAACTTTTTTATCTGACAAAAAAGTGGTTGATATTTCAATTAAATTTCTTCCATTCTCCAGTCATTGTCATAAACACCTAAAAGTGTCATTTAACGCAAATGCTTATACAACACTAAAGAAAAGACGTATTTCTTTGTTTAAAGTCTTTAGATTTAGAATCTAATTTAAAATATTACATTTCAAGTACAATTGAGTCTGTTACCGACACATCTTAAGAAATTTCAATTAATGAAATTAACTTAGGTATAAATTTGGTATGGTAAACATCACTGCTATCTAAATATATCACTTTTCGGAAAGCCTGAGCTACTTTCCATTTTATAACAATACTATTTTGTTTTGACCAAATATATTTATATAAAACGTGATACAATACCCCATGACACTAGGACTAACGTCAAACTCTCTGAAACGTCAAAATATCTTCTCTTTTTTGTAGTTTACTTGATTTTTAAATACGATAGTAAAATCTATGTAACATCGCTGCCAACACTTAAAAACTACAATACATCGTAATAAACAGTAATTTTAATTTGCCGAATTTATTACCAACTGGGGCTCCGTGCGTATATTTGTTTATAATGCTGTTTATAAAGCAATTTGATGATTAAATAAAACATGATAAAAGAACGGTGGACATTTGCCGATGTGCGTGTAGGCTCGCAGCGCCGCGGACGGGGGCAGCGTGGTGACGCTAGCGCTGGCTTGCGCGACCGCGACAGCAACGATCGCGGCCAACAGTGAGAGACGGCCCTCGTGGCGGCTCCGCCTCGACACTAATAAGGTCACTTAGGCCACAAATACCATACCATACCACGCGACTATCAATTGTTTGTTGTTATATATTCGTCACTCATTTAACTGTCTTGATTCTTAGCTTCGTAAGCAAATATACCCATTTTCGTATCGTCATCAGCAACTAACGATTAATTGTTCTTTTACTTTGTCCAAGATTTAATAGAAATATGGTATCATAACTTATTAATTTGATGTCCACTATATGTATTGTTACAAAACACACACACACACCACCCATTTTGTGTTACATATATGTATACAAGTAAATAGGTTGGTATTATTACGTAGAACGTTTTAAATATCAAATAATAGCAGAATAAGACTCCCTCAATATATTTTATTGAAGCAATTGATAGCCGCGTATTCGTTATATGGGCTCTGATAATTTCGGAATTTGCGCATGGTGTGAAATATGGCAGGATGTTTCAAAATTGATGTTGCATACGTGCGTTCCTCGGTGTTTCGTTTTGGGCTTTATACGTTGCAAATATTGCAAAACTAATTTAATACAATAGTTTGTTTTTTAATTATTTATGTTAGAATCTAAATTCACATAAAAGTTTTATTATTATTGTCAATATTTTAAACGTATTCAGTCATACCATTACTAAATTCTCATAATCTTAGAAACAATAAAAAATGAACAGATTAATTGATTGATTGTTGAATATCGAGGTTGAACTTGGAAGATTTTCGAGTCAAAGTCGTTACAACTATGTAAGCTATGAATCAACATCAATGCCATTTTTGTGAAATTAAGTAATGGTAAACGCCAATCTTGTTTGTATGTAAAAAGTTATAACATTAATTTATTTAAAAATATAATGTTAAGGGTTTTCTTCGTTATGTAATATGTGTATATAGGTTACTAATTAATAATATGTAGAAATTTTTATGTGTTATGCTTTAAGTGTCTCATATTTGCATTCACTTATAAACATTCGCATGCTTACAATATGTGTGTTTGTGTGTAAATTCAACCAACGTATTCCGCAGTAATATTGAAAAATCATTAACTTAATGTTATAAAGTGAATGTCGACGTAGTTTAGTGAAGCTTATTAATGTATCGTTCATTTCTTACCCTTGGAATGGATGTGTCAGAATCGCGAAATAGGCGTAATAATAAAAAATAAGAGTAATTTCTTTTTCATTTCAAGGGTGGGAAATAATTTGTCAAGGTATTTTTTATTAAAAACTATGTCACACAACAGTTCGAGCTGGAGGACGCTGGTCGCGCGTCCCCGAGAACAAGTGCACCCGCTGCAGAGGCCACTGTCACTCTGCCGCTCCGACGTGCGGCTGCTAACAATACAAGCACCACCACAGCCACTACCACAACCAACTCAACCAATATAAATACGTCCACGAAGGAAGACACTCGCACTGGTAAACTTACATGCATATAATAATATAATTACTGATGCAATTCACTTCTTTGCGTAAAATTGTTAATTTTTATAAATATTTTCTATTTATTTATTCCTCTAAAGTAATTAAACAAATTACAAACTATCTTTTATTTACAAACACGAAGAATATTTTTTCTTAAATAGTATCCTTAAATCATTTCTAAATCCTCTGAAATATAAGTCCAGTTCAGTATCAGTCAAAAAAAGCATATTCCCGTTTGAAAGAGAGTATGTATTTAGTTATAAGAAATAGTTAATAATAATGTCTGTTCAGGCGAAGAAGAAAAAGAGCGAGAAAGTAGTTCAGAGAGCAAGTCGTCTTCGTCGCCGGCGAGCACGCAAGCGGCTCTCAACGTGATACAGCGTAGGCGACGGCCTAAGCGGCGGTCCACCGGCGTGGGACATGTTGACATGGACGTATGTATATATTGATATAATCTAGTATTAATATTTAGATTTTCATCATGTTTATGTGATTTCTATATATATACCAATAGTAATTCCTTCTATGATCTATTCACGAAATTTCACTGTTAAATGATGTGAGAGAGGGAAATTAAATATAATTGAAGTCGGGAGTCTGGCCGTTGCGTTTTTAGTCAATCGTGAAGTCTTCATCAATGCCATACAAATTTTTCAAGATTTTGTGAAGTTATTCTCTGGTATTATTATTTAATATTTAAACATCTATAAAAATCGAATGATTACGATCCATTATGATTTGTTTTTGACGCATTTTACAAGAAATTCGATACATAAACTATACTATACAAATTAAAAAAAACCATTACTTAAAAACAATTATTTAAAAAAAAAACTATCATTTTTTATTAAAACTGTAACAACATAACAAATTTGACATATAGAACGCCGATTTCAACAATTTTAAATATTTTAAATTCATACATTTTGAGATGCCAGATCCATATTTTACTATATCGAAAAGAGATAATAAGTGATGAGTGATAAATGTCTCATGTGGAGATTGAATACACTTGCATCGAGGGTCCTAGCCTATCGAGGTCTACGTTTCATTTTCCAACTATAATCATATATTTGTATATTCATTATGTATTAAAATCTAAATTGATACATACATATGGACGTGATGTCTAAAATCAGACTTATAATATTTTGTAACTTCTATTTCGCTAAGCGATTTCACACTTTATTTGGCTTAACGATCTATTTTTCTTAAATTAAAATTAATATCGAACGATATGATCTAACCGTTACTGTATATATCATATAAGGGACCGCCAGAGTGGATTAGTTGACGTAAATTTTCCGGATACAGAGAGGAAATAACGATGAATCAGAGGTGTGGGCGTGTGCGTCTATATCGGGTTATGAGGAGGCTATTCATGATGTACACTAAATATATTATAGTCATTCAATATGTGAAAATGATTATGCACTTTTATGTAATTTTAATATGATTTTAGTGCCTTGTTTCATCCTTGCAGTGTGTTAGATATAACGCCCAGAGCTTCAAGAAGAAATGATTATTGTTATTTATTAATTTAGGGGACATTGTGGCACACTAGCGTACGATTTGACTGTTGACGCGGCGGTCGTGATTTCGGTTCCCACTCATGCGTATGATTTTTATATTTGTTTTAATAATTATATGAGTCGCACCTTCGATTTTCTCTATGGATATAAGTTACACTCATATATATAATTTACAATTTAAAAAATAAGTAGTAATTTTTCAACTTTCACTAATGACGTGATAATATGGTGAGATTATTTATTATAATTATGTTTAGGACATCGTTAACGACCGCGGTGGAGGCGGCGAAGGAGATGGTGATATTGAGATTTCGCAGGTGAGTCAACTATTATGGCATTTACGTATAACATTTTGGTATTGATTCTAATAAAAAAATTTTGCGGAATAAGCTTAAACGGTTAGAAATGTCCTAATTTTGATATTTTGGGCGTATTTTTTGATGGATATATTGTTTTATTCTTTTTTAATGCATCAGTTTGTTCTCAGTATTATTATAAATCACTGCTGTTATAAATTACCCGGTCAAGATGAATAATCGATTTAGGTATTGTGCACTGCCAAGTTTTTTTTAAATATATATGCACTGTCAAAATAGAATACTCTCGTAAATTTGAGGACTCCATTTGTCCGTCAAACAGTACGTTGTGGATACAGACGTAAATTATTATTTCTTGGCTTTATATACATACAATTGGAGTAAAAAAACTGTAAAAAATGAATGAGTTAAGTATGTTTTGTTCATTTATAACAACTATATTAGTAACAAACAAGTCTAAATATGTATTATTTGAATATACAGTAACTTATTTCATAAATAATAAAAAAATCCATATTTTAGTGAAATAAATGATTGAGTATCATTAAATGTATAAATTATATAGTATTAAAATGAAATTGGTAATTTTAAATTTATCTAACGGTACAGTTTTATAATACACCAGATTTACATCAGATTCTAAACGTTTAGTACAGTGATAAAAATAGTAAAGCCTGTCTAGTGGAGTTGAAATGTTACGTAGGCGATTAGCTGTATGTCAGTGTTTGCTTTAATGACGTAAGCAAACATAAAAGCGACCATATTTTTGGACCTTAAATAAATACTGGAATAGAAGTTTTGTAATGTAATGTTTATTCTTTTATACTATTGACTATAAAATATATTTTGGTTTTTGATTGCTTTTCATATTCGTCAAAAATATTTCCTTGCAACCTGCAAGCAAATAATTTATTAAAAATGTAAAGTAATATAATGTCTATCACGTTGGAATATTTATACAAAGTTAGAATGAGATAAAAGCGAAAACGTAAATAAACGGCTAATATTAGCACTGGTAATTAAGAGTAGATTTACACGTGGTCCCTAAATTTCTAACAATATTTTACCAAACGATTTGAAATTGTCTGGTGTATAATATAATATATTTTAACTTAATTTTACAGTTTGTAAGTCTACTCTCTTTTTTAATTAACCTTCCAACTTCGACTCCTTCACTTATGCCGGCACAGGCGATGTTTATCTGGTTACAAATGTGTATAAAATGTGTAGGAACTCAATGTTAATTGAAACTTAAATATTTGAGTTTAGTGTAGTGTGTAAACTTAGATTTTCAGTTGATAGGTCGATATTTAGTTAATTCTTGTGTACATTTACGACATAATTTACTTTTTTTCACGGTATCAATACGTTGTATTAAAGCCATCGGCTCTCATTGTCAGATCATAATGCTAATTGAAAATATATTTTTAAGGAATTTTCTTGATTGAAAAATCCTAGATAAACTTAAATAAATCTTTGTCGACAAGCCCATTTGAAAAAAACTCAAAATATTTTAAACAAAATATTTTAACAATAAAATTGTGTCTATACATTGAATAACAAGAGGTTTCTCGTCATGAATCTGTGAACATAGAGTTCGTCGTCGAAAATTCCAGTCAACTATATTAGAGCTAAGTTAGTATTTGGGTCAACGGGATTCTGAACCAGAGCTGCGTAAACTTGAAAATAGATTTTATTTTTAGTGGTTAAAGAATAGATATCATCATTTCTTATGTTTATTAGGGTTAGTTAACGGCTGGTTTAGAAAACACATTCCCGGTTTTTATAATTTTGCGTTGTGAATATCGGTGTTAATGCGAGCTTGATTGGTGTTTATGACAATTTATTTATGTTTGGGATAATGTATGATGTTGGTCTGTTCGAGTCGCGGTCGCTTATTTTTAGCGCATGCGTACCTGCATGAGTAGGGCGGGCGCACGCATTAACTACAATATTCGACCTTCAAGTCTTCAAATAATGTGTTGTTTCTCACGATCGACAGCCAGTTGTCGTCATTAGTAGTAGTGATGTGAGTAACTTCTATTTGTGTTCTCATACTTCATTTAATATAAATAGTAAACTTTCCTTCGTCGACGATGATCGTTATTTCTGCAGGTGATGATTTTCTCACGTGTTTATTTGCATAAGTACATCCCTTACATGTGGTCGTGACAGTGTGCCATAGGCGTCTCACTCACACTATCTTCAAACCAGAGTTTCGAGTGGGAGTTAACAATATTTTCACTCCGTGTAGAATTGTAATAGTAAGCAGACGCTCAGTATGTTTTGAAATCGTGCGACGTTCACTGGTCTGTGTCTTATTTATATATATGATCGTCATGTGAGAGATGATGAGTCGAAAGCAAGATAGATATTCATCGCGGCCACGCAGCCTAACTACGCATTATGGCTCGTCTCCCAGTGTATTGGGCTCAATGATCGGAGGACAGTACAATCCATATTCAAATAATTATTCAAACTCGTACAGTTCAAGCGCTTATAGAAATTATAACCCTTACACCGTCGGTTTGGGGCGTCCGTCGTCGAATTTAAGTATTTACGGTGGCACGAGTTCTGGTTATGGTGGAGTGTATTTGAGCGGAGCTACACTAGGGTCATTAAATTTGATGACACCGGTGCTAAAGAAGTTGGACAAAAAGTTGTTAGCTAGTCAAAAAAACTTCAAGCCAAGACCTGTTCCACCAGCTGTGAAGGCAGCAGTTGAAACACCAGTGGAACTGGAAAATGTTGAGGCGCCGCCAGTGAGACCAGATAGGAAATCACGGACAGCGAGCAGTAGTAATCTAAACAAAGAACGATCGCGGTCACTTACTGATCTAGATTCTGTTGCCACGCTTAATTCGAGATGTACGAGTCTAAATTCAGTAGTTTCTGATGGTTACTGTGTACGTTTACCATGTTGTCCCTTAATTTTTAATAAGTGTGTATATATTTCATTTCCGGTTTATGTAACTATGTTAAAAGAAGTATACTTTGTTTTGGCTGTAAAATGAATAATAAAAAAAAAATATAGTATTTAACAAAAATAACAATACATAGCAATCACTTAAATATACTTTATTGGAAGGTGATAAATGTAATTTCAGATTAACAAATATATTTCCTCAATATGTTCCATTTTCTAGTCCGGCGGCGAGCGGACAGACGACGGCGAGGACCGTGACTACAAGGCGCTGTATGAGGCGTCACAGGGCGAGGTTCGACGCTTGCGCGCACTCCTCGCGACCTCCGAGCAGCAGCTGCGCGACGCCCGCGCTACCATCACCAGGCTTTCACAAGTGGTATGCAACTTGTTATAATTTGTCATTGTGCATACGCGAATATGCATACATATAATGAAAGTTACACATTATTTATATATTTGGATTGTCTTAAATAACTGCTAATTGAGCTTCACGTACATTACTTATACAATAGCTAATATAGATATGATGCATAATACTTTTTATAGCAATATTTATTAAAACAAGTGAGAGATTACCGTGAGGTTATTGTTATAATTTATAAAACCATTGACCATGACATGTGTTGACATGGTCAATTCTTTGACAATTTACAACAATGTGCAAGTCTCGTTTTATATGTACATAAGAAGATATGTATTTAAAAGCTCTTGAGTAATCCTCCGCCCACTGTCGCCTACTAATTATGATCACAGATGTAGCTTGACAAATTGGCTACAAACTGAAACTTTATATTTACATTTACTACTTGTTTTGACGAGAACGTTCGTTTACTTATATTATTGTATACAATAAGTTTTATTCAGACGCTATTATAATATAATTAAATGTGCAGCGGCGAAATTTGTGAAGACATACGGCAGACATTTGTTAAGGAATGTGACAGGATCAGCAATGCAATTTAATTTATTTTAGTATAAGTAATTTTCCTCTTTGTGCTATTTTGTATTAAGTTATAATGAAGAATATTTCTTTTCCAGAATCAGAATTCGTTGTCTGAAATCGAAAAACGAGAAAAGAGGGCGATGGAAAGAAAACTATCCGAAATGGAAGAAGAGCTAAAGGTAAGACGATCTTATCTCTTGTATTTCATCAGCTCACACTACACTATACAAGTAAACACGAAAGATTCATTGATCAATATTTATAATATATATCCATATGGTTCGACAGTCTCTAGTTTACTGTCTTACGGGCACACTTCAAGATGGCGCTTGTGTAGCTGCCATAGAGAAAAGACGAGTTGTAATATTGGTATTCGTTTTGTAGCAATTGCAAAAACTAAAAGCTGAGAACGAAAGGTTGAGGGCTGAGAACCGTGCGCTAACGCGGGTTGTTAGCAAACTGACCAACTCTGCCGCCAAATAGGTAAATGTGTTCAGTGAACGCTGCTGCGCTGGCGACACCTTGCGGCTCGGTCCCCCCCACCATTCATTTACCTAACAAATTAATCAATTCATGAAATATTTGAAATAGAACTACATGTTATACTTTGGATTGTTTCTAATAATATCTGTATTATGTAGATTTCTTCGCTTAGTGTGGTGTACATGCACAGTGCGATACAATCGTAATGCATTAACAGTTTGTTGGCGAGCATGCTTAAATAAGTGTCTAACAGAGTGCGACTACTCTCCACAGCGCTTTGTATATAGTAGTCAAATCAGTCTATTAGTTCTAGTCAGATAATGTTGTTTAACAATCACCGTTATGTGCATTTTCCATGGTCAATTTCAAAATATATCCTTTAAAATCAATAAATTTCCAGTATTTAATGAATAATTAGTTGAATTTTTTTATTATTATAAGGAATCCTTGCTTTAAATAAAATAGGTTTATAATTTTTATAATAAGTTATCTGGAGTATTTGTTGACGCACAATGTTGTGTAGCGTACTGCATGTCCGTCATGTGAATTTCAGAACAAACACAAAAATAACACTTTACACTTTGTCATTACATAATCGTCATGCAAGCGAGAAAATGTGACATCCAGACACAGATGTCGATTTTTTTTATATATGTTATACAAAAACAAAACGACAGTTATGTTAGATGATTACGTATTATGATTTATATTTATGTATTATATACCAAAATATGTCAAATATTTAATGTAATATCACAAAACACTATTATATACACATTGTAAATAGTCCTTTTCCTAATTTTACTTTACCTGAGACCGTGTGTTTCGACTATGATCATAATAAAACACTTCAATTGAATAGCATACTTAGAGTGACTGTGAAATAGTTTTGAAAAAATTGTACAGGAAACTTATTTAATATTTTTTGTGAGTTATACATAGCAACATATTCAATTGAAAGTGACACTTTAGAACGTATTACATTATATTTGTCGTATACTAAAACATGTCTACTATCTACAGTTCCAACAAGCTCTGCAAATAGAAAATCAACGATTGAAAGATGAAAACGGAGCACTGATAAGAGTTATCAGCAAACTGTCGAAGTGAGGGTTGGACGCGGACGGCACTCCGCGCCCTTTGCAGTAATACTGTCATATACACTTGTTTCCTAAATTGTAATAGTTTGTACATAACCTTTGGAGGCCTTGATCGTGTATTTTGCCGTAACAATCGATGTAAACTTTTCATTTTATACTTTGATACATGAATATTATAAAATAATTTGTGATGACTTATTTACTTGATGTACCGTATTTCTACGTACAATATAACACAGTAGTTACAAATGTTCGCGCCATTGCCATTAGTAAGGCCACATTCTCTCATGCCCGTAAGGCGTGACCAGTTACTTGGGTACATACGGGCGTTGCAAACTTTCTTCTTAAACAAAGTTTGTTACACGTCGTATATATCTGTTGTAAATGGAACTGAATTCCATCGCCTTGTCTTATTTTCATATGTATTCCTCAGTAAGATCAAATATTCTCTACCTTTTCAAATATTATTAATCTGATTTTGTCACATATCGTTTGAATAGATGATGAATTGTCGACAAGGTTTCAGTTCAAATTGTTAACTGACATAATACAAGCTGTAGACGCAAATTTAATACTATTTCTACCGCTATTTTCTTTTAATTATGTCAAAATGTGTCGTTGATAAAAATAAGTGGACATAGATAGGATGGAATTTAATGTTAATTTAGTTGGCATATTGGCAACTCGTTAACGTATCCTTATATTAAATATTTAGTCATGAGTGTATTTGTTAAATTGTGAATTAAATATATATAATTAAAATGATTTGATGGTAGAAATAGTAGTCAATGTCTTCATCAATAGTAAAAAGTAATTAGCGATTAAAATATTGGTGACATAATTTATCATAATCGGTACCGAGTACTTAAATATGAAGGAATTATTATAATACTTATTTAAATAATGATCTAGTACGTTACTTACTAGTACATCAATTCTGCCATACGTGGGTGTTTGACTGATATAAGAAATCATGTTGTTCCCTAAATAGCTTTGTGTTTATATTTGATGAATTCCTAAAAGTTTTAATGTAAAGTAGGTTAGCAGTTAAACTTTTATAGAGGGTACGCCCGCCATTACATTGTTTAGTTACACACAACAGTATAAAATGTATACATACATGAAATTTGCTATTTATTTCGAATGACTTTCAATATTTTTACGTAAATCACCAGTCAGTAAAATGATGACTTAATTTTTACGTTTTATTTTTTATGTACGTTAATTATGTATACTAGGAACTGTTTAATATATAACGCATATTGAATGTTTCAGCAAGAGTTTTTAGATGTTATACAAATTAGAAAGAAAACATATTTTTTGTAACTTGTAAATTTTTTGTCCTATGAATGTAATTTATCCTATGAATTTTGTGAATTATCAGATGTTTAATTTATGTAGTGTACGTGTAACAAAGTGAAGGCATAGTTTTTTTATATGTATAAAATTGTATTCTATATTAATCCTTAATTTTTTTTTCATTAAAGTTTTATTTATTTCCAGAGGTAAAAAATAAATAAAATATGTTCATTGATTTATTTGTACTTTTTTATTTTTTTCCTTTTTTACTGTTAAGTTATAATCCACTCGCTTCTAACATTACACTAAGTGCCTTATGGTTTTTTATGAGCGTGTGCTCCTTTTTTGGGAACTTCGTGTCTAATGTCGCGCGATTACTGGGCTTCCAACACAAAGCACGAGTAAATTTATTCATCTTCATCAAATTTCCTGCACTATAAATTATTTTGTTTCGTTTTTTTAAAGTGTTTTAATTCGACTTCAGTTGTTAACTTAGACAAGAAAACAAAAACCTACAAATCGCATATTTACTTCTGTTGTTGTTTTTAAACGTTTTGTGTTAATTAATTCTTAATAAGGTGTCTCAAGATTTTTAAAATGTTATTAAAAATATTTAAGCGGGTGATCTATAATGATATTTTTTTTTGTTTGAAAATCTTTGTTTTTTTTTTATGTTAACCATTAATAATATTAAAATATAGTCCAAAAACAAAACGTATGTAAAAATAAGTTTACTTTTTTAAGCTCCAACATTCATATAATCCAGTTAATTTAGATATCAGAGGTTACAAAAATTTGCAACTGAAAGTTAGTAGACTTGTTCAAATCACTATCTTAAATGAAGTATAAATAAATCCTCCAAAAATAGCATAATTACTAAAAACAGAAAACAAGACAATTACTAATAAAAATCTATTTAAATATTATTATCCCTAAGAGCCATAGCTATGACGATTCAAATGTTGAAATATTTTTTATCGTCATTATTAAATAATGTTGGATTGTTGGGTGAAAAGAGCCTCTAAATATACACGGCGGTAAAGTAAACCATTGTTGTTGAGTATTTTCTTATAAATTTCACTAAAATATAAACAAACCAATAAATGTTCACCTGAATTTTTGCAAATTTTTGTAACCTGACTCTTATTTTTAGATATCTAATTTGACCGACTAATAATAATTGTGTATACTATAAAGCTAGGGTATCTAGATTCTAGTGTTTATAACTCTACATCTCGTTTTACAAATTAATCCATTAGAAATTTACTAAATTTAATTTATTAGATCGTGTTATAACAAAATGCATATAATTGAAGAAAAAATGTTTACAAGAAAATTTACTTTTAAATTTACAATTTAACAGTTCTTGGAAATATATTTAGTAATTGCTAGGAATTCGAGAAACGTGTTTCTGTTGTTTTTTTATCGATTCCTATTGTAATCAATACATGTTGTGCGTCGATATACAATGTTAGGAAAATATTTGTATATATATATATATATATATATATATATATATATATATATATATATATATATATATATATATATATATATATATATATATATATATAAATATATATATATATATATATATATATATATATATATATATATAAATATATATATATATATATATATATATATATATATATATATATATATATATATATATATATATATATATATATATATATATATATATATATATATATATATATATATATATATATATATATATATATATATATATGTATATATATATAATACGTTAGAGATTTTTGATAAGTATTTGTATTTCATCTATGTACATTTATTGCATATTAAAATACCAAAACAAATAATCATGTATACAACGTAATTATATTAAAATTAATATACAAAACAGTAGACATGTTGGCATATATCTGATGACTGATAAATATTAACCTTGTATTGTAATTGTAATTTATCTCACTTTTTGTACATATATCTATTCATTACTGATATTTGAATTTGTAGCGGATATATAGATTTGTTGTATTGTAGATACATCGTGTAATTTTTTTCTCTGTGGACCATTTTATAACTATAAGTAATTCTTAATTTTATTAAGTATAAGATGTATAAATCAAGACAAATTTATTTCTTCTATAATCATCTTATAGTCACTGCCAACATTTTAAATTTTAGGTGTAACTATTTTACTCTTTAGGAAATCATAAAAATTTGAACCTGCGCCTCTTGGTAACCGTAGTGAAATTTTTACAAATTTCCGCTTCAGAAATAACATTGCTGAGAATAATCGTTTGGACCAAGAAATCATTATGAAATCAAGAAATAATATAACTTGCTAGAATATTTTATTACTTTATAAGTATTATTCAACACTAAAGAAAAAAAAATAATTAAAAAAAAATGAAATACCTCTTCCTACAGAGCACCTTATATGCCACTTAAGATAATTTAGACTAGTTCACTAGTTCAATGATTAATGAGCCGAGGCGGTTTCCTTATTTGCCATATATACCCAGCTACGTTCAAATTCTTATGTAAGTATTATTTTGTTCATCTTACTTTTTTGGTATTGGCTTTTGTGTAAAGTGAATGTAATAAGATGTGCATTTTACATTTAACATAAACTCATGTTAATGTATATCTATTTACATTTATACATTAAGTTTTATGTTATTGGCTATTACAGTTATCCTTATAATTATAATGGCAATATTTTTATTTAACTTATTTCATTATATTTTAGAATAATATTATAAATTTTACGGCCAATGTTACCGCTTGCTGATAAAATAGGTCTTAGATAGAAATATCTAGCAGATAAAAACTTGTTTATACTGTCAATCTTTATCTGGTAGACACAATTAACTACCAGCTTAGTTTAGCTTAGAAACTTTATTCGCAAACGGTGAAATTGGCCCTTAGTTTGTAATCGTATTACATATAAATGAGCACATTTTATGTGGAAAATAACAATAGTTACAATATTCTTGTTAAATATCCCCAATTAAATCATAATCACGTGTGAAGTTTAAAAATGTCTGTGTTATATTACTAAGTACTTATTTATTTCTATATTATACGAAAGAAGTGATGCGCTACATATCTATGCATATCTGTAACAGATGATATTACGTTGGATAAAACTATCTAAGTATTTATATCAGTTGCTATTAGTAGGTATCTACTAGAACTTGTATTATTAAGATCCTTAATAAATAATAAACATCTGCGGTTTCCTTATATCGTGTTCCTGTTTCTCTGAAAGTGTTTGCAATAACGACTTTTCTAGTATCTCTTCCCAAATAAAACTTTTATGTCAAATTTTTCCGAAGTCCTAAAAATTTTAATTTAGTGTTCATTTAGGTTAGCTTCTCTTAACGT
The DNA here is from genome assembly GCA_037178615.1 of Dione vanillae. NCBI lineage: Eukaryota > Metazoa > Arthropoda > Insecta > Lepidoptera > Nymphalidae > Dione > Dione vanillae. The sequence continues at coordinate 3,844,803 of JAZFAU010000009.1, read as the reverse complement.
ATCTCCTGAGGTGGTTGACTGATTTCAAAGCAACGTGTGCCACCGTCGGCAACGCATACATATAGAAAACTTGTTTTCTACTTGGTCTGCAATAAATATTGGTGTTGGCAGCGTGTTGTTATCAATTTTCGTTGATACAATTCGCTATCAAATATCTTCTCTCTACCACCAACCTGCTGATGATTTGCAGGTTTACCGTACAACATCGTTAGTTAACTAGCCCCGTACTATTGATTTAATAAATGATAATCCCGGATATCTATTTCAAGTAAACTTACGAACTTGTAGTAACTCTCGTTAAAAATCTAACTATTTATAGGCAGGCATGAATTGTTGTTATAATAAAGCCTCCTGAGAGCCACAGTTTTTTGAACTTGGTCGAAAGATTTTTGGAGCAGTCGCTAATTTTCATAGATTACAAGATTTTCTTCCTTTATCCACTAAGGTTCTGTTGGCAAGTTATCTATTACTAAAATTCTTGATTATTTTGATACTTATATCTCGATATAAGAAATGAGTATTTAGATAGGCTTGACCTTGTGACCTTGAGCGACTCAAAAATATGCCAGTAGCTTTCTATAAGACTTCGCAGGAATATTTATATTCTAAAGCTTGGGTGCTATTGAACCCTTTTACTTCCTCTTGTCTTAATAACGATTTGAGTTTTTAATTAACTCTCAAGATTGTTCTTTTCGATCCAATCATAACTTTACCCTTAAATTGCCCTCTTATGCCATTTCCTTTTTACCAACAACTTATCCTTACAGTCAAAGTTGCGTGCTGGACTTCCCTTTCTTCTTAATCACGGAATCTTAATCACTGAAGTCTCTGCTGAAAGCTCTATCAAGCTCTTTAAAATCCTCTAAGTAACTTTCTCATTTGTAGAATAATTTTCTTTATTTTGGAAATTACGTTGAATTTGTTTTGTATAGTAGGCTTTATATTTTAATTTTATGTATCCACTTATATATGTAGCTCTGTAGTTGTCCTTTGTTTACATAGATTTTTTCTTTTTCCTTATTAATATAATGGTTTTATGTATATGTATATTCTATAATGTTTCTCAAGTAGTTATTGTTTTATATAAGGATATATTTATAATATTGTATGTATGTTCATTATGAACTTTTTTTTATAGCTTTACGCTTTATCCCGCATATTGCAGGATAGGCAGAGGGAACTGCAGGGAACTAAACAAATATGAATTATTATATATGTATTTACTTAGGTATCAAGCAAGTACACCTACTGTTTTGGAATGCTGCTGTACTTTAACGTTACCTGGCAGAGGTCGCTTATAGCGATAATGCTGCCTGTTGTACATCTTTTTTTTTATGTTTCTTTGGTTATGTATATTTTATTTATGGTGTACAGTAAAATATTACCATTATTGATATAAATATAAACTAGATCAACCTAAATAACTGTTTTCGTCAAATACAACGAATGTCACGAGAATAAGATGTACAAAGTAAATTTTTAGTACATGTTACTGTGCTCGTGTACTTGGTTTTCGTATCTATATATTTATACTGTATTAATTGTAGTATTTTTAAGACAAACCTCACTCGTCTACATCTTCATATACCGAATTGGCAGTGTTAGACTATTATATTGATCGATAAGCACTGGAAAGGCTAATAAAAGTATGTTACAAAATAAATGCATGTTTTATTTTCCAACGTATTTAATTTGATAAAAAATTTTTATCTGATATTACTCTTAAAAATATTTAACATTTTGATTGTTTGATCATTTGTTATAACTAAACTTACTTATTATAATAAAATACATAAAATTACATTATTTCTTGTATCGATTTAAAAGATACCTTGTTAAATATATATTTTTGTTATACTTTTAATGGGACAGAAAGATTTATATTTACTGTTTTAATGTGGCTAAGTAAAAGGACTTTAATCACCAACCAAGTAGGCAAATATGACAAATGCTGGTATGTGTGTTAATTTTATAAAAGAATACTTCTGGCACCAAATATTTTTAAGTTGTGTTATTGCTATTTGTAATTATTTATATTTTTAATTAAGTTATATTAACCTAGAATTTCAATAATTTAACTTTTTCAAAATACCTGATTATTATGTCGTTAAGTTTAATTTATTGACTTTTATCGTTATATCATTTATTAGGCAGCATTTTTAGGTCTAGATTATTTAGGAACGAAACCAATTTCAACTTACGCCGTGTTCGTGTCGATATTGAAACATTATCTACATTATACTTTGATTCGGTAATAAAAATATATAAGACAGCTTACAAACAACCTTGTCCAAACTTTTAGAACCATACTGCTTATTTAATAGAAACAGGTACTGTGTCAACGTAGGCAGATTGTTCACATTTTCATAAAGAATGAATACAATATATTTCTATTCGAGTCAAATATCAAGCAGCCACTGATGATCCTAAAATGAATACTATACAGCAATCATAATCTATCATAAATACAATATAATTCAATTAATTTCCAACTCTTTTTACATCTTTGGTTAATTACCTAAGGAGTGGTGATCACTTGGAACACGCATTTTGGAAATATTTAGACTTAACAAGCAGTAACTATACGCAATTGGTGTTATATTATGCATCGTTAAAAATGTACCCAGTAGTTTCTTTTTATGCTAATTGTGTCTAGTTCTTTTATTTCGTTTATAGCCTTGGTAACCATGTTGAAGTATTTTACGTTATCTTACAGATTACATTTCATACAGATATGGTAATGTTTGAATATTCACATATAAGCAAATTTTATATACATAGATACCAGGCAGTCCTCTTATTATTGTTGGTTACCTAGTTAACAATAATTTTCTTTTGTAATTGTTCAAAAACACTGAATTATTTATAGTTCAAGGATCACGACCTTAAGTTTTCTCCATAAATCTGAACATTACTAGGTAGTTCCAAGTAAATGGCGAAAGGTGTTAACGAACTGCCACTCCATTGATAGTGACAACTGCGCTGGGCCCTGCCGGTTCCGGTTCGTAGGCGGAGTCAGTGTCACCTTGTCTTCCGTACGCAGTGTTCTCTGCCAAACTTTCACTATACGGGGAGTCGTACAAGTTGTCTGTAACATGGTCATATATATGTCTACCGTTTGTGTCATGGAGAGTCGCGTAACTCATTACGGCTGCATTTTGATCTTCCTTTCGTTCGGCGCCTTCGATGTTTTCTGTATTTTTCACTGGTGTAGCCTTCCGTCTGAAAATGCATTAGATTATCATTTAATATAAACGAATTAGATAAAAGTTTTTGAGATATCAATATAAAAGAGATCTATACGTACAATCTTAAATATATGACTCCCAATAACATTAACAAGAAAAGTACAACGCCGCAGCCGACTCCAACGCTCAGCGGTAACGCGCCGCTCTCAGCCGCTTCGTTAGTAGTCAGTTCACAGTGGGGGTCTTCGCCAGACCACTTTCCGTCATCTAAGCACTTGCGAAGAAAGGGTCCCACTCGCTGATATTGTGGCAGACAATGGTATTCAATGGAGCTACCAAAGAGCGTGGAGCTGTTCGATATGATAATGCGGCCGTTTTCTATAGTTCCCGGCGACTTACAATCGATGGCTGGAATTTTTAATATTTAGTTAGTAAAATTATTTTTATGTAATTTACGATGCAAACAATTTTTTTTGGAACTTACGTAGGCAGGCTGGTGGAGTACCGTTCCATTGGCCTTTTGGTAAGCAAGTTCTAGACTGATTTCCTTTAAGAGTATATCCTCTTTCACAGCGATAGTGCGCTTCACCTCCTATACTAAGGGTTGAAGTTACTACTACTAGTCCTAAGCTTCCTTTGATTTGGATTGAAGGATCAGTGCATGTTATTTCTGAAACAGAATGATGAAAATCATTAACATGTGCAAGTTAGTTACTCAATAATAGTTAATATACCGAAATGAGTAGGGTTATCGAAGCACATTTTATTTTAATGACAGATATCGTTCCTACTGGAAATATGAAAATCAATAACTTAGATATTTTTTTACCTTTACACACAGGAGCCTCAGAGCTCCATGTTCCATCATCCTGACACAATCTTCTGGACACTCCGTCGAGTTGCCAGTGTTCATCGCATTCATAAAGAGCTGTTGCTCCGTAGTATGTAGCGTTCGTTGCTAAAGTCACCTTACCATTTTGTATACGGCTTGGGTTGCCGCAGTCGACATCTAAAAATAGTTCAGCAATTGTAATAATAATATTTAAAAAATGCTTTAGGACTTGCTTCAATATACTTATTGTGTTATAACAAGATAAATCTTAATTTTTATTTATTTACCATTCTTGCTTAAAAATCTAACTGATCGTTATCTATATGACTATTAGAGACATTTATAGTTTAAATGTTTAGAGACATTTATAGTTATTTGGTCACACGTATGTTATTATAATCGATTCATAAATAAAAAGGTAATGTTTGTATAAAGTATTTTGTAGGACGATCAGAATATTTTTCTATTAAAGTGGCTAAATCTTTAAGTTTAGTTCCTTCGTAGACAACGTCGCAGACGCAGCTTGTCATTTTCATAAAATATTTCCATATTATTCACTGCATCAAATAATTATAAAATAAACACTTGTTGTGTTTTGGAGTACTAAGTAACTAACTTCAAAACTAAACTAAACACATTTAGCGTCCATTTTGACCAAATTATTAATTTAAAGCTTAAGAATAACTAATTGGTAAAGCTGTAAGTAGCACTAAAGCTTTAAAATATATATAAACGGAAGAAAAGCTAAAATATATGAAGAAAATATAAGAAGTTGAGATAATTTATTATCTTTACGCCTGTCGTCTTATATATATATATATATATATATATATATATATATATATATATATATATATATATATATATATATATATATATATATATATATATATATATATATATATATATATATATATATATATATATATATATATATATATATATATATATATATATATATATATATATATATATATATATATATATATATATATATATATATATATATATATATATATATATATATATATATATACATATATATATATATATATATATATATATATATATATATATATATATATATATATATATATATATATATATATACATATATATATATATATATATATATATATATATATATATATATATATATATATATATATATATATATATATATATATATATATATATATATATATATATAGGATCGTCGTGGCGCAGAGGCGCAACGTCTGCCTGTAACGCGACGGTTACTGGGTTCGATCCCCAGTCGGAGAAGATGGATTTTTCTATTTCCATTTTCTTCGCTCTGGCATCTAAGGCAAAGCGCGGCGTTGAGTTCCGCCACTCAACACGCAATGCCTCGAAAACGGCGGAAAGTGGGGACGGAGTAAGCAGGGACTAAGTAACGGAGTGTCTTAACACTAGGTTCTTATGGTTCCTGCAGTTCCCTCTGCCTACCCTGCCATGTGCGGGATAAAGCGTGAAGCTAAAAAATATATATATATATATATATATATATATATATATATATATATATATATATATATATATATATATATATATATATATATATATATATATATATATATATATATATATATATATATACATATATATATATATATATATATATATATATATATATATATATATATATATATATATATATATATATATATATATATATACATACTTGTTAACATTTAAAGACCAGCTTCATTATATAATTTACGGCTATCAAGAGTGTTTTGTATTTGGATATAGCAGAGACAAAGTTGAAAAATCATGTAGCAAGCATTAAAAAGAAACCATAACAAAGTTGAGAGTATCTACTAATAATTACACAAATATGTGTAAAACTAACAGAATAAGTCGAACGTCAGTAAAATTCAAACCTAAACTTAAAAAAACCAAATGAGTTAAAACAAATTTGGATATTTTTGATGTTTATGTGCAATCATATTTAACTTAATGAGTATTTTTAACACACAAATTGCAGGTCCTTAACATGCAACATTTAATTCTATTAATTTCATTATAAAACTAATAAAAAAGTGCATTGGTTGACATTTATGTTGTTATTGTAAAATTATTTTATAAATGAGGGTAATCCAAGTTGAAGAAATCATTTCAAGAAGTTAGAAGTCAATTAATTAAATACTTATGCTTTGCAGAGAGGGATCTTTAATTATAGTAACAAATGTGGTATATTTTGTAATCAATATCTGCAATGAATTCGGTCTATAGCCGGTAAATTGTGGATCATGAAGCTGAGTCTAGTATCGTTAAATGCGTTTGTGATAGAGATAAAAAAGTAAGATATAAAAGTTTATAAAAATTAGATACTATCTCAAAGTAAAATATTATTGTAAATTTTTTGTAACCAATATTTCAAAATGTTTTGTCATGTTGAATGATAAGCAAAAATACAGAGTTTGTGTTTTAAAAACGGAAACTTACAAAAACATCGTATATATAGCTATAGTAACGTATTCAGAGTAATCAAAACAATCTATCTATTTCTTTTATACACATAGATAAATTTTACCCGATCCGACCGACTAAATGAAACATATCAAATCCATGCCATCGATAATGTAAACAAGAAGTTTCCCATTATTATAGCATGGATGAAGTTTACACAAATATAGAGAAATATATACGTAGAAATACTTATATATACCGTTACTTACATTGGCATTTCGGAGTAACCCCGCTCCACTGTCCGTTGTCCTCGCACGTGGACAGACTCTCGCCTACCACTTTGTATCCGCGCTCGCAGCGATATTTGACTAGCGCTCCAATACGGTATGTATTTCCATTGTTAGCATTGATCGACGTCCGTATGAGAGTACGCCCGTGCATGCGATCATTTCCAGTCACTGAGACAATACTATTTTCGGCAACAACGGGCTCTTGGCATCTTATTTCTATAAAGGGCATATGTTAATTTATTATTATTCATTCATGTTTATCAAGACTGCTTTAATTTTTATAATGGCGACGTAGTCGTATTAACCTATATTATATTTATATGCGTCGTAAGGATCTAAGCAATATCAGATATATAAAGCAAACTAACTGAATAAATCCATACTAATTCAAGTTTCTGCGGAGATGGATTCGATGCCAATTGTGGTTCTTACGAAACTTTGATATATGGTCGTGCTTTATAATCTGAAGATGGATCGAATGGTAAAATTTTGTAGACGCTCAAGTTTGTTCGTTTGCTCCACTTTCAAATGAAGGTAAAATGAGTCAACTTAGTCAAGATTTAAATTAATTTATTATAACTATTGTTTGAGCGACATTTAGTTACCTTCACATCTTGGCGACGATTCACTCCATTGATGGTCTTCTGTGCACACTCTTCTTACAGGACCTACCAGTCTATAGTTTGTTGTGCACGAATATTGAATAACACTTCCCAAATGCGTTGTACCATTCAGGAGATCTGCAGAGCCGTACGGCAAAGGAGGCAACTTTCCACAGTCGACATCTGATAAAATATCAGTACAACATCATTTACATTCATTTCAAAAATAATAAGCTCTTAAGAATATATTGTTAGCATACAAATATAAATTATACTTATTCTTGCATATAGCTAAAAAGTATCAAGTACGATACGATTACAGAATATATTGCTTACATTCGCATTTGGGAGATTCTCCAGACCACTCGCCGTCTGGTTGGCACGTTAGATTAGGCTCTCCTATTAGCAGGTGTCCACTCACACAATGAAAATCAATTGTGGAATGTACATTATAATCGTAAGCCTCCATGTATCCCCCAGCTGGTACTTCAGGGTCAGGACATGATATTACTGAAAAATGAAATATATATTTATACTGTGTATTGCAAACATCTAAACTATTAAATTTTTAAAGATATAACAAAAAAGGATTGAAGAAACATAAAAACGTACATTCACAAGATGGTATATCATGAGACCATTTTCCATCGCGGTTACATGTGAGCACTTCGGCGCCAGCAAGCCAGTAGTCAGATTCACAAGTGAACTGTGCTATAGAACCATATGTAGTGGTTCCATTAAGTAACCGGAACGATCCCTTATGCACCTGCGCTGGTGTACCACAATCTACATATTTGCACGAGGGCGGTGTACCGGACCATATTCCACCAAGGTTGCATGTCACACTCTAGAATTATATAGTTTCGTTATTTATTAAATTTGTGTCTTCAATTCGTATGTATTGAAGTATATATGTACATAAACATACACAAACAAATTATATTAATTAAAAATAAAAATGCATAAAACTTACAGCAGCTCCGAACAGAATAAAACCATTTTGACAAGTGTAAGTTGCTAAAGAACCTGCTTTATGACCTGTGACTGTCACTGTAGCTCCTGAGACTGGTGGCGGTTCCGGGCACCAGTCAAAAAGACATTTAGGAGCTTCTCCATCCCAAATACCTTCATCACCGCAAAATCTTTCTTCTTCTCCGACAAGAGTATAATTTTCTTTACATTTGTACATGGCTCGAGCACCGTGAGTAGATCGACCATCTATTAAATTAACTTCTCCGTCTTGGATTGGAGTCAAACCACCGCAATTTACATCTGTCAATATTTTGTATATTTTTTGTACAATGTAATGGGTAATTATTATTAAATAATGACGTATTATATACCACCACGACATTAAAAATGAGAATAAATAATATAAAGATGTACTCAAAGTAGTCAACTTACATTTACAGCTGGGTGCTACGCCAGACCAGAATCCATCTTTTTTACACTCTCTAGATTTGGCTCCTACTAACATATGACCCTCAGGACACTTGTATGTTATTGAGGATCCTACGAGGTAACTATTTCCCTCAATAGTTGTATTCAAAAGCTTATCAGGGCTTCCACAGGAGGGCGGTACTACAATTAAAATATTGGTTCTACTTCATTTTTTATGCAAATATATTTCATGCTATATAAGTGAGATCGCAATGTTATGTAATCAGCAGACGCAGCAGCGTTCCGACTGAGCGGCGTTGTTTAAAATTATTATAATATCCCTTACAAATAGTATTGTTGAATAGGATAAAAGAATAACACTTCGCTCGCATTACTTTTTGAAGCTGATATTTAAGGAAATTAAATAGCAGTTTTGAATTTATCAAAGTATTCAAGTTTTATAATAACATTTAATACTATTATAGATTTCTTATTTATTTATTATAGTCTAGTAAGCTAAGGTAATAAAAAGCATATTTGATTTCCTTTATCGTCATTTCATTTCCATCCGGCGAGGCACTTTCTTATATACTTTCCACGCCCTGAACGTCGAGTTTAATTAATCACACCGGTGATTCCTCAGAATAGGATTTGATCTCACCATATTTTAATACACTATATTATAATTATTTAGTTATTTGATATGTCTTAATCAACTATAATTTATTGTATCATAAGTATGATACGGAAAAGATTTTGCAGGAGCGAACCAAAACGCATTTGAAAGACAATCGCAGGGCTTTGTAGTTCGCACTTGCGGTAAATAAAAAGATATGTACCTATGAATGACACTCACGGTACTGGCAGATCCAGTGCAGGTAATCGAGGTTACAGCCGACGTCGTTCCACAGCCACGCGCGCCCGCCGTCCAACACCACGCAATTTTGTTCTCCGTTATAGTTATTCGGTTGGTCTTTGCCCCATGTTGGCTTCGATACAGTCTCACCTACACAAAACATATAATAGTTAAAGCAATTTAGATTATAATTTAGTACTTTTAATTCTTGTTCTTCATTGCAGATTTACTGTATTGTAGAATAAATAAAAGGTTAAGATTAAAGAAGTCAACGGGTAGTTCTCAATTTTGGAGACGTCGCTTTTTAAATAACTCAACAAGTAAAAGAGTAACTTAAGCGTAAGCTAAGCTAAGTTAACTAAACTATTACTAATAGCAACATATTTTTTTCTTACCATCAACCCATTTCCATGTTCTTGAAGTAAGGCCAGGTTCTTTTTGAGCTCCGATCCATACTAGTTGTGTTTTAAGTTGTGATTTTCGCCTCTCTAATTCTTGTATCAAATAACTGGACGTTGCACCCTATCGAACAGAACGTTTTTAACTGTTGGCCAAATGACGATACAGGAAGGTGGATATAAAGGGGTGACGGGGCACAATTGGGCCCTCTACATTTACCAATAATTACATTCACTAGCCATATATTTTGTATTCATTTAATGCAGACAATTTTTTGAAAATATTTTATTCTCTGATAGCCAGCCGAATAGACTACGCGCGTTCACTTTGTGAAACAGAAAATCTTTATTCGACGTCTTTTCTACCAATTTTATATGAAAAATAAAACATGCGAAAAATGTGTACTTTTTATCGACGTTACAAATTGGTAAATTTTTAACATTGTTGTTATTTCGTTTTTTTTGCTTTGTGTCTTGAATCTATGGGCGGCAATACGATTATTAGTGACATCAAAGTATCAAAACAGTTTATTCGGCATTTTTTCTGTAAAACTTATAAGTCGACCGGTCTTTGCTCACAGCTGTCAATCGATTATCTTTAAATTACAGGTATGTAACTTATTTGTATAGCGTCCCCCTAACCATATAATGGTAATATCACCAAAATAAGGAAGGGTGAACTATTACGTATCTGATTTTATTAACGTATTTCCATAAAAAGAAAAATTTATGAATAAGAAGAATATAATAAAAAAAATAAGCTGGAATATTTATTCTAACTATATTTTATTATAAAGTGATGAGTCCTTAAAAACCGAGTCAACCGATTTCGGTAAATAGAATTTTTGAGAAAAGGAAGGTAGGAAAGCCACAAACCTGTACATCGACAGCTCGAGGTTTATACCTTTAACAGAGTAGCTGTGATAAATTATATTCATTGTTTAAGAAGACAAATGTATTTACGATATAAATCAATTATCAAATATAAAGAAGCAAAACTCTGATAAAGCTAACTGTGACGTTGGAATTATCGACAAGGGGTTGCTTTGTGCGAAAGGGCCCATGCCAACTGTGTACGCGTTTGAAACGTGACGCATACATATGTCATAGGCTATATGTGTGTTGATGACGAAAATAAAAAAAGATCTACATAGGAAAAACTATGTAACTTTTACTAAAGGTACTCCGCCCCTACAAGTTTCGTGATATTTAAAGAAAATATACAAACATTTTTTTAACACGGTGGGATTTGAATCCGCGTCCTCTTGTGAAGCGTGAAAGCGCTCTTACCACTGAATCTAAGTCGAAATGTTTTGTACAACTTATTTCGTTGTTAGCATAAAGATAAAAAAAAGATTTGGTCATAGTAAAGCGAATACTATTTCAATGATGAATTAGACATACTATTTAATTCTTTCCAAATGAAAGTTTAATACGTAACAAAAGGATGCTGTGAATGATTTAATAAACATATTTAAATGGTTATTTTTTAAAGTATTCCCGTTATGTCCCCCCTGCTCTTATATTCTATTTATTGTGTGAAACTTTTCGGGCAAGTCAAGAAAGTAAATGCCTAAATTTATTATTTAACTTGATGCTAGTAGTATTATAAAATAAAATGAATAAGTAATTTGAGGATCGTCGTGGCGTAGTGTTTACTGCAAACGTGACGTTTGTGGGTTCGATTCCCACTCGGGTAAGATGGATTTTTCTATTTCCATGTACTTCGCTCTGAAAACTAGACGAAGCGCGGCATTGAGATCCGCCACTCAACACACAATGTCTCTAAAAAGGCGGAATGCGGAGACGGAGAAAACAGGGACCAAGCAACGGAGTGTCTTAACACTAGTAGTTCCTGCAGTTCTGCCTACCCTGCCATATGCGGGATAAAGCGTGAAGGTATAAAAAAAGTAAATAAATACAAATATGACAGCGCTGTAATATGCCAATATATATACTATTTTTGTCATATTTCAAAGTTTATAATTATTATTTAGCATTACCGAAGTCAAATAATTTAGTATATCAGTAGACATTCTTGTAAAACTAACGTGCTTTCGAACTATTTTCGAATCACATGAATGAATACTCCACTGAATCGAAACTGCACCTACTTCACTTAATCTCAAATTGTTCGAAACATGAAATTCTTGGTAAGACTTCCGAGAACACTTTAAGATTATCAATGATAAGATTTCTCAATCGTATTACGACGCTCGAACAAATAATCTTACAGGTAGACTATATAAACTCATGTACATGAACCACTAATCTGTTCGATAAGGTTCTATAACATTATATACTAACATAATATAAATATAACATTTCGAAATAATATAATATTTATTAAAACATATCTAAAAAAATTGTATCGTTGGTGATTATAAATAATATATAAAATAAGATCATACCATAACGTATTTTTTATGAAATGTTATTCCAAGTCATAATACACTTAGGTAATGATGTACTAATAAAAGGACTGTGTCCGTATTATAATACCTGAAATCCATGTATAAGATCGCCTCCATGAGCCTGGCATTGTTTTCTAGCATCTTCAAAAGAGGCACCTTTTGCAACGTTAAACTCATAACAGTTTCTTGAAAATGCTGCCAATTCTATGTCAGCTGAGGCTCCAGCAGGCGCACATCGGTCGTTTGAAAATTCTAACAAAAACAAACACATAATCATTTTTTATAGAAAGGAATCTAGATATATAAAAAAAGATTAACTTATTTTCAAACAAAATATATAATATGTTTAGATGCAGCAGTGGTTTAAAATAGTCAAGGTTGAAAAATCAAGTTAGATTTTATAACATAAATTTGAAACTACATTGATGTCGATGACTCTTGGCAGAGTAAACTAGCATAATTTATTAATCAGAGAAAATTTTAATGATTTAGAGGTTGAATACTTTGCTTGTAAGAGTTGTCACCTTTAGGGGTGGCAACTCACCTGTAATTCCTCTGGTGTTACACGAAACCGTGGGTGCTTCGAATGAATTAAACTTTGAAACAAGAATAATTTTTCCGAGAACACAAACACAAACGAATGAAAGTTCCTGAAATCAGGGTTCACGGAATGACAATTTTATATAAGCTCACAATTTTAAAAATAATGATAATTCTAAAAATACAATAAAAAAGTTAAAGTCGTTATACTTTCAACTATCCTACCTGTCCTAATTAAAAGTAATAAAAGCGTTCCCTAATAATTGACAAAAGTATTGATGGACTCGTTTTGAAGTACGCTCTCCGCAGCATATTTCTAAATTAAAAGCTTACTTTTTCTGCAATTTTTATAAATTAAATTTTCAGTATTTTTCTTATAAATTCGATATGTTTTAAAATGGTAGATAAGCATGCGTTGCACGCAACTTTTAAACATTTATTTAATATTTAAAGTTGTTGTGTTGTTATTGATGTGTTTTGGAGTTGAGTTTCAATAGATATATGTTGAAATAAAATAAATTTGATAGCAAAGCCGATTCAATTTATTTTGCGCCATATATAAGTTGAACATGCATACAATGAATCTGTTTGGCGTGTATAGAGTACGAACGTAATACTTAAGTTAGTATTGTGAATACTAAACACTTTTATGTAACTTTCCAAGCATTAAAATTGTGACATAATTCCATTTTGTAATACAGACGATATGCTGATTGTCTTGGTGCACCGAAAGAGAAAATGTTCTAGACATTTTATTCATTCGACGTCAATAAATTATATTGCCATTATTGCCCTAACAATTTTATTACGGAGTACTTGTGGATGTAACGTTTGCACTCATTTTGTACGTTTACACTCATAATAAGTAAAGTGATTGTTGCACTCATATTAAAAAAACTGTAGTAAGCGAATAAAATAAATCAATAAACGTTCAACAAGTGAAGAGACTATACTTATTTCTACACGTTACTTTTACTCATATATTTAATACTTATTTATAAGCTAATGAGCAAGCCATTTGCGATTTGTCTGCTTAATCGATGTTCTTCTCAGATGTACTCTAATATAATATGCATATTGAACATATAAGTTTTTTGTATTGGATTCCTTTGTCTGCTAAAAATAAGTAAAATCTATGTATATAAGTGAAAATTATATTTCTAAGTGCATTATCTTATCTCCGTGGAGAATACTTGAGTGTGATATCCAGATTCCGTTAAAAATAAATTAATAGATACTTGATACGACGGAAACACAAATTGTTAAGTACTAAATATGTTAAGTAACTAACCTTCAGTTGTAAAGACCTCGACTTCACATAATGACAGAGAACCTTCCACTCCGACGAGTTGCAGGAATACATGCTGCCCGATCAAAGGTCGAGCACAAGTGAATGTCTTCGTTACTCCTTCGTCTATGACAAAATAAAAAATAAAAATTGTTAACGCTCAAGAAAATTAAATTATTAAATTGTTTCGATGAATGCTTGTTAAAAATGTATATTTTACAAAAATCTTGTAAGTAAATTTATGAAAGGACGGACAAACAGAATATTTAAACTTAACCTAAAATAGGGTTGAAAACTTTGATAGAGTCAACTCCATAATAAAAAGCACTTACCAGCCAATACGCGTACGTCAAACTTTTATAATTGTAATATGTAACAAACAATGTTACCAATATTGCTAGTTCTTTAATACATACTTGTCAATGGCAGGAAACTTAAAATAGGTTCAACTGCCTGTGATAAGGTAGACAGCAATTCGATGCTTTATACAAAATTTTGAGATATTGCGTGTCGGGTGGCTGAGTTTCATCCTATATATTGACAGTTCGAGGAAATGAAAATACCTTACCATAATCATTCAAGGAATAGACTGCAGCAATATGATGTCACATAATATAAATTCCTAGTAAATCAAAATTAAAAGGAATTTCATGTACACACGTGAAAATATTCAAAACAGATTAATTATTGTTTGCTGAAATATGTGAGCTTAGTCGCGTAGGTAGCGTTTGTGAAATTCATTCCTGTTCATTCGAACTGAATACTACAAATATTACTCTACATGTATAAAAATAAACTTTCAGTTCCATGAAAGAGACATAAAATTGTTCATGAACTACCACAAAAGAGCAAAATGTGTGGGTGACGATGAAGTATGTGATTAATTAATCACTTCTGTAAGTGGTAGTCAATTAGCGGGTGTGTTATAATATTTAAATGTCCACTTATATTATTCTTTATAATGCTATAAGTAATATTTTGTAATTTTTATTATTGATATTTAAAGGGCTGATGCACAATTAAATTGTTTGGATTATAGAACCAAATCATTCCTAACTTAGTAGTTACTAGTACTAATAACTAATGTACAACAATCATGACAATCTGTAGGCATCCAACAAGTATTTGCTGCATATTGATACATATTCACGCATGTGTCCATACATATTTATTGAGACATATAGTAGGTATATAGCTTTGCGTGTAAATTTTATCTTGTTAAGAGAAGTGTAGATTGTAACGTAAGGTTGATTAGATTTAAATTAAAATTTTACTGTAAACATCGTTCGATACACTACATTGCGATGTTATACAAGACATGTAATTAGAATTAAATATTTTTGTATACCATTAAAACATTATAAAAGACAAGAATTGGCAAATTCTTCATCAAATATAAAAAAACAGTGAACCCATTATAAATTGACCAATGTGAAGTAATTTTTCTTAAGAACTTACAATACACTATACTAAGCAAAATCAGTGATATTTGAATGTCTATTACTTATTTTTCTACCTTTCCTAAAGTGTATTGAACGCCAACACATAGGTACATACATAGTGTATCACAGTTAAAAAGCATTATCAATTTATTCTTTCATCATTCATGCAAAATGACTGCTTACGACAGCACAGTTCTGTTGGTCGACTTTTATAAATACAATCATGAGGTTAATGGCGGAACACTTGAGTTATATTTCAAATTTTTGTATCGTAATTATCACTTGTGAATGTTTAAATAAAATTACAATGCAATAATTTTATTTTGCCATTAATTATTTGCAAATATAACCGTTTGGAAATCGATGAAGTGTTTGATTGGCTTGAATAACTTAATAAAAACGGATATAATTTTCAACATAAATAAACATCATTTTGTGAATATTACATATTACGTTATTTAATTTGCATGTAATGCTTGTGAGCACATTAATATTTATAACGAGGTTCCTTATAAACGTATTAAGAAGTCGTTTAGAAAAAAATATCAATTAAGCATAAATGAGATGACTTTAATTATAATTTCATCTTATAAGCTATTATTTAAGAATGTAACTATTTATTTTGAATAAAATTTCTCAAAAGTGCTTAAACTATTTAACAACAGTGCGGAACGAATCGAGTATTTTATTACGTAAAGGTATTTAATATTTTTATAATTATATAAGTTGAGTGCGCTGTTCAACGTTCATGACGGGGACCAGAATTCTGACACCGAATTTCTATACTTGAACAGATATCTAGGATTTGTAATGCTATATCTTTACCTTGTTAAATTATATTTAGATATTGAATATTTTAGAAGGGAATTTGTTAGAATAGTTGTTTAGTAGTAGTCCTAGAAGAAAAATGTAAATGTTTTTGCAACTGCACGTTTTATCTCGCATATAGCATGTGGTGTAGTCAAAACTTACTGTCTAGCCGATTACATTAGGATCTGTCTATTGGTTGAGTGATGATTCGCAACTTAGCAAAATGTCTTACTAGAGTGGACGTACAAAAATAATTTCATTGGTCTCGGCAAATGCAAACAATACTGTTTTTAGTGTTATGATAATTTTAATTAATAAGACAAGCTTAAATCACTTTTAGTTGAAAGATAGTAATAATAATAAACTAATTATTACAAATACGAAAGCTCTCTTTAAAATGTATCGATAATTTAAAGCTCTCTCTAAAATATATCGAAATTTTTTTATTATAATTCGTAGCAAATTTACATATTTAGGTGTAGTGTGTGATTTTTAAAGAATCCGAATGAAACTGTTAATATAAGAATAATTTATATAAAATATATTGTAAGTAAAAGGAAAACTTAACAACATAGCTATTGTATGATATAATACGTGAGCTATCACTTTGGCCGGAGACTGCGGTTCCCATGGAGCACTGAGTGAGAGCCTGTGAACATTTGTGACACGATTTCCACTTTTCTCTGATTAATTCATTTAAGTATACACAGTAACATATAGAAAATATGTTACTTTTGCTGCGAAGGTATACATTAAAAATATATATAATATTCTTTATTGCTCTAATATACATGGGTAAAGTTTAAAGTATTACAGTAAATTTAGTACACAAGGGTGGATTTATCTCTATAAGACATCTCTTCCAGCCGACCTGAGGTTGTGGATGAGTGGCAACTAACGGGTGAAGCAAGTGCAATTTAAAGAAATACAAATAAGTATAATTATATATACACTTATATGTACATATATACATTTATATAAATACATACGAACAAATAGATATACATACACAATATATATATATATATATATATATATATATATATATATATATATATATATATATATATATATATATATATATATATATATATATATATATATATATATATATATATATATATATATATATATATATATATATATATATATATATATATATATATATATATATATATATATACTTACACAATTACACGTATATATACATGTATATATTCAAATACATACACATATACAAATTCATAAATACATGCAGTTGATTAAATTAAAACCACTATCTGAAGTCAATCTTGTGCATTTAAATTTGTGAGTAGATGTTTTTTTAATTGAGATTTAAAGAAATTTAAGTATGGGCATTTTTAGTTAGATTTAGGGAGTTGGTTCCATAGGGGTGCAGCATATACTGAACAGGATTTCTGGATTACTCTTCGATATGTCTAGCAACGGCAAGACGTAAGACCGCCTCGAGCATGTAGGAGGAGGTAGGATATAAGGCGGGAGCATAGGTAAGGAGGGAAATGACGATAATTAAAGATTTTAAAGAGAAGTGTGAGGATATGCATTTCTCGACGAAGGCCAATCGGGAGCAAATTAAGCTGAGCTCGAAATTGGGAAACGTGGACATATTTTCGCAGACCATAAATAAAGCGTATGGTGAGATTTTTAAGACACTCCAGCTTGTTTAATCCAGCTCCAGCTCCTCAGTCACATCCTATTTGGATGGCAAACGTCGGCGTAGTCCAAAATTGGTAAAAGAAGAGATACGCTAGCATAATTTTGTCTTAAAAGTCTTAAAAGGGAGGTAATATTGAAGACGCTTGAGAGAGTGCAAAGAGATGTGCATGCGTTTGCTAACACAATTAATATGTGATGTCCAAGACATCTTGTTATCAATAGTTAGACCTAAATTTTTGACTTTATCACAATAAGCAATTTCAATACCTGAATATAAAATTTTAGGCGTTGAATCCCAATTTATTTTATTTCTCAACTTATTACTGCCAATGATAATGGCCTGAGATTTTTTTACTGTTAACCAGTTGTATAAATGATTGGGCCCAAGATTGCACGGCAATGAGATCTTTATTTAAAGCTGCAATAGCCTCCGGTAGTTCATTTAGACTGCAGGGACGAATATATGTTATTTCCTGATTATAAACATCAACAACTGTACTACAAAGGGAATTTTAGTAATAAATAGTTTCAAAGAGTTTGTACAGAATAAGATTTTTGAGACGAACAAATATCTATTACAGCATATTAACGGTGTTGGAGTTTCGACACCAGTCGACCTCCTTATGCGCATTATTTTTAAAATTAGGTTAAATCTGAACAATACTGAGCACAGTGTTTATTTTCATTGAACGCTCTATTGTTATTCAACTTTGGTATGTTATAATAATTTATTGGTCGTATAAATGTTCAAGTTATATCCCAACCCTAATTAATGTTTGAAATGTTTATCAATCAGTCATAAGTAGGGATATACCTCTAGGGAGGTTTAACTTAAAATTGTTTATATAAATAAAGTTATATTTTTAATGTATGCGTTTTTATTATCACTTAATTTAATCATAGTTTGAGTACAAATACTATTATAAGATTTGGCATAAAACATAAACAATATACAAAAACTAATTTATTGTTTAATTTATTTCCTTATTAAACTTCAAACTTAACCCGCTAATCTAACCTGCTGTTAGGCAAAGTGAGCCGCAGCAAAACCTTGTGTTAGGACACAACCGTTCCCCGTTTTTCACCTTTTAGAGGTGTTGAACGTTGAGTGACGGAATTCAATGCCGCGTTAGCCTAGGTGTCAGAGCGAAGAAATGAAAATGACAAATCCATTTCCCCAAATGGAAATCGAATCTACAAACCTTTGCGTTCACTGTGCCACGACGGTCCTTTATATATTTACAATGACTTTTATCGCCGATGTGATATTTTTAATATTCTAAAACTTCAATTACAGCTTTAATTTTCTATTACATTTTATGAAAGTCAGATTAAATAAGAAGAGCTTACCTATCGTTCCTGGAAACCAAGCACAAAGCGGATTTCTTTGTAAGTCGCTGCTGCTGTTCCCGACTCTAATTTCAAGATCCTGAAGTGGCTGGTGTCCTGTGAAATACAAGACAAGATGACTAATGTATCAAAAGCAACACTCAGTTATATTGGATTTTTCAATATTTAGCAGTAAAAAATATGTAGTAACGAAAAAAGTAAATTATAAACGTGAGTAAATGTAATAAAGGTTTACTGAAATAGTATGTGTTATATGTGATATATATATGTGATCATTATTAAATATATCAATGTTACATTTTTCTAGAACCTAATTATTACGACAGCACAGAGTAACCGATTCACAGTGGGGAATTGGACGAATAGTTCGTTAGCAACCACCATGACGTACACTTAGCCGCGGTTAATTTTATTGCTTGTCCATCGCCCGTAACTTGTGTCGTTGGCTGACGGCTATGACGAATTTTGTGAGACAATTGGTCTCTTGTTATACAAATATACATGTTTAGTTGATGTCAAATTTAACGTTAAGTATAAAGCATACGCAACGCATGTACCTATAAACGCTTACTGGCTAGTAATAGCATTAAAATATGTATATATATGTATGTATATATTTATATATTATATACCTATAGAGCCTTTATTTCATGTTCCTTTATTTTATTATTTAAATTAAAATTTCATTATGTCAATGGATGAGATTTATAATATCGGAATCAGTGCAGTGAGCGAAGACGGAAATATATTAAATAAAAGATCAAAGGTAAGGCTATATAGCTGGAGATTATATTATATGCATAATATTGTATTTTACAGTATAGTTAAATTTGAAAGGACAGGATTTTTTTATTTAGTATATTTCATACACTTTATGAACTGACCACGGCATATATAAGTATTTTGATTAATTTGACTCTTTTCTTTTTCTGATCGTCATAACCTAAAATAATAATTACTACCATTCGAGCAGATTAGTCTCTTAACATATTTTATAATATATGTACAATTTACTTATTTACTCCTTTTTTATTTTTAGAATTTTAATATTATACACTTGTACAGTTTTTATTTAAATTTCACGAATAGTTTATGTATCATCATTATTTACTTAATTAATTATAACATAGTAATCATACTAAATATATAAATTAATTTGAGCCTACAATTATTTTCCAAATGCAAAAAATAATTTTGTTCCTATGATATCCATTTATCAACCCGAAAGGGAAGATGCACCAAAATCAAAGACAGTATACGGTGAAGTCGGAGTTGAGGCGGAGTCCAACGCCGCGCTCCGTCTTGCTGGAGCAGGAAAATAAATAATTCCATACCCTCATGGAGGACGGATTCATAACCATAATCGCCTTTTTTACATTTATATACGTACATGTTTATATTTCTATATACACTTTCATTGTTGTCTGAGTTATTCAATGGAATACATGGACTTTAACGAACAAAAGGGGGATGAATAGCCAACGTTGTCCAAAATGCGCCGGATCTTTCGGTATTCGCCTCTCAAAGGCTTTCAAAAAGGGGAAATAAACAAAATATAGTGCTTGAAGGAATATTGATTTTCAGTCGCACGTCACCTTTCTATCACCTACATGCATTTTTAATTTATTTGCTATTTTGATGAATATCGATTATGCAGTACAGAAATAGAGTCTTACTAAAGGACCGACGAGGTACATCTGTTATGACAAGTTCACCCTACATATTAATTCTAAAATATAACACCTTGTGGGAAATAAAATAAATTCTGTGTGTATATTGCTCTTTGTAATATATTAATCATAGAGGGAAATTGGTTTTTAAATTTAACATATTTATGGCGTTGTGAGAAATTTCATGTACTTTTATTGATGCCTACGTTTTTCTACCAGCTTGTACGTTGTTTTATTATGCAGTACCAATGTTTTTTAAACAGACTCCTTGAGAAACCAATTCTTCTGTTCTTGACTGCTTGACCATATTATATTGTTTTGTATTATAATACAAATACATACATCCATACATACATAAATACGTCTGAATATTACAAAATTGATTCTTTTCATTGATGTTTTTAATAAATTTGAATTCATTGAAAAATTTAATTAAATTTTAACTCAATACAATTTATATATAGCATGTCTAAGAGCTAGCAAGCTATCAGAAATAGAACTCATATTAAATTTCAAAGTGATTTTAACATCTCGATAAACATAATAGGTATGTTACTTAGCATGCATATAGCATGTTATGATATTGACGTTGGGCATATATCAAATTCATTACAGGCCCACATAGTAAAACAATATAAAATAACCCTTCGGCGTTCATGAATGCGTAATTGCATAATATTTTTTTTATTCTATATTCTCTTACCACAGCATCCTCTGGTCGTGACCCTAACTACTTTGACGGCGTAGTGTCGCAGCAGGTCTACTTGCCACCATGGGGAGGCTTCTCTCTGAGTTTCGGTGCATCTCTTCCCGTCGTGCTCTGTAGTTTTTTCCCCATCATTCCCGTTGCTAGCGCTCCCACCCCGGACAGTGGTTGATTGATTTGCAGGTTTTCTGAAGGCCACGTTCGTGCCTGTAATAGTGAGAGTTACTTTATTGTTTGAATTATTAATTCAAAATCTTTTAATTATATGTTGTGAACTATAACTTTATATTTTATATTTATAACGTATTTTTTTATATTTTACTGAGTAAACCGAATGGACCTTCTTAAAGAGTTTTGAAATTATATATTTAGTTATTCCAACTTTCAACTATTTGACTTATCTAAGAACCTACAACACTCACCACAAAATGGTGGTTCTGCGGTCCAATCGCCTCGCAGTGTACATTCCCTTTGATGCGGTCCAAACAGCTCATAACCTTCGTCGCATTCAAATGTGGCCACTGTGCCAGGGACTATGTTCGTGGCAGCAGATAGAGATACCCTCGCGTTAGCTGGCACTGCAGGATGCCCGCATTGTACATCACCTACGACACAATAAAAATAAAATAAATTTAGCTTTTTGCTTATAATAAATCGCTAATTGGCGTATTTCAACATTTATAAATCGTTGTGACTTTATTTTTTAGTAATTGTATACGTATAATGTTAATGTAATTGATAAAACAATCCAATTAATGAATATTACATTTTGTTTTGTTTCTTAAAATATGCAAATAAAAATGTTTAAAATTTCAATCGTAGAACAGTTTAATTTTATAAGTTACATGTGATCTCGACCATTTAAAGGCTCGTTACTGAATTCCGAGTAATGAACCTCCGCCTCCGGGCGTCAAACAACGGAGGAACAGTGTATTGCTTTACAAAGAGCTTTCAATCTATTGTGAAGGACTTGTAAAATTTCATCCAGGAACGCTTATTGAAAATGTTTTGAGTTACGTATCGCATTTATATTAAATAGTTACAAACGATAAATTGTTAAATTATTCACTTTTAAATAAAACTATACTGTACTATATTCATGTTTATATTTGTTTCTGAAAAATTTAGAAGTTTAATTTTTGACGTGACAACGTCTTAAATTAGGTTGCGGCTCGGAGTCACATATGAAAAAGGTAACGTAACGATGTGTCAACTGTCACCGAACTATGATCGGTCCGCCGCGCGTATCCCTTGACACATGTACAATGTTTTAGTAAACAACATATATTTTCTATAGTTAAAATTTGTGCAATTTATATTATAATTATTAATCATATCAATAAATATTCTACCGAGAAAAAGACGTTGTCACGTAAAATTTTCGCCCGTAAAACTCTCTTTACAGGCAACCATTTTTTTTTATTGGGCTAGGTCGTCAACTAAGTATATATGTAGATACGGATCGCAATTTAGATATCTCATGCTAAGACCCGCGGATACGGATATAATTTTTAATAATCAACGTTAACCTTGATTGTAGTCGCGACATGACGCAAGTTACAGATTTAATAAAATAATATATGAAAAGACTTAAATAGTTTTTAATCCTTCAGAAATTCAGTTTCTTGATCTTGTGGTCACGACATTTACACTTTCATACAATATATGGAAGTTGTGTTTCTCTCCTCTTTTGACGTGACAACGTCTTAAATTAGGTTGCGGCTCGGAGTCACATATGAAAAAGGTAACGTAACGATGTGTCAACTGTCACCGAACTATGATCGGTCCGCCGCGCGTATCACTTGACACATGTACAATGTTTTAGTAAACAACATATATTTTCTATAGTTAAAATTTGTACAATTTATATTATAATTATTAATCATATCAATAAATATTCTACCGAGAAAAAGACGTTGTCACGTAAAATTTTGCCCAAATACAAAAAAAACCCACTTTACAGGCAACCATTTTTTTTCCAAAATTTGTGCTTTGTTAGACAAATAAATAGAGGTTACTTAAAACATAAGTACTTGAATGTATACACACATTTGTAGTTTAAACAAATGTGAATGTCAATATGGTTTTCAATCAGAATCATTATATGGACGTTATATGGACGTATTTTGTACTCACAAGTACTATGACAGCATACAAGGGAAGAAGATGAACTCTACGTGTTGAATTTTTGCATCTGCATAAAGTCTTTGACTGTCTACCTCTTAAGTAGATCTGGTGGGCATTTTGAGTCAAAAGATAGGATAGAATAACTGATGGCAACATCAAGCCCTTTCCGATTACAGAAGAAGTTTACCAGCGTTTAGCTCTTAGTCCCTTCTCAATTGCTATGGATATGTCGGTTTGCATGGAGAAAATTATAGAAATAGAATTTTTCACCCTAATGATTACTAATTTATAAGTAAATAAGCAAGTTAATAAGTAAATCGATTATTTTATAATAATTATGTAATAAATTTTACGATTATATTACGCAATTATATTATTTTCTTATTATTTTTCAACATTAATATTTTTGAATACATCGTTTAATAATTTTATTTATTTTACTTTACTATTATCTACGTTTTTTAACATATACTTAAATTTATATTTTCTATTTCTATTAATATTTGTTTGAGAAGTGTATTTTTTTTAAATCTGTTTTAATCAAATTAGTAAACATTAAATTTTTACACATGCAACATTGAAATATGTGACGTTGCAGTCTTCACTTGAAGTTTTAAAAAACTCAAATCACAAACAATATCATCGATGTCTTCTATTGACACCGTAGATGAAGAGTTTGATGTTGACATGTGTTGTTGGCTACCAAGTTAGCAATATTTATAATTTTTATCGCTGAAGCGCTTTATGGAATAGATACGGAATGTTTGGTTTTTGGCTAAGGCCTCTGGTATCTACTATTTTTTCTGTCACCCCGCTGTTTGTGCTGTGGTATACACCCGGTTCATGAAGCCGGTAAGTTGCTGTGGCACCCGGTTCGCTAAAATTAATGCTTCAGCCGAAGAACCGACTCAAGAAACTTTATCTGGCGGGAATAAAGCGGGATTTTATCTGTCTTTTTTTCTCATTTTTTTTACCAGATACTTACAGAGTAATAATTCTTATAAGTGACAACGATATCCTTGAAATAGACTGGAGCGAGCATTTCATTCCCAAGGTGTGTTACCATTTATGAAATCATTAATATGGTAATAACCTTTAACACACAAACGTTGTTTGTTTCGTCCCATGAAAGAATTACGGCTTCGATGCAGTCATTAACTGATATAAACTAACCGCGCATTACAGGCGCGGTTAGTTTATATCAGTTTATAGTAGATATAAATATTATGTACATCACCGAATTTGGTAAAATCGTGAATACTTTTTTTCATACATAAAATTTAAGATTATTATAACCGGATCCATGACAAAAAAGTTAGCCACCTAGTGAGTAGTGTAGTAGTAGTAGAGTAACATTAGTTATCACTAAATTCACATAAATTATCATTTATATACGTTTGTTCATGAAGACGTCACAATTAAATCTCTTTAGTTTCTTTTTGAATTTACTTATTAAATTAAATTTTAATAACCAAGTTCATTGTGTGCGTTTTATTTTATTACATTTGTCTCGCCAGATTTATTTGGAGCTTTTGGAAAGCTTCGAAGAATGGAGTAATGAATAAAAGATAGACAAAACGTGCACGCACGCCTAATAAAAGAAAACAGAAGTTAATTTTGAATAGGAGTATTTGAACAGAGCCAAGAGTAATAAAGAGCTTTACATTTTATGGTAAATATTTTTATTTTCGTTGTGTCTTCTATAAACTGTAGTCAATGATAGCAAAGTGAATTAAATAAGTAACCACTAGAAATTTTATTTAATGTAAAGAATTGTAAAAGGTTCGGCAGTTCTGATTCCAAGAGGGTAAAATCTTTGTCAGTAGCTTAGTAATTGAATACGTTAAGAAATCGAATACGGCATGTTATTTAAAAATATATGGTTAATTACGCCTAGAGTTGCTTTAGAAACAAAGTGGTGTTATACAAATTTCGAATTTTAAGATATTTTAAAGTTGAATGAGCTCTAAAATTTAAAGCAGTCGTTGTCATTTCTTAGTAGGTATTTACTGAATATAAGAGGTATTTACTTGTGTAGTAGACTTTAAAGAGCTAGTTGCTGTAGTATTTGAGCTCTATAACATAAGAAACCAATTTTACTGCTTAAATATGTCAAAATACATGACAGAGGCAGAAGGAAATCAAAAAACACAAGCTAAGAAATTGTCGTCGCAATAGATATGTGTAAATATTACACAAATTTCATCATTTACAATTTTCTCATAATTTTAATTTAATAATTTTATAAACAAGAAACATACCTTACACATTCAAAGCTTTTAGTAATAATAGAAATTAATAGAATCTAGTAAATTATTTGTAATGTTTAACTGGCATTTTATTAGTGCCTGTCTAACGTCAAGTACGTCAGACCGACACTTAGTTTATTAAAAAATTAAAACAATTATTTTATTTCATTGAAATATAAGCTGCTTACTATTTATTAATTTCAATTTAACCTTCACAACCTTCGACTTTCATGTTTTGTAAATTTAACAATTTTTCTTCTGACGGAGTACACGTAAAAATTACTGAACGATTGACGTCGTAAGCTGCGAACGTTTTAACAAGGACGTGCTGGAGTAGTAGCTTTATATTTATTTTTAATAATATATTTTTTTACTATTATTTGATATTTAAGCATAATTCGATTTAATTAAATTTAAATACTAAAGTTACATTTTATTTTACAATAAGCAATTTAAGTCTGACTGAGGAAGAAACGAATGTCCCTCCTCCAGTCTCAATTTGACTGAGTTACTCTATCAATAAAATTCACGTCGCGATGACTCGATAAACCTTCTAGTGGCTTGTAATAAAAGCAAGTACATTCTTTTCTATGATTATTATATATAAGATTTTCCTAAAATTTATAAAATGTAAATTAAACATAAATGATTTTACGACACTTTTATTTCGTCTCAATTTTTTTTAACTTCACGCTTTATCCCGCACATGACATCATGAACCGTGGAACCTAGTGTTAAGACACTCTGTTACAAGGCAAAAGGTAAAATAATGTTTAAGTTTTACCATATGAAATAGTTGAGGTTTTAATGTGTATACGGACTGATCTATTATAGGCAATATTTAAGAAACAGAAAGTATTGTAGTTTACATAAAATATTGTTTAAGAGTTCCCCCTAAATTTATGGAGATTCATTTTACGAACACGCTTATTTTTTATGAAATCATGTCAAAGTTACTCGTTTAATATTGACGTGAAAGTTTCGGAACAAATAAAGTTCTGAGTCTTCAGTAAATGATAGTTTTAAGTAAAGCAAAAATGTGTAACTTCAACTTTACGTTATTTAGATCACTAAGTTCAAAATTTAATTTTACTAAATGTGTTTTAATTTTAATTTGCGTTGAATGTTGATTTCAACATTTAATATAAAAACACCTCGAACATAGCTTGCTAGCTCACATCTTATATTTAAGTTTAAAAAAAAAATATAAATATTTTTTTTACAACCCACATAAAGTCATCGACGTCGGAGCCTCTACAATCAACACCTAGAAGACTTCAATTAAATGGACACAAGACGTGAAATAATTATAATATTTTTTAAAATGTTATTCTACAAACCAAAGAAAAAAATAAATCGGAATTCTTAGACGTTAGTTGCAATTTAATTACTGACCTAGTTTACTATATTCAGAATTCTTGTACATAAGTATTTAGCGTCCTAGTTTGTTGCATGTATTTAGAGCCCTGCCCTATTTTGTTGTCATAATTGTTCTCGGACAATGAGACATGTTGATATGTTAATTTAAACCATCGCAAGAGGCACAAGCGTTACAATTAAAACAACGATGATATTGAAGACTTGTAAGAATATTGAAAATAAGCCTATATATCGAGAAATTCAATTTGAAAAAAAATATATACATTAAGTCAATATTGTAAATTAAAACGATGTATATATGTATATACATGTTAAGTTTAAAAATGTTAAGGTCATCGAGGTAAATTTTAATCAGTTGGTCTACATCAAGAAATAAGTGAATGTTTCAAGGCTCCACATCAGCTATTTATAAATTAGACTGCTTATGTAATATTATAATAAAAAAATATAACAATATAAGAAAGATTTTTATGGTCAAACTTTAGCGCCAAAACACTTAGTTTTCTGTTCTGTTTGATGGAGTACTTAGTCGGAGAGCCTAGCACGTTGACATACACATTTCACATTCAATGTAATCAAATAAAAACAATATTATTTTGTTTATAAAAAATAGCATGACACTGTATCCTACATACAGCAAGGTAAGTAGACTAAACTAAGTGTTGAGACACTTTGTTAACTAATTTATACCTCCTTATTTTTGAAAGATTGTATAGCTAAATGGGTCATACCATCTTGTTATGAAAATAATTTCTCCAAAAATCAAACTCACAATCGTCGAGTTTACAGTCAAACTGTGCCACTGCGCCACGACTTGCACATTAACTTGTTTATGAATCTTCATTTTATAATTAAAATAATTGCTTTAATATTTTATAATCAATAATATTATAAATGTTGTTACAATTCTACTTGTTATTAAGCTAGGTACGTATTATGGCTATATATGGGAACAAGAAATAAAATTGTACTTGTGACAGCCGTTTGGAGATTTTATAAAATTACAATTTTGACATGTCTTCCATTTCGATTTTTTCGAAAATAACTAATTAATTAAATTAAATTTAGAATCTCAAATGGACTGTAACGAATACTTGTCATAAGACTTAAGATGTGCACATAGAAAAGTTTCAAGTAAAAATTGGAAAAACGTTTAAATTCAAATTTAGCTAGTGTAGAAAAGAATCTAAAATTATTTCTACATAAATTTAGGTTCTACTTGACCTTTAATTTTATATATGTCAAAATATTATTAATTAACTTAAATTATTAGTCTCGAACACGTTAATTTTCATTAGCAAGTTACCAGTAAAATGTATATGCTTATACAATATGAGTGCACAAGCATATGTATTATGTATGTACGTACTCAGAAGTGGTATTCAGAATAGTGGACGGGGTCGAGTGATTCCTTACACGTCCAAGATGCCGCTAACGGTGACCGATTGTTCTAAACACAAAAACCTATACTCGTCGTGTGTGCCCCACTTTTTGCTACTGAATACGTTACAAGTTCTGAGCAATACTCAACATTTACATAACGATCCTGTAATTTTATAAAATAATTCTAAGATTTGTACCTTTCTGTCAACTTATCAGAGTGTTACCACTCTCAATGTGAAATATATAAGATAGGAAATAGTGTTTTAATTGAGTTTTGTTAAAATCAATCCAAGTTTTCGTTTTATATTATTAAAGTTTTATTTTACACTATTCCATTGTATTTGTGGATTTGACCCACTATTTACATTTATTACCTGTTGGCAACAAATATTAGGTCCAAAGTTAAAACGCCTTTGTCGTACTACGTTATTTTAAGACCATTATGCTCACGATTTTAAACAACTTTTTGTGAAGGCACCATTTCCTTACAATATATAGTCTAATTCTTTTCGACCCAAATACACAACAAAATAAAAATTGTTGCGCCCGGTAGATACAAATGCATAAACAAAAATGAAAATATGTCACTTTTTAGTAATTTAATATTCAATTTTAATATAACGATGAACTTGTCACATTTAAATACACACAGTAAATATGAGTAAAAGATATATATGTATTTCACATCGTATTTAGTTTCATCTTAAATTGGTCAAGTATATTACAAAGCCACGGTATTAAATAGCCACTGTTGACATACATAACTGTGGTCCGTACAAATATTGTTCAAAGCATTAATTAATAGTTTAGGGCTCTAAACTGTAATAAATGTTACAACATACGAGAACATTCGTTTTCGCTTCAGTAATAGCCTCCCTGAAAGTAAGGTCACATATTTTGAAGTTTCGTAACGACCCAACAACTTGTTTAGGAGCATCCTCACTTTAATATCTTTATTAACATAGATAAAAAATTGTGTGCTAACCGAAAGCTAGTGACAGGATTGTAATTAAATAGAATTCAACGTGTTAAAAAATCTTAATTTACTTGGCAAAACTACATATTATTTAACATGTTAAGAAGAGGTAATATGAGATTGATTTCCACTTTGGGGAATATGTTTATTTCCTCACTGTAGTAAGAAGATAAAGTATTGAATCTAAAATTGGGAAAAATGTGGGGAGTGAATTATCTTAACACTAGGATTCTTCTACATATATATAGAAAGTCTATGAGTTTTTCGTCTAGTGTTACTGCATGCAGAGTTCCATATGAATTGCGTACTATAACGCTGTGTCAGTAATGAAGACTTTAAATGTATCAACATATTTAAGAAACTGCCTCTATAATTTATTCCTATCAAAGCCTAGCTGAGGATTAATTGTGGGAAAATGAACACAATACACGCGTTATCCTTGAAGTTTAATCTTTGACTCTTTGAAAACACATTTTATGGTATGTATATAAAATAAGTGCTTAACTTTTAATTAAACATACCTATGTGCAGTTTTTATTGAATATTACTTGTATATTTGCATTATTGAAAAGCTTACTAAAAAGTTTAATAAAAGCTTACAAAAGATATATATTAAATTATGATAAACGTGGATTCGATTGCCACTCTAAGCCACTGCGTCTCGATGACCTCTACATATAATATTACGCATTCTATGCGCTTGTAAAATTACAAACATGTTGTGTTTAGCGCTAAGCTGTAGTGTCAATGGTAGAACAATTAACAAATTTAGGCCACTAAGTCGTTCACAAAAAAACAAGTTAAATAAAAGGAACAACCTAACCATATGTCATTGATGACACATGGTTAGGTTGTTCCTTTTACTGTTGTTCTGTTTATTCTAAGATGGACTTTACAATACACTTGGCTCATTTTTTTTAGTTTTGCATGGAACTCTATTTTTATATATATCTAAAGACTGACATGGGAGAGTGAGTTTTTAAAATATAAATTATATCTTTTTTATTAATATACATCAATGTAGCAAATATTTACCAAAAATGTAGTAGTAGGTAATCAAGACAATTTATATCTTACGAATAAATCTGTTTCACTCGACATAATTTTAAATTATTTTTCTTATAAAGCAAAAGCAAGTTAAATTTTAGTTCTTTTAAAGTTAAATGTAACGTCACCCCACTGCATGTTTAGCATGAAGACGCATGGAGTATGTTGTACAGATGTCGTCAAACATCTTCAAGTGACTGATTTATTGGTCACTTCTGTCAGTAGCTTGGGTTTCTGGCTAATTCTTTTTTATGACAGGAAGGATATCTATGCAGGTTTGTAAAAGCCATAAAAAATCTTAATGTGAGGTCCACCACAGTGAACCTACTTTGTAATTACGAGGTTCGATAGAGTGTTGTTTACTTTAGCTAAGCTTACGTATTATTTAATATGCATAAAAATATCCAACGCACGTGTACTCTATATAATAGTTATCAATATTCACAAAGTACTCAGGTATGAACCATGGTCGAAAAGAGCGTCAAAGTGTGTCGTCAATTAAACACATATAAAGAACCAGCTGATTGATTATTCAAAAGCTCCGGAATACAATTAAAAGTTGGCATATTTTATTAAAGTCAGCCAGTTTACTCACAAAACATCAAAGAAATAACTAAAAGTGTATACTGTAATTTTCCTTTGTAAAATATGAAACTGTGACCTATTGTAGCTTGACAAAAACAATATTTTCGATATATTTCTGGTCCAATGCAATAATTAAATATTGTACTTTATAAAATGTTTTTCAACATTCTGTGTTTCATTAAAATGTATGATATATTTGTGTAAAGCCTATATATATATATATATATATATATATATATATATATATATATATATATATATATATATATATATATATATATATATATATATATATATATATATATATATATATATATATATATATATATATATATATATATATATATATATATATATATATATATGCTAAATGATATCTGAATATTGTACAGAAATATATAAGATATTTTCAATAACTGTTCCCAAAATAAATGAATCTAATGAGTAGTAGACTATTGTACAAAAGAAATTAATAATCTCTATCAAAGACTATCAAAGAGGTATTCATTTGATTGAAATTAGTATCGTTGGAGAAATTGTAAATTATAATGACTAATGAGGGAGAATTTCTGAATTGATAGACTTAGATATTCTTGTATTAAAACATTTCGAGTCGAAGTTATTATATTATTAATAGTTCATCAATACATAAAATATGTTAATTTGTATATTTGAAATGTATAAAATATTTGTTAATAATTTTATTTCTTATGCTATAACAATATTATAAGACTATAACAACACATGACTCCTTCGACATATAGGAACTGGGAATATACAGTATTACCTAACTAGAATGAATTTGAATAGGTCATACATCTGTTTACATATTCCTAACATACGTAGAGCTTTATTTACCGCAATTCATATGGTAATTGGGATAGCAGACAATAAACCAGCTACCTGCTGCTTCTGAATATCAAATAAACTTCTTCAAAAAGTAAACACAAAAAGATCTTGTTGTCGCCTTAAAGATTCGTCATTTTATGGTTTAATTTGATTGGTGTTACAAACCTTTCTCTATATTCAGTTCATAGCTTTTTGTGTATAAAAGAGATCTATGTACGCATACATACACCCACATACTTGAGTAAGGAACATTTATACAAAAATACTAATAAAATCAAAAATAATAACACCACTTCTTAAAGATGTTATCTGAACAGTGCTCTAGTCACGCATACTCACAGATGTTTGGTCATACCTCAAGGAGTTTGAAGGTTGCTAATTTCTAAGCTACAAAAAAGCTTTTGTTCTTATACACAATACTTTGGTTATACTTAACATTATAATAAATGTTTTAGCACATGTGTTGAAGTAGCTATATTACACGTGACGAATCAATATGCTCAAACGAAATGGGAAAAGATTTAGATATTTTTCTCTCTTCAGAAATCTATTATTAAGGTATCTTGCTCAACTTGTTTTATGAGTAATAAAACAAGTATTGTAGAATTCCATATCACAAAAAGAAAAATCTTAATCCTCATAGGATCACTTTGCTCTCCATCTGTTCTGTTTGTCAAGGCTATTTTTTTCCAATTCACGTGAAAGAATCAAGCTGAGTTGAAGTATCCGAATTGACTACGTCTTAAATTAAAAAAATTCTAACACACAAGTCAACACAATCAAATAATAATTCAATAAGCTTCCCGTTGATTAAGTACAACCTAGATATATCCTAGAAAGAAACCGCTACAAGCCTGTAGTTTATTTATTTCATAAAAACTGGCTGGTTACGACTTCAAATCTAAAAAACGTCTACTCTCAGTAGTTATACTCTATTAACCTACTTATGAAATTTGATGGATATGAGAATTTACAGATTCACCAAATTGACATATTATAAATTTAACACAGAAAGAAACCAGTATAAACTTTACTAATTTCTTATAAAATAAATATACGGATACATCCGTTGACCTACGAATAGTGTAGAACACTTGGTGCACGAGTATTACTCGCGCTTGACCAAAACTTTTATATTTTAATTTTTTTATTTTTAATTATTATATTTTTTTATATATTTTTTTATTTTTATATTTTACTAGTTTCATTTATTAATTTTATTATTACAGATTGATACATAGTGAAATTGTGTTGTTTACCTCAAAAATACTTTTCTTGATATTATATTTATACATTAATTTAAAAACACATATATTTCAAATAATATCAATGGACCTGTTAATTTAACCCTTATATTATTTATACCTTGTATAATGATGTACTTTAAGTAAATATTAAAAATAATTGTAAATTATGGTCTCTGTCATTTATATAACATATTTTTGTCAGATTTGATGAAATGTCAAGGATTTCCATTGAGTGCAACGTGCTTGTACGCCCACGTGCGCATATGTAAAGTAAAGCCAGTTAGTTCCCCATACCTTAGTAGAGCTCTAAAATGACGCAATAATATTATTAATGCTATATATAATTAGTCGATACTTATTATCTATTTGTACATGCAATACCATTGTAAAAGTATACGGATGTTGATATTAACAAAAAATATAACCGTGTAATGTGATAAATAGATTCTAGCTATACTAACTATTCGTTTCTATTAATTATCCACTATAATCTCATAGACAATCCGTTAATAGTTAATTGTTTTATAAGTGTTTTTTAAACTAGGACAAAAACAGTAAAAAAGTCTTTTATTTTTCTATATAGATATCTCTAACTTATACTTTCTATCAATCACCTTCTTCATAAGCAATGTAAATAAACATAATAATCTAATAGCATTAGTTATAAAAATATTACAATGTCAAACTAAAAACAAAAGAAATATTTCACATAACAACTTAGAAAATTATATATATTTTATGGATAAAGGTATGTTTTAGAGCTTTTGGATCACGTAGGTTCGAATCATGTATCTAGTTTAATATTATTGGGTATACCTATGTTGTTTTGTGCGGTCGTGTGTATAAACTCCGCCCAGTACCTTGATTAATAGTATATAAATATTTTGTGTTTGAATAAGTAGAAATAGTATTAAAAATATAAAAATCTCAAATTGCTTTACGTATTTTCTACTTTATTTGATAGTTTAATAATTTTATTTCATAATTCATAATTATTATTATTTAGCAAAAGCTGTATATTGTTTCCAAAGTAAACATTTTTAGGTAAGCGATTCAATGACGTCAACTGAACGGTACCTCATATGCATATGGAGTGATTATGTCATTTTCACTTAATATTAAGGAAATTTACTCATAACACAATGTCGTCTTAGAACACTGTTCCACTACGAATGACAGTCCTTATCCCACGCAAATAAAAACATTTTTATTGATCCGTTTTCTTGGTAATTTCTAAAAAAGTATGTTTGATTTTTGGTATATAAAATAACAGTAAAAACATCGTATATTTATAATGAACCAAAATGTATATCAAGTTATTTTTTTAACATATAATGTTACATATATTTTGCATTTGTAGTAGGGTCTTAAAAAAATATAATATTATTATTACTTGAAGTACTAGATTAAATATAAAAGTCTAGTCGACTCTAGGAAGCACACAGGTGTGGCTTATGACCTTGTTTGGTTTCTATTGATATCTAGCCGATTTTAAATATCTGTTATTGCAAGTACTGTATGTATTACATATATATATATATATATATATATATATATATATATATATATATATATATATATATATATATATATATATATATATATATATATATATATATATATATATATATATATATATATATATATATATATATATATATATATATATATATATATATGTATATATGTATATATATATATGTGTGTATCCATAAATATGACCATGATGGGTATTGCTTGTGACTTGGTAATGCTCGTAGGGAGATAGAGAAATAATATACGCTGCATAAAATTACGTTTGTTCAGGGCCGGTATTTAAAATCGCCATTTGATAATATTGATTTATTGTGAAGGTTATTGTGAAAAGCTTTTTTATGTTATTTGTTTTATTTTCCATTGTTCCTTGTTGAATTGAAGCTGGCTCACGATATTATTTGCTTTTAACAAAAGAAATTTAGCCTATTTAACCACTAGCCCATCTAAGAGTTTGTTTACAGGATAAGATGGTTGACGTTGAGTCAGAAGAATAAGGATCTAATTTAAACACGAAGCTTGAGATATAAAATTATATTAATATTTTTCTTGTAATAACTTGAAATAGATAACTTAAAATAACAAAGTTTAATTAACAGCAATAAAATATAAATTTTATTAAATAAATATATAAAAATACTGTAAACTGTGAACAATAGGCTTGAATAATCTAATTTATATTTAAGTCACTATAACACTAAAGAGACGTGTGGCTGTTGTCAAATATGTTTACTTTTATAGAACGATAATGTGTTGTGAACCTAGATATCAATTGTTCAGCAAGTGTGAAATGTTTATGAAGCATACTCGAGCTTTAATAAGTATACATATCACTTATTGAATCTTACATTATAATTAAGTCAAGAAGACTTCAGAATTATGTACAACATATAACATATAATATATACAATATTAGAGTTACATATGTAGAAATAATATTTCAAATTATTATGGTGAAACTAATATAAATTCTGATCTATGATATTTCTTTTCCAATTTATTTTTTTCCCGTGAGGCTCATATTCTGCGATAGAGTAAATAAAGATTTTGCTTAAAATTATAGAATATACGCTATATATATATATATATATATATATATATATATATATATATATATATATATATATATATATATATATATATATATATATTTTTTTTTTTTTTCCCGTGAGGCTCATGTTCTGCGATAGAGTAAATAAAGATTTTGCTTAAAATTATAGAATATACGCTATATATATATATATATATATATATATATATATATATATATATATATATATATATATATATATATATATATATATATATATATATATATATATATATATATATATATATATATATATATACTACTTATAAAGTACGCTTCGCTTATGAAAGTTGTTCAAACGTAAATTTCAGCTAAATTATAAACTCTGGGATTCTTCATTTAAATAAAAAAATCATTTAACATTCTAAAACTTTTAAACTTTTATATCAAATGAAATAGGGCTTTGAAAACTTTACGCTTTTTTGTTTCATAAAATAAAAGTTTTATATAAAATGAAAGTTTACAATTGTTACACTTGTACCAGGTTAGCGGACTTGACCAAAAGAGATGACAGGAACTGGCTATGAATTTGTATTGTAATCAAGAGCGTCATACACAAAAGCACATCACACACTGTAGTCGATATAGTTGTCAAAATGGGCTTATAATCTTTTAATTCACATATTCTTGACTCTAATATTTTTTTATAAGATAGTAAAAATCTTAGGAGAACAAAAAATTTAAACAAACATAAACAGACATGCCGCTAGATGAGTCGTGTTAGTAAAGTCCACACGCACTTTTGTAATTTATCCACATCAGTTCAATTAATGTAAAACTAATTGAAGCAACTTGTCTCTGCTTAAGCAGTTAATTTCTGAACTTGTTATTATGATATCGCTCTGGGAGCATGAAGCTCTATCTATTTTTCAAATATTTGAGATATATATGAAGCTTTACTATGCAGTGTGGATAGCTTGAGTATATAAGTAGTATTATTTCATATATCAGAATATGTTAAATATGTTAATTATTAATATGAATGTAGAGTATGAACGCCTATCCGTTTACTTCTCATGGTCATACGGCCTAATCGATAAAACAGAAAGTTTGCATACATGTAAATTGTTTCTACATATTATATAAATAAAAAGATAATAAAATTAAAATATTCTGGCGGATATAGCAAAATTACACGAAGTCCGGTAAACAGTATTTAGATAAAAAATTGGTTGAAGTAAGATATCGAATCTAATATTTTATGTTCCAAAACCTTTTATCATAAATTTTAATAAATGTATCTGAAATGCAGCTTGACATAATAAAATGAAAGTTATAAAGTTAACTTAAACAGTTCGTCATAAGAGAAAATAATGAGGACTGTAATGTTGCTAAGAAACTTCATCAAACGACAAAACGCATCATGTTGGACAGGAAAAGTACCCAGAGTGTAATTATCTATCGTCACTTCAAAAGTGTTTTTCTATCGTAAATTTCATATTAAACTAAGACCCCTTAGTTTTATATAGCTCATAGTTAAATATATTTATATGAGCTTAAATGCGTGTGAACACATACAAATTATTTAAATACGTTAAAGATTTTTACATATTTGAATAGAACAAGCTTAACACTTTATTCATTAAAAGTGTTTTATTTAAAATAAGAAAAATTACCCTATAGTGATGCAAAGGTTCAAACATACATAGTTAGTGATAAACGCGTAAAACTTTCGACATAGCTTCATAAAATGAATGACTTAACTTTTGAGTCCTCTTTTATATAACATCAGAAATGTAATGTAATTTATTTTTTGTACTTGGTTCATGTAAAAAGAGAGTACAAGCCAGTAAATTTAATTCCGATTAAAATTCGAATCGTTTTCATGCTACGTTATATTGAATTAAATTATTTAGAATTGAGCAAAGAGATTTGGATAGAATCTTGTTGCAAAATATAATGATTACTGCATATCGAATATACATTTATTTCGTTGGTAATATTGATCTAATAATATATTTTGTTACAAATTATTAAATTTCACCACTTTGATGTCGTAGGCATTATAATTCGACCTTTGTTTTCACAGACTACGGTCATATTGCAGCCATGTATATAAATAAGTAAATATCCTTTGATTACCAACGTGGTGAATTGAGACACTTATAAGTTTAAGATGAATCTATTGACTTAAAATTATCAAATTTAGTTAACCTGATTAGTCTCTACCAATCAATATACCTTAATAAAAATTATACACTCGTTCATTAGCAGTTATTCCACAGACGTACCCAAAGGGTAAAATAGGACCCTGTTACTCCGCTGACTGTCTCCGGGCTGTATATTATAAATTGTGATAGGTAGAAAGCTAAATTGCTAAAGCTAATTTAATTAGCTAAATGAAAATTTCACAAATGACAAAGCAATTACTAAAAATTAGAAAAAGAAAAAAATATAAAATGGATCTCCATACAATGAACGTGTCTTAAAAAATAAAAAAAATAATAAAAACTGTAACAGGTAGTCAAAGCTAACGTTTTAAATTTTCGCAGAATATTTTTCACATTTTGAAGTAAATATTAAAGTGGTGCTTCCATACAAGAAACGTAATTTTACGCATTTTTTTTAAGTTGACAAAAGAAAAAAACATACATTCCAATTTTTGTACTTAATTTCATATAAAATGAGTAAAAACTACCGCAATCATAATTTATTTTTGTTTATTAGTAATATTTTCTCCGTGTAATATCTACGATCAGGGAATTAGTACGGAACCCTCACCCCGCCAGTTCCGCTCACATTTCACCGATTTTTTATTATTTGTACCGCTAAGTGAAAAGTACAGTGTCCTTTAGATACATACATACCTAACTTCACGCTCTATCCTTAGCGGGGTAGTCAAGATGGATTATGGAATTAAGGTTCAGTTTTACTGTTTATGCATTCTACATACCTTGTTATGTCATTATTTTTTCAGGTACTGTTTACTTTTTCTTATAAAACGGTAAATATCGAGAAGAATGGGTACATAGTTCTATTGACTCTTTTATTTCCTCTTCGAATCTATTATGTTCAATGTATTTATTCTTTTTTAGCGGCCATTTTGTATGTGCAGTAATTTAATGTAGGATGTACATTAATTTATTGAAGTTGAAAATTTATTATGTTTGTTTGAGTATATTCATTTTGTCGCTTAATTTAGTCAAAATAAGTAAAGATTAGTAAGTTCTAATTTTATCCAAAGTAAATACGTAGATTGAACGAAGTAGTGTTGTTATGTTTCAAAGTAAAAGAAAAAATAAAAAGTCGCAAGATACGTATTTATTTTTTTAGACAAAAGTTACTAAATTAAACTTTTATATAAAATCATAGGTTTCATTTCATTTAACAAAACCTACGTCAAGAAGATGATAAAAGTAGCAAATTTACTTTTAAAATTATTATACTTTAACCTTAACTCTTTTAAGTTTCACATTTTAATAAAAAGGTTGTATTACACAAATCATTCTTAAACTGATAAAGTCATTGTTATATTGCCACATAATTGTGCAATAGATATTGAGAGCGACAGTGTCAGACTTAAGTAATTGTATAGTTTTGGCACGACTTTTCACTGTAATAAACGGCCGTAATAGGTTCGGCAAACTACACTTAATTTTCTCACGAGCTTTATAAGAGACTTTTCTTAACATTACATCCTAGAGTACCTTAAAACAGAATTTAATTTAATCGGTAGAAAACATTCTATGAACTTGCGATCACAGAGCATTCACGAATTAGAATTTCTACTCAGTCGTACACAAATTCTCGGTAACGCTTTTAATGTCAAAGTTTCGATCCTTTGGAACACGTTTCCGCAGGAATTACGTGAAGCTGACTCAGTTCACATATTTGAATGTCTTGTTTAAAACTACTTTTTACCACTATGAAACTTATATATATGCTTTTATATAAGTTTGCTATTTTCTTGCATATTTATATATAATACACGTAACATGTAAATTTAAAGTTACTTTATGACATTTAATATTCTATGTTTCCATCACTCGTACACCAACCAATATATCCAATATCCTTGTGTTTTTGCATTTTTGTAAAGCAGGAATTGCTTGGAAATTACATTGAATTGCCACCTACGATGTTAAGTGCGCCTTCATATGTCGACGATGTCAAGTTTTCATTTTAAATATATTTTTATTTTATATATATGTAAGTGTCATAAAATATTCAACCTCCGATATGTCTTAAAGGCGGCACTGATTAGCCCTATTCTATCTAATAACTATCGAATCCCTACCAAAGAGAACATATATTATATACTTAAATATAAGCACTTATGTAGTTTAGTTTTAATTGCTATTTTATAACTGTAGTACTGAAGAAAACTTTATAAGTGCAAAACTTTATGTATTACAAATTATGTGCAATAATTATTACTTTTAATAAATGTCTAAGTCATAATTATTACACAAGTAAAATTAGTAAGCAAAAAAATAATTAAAGCAAAATATATAAATATACATATGCATAAAGACACATT
The DNA here is from genome assembly GCA_037178615.1 of Dione vanillae. Lineage (NCBI taxonomy): Eukaryota > Metazoa > Arthropoda > Insecta > Lepidoptera > Nymphalidae > Dione > Dione vanillae. Next base: position 3,803,981 of record JAZFAU010000009.1, on the reverse strand, counting down.
CATACAAATACATATGTGTAAATATAATAAAGAAATAATAAGTGTAAGGCTGTGCATAAAAATTCCTTTCGTCTATCTTTATTAAATGAAACAAAAATTTTAAATAAATATGATTTTCTTTTTTTTTCTCTATAACTCAGTTAATGATAAAATCAAAAATATTTAATCAAAAATTTGGTTTTTCCTTAAATTACTTGCAAGCAATTTAACAAACCATTTCAAGTGTAATATTCGTATATCACCTAGCGGCTCTATAAGATTGCTCTAGCGACTTCTGCTCGAAAGGCATTTTATGAAATCAATGTACCTCCTGTATGTGAAAGGAAATGGTACATTTGCACTTTATCACTTGCATAACGTAGTTTATACATCTATCTATACATTGCGGCATTGATTGTATTGCTATGAACGTTTCATTTTTCCTTACATTTTTATCACAAGTTAAGCTGTTATTATATATTTTGTCTTTAAAACTTATATATTACATACACTATGAATATAATTATTAGTCAAATGTCAATACATATATATATTTTTTCCATAGATTCAAGTCGCAGTATTGAAACGCTGCTGGCATAGTACATGTACTATACACTTCAAATCGTTCTGTACATTTTTTCATTGCAATTTGTAAATAAAATTTAATTTTATTTGAAGATTATTTTATAGAGAAATGGCTTCTATATTTTTATTTATAGAGTACGTGGCAATGAAAAGCTTTTAATGTTTCTTTATATAAGTATATTTTACGGTATAATATATTGATATATATATATATGTTTATAATATAGAAAAGCCTTCAACTTATTTTTTATACCTACATGACTACATAAGGCTATATATACTTACATAATAATATATTCTTGTAACAAGGCGGTAACTTCCTATTACTAATGTGATAAACACTTAAATATTTGCTTTTCTACTCGGATATATATATATATATATATATATATATATATATATATATATATATATATATATATATATATATATATATATATATATATATATATATATATATATATATATATATATATATATATACATATATATATATTACAATGGACTAAAAGCGTAGTGCTTTTACTTTATTTGTCACAAAAGTGTTCAGTGTACTAAAAAACACATCAGCAAACATACGAAAACAAATATGTTGATATTGGAAATGCACCTGTTTGTATTGGAACGAAATGAAATATTTTTGTAGGATTTTTTTTTACTTTTGTTTTGTATTGTATATAAAACACTATAGGTAGAGGTAATGTCAAAGGCAAAGCACTCTGTCAAGGTCTTTCTATAGTATTTTCGAGACGTCGTGTTGGGGGGCTGATCGAATATACAGAATATGGATGTTACCGCGACCTTAATTTAAAGCTACGTAAAACTTGATAAAATATAAAACAATAATATTTTCAAAAAAAAAAGAAAATTAAAACGCCATTTGTTGAGTATGACACATGCATACACTATCCTGTCATAGCTGCATAGAGATCTCTCTTTCGGTTATTTCTTTGATAAAAGATGATAGATGGACAACGTTTAATAGTATTTCTGTAGTACGAGATCTATACGTCATTTGTATTTAATGGTGACTTCCTCACGGGTTACACAGTAAGCATAAAGAAATGAGAAAAATGATTCGGTGCTAAAACTATTGATAATTGTTAACTAGTGGTTTGTATATAGTCTTGAAATATTTTATCCTAAAGATAGTTTTGACAAAGGCCGCGTAGTCAAGCACACTTCGTATAATGTTAAATACATTGTATATCCATTGTGGTATGATACATGTATTATATATATAGCAGCCGGCTTTCGTATAATGTATCTTATACATATAAGGTCACAAGCATATACGGTACGAACGGAGGTGGTCGCAGGAAAAGGGATTTCATAGAGGTAGATAAAATCGCGTTTACTTTTACTTCTTGATATTTTGTGTATAAAAATCTGCTATATTTTGCAAATTTCATATTAAGATTATATTTGTCCAACACAGTTGTGGAAAATATAACCGGATGACCTTCGTGCTGTTACCACGGTCGACAAGTCGATGTCGTTTATCAAGTCTTATTTATTATTTTATTATTCAATTTTGTACCCAAACCAATATATATATATATATATATATATATATATATATATATATATATATATATATATATATATATATATATATATATATATATATATATATATATATATATATATATATATATATATATATATATATATATATATATATATATATATATATATTGGTTTGGGTGGAAGATATTTATTAGCACGATTAACTATCATATTTTCACTATGGAAGCTATGACAACCGCTGTCAACAACAAGGTAAAGATTCTTTGTCGTCAACGTTATCACAGAGACTCTTTATCTTATAAATTGTTAATTAAGTATACGTTGTATACTGAGAGGTACACTTTAAATTAAAAATATTTATATCTCAATCATACAACGTTAAATAGAACAAGGTTGATCGTCATTTTAAAACCAAATTGCTTTTTGTTTTATTTAGATATTAAATATTTACATTTTAATATTTTATATAGGGATAGAATATATGTCCATGTAGTTTTGGGACAAAATTGAATTTATAAATAAATATATTGAGACTTAATGAGTTATCATTAAAACAAAAAACGTTTTTTTTCATATTGACGTATAACCTTGTTCTATGTAGATCGATTTTTACCTCTATTACAACTATGTTGTTACTAAAAAATATATACTTATAGTATTAAAATATTCCTAATATAATATCATATATAATATCGGCAATTTGATAAGTCTAATATGATTTTATTTCTTTGTTAAAATAATATAAGATAATTTGTATACGTACCAAAAGATAAAAAATTTTAAAATCATTTGTATATTTGTAATAAATTTGAAATATCGACCTCAAAAACTTATTTTTAGAGGAATTTACAAGCTTGGCCTGACTGTGTTATTGGTGAGTAAAAGTCCGTAAACGATTCTGTGTAACGGTATAAGGCTATTTTGTGGCTCTCGCACTTGTACGCTTGAATAGAACTGGGTAATACTAACCTTGATTCATCATAAAAGATACATTTCAAAATTCTATGACGTTTGCAATAGTTTTTACATTCTTACATTATTGTATACAACAAAAATAATGCAACGATATAACTAACTGAAAGAATTAATGTAAACTGGTAGATGTGACATTACATATTGCACGTGATAATTGATACGTGGCAAATTCGATCTTTAGTGAATTTATTATTAACTACTATAGTATCAGTATTATTTTGCAGGTTGTTTCAATTTTTAACATCACACATTTCCAAATTAGTTAAATGTCATGAAGAAACATGGTTTTTAAGGACCGTCGTGGCGCAGAGGCACAACGTGTGCCTGTAACGCGACGGTTTCTGGGTTCGATCCCCAGTCGGAGAAGATGGATTTTTCTATTTCCATTTTCTTCGCTTTGGCAAACTAGGCAAGGAGCGGCGTTGAGTTCCGCCACTCAACACGCAATGCCTCGAAAAAGGCGGAAAGCAGGGACTAAGCTGTCTTAACACTAGTTTCCCACGGTCCCTGCAGTTCCCTCTGCCTACCCTGCCATGTGTGGGATTAAGCGTCAAGCTAAAAAAAGAAAAAAGACATAGTTTTTATAAAAGGATATTTTGCATTGAAGTACTTTTGCGTCGGAAGCCTTCATTTAGCGTGGATTTTAAATGTACTTATATAAGTCTTGAGAACGTTCAAACACAATAAAAACAATGCTTTAATTGTTATAATAAATATTAACTGTAAGACAATTCATATTATATAAATTAATGATACAAAAGTAAATAATGTATCTAACTTTCGTGAATTCAAGAAGATGGAACTTTCGTTGCTAACGTAGTTTATGTAATTTGAGAGTTTACAAAATTGTTGCCATTACAAACAGTAAAACAGTATTTAAGCAGTAATTAAGTGAAACTTAATGATTTCATTGAAATGTTCATATAAATGCACTTCAAATTGTTTTGAAAACCGGTCTTATTATGACGTCATGTTGTCAGCATCTAGTGACCGGGTTTTCGATATCTACAACATCTGGTTAGATGTTGCCAAAGTATCACCGTTACTGTGCTAAAATAAAAATTACTTGAAAGTGTTATTTTAATTAGTTTACAATAAAATAATCTTTTTGGACTAAAGTGGTTTATAAATTATAAAAACCTTTTATTAGTTTTATTCTATTAGCATACAATTACTAATTATATTTCCATTTCAATGTGCGATGGTTTGATGCGGTATGTTCACACTATGACGACCACGCCATATATCCGGCAATTTTAATTCATTGTAAAAAATTTTAATATATGCACGAAGGAAAATTTAAATCCATTAGATTCCTGTAACACTGTCATAATATTAATATGTTCAGATATGCAATCACAAAGGCGGAAAACGGGTAGCGGAGTGTCTGAACACTAAGTTTCTTGAGTCTACGGTTCCTTTTGCCTACCATATTATGTATAAAAATAAAAAAAAAAAAACAAATGTAGTTTATGATAAAATTTTTAACATATTTTATTTATAAAAGGCGCTTCTTCGTTGACTAATCATAGTCATTCCAACGCTATGTTGACCACTATGTTAGCAGATTACGCTACGGTGGCAGCAACTGAATTGAAACAAACAGAGAATCTTATATTACAAAACGGCTTGAAATGTTTCAATAAATAATATAATGGCTCCCTTATAATTATTTGAAGATTATTCACGAGGATCTATAAAAGGCGTGACGGAACAGATAACCAGTTCCTCATTCGTGCCCTGAGACCGGTTCTAAACTTTCTACATTAGAAAAATTTGCTAATGTTAGCACGATACGTTTTTATTTATGATTACAGCTCTAGCATTTTAAATCAATATAATTGAAAATAGTCGTCGTCCTCAGGACTTCTGCTATTCTACAATTACCATGGGATGACATCCAAATTTAAAGCGAAATTTATGTGACTTTCGCATTGAGATATTTTAATGCCATTCGACACCATTTTTTTCAAATCTATGGCGTAGATATTGAGTTTTTAACAAATTTTACTCATTACACATTTTTTGTTATGTTTAATGTTTAAATGTTTCCTTAAGCTCAAATTAAAATATTACCCTGTTTCTCACTATCTAATTATTTGAGCAGATATCACTTGCGTGACCAAATGAAATATTTGATTCTGATTACATTATATTTTTAATTTTTAAATATCATATCCAGACTAATTTCAGCAATACTTTACAAAATTTTGTCAGTTAGATTGAGCTCAGTAAATTTAATAGAAATAGCAAAAATTTATTATTAAAACTGTCTTTCAAACTGACAATAATATGGAAATGTGAAGAATTTTGCAATACTATTAAAACTAAACATATTTGTTCCCACAATATAAAGTAATTTAAATTTGTTTACTAATTAGTACAATACATTTTCATATATTAGTCAATAATCAACATAGTACCGGCAGGAAGACAATGTGGCTTCATACTGTAATGTCGTTATATATAGCTAGTAATACAATAAAGGCATGCTTAGGCATTACGATCATTAAGCTATATAAATGTATTTGGACATAATTATGTGCACATCGCACAGTCGACGAGTTCAGTTACTCACTTAATTAGACATTGCGTAATACAATTCAAAACCTTAATGTCAAAGTGATTTTATTGACATGTATTTTAATAAATAAAAATGTTATTTTTTTAGCAATAATATTGCCATTAAATATACAAATATTTATTATTAAGTGATGTTATAAATATTTAAAAATATATAATTTAAAAAATCTTAAGTACAAACAGGCTGTTTTCTTTAATTTTCACAATATAACACGATTAGCATTGCACTTAATCTAGCAAGTTTATTACAATAATTTAATTTATTTATAGCCTTAACCTTTAAGATAATTTTATTACCGATATCCTTTATTTTAACAGGTAGAGATTAGCTTGTTTCCGACGTTTACCTCTATATTTGTATTTATATTAATATACAAAATATGTAAAAAAAATTGGATATGCTTTAGTTTGGATTGGTTAGTTTTTATGAAATCCTGTAATTATATTTATTGCTAGCATATTAAGAAATTATGTAATTAAGAGCTGTGCCTTATTTGAGTAAATAATATCTTATTTAAATACGCTTTATCCTATTTTGATATATTGCATGCATAATCTATTGAATTTTTGCAAATTTTAAAGTAGGGGGAAATGTAAAGGGCACGAGTACCTACCGGTGACCGAGTAGGCTATATCGTTAAATGGAACAGTGGGCCGTGGCCGGTTTCACACAGACATAAGAACGCACACGCAAACGAGAAGGATAAGTGAAAGCGTCGGGCGGGGACACGCTAACCGACGAACGTTCAAAACAATATCATTCATTTTTGCATAATGAAAGTGAAGTCATTATTATTTGAATGCTAATGACACTTAGAATATTGAAACCTTTTTCTTTATAAAATAATTTCGTGCTGAATAATATTATAGGATAAAATAAATGAGGTATACTCATCGCGAGATTTAAGAATATAAAATATTTGCTTGCATAGTTCCAATGAAGTGGTCGTCATGTGTGACGGTTGCATGATATTTGTTACATGTACTGTACATGCATCCGCTTAGATTTTAAAATTATAATTTTGAAAAATATGTACTTTTCTACTCCAATTTAGTTTAATTTATATAGAACACTTATCAATGGCTTTTGAAAGGCAACTAACCGAGGTTCCAAACTAACTGAAAATATTACATAGACCTTCACAAAATTGACCCTGCACGTAGGGTGTTACGGGTATTGTTTGTTGATTACAATTTGGTGAATAATTAAATTTTGACGTTTCGTTAATATGAAGCTGCAATACATTTTGTATCATATTCTTCGTTAGTCGCATAATTATGCTTAGTTAATTGATTTCGGATCGTACCTCATTAGATAGGGCTATTGAAGACTACTCTACATATTTTTTAATAGTTAGCTCAGTTTCTAGTAGCATTTTCGTTGTTTAAATATTGTGACGACTAATGATTGACCATTAGATTGAAGCTGTTAATAGTATTTCAAGTTTAATGTTAATTGAATTTTAGCTTAAAAAATAATCAAGAGGTTTATTAAGTAAGGGCTATCACTGCAGTTTTTCCACACAATAAAGGAAGGAGTCGCTTGCATTGTTTAACTCACCTTGGGCCAGAGCCGGTACGAGGGCACCGCTCCAAATAACAAGACATATACACAGAAACATTTCGCAACTGTCTCTTTTAATCATAAAAAATATGTTTATATAAATTTACACTGAAGCATATTATAGGCACACACGTACACTCACAAATACAGTGACGAAAACGGTTTTAGTATGTTGCGCGAAAGTAAAAGTTTCCCATTTGCTTTACGAGCGTAGATCGGCGCTAAAAATCCGGGTTAGGCGCAGAACAACGTGTCGGACATGCGTTCGCGACAGACTGCCACGGCCGCGCTCCCGCGGCTGCCCCCACCGAGCGGTGCCTTTCACCGTTACAATTCGAAGCCCCAAAGACTGTGTTGAGCAAGCAAGGCTATATGACGATTGACATTTAACAAAAACACTACATTTGCCATACGGAAATAGCACGATAACACGGCAATTGCTGTTAGAGGCTGGACAGCTTACAGAATAGTCACAGAGTAAACAGACAAAATTGATTATAATGTAGCACTCTGGGAAGTTTTTATTGAAACTAAAACTTTATAGAAAACTTAAAAATCTCGAAGAGTACACATTAAATTTCACAGAATTTGTACTTAAAGCTGCTGTTAACTGTACATTGATTGTATTACAATTTTACAGTATTATACTAAATTTATATAATTCGTCATGCGTACAGCAAGGCAAAAGGTTATATGTACGGCGATCGTTTCTCATACAACTCTAAAACCACTTGACGGAATTAGACAAATGTGATATACATAGCCATTATTAAAGGGACTCAAAGCACTGGATGGATTTTAATAATTCTTTTACTATTATAATCCTTTACAGTCTGCGACTTCACAGGTAGTTTACAAAAACTTTAGAAATATTTTCATATGTTTAATAATTATAAAAAAATCAGAGAAGCTAGAGAATCCAGGGATGCGCTACGTAAATGGTTAGAGCAACGATATCTTAAATTTTTAAATAAAAGTTCGCGAAATCATACGTGTGTCTTCAAAAAATAATTGACAGTAACCATTATTATTAAATCAGTTACAAAAAAATTAGACGGTGTTTCCGAAACTATTTAATACAATACATAATTATACACTATTCGAATTAATAGGACAAATATGTTGTATGTTTTATATTCATTAAAATTGATCTATGTAGCAAATCAGTAAAAATGATATTTTCGAAAATAGTTCTGAAACTCGATAATTTTGCAAGCTGAGCTGAAATACCTATTGTCCAAACCTCGACGATTTTCGAAATTACATAATATTTAGTTTACATTTTAATTTGTTAAATTTGAAAAGAGTAATATTACGCAAATATTAACATTTGAACGTTTTTAAAGTTAGTAAGCTTTTGTTTACACGTACAATAAATTTTCATGTAGGAGACAAATATATTGTATAAGTATATGACTAATTGATAACAGATTGCGTAATTTAAAAGAAAACCAGAAGTGGTTAGAGTTATTACAATAACTTTGAAACCGACGTAGACCAATCATTTGGTACGTATTATAACAGAGATTCTACGTAATTGTAGTAAATGACATAAGTCAGTAATAATATTACAAGGTACCCTTCCCATGAGTACTGTTGCCTGCGTATAACAGCCCCGATTGATTTCTTTATCTTTATATATCGTCTATGTCATCTTGTTTTAGGGAAGACCAACCTAAAAGATCTCTGACCTTGGCTTCGCTATCACAGATTGGCACCAACCTATAAGAGCATAAAGGGCATCTTCTGAGAGACACGGACCATGTTTGCGTCCACTGTTTTGTAGTCGGTGGGATTTAGTACTGGGTAGGATACTTGATGTCCTTTTCCTTTAATTTTCTCTCCTCCCGCGCCGAAGTGCTACTAGAGGTTTCTTCATAACTCTTTAATTCAATCTAATTTTCCATACCTGTGAATGTCTCCGTTGCATATGAACCACGTTGCGCTCGTGGCTCTATGCAAGAATTTATTTTTTTATATATTTGCAGTCGTCCTAATTTTGTATCCCCAAACATAACGCTGGCATACATGATAATTGGTTGATGTCTGCTTCTAGCATTCCGTTGTTGGGTGAAGGGGACATAAGGCTATAATTACAGGGGAGTGTCATATGGACAGCGGACGACATGAAGAGTTTTTTTATAAAGGATGAAGGTATCCCCTCTGGTCCTGCCTCTGTCATTTCTAATGGTACGGTAATTAGCACTTTGAGATATCTAATACTATCTTTCAGAAAAGTTTCCTGAACGGGAAAAATGTTAGGTTTTGTTTGTCACAAAGCTTTGGATTAATTACATTTAAGTGTTAAAGCCTTTGCTTTATTATCCTCTGATTCCGCTACGGATTCAGAGTCACTATTGATTGTGGACTCCACTTGCTTGGTGTCAAACCCGCAGCTCAATTCGTTCTCATCCTCGTATACAGACTGCAATTCCTAGTCGGATTCTATAACTACATTTCTATTTTCACTAACCATTTTTGATGACTGGACTCTACGTTCCCTCAATATTATCTGAAAGACCACAGAAGAACAGAAGTTTGTCCTTTTTGATGAGGACCGAATTATTTATTACGCTTGGCCCTTTGGCCAAGGCGAGGAGCGAGGGTGCTGGTTATGTTGTCGTCGTATTGACTGGCATCCGATCCTCTTTTATAGTATCCTTTATTATATTAATCCTAAAAGATTCTCTATTACAGTAAATCTGATTATACTGTTTTTTAACAAACACAGTAAATTGTAGATTAACAAGTAGTAGTATCTATTCTTTAATTAATATGTTAATATACTATACTAATAAATTACCTGTAAATAATATTATTGTATTTGATACTACTTACCTATTACTTCACTGAAATGTTAAAATTATATCTAATAAAATATATCTATATAGTGAAAATACCTGCGTTTATTTCTATAAAGAAACGGCCCTAGATCTTAGATTTACAAATATTACTGAGCAAGTTATATATATATATATATATATATATATATATATATATATATATATATATATATATATATATATATATATATATATATATATATATATATATATATATATATATATATATATATATATATATATATATATATATATATATATATATATATATATATATATATATATATATATATATATATATATATATATATATATATATATATATATATATATATATATATATATATATATATATATATATATATTATAATCTGATATAATCAGAGAACGATTTACTTATTGTAACGTATTAGTTATATTCGAGTTATATTAACTACTGTTGCATTAAAATACGTCTGCTACGTCCATATTTAGAATACCCCAATAATATTCAAAGCTAGGATTTCACTAAATCTTAGCATTGTCTCATCTTCGTGGAAATTATTTGTGGTTCATCCAGACCCTAAGAGACGTCAGTACGGACCTATACGTTATGGAGCACGAGATATATTCGCTACTAATTTACCTTGAGGTAAAACATCTTAAACTGAATTTAATACTATACACTTTATGTTTTTGATCATAGTCGCAGTGCTGGGGACTTTTAATTTCACTGATTTATCTTTGTGCAACTTCTAATGAAAGAAAGACTACCTTTCTTAACTTCTGACTGTTAGCAGTAATATTGCAAAGGCCATTTTAATCGAGTCTGGCACAATCCTTTTTTTTTTCATTTATTTAGGTGAAAAAACAGAGACATAATACAGCATACTTAAATTATTTATCTTAAATTAAACTTATTAATTATGCCACCAACAACATTCACCACATAGTAGTTTATACAAAATTACTTTGAAAGGGTTCTCAAAAAGGTAAGTAATGTTACACATACATATATTTATAAAATCTTATAAAGTTAGAAACTTGTAAGATAAAATTAAGTTATGGTGAAAATATAAAGAAGCTAACGAAAGTACTATAATGGTTTCTAAACTAAACCATTATCTTAGTACTATTTACTCTCATTGAGTTTATGGAACAGAAAACATGCATTAAATTAACACTATAATGTTATATTTATAAGTATACACTGATAAGTATTTAAAAAAAAAACAAAAAGTATTTTAGGAAGTTAGTTTTGCAAGCAGTAGTTTTTTAAATCTACCTGGACTAGTTGTGAATATATCTATGTTGTTAAAGATATCGTTATAAAATCTTACAAGAGAAATCCATTTGATAGCCTAGGTTCTTGATAGGTAGGCAATAAAGTCTTCGTTGACAGTGTATACTTGGAGATCAAGTCCATCAATCCGCTATAGTACTCTAGCTCTAGCTTTCTGTTGTCTTTATACTGAACGGGCTAATACCTCTCACGTTGAGTTGGACACACGTAGAATACAATTTCTATCAGACATTGAGTCCTCTCTTGGTAGGTAAGTCTTGGTAATAAACGATAGTTGGCATACTGCCGCCACCTAAGGGCAGGTGCCTCTCAGTATTAACTACAGCCGTTAATACGATTCAACAGACAGCAGATCAAATCAACGATAAACCAAAACTTACAAACGACATAGGAAAATTAAATTATATACTATACCTTCTTTTACAACCAAACTGCATGCATTTTTCTTTCCACGTACGTGCAAGCTATGAAATTAGTCTACATAAAATTAGCCTAACCGTTCTGTGTGTTTTCTATCTTTTATTATATAAAAAATAATTATTAATAGTAGTAGGTAGTAATACTATTGGGTACTCTAAATATTCTACATATACAGAGCAATGCAAAATAAGCCGTGATAGTGATGTTGATGTGAAGCTATAAGCTTTAAGATGCTTTCAGGATTATATCATTCGAGTATTGCCATCATGTACACACTTAGTTCTCGAAATTAAATTCACTTTCAAGTCCCTATTACGCAGGCTAAATCAATATCCCCTGGCTGTAAACACGGGGGCGGAAACTCACCACCCTTTAGTTGCATTTAATTGATCAATTAGTTTCCACACGAGGAGGATTTCAGATAGACAAGATTAATCCTTTTGGCTATAGTGAATATAATTATTATTATGTAATTATTAAGTAATTTTTAACTATAGTTGTTAGAACTAGGAAATACTTCTTTCGCGCTGGTCATACCATTTGTTTATAACACCGGTGTCACAATAGAGCAAAATTGAAATAATATTTAATGCTCATATCGCTTAATAGTTGTTATTTTATTATTTATAACATTATGAATTTTTCGATTTACATTTAGAATTTTGCAATTTTGCTAAGATAATTTCCATTTTGTTTTGTAATGTAATTAATTTCTTCGAGATCCTCTAATATTTTAATCTAATAATTTATTCAGACCATAAATGCTTAGATGTCCACGATGCTGTATAAAAGATTCGTTCTAGTTCCACTTAATTCTATCCCAACGCATTAATAGACACCTGTAACCTGTAAGAGATTAATAGAAACCTGTAAGCAACAGAATGGACAAAAATAGAACAATAACAAATTGAATTTATCTCTTCTGGATAGTGTAAGACAGTTGGATACTACGCCTTAAAACAAAATAACCTAACCAACTACTTTTTCTTAACAAAGTGAGAAAATGAAAGTAACCTATTTATCCTATTAGAGAAACACACTTTTCTTTTTTTTCAACAAGCTTAATGTGTAATCAAATTTTATCCGACTGCATATCAATCGCTGCATTATGATAATACTTTTTGCACTAAATTATTCTTTTTTAAATATATTATTCATTAATTAAAAGTATAGACTCTTTTTACCGTTTTATATATTATTATGAAATTTTATCCCGTTCTACACTCCTTAACTGTTGACGTGTCCCTAACATATCAAGTGACAAAATCAGCGACACTTAATTTCTTTTATTGTTAGATTGTGGGGATACACAATTAAAATATGAATTTTAAACAAGTACTTACTAAAAATATTTGTACATATAAGTAACAATTTATCTCTCCGTTCAGCAAAATGGGTATCTAGTGTTAAAACACTTCGTTTTGCACAATTCGCCTAAATCCAAAACATATCTTGTTGGATGCCAAAATTTGATGTCCTATTTTGTTTTAATTGTTTAAATTATTTCCTCGAGTGAGGAAAGAACTCACAAGCGCCTTTGACTCATGATCGTACATAATTACAATCATTTACTGTCCTTTGCTGTGCGTTTGTAACGCACCATTGTTGAACACACACATTGTTGCAAACGCACTTGTTACTACCATTCATGAATACTACCGCCAAATTGAATAATTATATAAATTGAATAAACTGGATAAATCAATGAGTCATCATCGTCTAAGCTCTACACGGCTATGAGAGACACGCTGGATGTATATCGGTGGGGTAGATCTTCCACCCTAAGCGTAATCCCGACTAATTGCGATCCTCAGACGTCAAGAGCTGACTACAAGAGAGGATCAATTTTAAGTATATTTTCATAAATTTAGTTTAAGGCCTATAGCCTATAAGCTTTCATGCCAAGTGCCATATAATAGAAGAATGTAAATGAATGGAATACTTTAAGGTACAAAAAAATTGTCCAAAGTTTAAAAAATAATTTGTATTATAAAAAAATGTAGCACGATTTGCGCCTTACTGAAAAAATAATATTTCTTAAAACTTAGTATAAATTGTAATTATATTCTTCTAACAATAGTACAAATGCTAAAGGTGACTATAAATACATATAACTTATATCTAATATGTGAATATAACGAGCTTGCTTTACTTTTTTCGTAAATAAAATTAAAAGTTCAAGGAGTTTTCGTCAACAGGTCTGCTTAACACGACAATTGTGCCCCGATAGAGTCGTTCCCTTGCTTTCCATTTTCGGTTGAGTTCGGAAGCCGTCGGGAAATATCGTTGGTTGGCCAATACAAGTTATATATGGTTGTTTGCATATTTGATCATATTATTCATCATTTAAAAGTTACTTAAATGTTAAAAAATATTAAAAGCTAGCGTGTCACCCTATTTTGTACTTTCCATTTCCTTTCGACCATTATCTGCACGAAATATATTTTTTTTTTTGCCTCACACTTAATCCCGTTCGTTAAAAGCTAGGCAGAGGAGACATCAAGAATCGTGGGGACCTAGTGTAAAGACACTCAGTTTTCTGCTTTCCACTTTTCATGGCATGACGTTTTGAGTGACGAAACTTAACGCCGCGTTTTTTTTAGTTGTTAGAGGGAACATGGGAGTAAAAAAAGTTCATCTTGGGAATCAGTTCCACAAACCTTTATGTGCCTGTAGCACATGCTGCGGCTCTACATCACGACAGTCCTACTTATATGATATTGAATTTTCACCTTATGAACTTGTCAATTGTAATGTACCATTCCATCGAAGAATATTTAAAAGAGTTTATACTTTAATTATTTGAATTGGTTGTTAAGGATGAACCAAGAAGCTATTAGTAGTTGTGTCTATAGTTATTGTTGGGTATTTCGCCGGTTATTCATAACAGACTTTGCCTTCCGAGTGATGATCTGATAGTAGCTTTCTTTAAGACAAATTGATACAATTCACATCAAAGGTAGATCTCCGATATTATGAGACTTCAAGAGAAAAGTCTTAGTCTTAATTACGAAAATAAACTGAAAGTGGTGTAGTTTACAAGCGTCATGAAATTCACGCAAATGAGAATGTGGGCAACGATTGGTACATAATAAAGGTATAAAATAAAAAAAAAACTCTTAATAAATTTGTTAACTTCACGTTTTATCCCGCACATGGCAGGATAGGCAGAGGGAACTGCAGGAATCATACTGACCCAGTGTTAAGACTCTCCGTTGCTTAGTTCCTACTTTTACGTGTGGCGGACTCAACGCCGCACTTTGCCTAGGTGCCAGAGCGAAAAAAATGGAAATAGAAAAATCCATCTTCCTCGAGTGGGAATCGAACCCAGAAACCGTCGCGTTTACAGGCAGATGCTTACGCCTCTGCGCCGCGACGGTCCTTCTTAATTAATGAAAATTCTAAATCAAAAGAAGATTTATATCCTATATATTAAGAAGGAATCAATGTTCTTTGAGCTTCGATTAATATTTGTCTATATGCCTCTTTAAGACATGAATGTTTATTTTCATCAGCGCTCAAATGTAGGGGCCTACTTAGTTTCTAGTAATAGTAAAATCTACCGGTACGCACCAATAGATCCCTTTACATCTTTAGCCGATCATGTTGATGTAGTGCCGGACATCGATTTGGTTACATAAGGGTGTTACTGATTGCAATATTACGCAGATTAGGTCGAAACTGTAGAATCACCGTCTACCAGGAATTCCATTTAAAATAATAGTGTATAGTTGCAACAAAGGTACCTGTTGTGTTACATATTAGGTTTGACATATTGGTAGTCTTATTACGATATCACTTTGATAAAGCATAGAAAATATTGAAATAAAATATATAGTCTAGTTCTTTTAACTTCAACATTTTTAATATTTCTAAAAAAATATGAAACTGAGGACCGTCGTGGCGCAAAGGCGCGAGCGTCTGCCTGTAAACGCGACGGTTTGAGGGTTCGATCCCCACTCGAGGAAGATGGATTTTTCTATTTCCATTTTCTTCGCTCTAGAAAATAGGCAAAGCGTGGCGTTGAGTTCCACCACTCAACACACAATGCCTCGAAAAAGGCGGAAAGCGGAGACGGAGAAAGCAGGGACTAAGCAACGGAGTGTCATAACACTAGTTTCATATAGTTCCTGCAGTTCCCTCTGCCTACCCTGCAATATGCAGGATAAAGCGTGAAACTAAAAGAATATTTGTTAAACAGAATTCAAATATCACGTTTAAATTAAATTCTTGAAAGATTCATTTCAAAATGATACCTAGAATAAACCTATTTGATCCTTTCCTAAAATATACTATTTGTTATATGAAATTTCCTTTGTCACGATACACAATTGTTTTCAATAACAATTCAAACTGTTATATGTTTAATTATAGAGATGGACAGTATGCATGTAATGTTTGATATACGGTGGTATGAATTTCAGTAATTATTGGAATCACATTGTGACATAACAATATTTGTAGCTGCCTTTGTACTAAATGGATTTAATAAATATTTTTATCACTTTTGCGTTAAAGTGGTTATCAACACTAAGGATAGAAAAATACTAAAATAAAAACATATAAAAGTTTGAACGCAGTGGAAATTGAACCTGCGCTTGCGTCTTTTAAATATCTCTTTAAATAGATTCTTGTTTTGTGTTAAAATATCACTGTAAGATTTATTTGTAGGTTTATATACTTACTTATGTAACCAACACGTTAGTCTTTACCATTCTATAAAAACTATAAAAGTTCAAAAGTGTATATAAAAACATTCAGTACATCTGGCTAAAGTCTTTCAAGTGAGAAGCCTTCTCAATAATACCTTGTACACTCGGTTCTTGATCCAATACCTAAGCAGTGATATGTTATAGGCCGTGATCTTCATTTAAATTTTGAACACTACTACAATTCTTAGTATTGACATCAAATAATAGTTACCAATTTAATACTTAAAAGTGGCATATAACTTTTATTGTCAATATTTTTCTGTTATTGTCATCCAAGTAAGGTAACTTAGGCAAGTAAGATGAATCATCAATAGTAAGTGGATTTAAAGTAAGTGGATTTATATAGAGGCTGGCGGAAAGCGCAATTCACCTTTTTCGCAAACAGTACAATGGTTATAGAGTTCCTTATTATCTGCTCTAATTTTTAAATACCCTTGCAATTTCTTTTAAACATCAGCTTATTATTTGTGGAATTATTTTTATATCAAAATTAGGATATGAAAATATTTTATATTAGTTCTACGTGTCTGGTCAATGACTGTTGATTATTATTTCTTTTAATTTTAAATTAAGTGTGTTTTAAAAACATAAAAATTTAAATATATATTACGTGAATTCTAATATTGGTGTTTTACTATATACTGGTAGTTATACTAAATTAAATTTATTCTTTTTGTGGCATAATTCAATGAAGCCTCAGGAAATAAAAGATACTTGTTGATTGAAAATATTTTATTTTTCAAGAGTACAATAGGTTCGATAATTTTACATACATATAGTTATTTTTTTAAATACATTGAAAATCTTGTGATGTTGTTTTTATGTTTTATATAATGATTTATTTATTTCAAATTGACCAGTTCAAAAATAGGGCCAAAATACAAATCGAATATCGTTCCAAATTGTCGTTTACAGATATATAATGTGTATGTTTTTGAAATTTTTAAGAAATGAGCATATTTCATGATGATTATATCTTATATTGTATGATTTGCAACATTAATAATCATAAATTTATTATTACATCAAAAGGTATTGTTTTCCCATAAACGACAAGTAATTCGTTTAAATATGTTTTACAATCTCAATTTACAATCTAATGTTCTAGTAAAATATCAACATGAAGAAGAAGTCACATCCATTAAATTATCTTAATCTATTTTAAGAAAATTGTTATATTGCACATAAGTGAAAAGCAAACACGTATTAGCACTAGTATACATGTAATATTTTTAACATATAATCAAGATGTATATAGAGACACATCACTACTCAATTAAGCCAATAATAAAACTTATACAACATTTATATTCTTATTTATTATAATTATTTGACTAGGAAGTATATTTTATAAAATAACGCAATTTATTTATGTATGAAGCAAAAATAATAACTTACGTAAAAATATTTTGCTTAAAATTTTCATTTACATATTTCCATATCAAAATAGTCTTTCTTATAATTTAACCATCCATATCAAAATATATCCTTCTATCATTTAACCATCATATAAAAGTATTGTTCTAGGCTGTATGCAAAAATATCCTTTATGTCCTATTTGTTTTAGTCATATATTTATAAGAAAAATATATAATATATATAAATACATACGTCTCTTGTAAATTTTGATTGTGAAAGGTATAAAAATGCTAGATTTAAAAATGTTTACCAAATACTTTAGTGTCTTAAAACCAATCCACTGGACGGAAGTATTAAGAAAAAAAAATAAAAAAATCTAAGTTTTATATAAAAATATTAATTAGAATATTGGATTCTTTGTTTATTTCACCAAACGTACCTTTTTAAAATAATTTAATAATTTTTAAGTGATTATAAAATAGTTTCTGTATAAAATAGGTGTATTTATTTAGTTTTGTAGGTTCCTTTGAAAAATATACTTATTTTATTATATTCTATAAAGAGTTGATATTGTAAATCGTTTCTTTCGTATTTATACATTACAATACAACTTTATGTTCCCTTCTTTACCTTTTTATTTGTTCCTCGACCAAAAAAACTAACTAATTTGCGCGTAATTTCTTTAAAGTACTTAAAATGATCAATATATATTGTAACCTAGGATATGACAGCAACATAAAAATAATTAGGTACATACAATACTAACACATTAGATCTTCAGTGCACGCCGCGCTTACTATTAAATTTTCAAAGAAACAACAGATAAAGCATAGGGCACAATTGCGTTTAAGCAATGAAATAAATTAATGTTCTATGCATGTAAAATTTCTTAAAGAGCACATTAATGTTCATGAATACATAGGCTAACATCAAGACTTTTTAAATATGTTTCTTGAACTTACTACATATTAGAACCGAAATAGAAGTTTCTACTTGACTTGACTTACTTAGCTGGCATTTAAGTGATGTTACTTAAAATGACGGTCAATCTACCATATCAATAATTTAATCCAATTTATATTTAGAGGTGTCTTTTTTTTTCATTTTTTACAATCAATTTCAAACACTGGTAAGAACAGGAAAACAGGAAAGGATTTATATTAAGGTCTTGATTTTTAAATTTCTCAAATTCACATATAATTCAAATTTGCCTACTAAACGCGGTCATGGTCATTTCTTTATACTCGTGAAGTCGGGAATTCGAAATATATTAATTCTCACAACTCCTGAGTCTCGTGTATAGCTGGAACGCCTCGCTGCGGGCTACTGATGACAGCTTGGTGCATAATATGAACTTTAACGTCGCAAGTACCTTTTCTATATTCCATTGTGCGACGGTGCCGTCCTGAGAACGAACTGGACAAGGAACTCTTACAGAAGCAGTAATTAAAGAGATGAGCATACGCCCGACGGAAGCTACGATTAACTGTTCCATATATAAAGCTAGTTATGATAGAGCGTAGTAATCCAATCCAAGCTGCGCCATAGTATTTATAATCGGATGTGCCTGGGTATTCGTAGACAATAACAATGTAAGGTAGCCAGGTTATTACATAAAGAAGATAGGAGACTATATTGGAGGCGTTCATAGCATGATCTCGTTCATACATTTGAGACCTCTTGTAGTGTCCCTGTCGCCGTGCACGTCTGCTTATAGCTATCGATGTTAAGATCATAAATGAGAACGTTAGAAAGCTCGGTACTCCATGAAATACTACAGTTGTCATAATACGAAAATAAAAATTGCCGTAATGTTCGCGCTTGCAATAATCATAATCTAATCCCAAGAAGACGCCACAAGCAGCTAAAAAGCCGCTTAATAGGAAGATAAGCGTTGTAATTAGTCCAATCCGCATAGATATAAAAACCTCGTATTCTTGATTGGAATGACAAAGTCTATAGTAGTCATCAGCGGCCACAAGCTGTAAAAAAATACAATTACAATAAAAAATAGAAATGTTACCTCAGTAGTCGCCAGTCAGATCACTTACCAGAAAATATATGCTATAGCAGTATGTCGAAGTTATAGCCAGGAACTGAAGAGATTTACACACGTGCAAGTTATCCCATTGACCAGAAAGCAAGATAACTGTGCAGACGGGCATTATACCGGTTGTTATAAGCATATCGGCCAAGCCGACGCAGGCAAGGAAAACATTACCTTAAACAAAGAGTACCAACGTGTATATTATATTTAACGAAACACTTAAATTAGAAAAAAGTAATATTAAAATATTATCTGGCATTTTTGTTGACTAAAAATTATAAAATGGTATGAGAGCTACATACAAATGTAAAATAAATAACTGTGTGTATGTTTTTACGCTTTAAGCTGCATCTGCTTTAACTGGTAGAGATAACTTTTAAGATTTTCAAATTTCTACTTTACGCTCGAATTAAATGTGTATTAAAGAGCGAAGTACACTGGCTAGTACACGTGCTTCCAGTGGGGATCGAACCCATAACTATCACATTGATAGTCAGTCGCAGTTTCATTCGCGTACGTCATTGCAACATTAAGTACAAGTGCTTAATTTTTTTTTTCATATAATTATAAAAAAATGTAATATCGAACAATCGCACTATGCACCCATTTTATTTTGATTAATGTAATATAAAAAATAAATAAAGCAAAGAACATTAGTCGCATTAGAATTTTACGCAAATTCGCTATTAATTGCACATTTATATACTAATTTTAAATGATAAGACTTTCACTTGCTTTTAATATACAGAGTATAATTATAACTTACCAAGGCGTTTGAGCGTGTGTTCGACGAAAAATGAAGAAACAAAGAATCCGTTCATGGTGCATCCAAATGCTGAACAAAACAGCATGAAAAGTAGTCGAGCCATCTTTGACCACGAATTATCTAATATCACCGGCGATATATTTTTAATGTTGCCACTGGTGATATTAAAAGCTTCCACCCCAGACATGGGGGGTGCTGTGCCTGTTGACATTTTGAGAAGTTTTAATATTGGTAAAGGTAATATCTTCTTGGTCGCCGCGGAAGGTGACGTCGGTTGTGGAAGGGGTTGTAATTCGGTCCCAATTTAATTCCAGCGTAAACTACTGTAGCAATAATGACAACTATGAAGAGTAAGCCCATATCGATATAAAATTTAAAAAATTCACAAACACACGATTTATTAACTTTAAATTTTATATCCGCACTGTTCTTGTATTTTTTTTTATTTTATTTATCAAATGCGTTCAATAAAAGAAAACCCAGTTACAGAAATATTGGTAGTTAAGTAAATTAGTTTGAATATTTAATGAAACACTTGTTAACAGTTCGAGTAATGTTCGAAGTTCCGCGGAGGCGGCAGGACTTGCAGCGGCCGGCCACCGAATGCGGCTGACTGCAACGGGCTGCTGTTTATCCCAAATTGTCGCCTGCTTTAACAAGCAGGCGCAACGATGGGCGTGCGGGGCGGTGCTATCAACTTGCACACAACAACAAATTTCCGCGAATACAGTATGAAGCGTGAGCTTATCATTAAACGCCCCTTGCCACCATCTCACTGCAGGGGGCCACATTTTCCGACTTAAAATCAATCTACCTCTGAAGCCCTATTACGATTATATATATCTCCATTATATACCAATCAATACTTATCAATTTTAAAATGTCATTTTTGCCTAAGTTACTTGAATTGTCATTGTTTATGTATCTTGAACTTGAGTATTGATTATGTCGTGATTTTTGTCACATAACGAATTGCTTGCTTTTTAATAACTGAAATCCATGGCTCTTATCGTATATCTTATTAACGACGTTTATATACATATTTTTTTAACGTTTATAAATATTTTTTGTACAATAAAATAATTTCTACCAGAAATTATTGAATTGAAAGTGTAGTTTATTGAGTTATAAAGCTTTCTGGTCGACCATCCCCAACTCTGAAGAGGCTTGTATCTGATAAACCCAATATCCACTTTCGTGTCCTATTGTCGCTAAATGAGTTGGTATAGTTTTCACGTAGTAGTTTTAAGTTTGCCGGGACTAGGGAACTCAATGTCAATTCAACGAACATATATCGAGCCCGTTCGAAATTATTAAGTAATTTAATTTGGTTCTAACTAAATTAAAGTTCTGAATCCAGACAAGCGTTTCAATAGAATTTTGTGCACATTGTAGGAAATAAATTGTAATGAAATTAAGGCAAATATCTAATATTAAACAAAAATTATTACATACTCATTTTAACATTTAAAGAATTACTAAAATCATAAAAATATTAATTGATTTTAATATATCAGCATTCTTAGTATTTGAAAGATATACGTATATCGTAATAAATACGTATCAAAAGTTGAAAAAATAAAAATTTCGATTTATTATTTGGTATTTTTCTAGTGTCAAGTCCGTTTTTAGCCAGAATTACTTAAAATTTGTTATGTTTCAGACGGAAATCTTAGTTACCGCAATCTGACCACGTGGACGAAGACACAAGTGATACTTTATATAATTACATATGAAATGTAGTATTGTTGTATTATATACAATTCAAAATGCAGTTTTACTGTATAAACTAATTGATTGAAAGGCTAAAGCAATTGCTTAGCAATCAAAGTTTTTAATTGAGCAATAAGTTCAGTACAATGTATAGAACATTATTATCTGTGTGTAAAACGAAATGCGATAAAAGTTGTATTTTGACGATTTTTACATATTTTAAATAAAAAATGTAGTCCGATTAATCTGATATATTTTGGTATAGTACATTTAGTAGACAAGTTTTGAACACTTAAAAGAAAGTGTCATGATTACAGACTACTTTAATGTGTCGAATCGTCCATTAAAAATTTAAAAAATCTATGAAATATACTTTTAGCAGTATTCGTACATAAATCGGAAACGCTTACAAAACGTAGCTTTTCAAAAGAATATGATCAGATAATATTGTTTCTGGGTTCGATCCCCAGTCGGAGAAGATGGATTTTTCTATTACCATTTTCTTCGCTCTGGCAAATTAGGCAAAGCGCGGCGTTGAATTCCGCCACTCAACACGCAGTGTCTCGAAAAAGGCGGAAAGCGGGGACGGAGATAGCAGGGACTAAGCAACGGAGCGTCTTAACACTAGGTTCCCACGGTCCCTGCAGTTCCCTCTGCCTACCCTGTCATGTGCGGGATAAAGCGTGAAGCTAAAAAAAAAACAATATTGTGAAAATATATAGTATGAAACTATAAACGTTTCTATTGTGGATTCAATTCATCTTCGGTGAAATGATTTACTTTTTCTCGTTATGGTAGCATGGCAAAGCGCAGTCCCGCCAGACCGTCATTTAACACGCAACACAACGCAACTCTCTTATTTACTTATATAATATGAAAATATTATTTAAATATATTTTAAACGTACCGATATCCCCACAATGGTGAAAATTAAACGCGGCAGGTACTGCCGCTTTTACCAACGTAGTTTCTATTTGTCGATTGTAAATCTGAAAAGAAAGCATTGATAAGCACGCATATATGGACATTATAATTTAAGTTTTATCCCATTTGTTGCAAAATGTCACTTAGCCACAGTATAATAATATTATAATCACAAGATTCAATGAAGACCATGCCTGGAAACTGGACTGGAAAATGCCTCTAGTAACGCCAATGGTTATATGATCACGCTAATATGATTTCCGCTTATAACGATCTTCATCCTGTTTACACACCAGTGGCCACAAACTATTCACAAATTATTTTAAGAAAACAGGTTAAAGAAATAACTGAATTACTTTATTATATTAAAAATGTGATACTTTACTAAAATTACTTAATTGGTAACAATGTCGTAACTTAATCCACGTGAATAATAAAAATGTAAATACTATGTAAAATAGGGACTATGGGAGGACGAGTCAAATGTGATTATGTCACACGCTCACACATTGTTAGTAGCGATGCCTGCACATGCTATCTCTAATTTTTTTTAGCCCTAACAAAGACCAAAATAAGTATATTTGATTTGTATAGACTATTCCATTGATTCTGTTTGATACACGTCAAATATGTCGCGGCTAACGTAGCCCAAAGCTATAAACACTGTTTACCTACTTGTTGATATGCCAGGTATATTATACCCGTTCAATAACTGAAATTGAGCACTTGTCTCATTTTTGAGTTATCAGGAAATTAAAAATTAACATAAGTAAATATATTACGCAATTGTCATAAATAAATAGATTAGTAAGTCGTTGGGAGTAAATGAGATTTACATAAAAATCTTCGCAAAATCAACTAAGGTTCTGAATTTCATTGTTTTCATACTCACAACTCAATTATTTAGTTCATAAAATTTTTTGATAGTTAAAAAGCGATGTCAAAGATTTATTTAATAGGTATTATATAAAGGTAGAATACAAGAAATTCGTTTTGAAATAAATAACGTTCTGTTATTATTAAAATCTGTCTAAATTGCTACTTTCTCAGCTAATCTAAACCAAATTCCACTAGGTAGGGTAAGTAAAACCTATCTCGTTACATTAAAATTTTAACTACAACTAAACTGACTAAAAAAAGTCATATTCTCAATCATTTAGGTTTCGAATACGCGTTACATTTTTAGTTATGTCCGCAGAAAAAATTAAAAAGCTTACATAGTGCATTGCGGCCAATACAAAAATTTTAAAATTTTTGCTACAAATATTAAAATATAGTTATAGCAAAAGAATATCGCTTGAAGAAGAATTTTATTGTTAAAAATAAATTCGTAACCCATCATCATAGTTACTGTTGGTTATCCTTGGAAGAAAGATATATGACATCGCGGACTTTTAAAGGAGGAGAAATAATATGGCTTATATTGCCAAGAAAAGATGATTTTTTTGTTTTTGATTAATATGTTTGTTAGTGTGGTTAGTAACTTCCTATTAATGTCAGTTCTTTAGTATAGTGTTCCTCTTCTTGGATCCCTCTTAGGATAAATGTCTTGAATACTACTAAAGGGCTTATCTTACACTTTTATTATAACTCAAAAGGTATTCGCAGCGTAAAGGCAACACGTTTGTTTAAAATATTTAGTGATGTACAATTCCTTCTGGATAATAGAGACACGCAAACACATCCGTCACCACAAGGCATCAGTACTTGCTTACTAGTATTAATATAGCGAAAACAGTACTACATATATTACTACTATATATATTTAAAAAATATTCCACAGTACAAGTACTCGTATATTTTTTAATGTACGTATATTCTTCTCCAATATACAAAGATAAATTTTTATGTGATATTGCAAATGGATCTACCAATACAAATATTTCACTGTTAACAACAACATACACAACATTTTAACTTGAAATATATTTTGTACAGTTATAAAAATGTCGATAGTTTTACAAACGGTCCAGTAAATTGCCTAAATGTATACTGTATTACACGTGCGCCGCAATAACTAATAAACTGTTACCTAAAGAATATTTTGTTCAAATTAGTCATCAAAAAATCGGAAGCAAAATATATTTGTAATTATCAAATTAGGAAATATTAAATAATTTATATCTACTTAGTGACATCATAATATAAATTTATAATTCTCGTATACTTTAAATTAAAAGGTTAGATAGGTGCTCAAAATATGAGCTATAGATAAATAGTAACTGGTGGACCGGTTATTATTTATCAGATTATTAGGTTATTATTATTATTAGGTTATTTTTTTTACGGATTTATTTATTCAGATAGCAGGTCCTTGGGTGTTCGAACCTTAAAGTGAAAATCGGAACTCTTATAGGATGATTGTTTGTTTAAAAAGATTTACGTTTAATTTTTTTATTTTGTCATTTACCTACAGTAATAAAATTTGGCAATAACATATGATTTATATAATAGTACTTGTACAGTAGTTTATTTGATAGAAAATAAGTGCATACGAACGCAAATTCAGCTCATATTAACTTGACTTTGATTGAAGGGAATTATGCGAGTTGATAAAATATTATAATAATAAGTAATTGTATACGCAGGGTAGAAGCCTAGGTAGAAACCAAGTTTTAGATTTACGCCAATTTATATTCGTTTAAAAATATATTCAATACTCTGAAACATAAAATGGTATACATTTCAACCATTTTAATACTATCTACTATATTAGTATTATAGAGATAAATAAATAATGAAATAAGCAAAATTTTAAAATTCAATAAGTATACCTAGTAAAGTTATTACAATAATAAATTTATGATAAATACAGATATTTTAACAAAAAATAGAAAAACAAATAAAAATATAAGACCTAATTATGTGGTTTATTCATTTATTTAGTGGGTCTTGATTATGTTAGACGATACAGATATATCTTTAATATTTTTTTCCAACGAGCTAATGAACTTCGTGTCAGCTCATTAAGGATCATAAACAGCAACCCAAAAAAAGTAAATAAAAAATAAATCAGTATTTACTCTATAAAAATATACTCCAATCATATTTTAAATTATGAGGTTTTCCATTAAGGGCGCTTGATCGTGCAGAACTTCCATCGTAGCGTGTGCTGTGTGGCACGTAGCGCCGTCCTATTGAAACCACATGTTGGCCAGATCCATATTCTCGATTTCAGGCCAAAAGAAGTTGGTTATCATCGACCGGTATCGCTCACCATTGACGGTGACGGCCACACCATTAACGTTTTCGAAAAAATACGGACCAATCACGCCTCCGGCCCGAAATCTGGTGAACCTCGTGTGGATTGGTCTCGTCCCAAATACGGCAATTTTGCTTGTTGACATAACCATTCATCCAAAAATGCGCCTCGTCGCTGAAGATGATTTTTTTGCCAAAATCGGCGTCAATTTCCAACTGCTCTAATGCCCAGTCAGCGAACACACGGTGCTGTCTATGGTCATTAACCTTGAGATCTTGGGTCAGCTGGATCTTGTACGGGTGTAGGCTCAAGTCACAATGCAAAATTCGCCAAGTTGTCGTCTGCGAAAGGCGGAGTTCCAGTGCGCGACGCGGAATGGACTGCCGCGGGTTTTCGAGGACACTGTCGCGCACAGCGGCGATATTCTCAGCAGATCTCGCGTTACGTTGACCTACGGGAACCGGCTGATTGTTAACTGACCCGGATGACTCGAATTTGTCCACCAATCGACGGATAGTCAACTCGGCAGGACGATCATCGCGACCGTAAAACGGGCGAAGTGCGCGGAACGTTGCTCGAACTGAAGACCCATTTTCATAAAACAATTTTATGATTTGCACGTGCTGCTAGACACTGTAACTTGCCATGGTGGTTTGGGAGGACGGAATGAATATAACACACTGCATTTGACAGCTGTCACTCAAAAAACATTGCCGCAATGAGCTGTCAAAGTTCAAGCGTCCCTATTGGAAAACCCTATATATATATTCTTTGAAAAATACATATTCATATCTTAAAAAATACAGTAAATGCAAGTTAGACAAAAGTTCTGGTATTTGAAAGAGACAAAGAAGGGACACAATTCAAGATTTTTTGGAAAAAAAAATGATTAGAACAAGTAATAAAGTAGTATAAGAAAGTACAATAAAGTAGTATAAGAAAGTAGTGTAAGAGGTAAGGGGAGACCTCGGTTGGCTTTCGAAAACACAGGATCGTAGATATTGTAGGAAAATTACATAAAAAACTTAAAAACCTTGTGTGACTCTCTCATTTATGAGACAATTAATGACAGAGGACGAGGCAAAAGAGGTATGCCGGCGCCTTAGGTTTTGCGCTCCGATCTCTCTGACGACCCATATAAAGATCCATGCTACATTCTATCCATTCTACATTCCATGGACCTCTCTTGTCGTAACTTTATGGAAGTATCAAAAATTGTCTCAATGAGTAATGGACAAGTTTAAGAAAAATTTTAGTTAGTGCTTACAAATTTTATTTTTACAAGAATTATTTTACATAGACATGCAGTTAGTTGCAGCCCTTTTTGTGCAGCGTGCAACCGACTTATACATGCATTTACTCCTAAGCGAACGAAATCTAGCATAATATTACGAGTTTTATATGTTTTCTTTTAGTATTTTTTCTATCCTCAGTGTGGATTAACACTTTAAAAATCACAAAAAAATTACGAGCTTTTACTGATATTTACCTACCTACCTTGATTGTCAGTTGAAATTTCAAGTTCCATCTAAATTTTAAAATTTATTGTGTGCTAAAATAAGCAATCGTTAATAAAATATATATATTGATAAAGTTATGATGGATGGAAAATTATTGTAATAAAGTGCATAACAGACTATTAAACTTCGGTAAATTAAAGCGATTATATTCGTTTAAAAATATATTTATTTCAACACGTTTAACACGTAATGACGTTACAAAAACAAATATATTTTTTATTTTCTTCGTTTCTTATATTTTTTCATACTTTCATTAATTTGGTATAATATCGACAATTAATCAATTCTATGTACATTTTATTTTTTTAAGATAACTAACGTTATCTTTTCTTTTCTTTCTCTTTTAAAAGCGAATTCAGTTTAAAAAAACCGTTCACCTCCTAATTTCTAGCTCCGTATAAAATTACATAAGCTTAGAAGTTATATTTTCTCGTCAACCCTAAAAGACGACTAAAGAGCTAGAGCTTAGTATCTTTAAGAAAATTATAGCAACGAATTCGATGACAAAAACCTAAATGGAAATAAAATCGTTATATATAATCACTATATTATATTTATCCAAATGAAAGTCGGTAAAAAAATCTATACTATGCCAACAATGGCACAAGTATTGCTAGTATACAAAACTAAATCATTATTTACTTTCAAGATATATGAATACGTAAAAATATAATAAAGTCTGTAAATATATATACAAGTATATAGCATGTTTGTTTAATTTAGTTTGTTGGTTGAAGCTTTTCAATTATGTAGTAAATTGTTATTTGTTTGTAATAAATTATTTATCTTACTTTTTAATTCAAGCATTATTTAAAGAATAAAGTAGAAATATAAATTTTAGAGTGAAGTAAATATATTAAATAATATACGTCCTGCCAAAATTAAAAAATAAAATAAATGTCATCAAGCCAAAGAAAAGTGACACATTGAAATGTGTAAAACTTTTATCTGTTGATTAATTTGACTGGCCTTATTTATTGGTAGATGCATACTTGCAAGATGATGACAAGATATCATGCAGAGAAGATTCAATCTTGGGTGATAACTTTCACAAAAGAAATAAAACTTTGTAGGGAATTACTAATTTGTATTGATATTTTTTGTAATATTATGATAAAATATTTTCGAAGAATTTGTCCTACACAATTTTTAATATATAGTTTTCTAAATATTTAGATAGACTTACTTACATAAACAGATAAACAATAAGTAACAATAAACAATGTTAAGGCAAATATAAAATGTTTACTATTTAATACGCAAATATTTAAACGAATTCGATTTAAAGAGAAAGCATTTGAATAAACAATACAACATAACTCTTACCAGCTTTCTTTTTTCGTTTGATATATTGGCAATTAAATAATGTATATGTAAAAATATATGCTATTTAGACGAGACTAAAGAGGAATGCACAAGTATATTTGCTCATTACAAATAAAATGCTTAACTCAACTCCTGCTGCTACTTTTCACTTTCTTCTCGCTGCTATTATTTCAGAATGTTACTAGAAATTGATAACAACATTTTCTACATTGATTAAGGCGTACAATTTATATTATGTGATAAAATTGACTTTATATTTATATTGAATTTATAATATATAATATTTAAACGTGATCAAAATTATTTATTACATAACAATTACAATTTTTAACAAAATGAAATGCAAACTTTATATACATTAAATAAACAACTTATAACGACTTATACGTTATATATGTATATGATACACAACCTTATATACTTACTTCAAAATTACACCATCCTGTCTCAATGATTTTTTGGTATAAATTTCACTAGAAAACAATTTTTATCGCGATTCATAATATGAGGTATATGACATACGATACGCTAGAACTGTCACTATTTTCATTTGTACTAGAAAATTCAGTGTATCGAAAAATGCCAATATTTTTTGAAACACACACACAGCTCTTATCTCATTAGCATAAGAGTCATGTTCCTCTGCATTCACAGCTCATAATAATTCATTATGTTTGCTGTAACCTTTATTAACCTATTTTATGGGATAGTGACGCATCCCCGTCATATAGCCAGATGTTGACGTACCAGCACACCTATGAATTGTTTATTAAAACAACTGAGATTGTTTTAAAATGACTTACCATCAACTATTCATAATTAAAGTAAAGAATAAAGTACATACATGTCATGTTTTTCACTTTCAACGAACTTCTTCAGTGTCCAAAATATAAATGACTATAATTAATAACATATTTGTAGTGATTTTCGTAATCAAAGACTGCAAATTTAACTCTATTTATTCATATCCTAATTTTTACTCAAATTTAATTAAGATGCGCCGACTATGACTTTGGCCGACTAACGGTCTATTTGGACCACTAATCAACACGAAAACACAAATGATCATAATTTATAATACAATATTACAGTTTTTTAAGTAATAGTATAATATATCGTCATCATTATGTTGCAATGAACGATAAAATAATTATAAAATCATGACTTTTCGATGTTACGATTTATGATGAGAGATGTATACCCTCAGGGGTCTTAAAAAACCTTCATCGATAAAGACAATTTCAGTTATTTGACATTGCTACAAATTTCGCAAATATGAATCAAGAAAAATAATGAAATATTCAAGATGACAAGTCTATATATGTTCAGTACTGTTATCTCTGTTTGCAGTGACCGGCTATTCTTTACAGCTAGAAATATATACAAAACGAAATCGATCGTTGATGTCATCGATATATTTCGTAACCAAGCAGGTAATATAAGAAAATGTTTTGCATGTAAAAACATGAAACATTAATACTAATATATTAATGACCAACAAAAATTTATATTAAATATTAAACCTTTTATTAAGAAACACAAATAAAACAAGTCGGATAGTTAGCGTTCTATGTGTACAACTTTACGACTACGATAGTAGCCCAATAGTTGGCTTTTAGTCGGAACATCTCTACTTTTATTTGATATCTTAAGAAAATATAAATATGCAATAAGACGTTTGAAGACGGAGTAAACTGTTTATATAGAATATAACAAAAATGTTACGATTGACTTACGTAGGTACAATATGTATAAAAGTATGTTCTTGAGTGCTTTCTCTAAATACTGATCGTTTTTAATATCACCAAAATGTTAATAAAACAATTTCAATATTAATAAAAAATACAGTTAATACATCATCGTAAGGTTTGTAAACAAAAGATAAATTATACTTACATCTTACAAATACTTTACTCAAATAGGTTATAAAGTTTCACTCACGTTGAGTGATAAATATACACTTTCAGACTTTCAGAGCAAAACAACTTAAATAAAATGTTTAAAATAGCGTACTTACATTTTCTTATGAATCTGGTCACCAATTTTTTAAAGCCTTATGTCAGAAAACATCAGTTTTTTAACATTATTTATGTATAATGGGTTATGCTCACAAAAATACAAAACACGCGAGTCCAATAAGACACCGATATAAAATTATAAAAACTATATTATCAAAATTTTATGTAAAAGGTGTGCGTTTCTGTAAGTCTCATTTATTTCTCTACCGTATTTTTACTTAATACATTTTAATCTTGGCTTATTTAGATGGTAGCTAACGTTTAGTTGCTAGGGTGTGGAGGGAGGTTCTCGGGTATGAGTTTGAGATGCGCCGTCGGGGAAAAGACATCCTTGCGCATTAATCTACACGAATTTCACACCAGGGTCGGCGACTCGGCGGCAGCCAGCCGGCTTTATGACGTAAGCTGTTTGAAGATCAAAAACTCAAACAGACAATAGCTATCCCGGTCACTTTTGCAGTTGCCTGATTATTATTTATGCTAATCAACCGTCTGCACTTTATTTTATATTTGTAAATAAAATATAGCTATTCTTATGAGAAACACTAGTAATATATTACTATCAACAATAATTGTTTTTTATTTGGCGTCTCGATAGCTAGCTCCATAATTTATTCATAATACGTATATGTTGTTTTTTTTTTAAATTGGGCAAATAGTTTTTATTTTCTTAAAATTGCAGTGGTATTATCAGCTGACCTTTTATGAAATTTATATAGAACCCGCGTTGCGCAAGTACTACTTGCACTTGAATGATATTTTTTGCAGGTTTCACCTACAGGCATTGGTCAATATAAATAAATCTTCTATGGGGCTGCTGAATACCCAGCATCTTTATAATCGATGACCTGCACCACGTTAACAACTCGTACATACATAGAACAAAGATGCCCCATGCATGCACTTGATGATATTCCGATCAGGATGTGGAAAATGTAGAGCTTTCTTAGTTGTCTTACTGTTACTTATCTTTTTACATATATCTTGAACACTAGTATGCCAGATCAATGCTTGCATTTCTTAATTCTTTAAGAATTAATTTCCTTTTAATAACACATCCATTTCAGGTAGAAAACAAAGATAAAAACTCAATCAAAACAATATTATACAAAGCCAATAGATAAACCAATAGATCCCTTTCAAAGTGACTATAGTTATGTATTGAATAGATAACTGAATGATTGAAACTAATAAAGACAGCAGCAATAGAAGGCTTTTCACTATTAATAAATTAAATTCTTTCCATTGATTTTCTTTTCCAGTTCTCATGCATTTAGAAATGCTCACTTATTGCCCTACTTTTGTAATAATCTCTCACTAATTGGTATAGATTTTCTGTTAGTATAATACATAGAAATATGTATATATATATATATATATATATATATATATATATATATATATATATATATATATATATATATATATATATATATATATATATATATATATATATATATATATATATATATATACACCAAAAGAAACAAGACCATTATATGATCAACCTAATATAAATTTTAAATAGTCAAGTGACTTCTTGAGTCATAGTAAAAATCAAACTTCTAACACAATTTAATCAAAAATCATACATATGGTATGTGTGAAAAGGTATGCTTAATTTATTTGCATTCTGTATGAAAATAGCTATTAAATCAAAACCTACAGGGTACTTCAAGTTGATGTAAGATTATGTTCTTTTATTTAGGTTCACGCTTTATCCCGCACGTGGCAGGAATAGGCAGAGGGGCTGCAGGAACCATAGGAACCTAGTGTTAAGACACTCCGTTGCTTAGTCCCTGCTTTCTCTGTTCCCGATTTCAGCCTGTTTGGAGGCATGGCGTCTTGGGTGGCGGAACTTAACACCGCGCTTTGCTCCCTGAGTGACGGTCCTCTGAAATTTACTTAAGGTTAATTTATCTGGAAGTTAAAATAAAACCAAAACAAATATTAAAAAATTAGAAATTTGAAGATATATCTCAGAAAACAATATTATAAACTTGTTGTGTAATTCGTTTCATACAAAACGTACATACGTTTTATATACATCGTATACATATATGACCACAAACTTTAGTTTGTCGACTTAAAAAAAATGAAAGATGTGGGATTTAATTTGACATAGGTATAGTATAGTAGAAAATAAGAAAATCTCAAACCTGATAATTTTTAAGTTTAAACCAAAAATTCCACTACTAATTCATATCTATAGTTCATTTCATACAAAATAAGCAGATACGACTTGAAATATAAGTTTGTCTTTTAAACGCAATATTTTCTCAGCGAAATACCGATAATCCGGAAATTGGCACGTAACCTTTGGGGCGCGAGGTTTTTTTCTATCAGCTACACATATATTTGCGTTATTTTCTATAAAACTGAAAAGCTTCTTTTTAGTTTATGTATGCTTGGTTGTTTTTATAATTTCAGAAAACAACTGAGAGGATCCCATCATCTTATTAACCTTTAGAAACTGTTTCAAGTCTTCCTTGAGAGAGTTTTAGATTTTATCTTACTGCAATATATTTATTTTATTCCTTTTCTAGTCTTCTTCTTCTTACTCTCTTTAATTATGGAGTTCAGAGTGCGCGAGTTGAGCACAATTCACATCGCCAATGTCATTTTGAATGGAGTGCTCAGTGCAGTGCACGGTAAAAGAAGATAACATTACAAAATAAAAGAATGCATATTTAAAAGTTCCATTTTAAATCCTATTACAAAGTCAACAGATATCTACAATATTAGACAATATATTAGGTTTGAAATAAATATTATTTTACATGGGTGTTAGCTTATACATTAACATTATTTATTTATTCTTAATTCTACATAAAAACTAAATTAAATGCACAACAGGCGGGCTTAATTCTAGAGAGCATTTTCTACCAGCCAACCCAGGTATGTGGGAAATAAATTATGAGATGTACAAAAAATTTACAAAATAAAATAAAAAAAAAGCATTCTTAAAGACATATGAGTGTAAAACTAAACAGATAATACATATATGTTTAATAAATACATAACTATATACATGCATAAATATTATTCTATTTAAATACATTTATATAAAATCACTCTGTCACTCTGTATGTCAAAATTGCGTCAAGGTTTCACACTGAACTTGTTGTTGTAAGCACCAAAAATAAAAGTCTAAATCAACGTAAACAAAAGATATGAGCGTTAAAAACTCATATTAATAAAAACAATGGATAAGAAACAATTTCCCATTTTAAATATATCTACATATTGTTACGATATCTGAATTTAATACAATGCATTAAACAAGTTATGCGGAATCTATGTCTATGTATATTTGTATTATTTAGATCATATAAAAATATAAAATATATATATATATATATATATATATATATATATATATATATATATATATATATATATATATATATATATATATATATATATATATATATATATATATATATATATATATATATATATATATATATATATATATATATATATATATATATATATATATATATATATATATATATATATATATATATATATATATATATATATATATATATATATATATATATATATATATATATATATATATATATATATATATATATATATATATATATATATATATATATATATATATATATATATATATATATATATATATATATATATATATATATATATATATATATATATATATATATATATATATATATATATATATATATATATATATATATATATATATATATATATATATATATATATATATATATATATATATATATATATATATATATATATATATATATATATATATATATATATATATATATATATATATATATATATATATATATATTTACTAATATTTAGTTCGTTAAGTCAACACGTATTTGCGCGGTGTATAATAGATGCAAAATGAGTAAATGTGATAAGTGTGGAAAAAATATTACAAAACGATATCCTGGACTGGAATGTAATAAATGTGAAAAAATAGTACATGGAAATACTTCGTGTTCTGGTCTAACAAATAAACAACTTGCTGCTTTGCGTGCAACCGAAAATCTAGAATGGACGTGTCAAGAATGCCATAGCAACTGTTTAAAACGTAATTCATTTATCGTACCGGAGGAGGATGACGAGGATGAGGATAATACATCTCAAGATATGCGAATAAATATAAAACAAATGGTAAGCGATATGTCCAAAGAAATCGAAAAAGCCATACAACGAGAAATGAAGGACTTTATGAAATCGCTACAGTATCAGAGTGACAAGCTGGATGAAGTGTTGGAAGGTCTCGAGTTTTGCAAGCAGTCAATTCAGGAACTAAAACGAAAAAACACAGAACTGAGCAATAAAAATTCTAACCTAGAAACTAGAATTGGTGCATTAGAACAACGGTTACAGGAGATCGAGCAACAAAAATTGGGTGATCAAATTGAGATATCCAATATACCTTACAATGATAAAGAAGACGCAAGGTTGATTGTTGAAGAAATTGCAAATAAATTGCAATTACCAAAAGATGATGTAGTAAGTATTCAGACAAAAGTGGGCTCGAGTCGAAATGAAAAGCCTGGACCGATATTATTAAAAATGAAGAATGAAACTATACAGAACAAATGGATTACTACATCAAAAAAGTGTAAGATCTCTGTAAAGGATGTTGTTGTGAATACAGGTACAAAGTCCGGTCAAGAAATTGTATATATACGGGAATCCCTTACACCGTATAATAAAAATTTATTATGGAATGCAAAACAACAACTTAAGGATAAGTACAAGTTTATTTGGTGTAAAAAGGGTGTTATTCGTGTACGTAAGGACAGTGATAGTGTTCCTATCATACTAAGATCAGTAAAGGACATAAGTCGCTTAGTTGATTAAAACACTTTAAAACTTACTTGTAAGAAAAGGTATTTCTCAGTTTTTTTTTATTTATATTTTATCCTTTTTCTTTAAGCGTTTATAGTTTACAGTTTTTTTTTTTATATATATTTCACAATTGTCTATAATGGAAGTAATAGATGATGATTTACTGGAATTATCTAATTGCACAAACATACAGGATTTTGTATTTAATATACCACATAGTAATAATATTCAACTGTTTTGCGTCCATATTAACATAAGATCTATGATAAAAAACTTTTCTGCCCTAGAACAATGTATAAACTTATCTCAGAAATCAATCGATGTTGTTGTTGTAACAGAGGCAAATATCTCCGACTCATTAAGTTATATGTATAGTTTGGATGGATTTGAAATGTACACAGAGTTGCGTAAGGCGCGCAGAGGTGGCGGTATAATTATATATATCAATAAAAAACATAAATTTAGCATATCTAAATCACAAACAAAACACTTTGAATGCATTCTGGGCACTTTAGTTACTCCAAACAGATACGTCGCTAATCTGTGTGCACTTTACCGCCCTCCGAACTTAAGTAAACATCTATTTATTGAGGAGCTCGAACAACTTATTAAAAACACTAAATTATCTAATGACATGTTTGTGTTGGGAGATATAAACATTGACTTAAAAATAAATAATCCTGTCAAACATAAATATAACAATATGATGTACGGTTTAGGTCTGGTGTGTGGGATCTCAGATTATACACGAATCGAATTACGTAATAATAAAATAGTAAAATCATGCATAGACCACATATACGCGAGATCTCATTCACTAGACATATACACCTCGACGCTCGACACTGTACTGGCCGACCATCGAATGGTTGCCTTAGCATGTGTTGGCTCGACCGCTATACGGGATGATGACAAATATAAAACTATTTTAAATCATGAACATTTGAAACTGCTTTTAAACGACATCGATTGGACACCAACCGATCGTATGACATGCCCTGATGATATTTACATGTATATTAAAAATAAAATAAATAACTGCTATAACAAATCAAAAACTAAAATAAAAATAAAAAACAATCTAAATCGTTCATCCAATCATTGGATGAACAAAAGTATAATCAGAGCATGTAAATATAGAGATGAATTGTATAAAAAATGGAAGAAAGATATAGGAAATAAAATATTAAAAGTTAAATATAATAAAGCAAGAAATTTTGCAAATAAAATAATAAATATTACTAAAAATAACTATTATAAAAGCGAAATATATAAATATAAAAATGACTATAGAAAATTATGGCAAATAGTAAATAGATTAACTGGCAAAGTTAAAAACTCCTTGGATAAAATTATTATAAAAGCTTTTAACAAGAATAGCATCCCAATGAAGGATATTGCAAATAACTTTGCAATATCTTTTAAGAATAGTGTTAAAAATATTATACCCACATGTACAATGCCATTACTAAAAATAAATGATTATAAAAGACATATTAATATGTCATGTAGATTTAAAAAGGCTAGTGTGTATAATGTCTCTAACATTATTAAGTCACTTGACAATAACAAATCTCCAGGCATAGACAATATACGTGTCATAGATCTCAAAATTTTAAATGATAAAGTTGCTCCAATAATAGCAAAATTGATTAATGCCTGTATAACTGCGGGTAAGTATCCGAAAGATTTAAAATTTGGATTAGTCAGGCCTTTATTTAAAAAAGGTAAAACTGATGACTACGAAAACTATCGACCTATTACTATACTACCTACAATAGATAAAATAGTAGAAAAATATATTTGTCAACAAATACAATGTTTTTATAAAGAGTATAACATTTTATCTCATAAGCAATTTGGTTTTCAACCGAAAAAGAGTACCACGCAGTTATTATCTAAATTTACCGACTCTGTTAATAAGCATTTAAATGATAAAAAACATGTAATAGTTGTATTTATAGATTATAGTAAGGCTTTTGACACGCTCAGACATACGGTTTTAATGCAAAAGCTCGAAAATAATGGAATTAGAGGACCTTTATTAAATTGGTGTCAAAACTATTTAAAAGACAGAGCATATAGTGTTAAAATCGATGAATCGCTTAGTGATGAAGTATACGTCTCACACGGAACGGCACAAGGATCGGTACTAGGACCATTGCACTACATAACGTACGTCAATGATTTAGAAAATGCTATTAAAAGTTGTGAAATGTATCAGTTTGCAGACGACACGTGTCTCCTGTCAGCGCACGATAACATAGGCGAAGCATTAAAACAACTTCAATCGGATTTTGACGTACTTGCGAAGTGGTCACATGACGTAGGTCTTGTAATAAATGTCACAAAGACAAATTCTATGTACATTAGTTCAAGTCACAACAGATATAATGGTAGTTTAAAGATCATTGCCCATAGTCATACATGTTTACACAGAAATAGCAATAATTATTGCAAATGTCCCTCGTTAGATATGGTCCAAAACCAGCGATATCTTGGTTTAATTATTGATAACCAGCTTAAATGGAAAGACCATATAAATAGTGTCTGTGATAAGTTACGAGCACTTTTAGCAAAATTTATTCTATTACGTAATAAAATTCCATATTCAATTTTATTGATGATGTATAAAACTCTCGGAGAATCCATAATTTCATACGGACTCAGTAGCTATGGTTTAACATGGAGAACACATATTAATCAAATTTATCAACTGCAGCTAAGATTGTTAAAAGCAATTGTACCAAAAAAAATTAAAGAATTATATAAAACTAATTATCACAACTTATTTAATTATTGCAAGGTAATGCCAGTTAATATTAAAATTGAGTTCATGTTACTAACAGATCAATATTTTAATTTTAATGTAAATCAAAAAGTAAATACTAATTATAAAAACATGGAATTAAGAAATTTCAGTAATCAAAAATTAAATATTCCTAAATACAATAATAACTACGGCAAACGAGTTTTGGAATATATTATTCCTACTCTAATTAATAAAATCCCTAATGATATAAAAAAACAATTAAACATAAAAAATTATAAAAAGAAATTAAAAAAATTCTATTTGGAACATGCTGTATAGTGTAGCTATTCAAATTGTAAATTCCACATAAATTGACTAATTCACGTCGCTGGAGGTAGTTCAGTGCGCGAGCGTCGACCATAATTACAAAGCAATTATTTTAGTTCTACCCTCAATTTTGTATTTCTGTTACATTTATTATTTTTACTCATTCTCATTGTTAATTCGTCATAATTTTAATGTTTTGTTATCGTCGTTTGAATCCGCGGTGCACAGGAAAACCGACTGTGGTTTGTGTTGTACCGTTTTTGTGTATTATTAATGTATTGTTCTTTTGGTTTAATAAATAAATAAATAAAAAAAAAAAAAATAATATGTGCAGCCGTTTTATTTGCGCACACATGGAACTCGAGTTTAGTAGCGCCTTAAAAATCTTGAAAAAGCGAATTACTGAATATATACTCCATGTTCGAACTTGAACAGTTCATTTGATAATTTGATTAATTCTACACTTTAGCTATTTGGATTAGCTCCAAAAACATTATACGCGAGCTTATTCCAGTATAAAAAATTATGCCTTTTTAAAAAAACCTAATTACTATCCTTAAATAGTGTAAAGCTAGTAAAACAATGCGCACGAGTAACAGACTACTCGTTGCAAATGAACTATTAAACATTTGAATTAAAGGCTTTTATTTATATTAAGTTCATAATTTTTCAAAAAAATTCCTTACTACCTAATATACTAACGAAATTGCCAATGTAAGTTTTGTCATGTTAAATACAATTATGAATACCTTTAGTTATTCAGAGCCAGCTTGTTCAGATTGGATAAACTAAAAATGCTACAAATATTTACTTTCATTGGTTATAAAAATATGTCAATATTTGGTGCCAGAATGATTATATTGTATATCACAAAAAAGACTACAGCCAAAGTAAAGTACATTTTAAAAACATTTTTTCTTTTTTACTATGTTAATTTTTAATTGTACTTTTTTTGATAGTACTATATAAAAAAATGAGATGTGTTTTGTCGTTACTTCGTAGATTTTGAACAAATGAATAGACTATATCATTAAATCGTTAGTCTTATAAATGAAATTTTACTATCTTCGGTTAGACTTATTTTTTTATTCTTCTTATAGGTAGCTATATATACTATATACTTATATAAATACGAGCTATGTATTTATATAAGTATATAGGTAGATATATGCCAGAAGCAGCTCACATATAAAGCTAAAATATAAATAATATGAAAATTAATGTTCAGATTAAAGAAAATAAACTTTAAAACAGTTAACTTGGTATTATTAAAATAAATAACATAGGTAAAAAGCATCCAATATATAAATGATCACCTCTCCACTATATTTATTTGTTTTAACGTGTGAAAAGAAATAAATATTACTTTCGTAGTACACTTTTACGTCCAACTTGTGACTAATCAGTACACTAAGAAACCAACTGATATAGCGATCATTATATTTATTCATATTGTAGTACAAAGACCACGTGCCATGTACGATACATCATGTATGGACCAAAATGCAAAATTTACCTAGAATAGCAAATAGAATTTAACAGTGAAAAAATAATATTATTTTAAATATTAATTTTACTTGATTTTATTAATTAAAATATTACAAATTTTTAAACATCAGCCAAGATAATAGCTGCCAGTCAGTTCAATCATAAGATTTAATTTCAAGATTAAACTGACTTGAAAATGTGATATTGATATTAAATTAATTATCTCTACAGAATCTGATTCTAATAAAAACTTACAATAATATTTGCGCTATTTACACTGATTATATTTTTTAAACGAACTACCCTCTGCATGTGTTATTTATAATTAATAATCTGTCCAACTGAATAGGTGCTATTTCAGTATATACTTATATGTGAATCAGACTTTCCAACAAGATTATTATTTTCCAAGCTGAAATGATGAAATCATGTTTTTGTGTGCCAAATACGTAGCGACTTGTATTTAACCATATATTTTCTATCATTTATTTTCGCAATAAAATTAAATAAAAAAACATGTATTGTTTATATATTCATTATTATAGTTTTTGTATATTTTCTTGATTATGAATTGGTCATACATTATATGATAGACGATATATACATTGTTTTACTCTTCCCCTTATCTATATATTGAATGTGAAGAACAAAGCCACTTTCGTTTTGAATAGGCTATGTCACCTTATCTGCAAACGGAGTAAAATGTCAGTTCTTAACAAAGTCAAATTGAAATAATTTTGTTCAAAATAAAAATTCAAGATTATTTTTTTGATTTAAGAAACATTACTGCTGGTTCACATGACTATCTGTAGCTTCGTCCTTCATTTCCCGCCGTTCCGAACATGGTGTATTGGGTGGCGGTCAACACCGCACTCATCACCACTTGTCACATAGAAAGGAACACTCTATTCTTACAAAGAATAAAGCGTGAAGCTATGTATTTATATACCACCGGTTTCCTAGAGATAATGCTAAGTCTGAGAAGATTGGATTTTTTTATCACATAGTCATGAGAATTGACAATTAGATACTAATTGTTGACAATGATGCGTTCGAATTAGACTGAAGTGAGGATCGCATTCCCTAGGCGTGGTATCATTTAGAAAATCAAGTATTAACTATAGCTTTAGCAAATATCATTTCACACTATTTGAAACTGTGATATAATACATTTTTTATTTATTTATTTATCTTTTATTTGACCTTATGTTGTATTTTATCTGCCTTTTTATCGAGACGTAACTGTTGATAGATATTGAAATCTTTATATTTTTACCTTAAAAAATCTTTAGGTTCTATGTTACAGTTTACGAGAAGAGCCTCGCTTCTGCAAAACAATAATTGAGTTCATATCGGCTGCATTATCCCCAAGTACAATGCCGTAAGACATAATATTATGAGAGTGGCCACCAGAATCTAATTATCTTAACTGCAATAGCTACTGAGTCTATTGGCGAATCAATATGAGAACCCTACTATAATTTGGAATCAATGGTGATACCGAGATCAAAGAATCAACCAAAACAACTTCTCCGTTTGAGAGTAGGCGTTGACAATTTTCTTGTGCCTAACAAGAAAATTCTAATTGTGATGCTAAATTACATAAGTTTTAAAAATTGTGTAATTTACATTACAATTAGAATTACTTGATTTATTCGTTTTTTTTATGCTTCATATCGAGTATGTTAACTGCGCAAACGGTGTCAAACTAAAATAACCAACTGCGTTGTAATAATATATATTATTTACCAACAATATATTTATATAAGCTATAAATGCACCAGTTAATTGCAAAATAACATGTATAAATGTAAATGCAGAAAATGTGATCATATCCTTATCCAAATAAATTAAGGAATAATTTAGTAACAGCCTAAGTAAATGCACTTGTTTTAAATCTTACTTAACTCTTAAGTATATTAGATGTTTAAATTGGTGCAGCAAACGATAAATATTGTTATGTTTCAACACATACTTCTTTTATCATTTCTAGTATACAAAGGTTGAAAGAATGAAATACTTTAAAAATTATATGAATAAGTAATAGCGATTAATAAATTTTATTACAAATTTTAATTAATAGTTATAGTTACGTTATCATATCAACTAGGTAGGTAATAGGTATTACATACATTGTATTTTTTTATTAATAAAATCAATAATCTTCAGTGAAATCACAATGTGACACTTTAAGTTACTTTTCTAATCTATATACACATCTAGATAAGTTCCGTAGTAATTATTGATATGTATCAATAGGTAAGTATTTACCATTATTTTAGTCAACTTATTATCCCAAGAAGGTTTTATTTTCAAACTCAGTTTCAACGGAGAATTACAGCAATAAATTGTTGTTTTGGACATCTAGCATTATGGTCAGGAGCTCAGGGACATATTACTATGTGAGTGTGGCTTAGACAGAGGTTTCGCTTTTCTGGTCCTTTTCATGATTCATTTAAGACATATGTCCTTGTTATAATGTTTAATGTTCACGATTAAATTGCAGATTGACACTTCTACGTAACGTGGGTATCGTGGGTAACGTAGTATTAGTAGAATGACTTGCGCTGGCACGCTTGGAACGCCGTTATTAAAGATCTGAACTGAACTTCAACGTGTAGTTAAATTTGCATCTCAAGATTTACTTCAAAATTGAGTTAGACAACTCTACCTGAACAAATCTAACAATAAAGTACGATAAAAGGTATTACTTCCACCCGTTCTTTTACAGTACTATAATCCTTGTTTTAAATATAAATGGCAGAACACAGTTCCTACAAGCTCTAACTAAACAATGCCCTGCTTATCGTAGATTACCCAAAGCCTTCTCTATATTTTTACAAATTTTCTTATATAGAAATTATTTACATCAATAAAAGAAATATTTATTATTATTATAAGTTTAAGAAGTGAAATTTATTTATATTATTTGATTTCAAAATTAATTTTACAGACAATACATTTTACTTCAATGTCAATATCGTTAGAACAATTGGTAAAGGGCATTTTAAACGTGCTTCGGAAAATGTATACTAAGTTTATTCTGTAGTAACATAATTATCTATCAATTACTTAACATTGTAGCCGACAGCTACGTAGTAAATACATATTAATTCATTTCAGTACTTTGTTGCCATAGCTTGTAACGATATTCTTCGCCGCTATTTTGCTTAATCAATTATATTTTATTGATTATATATTAATTTTCTGTTATATACACACACATTTTTCGTATATTATGCAACTGACACTTTACTGAGCATATTTATAGACATTGAGTATGAAGGGTAAGGAATGACCAACTCAATAGGAAAATATGGCACAAAACGCCCGATGCTTTTTCACAATAATATTAGTATTTATCGAATATTACTGTTTTTAACTTGTTTTAAGAATTATTGTTTACTTTTTAGCTTGATATACTTATAAAAGCGTGTTTTTTTTGTTTTTTTGTTTTTAACTATATTTATTTTTGAGTTCAATGTGATACATTATTAATATTTCATTTCTTTTTTTTTTTTTAGCTTCACGCTTTATCCCGCACAAGGCAGGGTAGGCAGAGGGAACTGCAGGGACCGTGGGAACCTAGTGTTAAGACACTCCGTTGCTAAGTCCCTGCTTTCTCCGTCCCCACTTTCTTTCTTCATTTTTTTTATTTAATTAAATTTTTGACTTTTTTTACTGGTGAATAAAATAAAAATTAAATTAAAATATATATATATATATATATATATATATATATATATATATATATATATATATATATATATATATATATATATATATATATATATATATATATATATATATATATATATATATATATATATATAAATATATATATATATATATATATATATATATATATATATATATATATATATATATATATATATATATATATATATATATATATATATATATATATATATATATATATATATATATATATATATATATATATATATATATATATATTATAAAATAAATAAATTAAAATCAAATAAAATTAAACTAAAAACAATATTTTACTTTCACTGGTACGGCCCGTATTCAAATCCAC
The DNA here is from genome assembly GCA_037178615.1 of Dione vanillae. Lineage (NCBI taxonomy): Eukaryota > Metazoa > Arthropoda > Insecta > Lepidoptera > Nymphalidae > Dione > Dione vanillae. The sequence goes on along the minus strand of JAZFAU010000009.1, from coordinate 3,759,128 downwards.
GACCACAGCATCTACAGTTACTGCAAAAGAGTCACTTCAACACCGCATCTCAGACCGCTCGGCTGTCGAGTCTCATTAGGTAGTTGGATATACTGACAACTTATATAAGCCACGGTCTCTCAGTCCAAGGAGAGTGACTCAGAGACAAGTAAAATAAAAGCTTATTAAAAAGCTTAACTCTGTACTTGGCCTTGTTACCGGAGCGAGGAAATAAACATAAATGTATTTTCTCATGTAAAAATTGAACCTACAACGGTTTCGCTTACAGTCTGACGATATGCGCGCTTTGATTTATTAATTATTTCGATATTATTATTAAGTTTACTTATTTTGGATAAATATACCGCTCTCCTCCTCCCTCCATGCGCCACTCCCTTGTTAGAAGGTGCTCTAACAAGATAGCTCTCTCTAACGGTACGTATCGAAAATTTTGAATTAACCATCATATAGATGGCTATCCAATCGCTATATATTTATTTTGATAACGTTAGAAATTTTATAGCCCTTATTGAGCGCCATCTATTGGTAAATATAGAACACCTGCTAGTATTTGTGTATCAAGGAATAACTTCTGAAATTTTTAGTTAATATACAAAAATAAATATTGAAGACACCATAAATAAATATTGTATTTATATTGTTTTATCGTGCTACGAATTAAATATTTGCTTCTTATTGTTTTAAAGACTTCTAAATAAAATATATTGTTAATAAATTTTTGATTTCATCTAGGAAAACTTTACAAATTACAATCAAATTCAGAAAATTTAAAGTGTGGAAAGTAGGGTTGAGTGGAGTATATCAAGAAATACATATGGCTTATAACTAAGCATTATTCAATTAAGAAATATATTATGTACATCTTTATTCTTAGTATTTTAAAAACGGATTGATCACTGATGCTAGTCAATTTTAATGATGCCAGTACGAATATAGTTATAAAATATAATATGTAGGTTATAGATCTATAAATTAAATCCGTCACATATCTTGATGGTAAGGGCCCCAAGATTAATTCATAATCAAGTAGTGAGACAATATCGTATATTACCTTACCAATATCGTATATCTTATATTTATTTGTCAACAGAAGGTACTAATTTATTATACATTTTTTAGGCTTGCCATCAAAAGGTCATTAATAATGGTCATCACAGATTAACAAAAATTTAATTTGTTTAATTATTCTTCGGTACAGCAATAGCACTCTAGTGCAGCAGTGTATCATTTTTTTGGATTTGGTCACCATTGTGAGAAAGCAATGAAAACGTGAAAACATTGCCCGAAAGCAATTTAACATTGAAAAAGCAACAACAAATTAAAATTTTGTGCATATTAGATACCATAAAACAATATATTTAAGAAATTTTTAATTATCAAACTCCATTTAAGTCACATAGTTTATATTGATATTACCACCATAACTAGATTACTTTTTTTTATTTTAATCTGTCGTATTTTTGTCTTTAGTAGTTTATCATTTGAAATTGACAACATGGACCAGGCTGAAAATGGTAAGGTAATAATTCCTGTGTGAAATATAAAATGCAAATAAAATTAACTGGTTTTTATTACTGAAATCAATGAATATTTCCATATCACAATAACTATCAGGGATAAATAAACAGGTTTGGTATAGTAACTTCTGTTATGACAATTTCTTACAATATTGTCACAATATTTAGCATATGGTTTAGATAAAACTCTTAAAAATAGCAAAACAAAAGAAATTGCTTGCTGGATTATTAAATTAAATATGTTCAGCATGCTTTGTATTTATTGTGTAGATAAGTATTGATTTTCAATCTGGTTTTTTAGTTCTACAATTTGTGTAGTATATGTAGTTATTTAATATGGCCTTGTTCAGAGACAATTTAGTGGCGGGACGATTGCGTAGTTATAAAAGACCCCTGCCAACATGTATTTAGAACAATATTCTTTCCAATTACCTCTTTAACCTTGTTACATTGATGCTTGAACTGATTATAGGACATACATTCAACATGGACTCGCAAATGGTGCAGATATTGGCAAATGCTATCAGCACGTTAACAGTTTTGTCATGCTTGTTTCTAAAAGTGCCACAAATTATTTATATCAAAAAGAAGCAATCTGCTGAAGGAATATACATACAGGCTATGCTTATGGAAATCACAGGGTATGTTGTGTAGCATTTATATTAAATTAAATATAATTACTAGAAAGTTCTTAAACTTAATATGAAGCTTGAAGGCCAATATATTTAAAGTTCAATTAATTTTTAAGTATATTTGTTTTCAGATTTACAATAATGACACTTTATAACTATACAAACAGTTATGGTGTCATGACATACATGGAATATCCTATAATATTACTACAAGTGTATGTGCTTGTATATTATGTCTTAAAATTTAAGGGTTTGTTATCTGCACCCATTGTGCTCATTACATCACTAGCTTATTTAACAACAAGCTTAGGGTTTGCTTTAGGAATATTGCCAAAAGAAATTCTTTCATACCTTGTGGTAAGTATTTAATACTAGTAGATATTTATTATAAATTGTATTTTAACCACTACACATATAAGCTAACTAAAATTAAATTTTAAGTGATTGTAAGCATACAATAGCATTGCATGTATTGCATGTAGAATCAATCATGTCAAATTTAAAACTTAAACATGTTTTCTTGTAAAATATTGTACAGGCACAAATGTTCTGTAATATTGAGTACAAACATTATAACTGAAGTATTAATTTAGCAAACTACACTGTAAGATATGCTTCTATTTAAAGTGTACTCTGAAAATGAAGTACTGAAACTGAAATGTAAGTGTTCAAAATGAGGCATTAAAATTAAAACCAAAACCAAAGATAAAAAAAAATATACAATAAATTATTATTATTTTAACTAGTTGCTGTTCAATTCATTTTATATATAAGTAAATTAAAAAGCAATGTAATATACTGAACACTGGAAACAATAAATGGAATATTAAATGTGTATGCCTATTTATATATAAATAATAATGAAATCTTAAGTAGTAATATTTTAATTCCATATAATGCTTTTGGAATAACTGTTGATAAAGTGTTGTTAATAATTTCTTTATTTGTTTAAGCCTTTGTGCACACCTTTGAGTGGATCAGCTAAAGTTACATACATATATGGCATTATTAAAGCAGCTAACGCTGATGCAGTGTCTCTAACTACATGGATTATTTCAGTATTAACCAATCTTTGTAAGTATTTTTTTTATACCTGTGTATTAAAATTTTAGATAATATGTAAGATAATAAGTAAATATTATTTTGAAAAATTGTTTTATACTACAGTTTTCTCTTTTTTTATTCAATTAATGATAAGTAAAATGATATTATGATGTTATTTTAGATGTAAATAAAATTAAAATTCAATTTTATTATTTTTCAGCACGAGTTTTTACTGTGTATGTTGACTCTGCAGACTCAAAGCTAATGTTCAATTTCTTGGTTTCTACTATGCTAAGTTCAGGAGTCCTTATTACTGCTATGTATTACCAAATGTACCCAGCAAAGAAGACTACGCAAAGACGAAAAAGACGATCTACCAGCGTACATTTCCATAAAGACTAAGTATACCTCAAGTTTATTCTAAATATACACTGGAAGCACATTTTTGACTAACGTTTTTTATATATATAGATATTTTAAAAACATAAAAAATCTTCAACATTTATTAAAAGCTAACATATAAGTGCAAATTTAGTATTCCAACTTATTAATGTACAGTGATTCCAAATTAAAAATATCAGTAGTTTACAGTATTTTGTGGAAATAATATGCAAAGTGTTTTGCTCAATTATTTAATACACTTAATAAGCACTTATTATATGTATGGCAATAACGAATATTTAAAATGCTAGAAAATAGTCATATTATATAACTCAAAAATGAACAATCTCATAAATCAAATTTGTAGAATAGAAACAGCTTGAAGATCTGAAATTAATTTGGAAATATAAAATGTAAACCTCAAAGTTAGACATGTAAAAGGTTTCTAGTCTGTTTATGTGTCATACTATGTATTTATATATCCTAGTAATATATTAAAAAGTCTACATATACTAACCATAATTAAATAGTACAAATATATTGGTCTAGTGTAGTTTTAAATTTAAATACGAGAATTAAGCATTAATCATCTGTATGGAGATCTGAGTTCGAAATAGCCTTAATTAGTAAAATATTAAAAGAATCAGGACAAATAGTTAATAGTAATAATGCACAAATATGATGAAACACAATTTTTATTTCACACTTTTGTATAAAGTGATAAAAGTGATATAACATACATTAATATATTATGCGTTTTTTATTGAAATAATTGATATTATAAATGTCATTAATTTATATTGTATTGTAAAAGTATCTTTGCACAATGATCAAATTATATTATTATTCTGTGAATCTCGTGTGCCATGATGATGAAGTTATTATGTTCAAAGAGTTAGTAAAAATAAAAGAAAAAATGCAAATTATGTTAATTCTATTTTGATTTAAAAATCAATATGTTTATTTTATTGTATTTTGACTATATGTAATTTAAATTTATGTTATACAATACATATATATATATATATATAACTTTTCAATTATAATTACCTTTCTCACCTTTAAAATATTCATAATATGATGATAATCTGTTGTGAAAATAAGCAAATGTATATAACATTATATATAAAATACACACACACACACATATATATATATATATATATATATATATATATATATATATATATATATATATATATATATATATATATATATATATATATATATATATATATATATATAACAAATAATAATTAGAAATGCTGATAATTATTGAAACTTACTCTTATTTTATATTCTAAGATGTGTAAATTTATCTGTATTGTTATTTTGTTATTGTATTTGATAGCCTAGTCAAATGACAGTGAGATTTATACATTCATCATTTATATCTATAATAAATGGAAACTAAAAGACATACATCTTGTAAATACTTATTAGTTATTTTACGCATTTATCTGTATATTTGATAATTTGTAAGATAGCCTTTTATTGAGACCATAACCTACCCAGTATTTCTTACATCTGAATATTTCTTAAAATTGTATTAATGATGTTATATATGGAAAATGTCTTCAATTATTTTGTATTTAAATATATTTATTTTGACCTTACAATGTGAATATTGCCCAGAATTGTCGTAAAGCCAATATATCATGTTTATGATTGGCTTTTGTACTGCAACTTGTTATTATCAAATTAGATGTTATTAAAACAACATATTCTCTTAATTTTTATGTGTTTTATTAAATAGTTGTAGCTTAAATAATACATTCCCTGGAAATATTAAATACATAGCTTTATAGCACTTTTTGTGTTTTATGTCAGTTACAGAGTAGTAAACTTTAAAAATATTTTTAAGTATTATCTTCAGTATTTAAAATAGAATTTTCAGCAGACTTTAAGTTTTTAAATTTCTGTAGCACTTTCTGTACTGGTGAGGTATTGTTAAATCCTGTTAAGCTTCCACTAGAGTGTTTAGACCTGTTTATTTTTTTTAAATTACGATATTTCCCCGATAATTTGTCATTTGAATTTTTACATGTGGTCAAAAGTAAACGTGAACATAAAAATCTGGAAGAAGTGTCAAAAGAAGATGAAGATAATTTGGATACCGCAGATGTATTGCCTGAAACATGTCGGAGTGAGCTCACGTATGATGGCTCACATCGGTACACTTCGTGTGACGGATTCTGTATTGTATTTTTAGCTTCCGGCAGCGCTGGTAACTCCTCTGGTTCGCTTGTGTTTTCATCAAATATTCCTCCTTTGCCCACTTTTAATAAACCCTCAGGTTCTTGGGCCCCGAAGCTTGCACGGCTCGCCAAGCGCCTGCCCCGACGTCTTGCTTTACTTTTTGCTATATTGACCGCGCTCTCGGAACCCATCAAATGTGTATTTTGGTCAATGTACTTACAGACTACTTCCGCTTCTTCCTCTGGTGATAAATGTACGTCGCGAAAGAAACCATATCCGTCTCGGATATCATGATAACCTTCTATTGCAAGCCAACTTAAAGTAAATATTACGAGGGATACAGTTGTGAATACAGCTATAATCGTGATGGTGTCAGGACTAGACAGTTTAAGATTGATTTTACCAAGTACACCGTATGTAACAAAATTCTGCGTACGTTTATTAAAACGACCTCGACAGGTGTAAAAACCTTGGCAATCGTTCTCAGCTGTTATAAATAGACGCAACACTTTTCCATCATCGATAGAGCGTTGATTTTTATGTTTTCTTAATTCAATTGCTGTGTCTAAATAAAACCAATACGCAAAATTTGGATATCGAGCCGTACGAGCATGTACGCAGGTTAAGTTCAATTTTTTTGACTCACCCCAATGTGTCTCGTGGTAGGATCCCGAAACGCTAGCAGATCTTGAGGACAGTTGGACAAAGCCATCTTTATTACGCTCTACAGTGAAATCGTGTAAATTTAACAAATTATGATTAATTTTAATGGCAGCTATGATTCCAGTTAATGATGAGATATCCTCGGATATTTTGGTTATTTTTTCTAAGGGAGCGCCGCCTACAGAAAATTCATTAATACAAATAATTTTATCAGAAGTACCATTTTCATACGACGCATTTGATAATGAAGTTACTGAGTTGCTATCGTCTTCCATTAGAGATACATGAAATTGTTCTCCAGAATTTACTCTGGCCACAATAGTGCTGGTGTCTTTCTTTTTATTAATTTTTAAATGAAGCCATTGATCTGGATAATATTCCGAGGAGCTCATTGCTTCTGATTGGAATTCGTCACAAATCAATTTCATTTTTAACCTTTTATTTTGCATCTTCATTATAAACCAGATGTTTTGGCTGTCATTTGAAATGAATATAATTGTTCCAGCGTCGTATTGTGACTTTAAAACAATGTCTATCTGCCACTCATTCTGATTTTCGAAACACGGTAATATTAAATACTGACCATTGTCAAGATTTAAATAAGCCTCATCCATGCTAGCCGCTTCGTAAACCATGTTAGATAATGAACTAGGCTGAAAATCAAAATGTATGTTTCTACGCTCACGTTTCATAATCAATTTTAATGGAATGAAGTTAAGAATCAATTCTTGTACTTCTCCCCGAAACCTTTCCCCGATGAAGATGTTGATTTGATCATTTGAGAGTTCTGGATCACATGGAAATGAAGTTTGAATTGGATTTTGTGCGTCGTTTATTCTTAAAGTGGCAGCATCGTTGGTAATTGTTATTAATACAGAATGCCACGTGGACGGTTCAATAATTGAAGGAGAACATGTACGTGGTAAGGTACACGATTTTGAAGATCCATTAGCATCCAGGCAAACATGCCACTTTTGCAGACTAAGTCTAACGAGAGGGTTATGTGAGGATCCTCGGCGGAGCAAAGTACCATGAGGAGATAATGGTAAAAAGCGTATATAAAACTGTAGAAACGTAGACCGCCTATTAGGGAAATTATATTGTAAAACTGATTCACTATTAAAGACTGCAATTGTATGACTGTACGTTTCACACGGTGATAAGTTGCATGATCCTACTTCAACTTTGGAACCCATGCAGCGTGTGCCATTATCAGATGGTACTGGTCGAGTGCATGATCTAGTTCTTGATCTTTTACCTGGACCGCAAGACTGTGAACACGGCCCCCAATTTCCCCACACAGACCATCCACCATCGAGTACACATTTACTATTGTTACATATTTGTAACTCATCATATTGTCCACGACAATGTGTCCCCCAAGCTATAGTTACTAAAGAAACATGTTTTTCGATACAAGCTCTTTTCCTTCTTCGGACCCCTGAGCCACACTTCTCGGAACATTTTGTCCAATATCCCCATTCCCCCCAAGATCCACTAATATTTTGTTCTGAATATTCCGCATCAATTGCGCATTGTTCACCGTCGCATTCCTTATATTCTATAGGCGTTCCTGAACACATTAAATTGCTAGCAGACGGCGATGGAGCGTCGCATTTTCTTATTTTCCATTTATGGCCCTTGCCGCACAAGGCTCCACAATCCGACCAAGATCCCCAAGGGCCCCATCCGCCCTTGAGAGGGCAACCTAAATCGTGTTTGACACACTGGAGTGAGTTCCAAAGAAATTCAGAATTTAATTGCCAAATATTTTCAGTAGCTAATGCTGCTTCAATTGCTTCAAAGGGGCATTGAGTTCGAAGACATTGTTCCATTAAAACTGGCACAGCTTCTAGTTGATGAAAAGCCTCAGTTCTCGCCGAATTTCCTTCCACGAGTTTACGAAAATCTTTCACTGAGCAATTTGTTAGATAACATGAGTCAGTCTGAAGTTCCAAGCCGTTACAAGGCATACCATCTTTTGAAGGAGATGGATTGTTACATTCCCTCACCCTTTTTCGATAGCCGACATTGTCACAAGTTCCGAAGCAACTTGACCACGACGACCACGGCGACCAGCCACCATCAATGGGACAGTCAGGATCACTGATTATACCTAGCTCGCATTCCAGGCGCCAGGTTGATTGAAGGGATTTACTCATGGGCTTTTTGCTCGCAACTAAATAAAAGGAAATTAATAGAAAAAAAAATTTCAACGAAATTTTATTTTCAAGTGACATATTTGGAATATATCATTCGTAAATTTGACATTAGTGATATTAGGATAAGTAGATTATAATTCTTTAACACAAAATGTTCTTTAATTTTCAATTGTTTTCAATTTATTGTGAGTTTGATCCTCATTCGAGAATGTATTTCTATTTTCTTTTCTGTGGTAACAAGTTCCGTCACTTAATACGAAATGTTTCAAAAGACGAAATCGAGGAAGAACGAGTGTCTTTGCATTAGATTCCTACGCTGTATCCTAGGATACAGCGTAAGGTAATAAAAATAAATAAATTTACATATCAGTAAAGAGAGATACAAGAAACTACTTAGCCTTGGATTCATTGTGTGGGTGCCAAGCCCATCACAACATTCCGAGTATAGCTTACAGCAGAGCCAGGGGCTTGGGACTCAAGCATACGATTATCTTTACTGCCCAAGCTCCTCTCTCTATCTAACCATTTCATCCAAATGATTTGTAGAATCAATCAGTACCTTCAAAGAACCTTTTAGAAATAATTAAGTTAATGACAGTTCTAGATATGTTAAGATATTTTATTAAAGTATAGATATATTTTTCTCCGTTCTACTTATTGGTCCAGGCAGGCAGGCAGTTCATTAGTAAAATTGTAGTATTTGTGAGTTTAAAAATTAAACTTGATTTTTTTTTGTCTCCCAAGCAACTGAATATTTGAAGAATTATCCGTCTATAATATTAAATTTCGCAAGTGAAAATGAAAAAATTTAAGTAAAAAGAAATATTTAAAAAAAAAAAAACAAAAAATATTTATTAGTATTTAATACAAATTCAGTTTTACAAACGATAACATTCCAATAACAATTACAGCATTATGTAATATGAATAAATATTATTCACAACACTTAACAAGATAAAGCATAGGATAACTGGAAGAAAAAAGAAAAACAACCAATAAGTAAGAAGTTAAAATTTAAATACAAATCAAATTTGAATTTTTTGTGCATATTTGCAAATGGTAACATTGAGCTACTAATGTTATAAACATAATTTTGTGCTGGTTTTGCTTTCAAACTTAATAATTATCTAAAACAAACATAATAATAAAAATGAATAAGTTAAGATTGAAATAAAATGTTGCAGTAATCGCTGTACATCATAACAAATAATGATTATCTGCAACACTGTTGTCTATATAAATGTCAAATAGAAATATTTTTTAAAAATACTTGTATGAACTATTTATATAAATAATCACAATCATAATAAATTATTAATATACATCACTGGCATAAAAATTGAGTTATAAACAATAATATTATTAAATATTAAATTTTGATTAATTTAATAAATAAGTACCCAATTTTGTGGATGATTATATGCAAAAAATATTGGGCTGTGTAATATCAGAGAATATGAGGTAGAATCTAGATTTTGCGACACTTGCAGCCATTGAGTCAGCCAATCTCTCATGTCCTGATTAGACAAGTGACTCCCATTCAACCCTCTTATATGACAGGCATTTCTCAGTATATCTGTACTTAATGAGTCTACACCGCCTTCCCTCACTATGGCTTTGTCCATTTCCAACAGTATAAAAGCCCTATATTTTAACTTTTTTCTTCTTAACAAGCTACGCCGCAATCCATGCACCTTTAATAAATGTCCCTGTAAATTGAGAATTTCACTTCTAAGTCTTGATATGTATATTTTGTTAAATAATGATAAATTAAAAATTTTATGTGATTTTATACACATTTAATATAAGTGTGTATATATACACTATACCATAAAATGATTATATTTTTAATAAAAGTAAAAGAAATAAATGCATGAATTAACACTTACCATATGTGAATATGACAAATTAGATAGGCTAAATGGTCCTTTGGTAAATAATTCTTTACAATCTAACACTTCACTTGCATTTGGATGAACACCGGACCCAAGCAGTCCAATAATTCTCTTCCATTTTTTTCGTAAATCTCCAGAAGTCACTAAATTTGACTTTGCTTGTAAAGCTCTGAATACTGATTTGTTATTTCTAAGTCTATCTGTTAGATCTTGCACAGAAAATTCAGCTTTTTGTTGTATTGACCAAAAGTGAGAACATAATAACTTTTTGGGTTTTAAAAATCTGTAAATTAAATTTACATATTACATAGCAATTTTTATTAAAACATATTATTATAAATGAAACAAATTATACTGAATAATTAAATCTTATCCAGTAACTATGAAACTGGGTCTTGTATTACATCAACTATACTTACGCTAAAGGGAAAATTATGTAATTTCCAAAAGGCACTGCAGATAAAATTAACACTGGTGCTATTCTCCACATATCTGAAGGCATTTTCTCATATAATTCAATATCTTGTCTTGACATTTTAGAAAATCCTCCATTTTTTGTTATTTTTAATCGTAATGAAATATATGTCTTTAAATCTTTCAAAAAATCTCTTATGCCTATACTGAAGACTCTGTACATTCGCATTGCAGAAGGAAATCTTTTTTCTAGAACAGTTGTATAATTTTTGACATAATCTATATATCTTTGAACTAAATATGTTCTAAATTTTTCTTTTTCATTTTTCATTGCTTGTGTATGTTTTGATTTTTGATGAGCTAAAAATCTGAAAGCGTGTTTACAAACTTAGATTAATTATACACTTTGTGTGATGAGTCATTTTCGAATAGATAAACAAGTTATTAATAGCATTGTCTAATATTTTATAATAATTTTGTTATTGGTATAACAAAATAAAACACTTATTAATTGTTTGCGAATAAAAGATAATTATAACATAGCAAAATAACTTATATAATTAATAAAAGGCTTCTTTTTGGAAAGTGTTGAGGGTTACAATTTGCGTGTTTTAATAATTTAACGCAATACTGGGCACATCATGTATGTACAATATTAATGTGATATTTAAAAACATGTTTTTATGATCAAAAAATAAAATTAAGGTTTTAGTTTCAATTATATTTTACCTGTTATGATTTTGGTAATAATTGCTCCCTATGGAAGAGACTCGATTGCATTGTAACATTAACCTAGAAACCGTTACTATACGATGAATAGACATTTTGCATTAATATATTGCAGTAGTATTAAAATATACAGAATAAAACGCAATATACAAAATGTTATTTTTTTTAATTTTCAAATATTTCTTAAATGATTTTGACAGTGACATATCATTTAAATGTTGCCCATTAAATATGTTATTTATATAAAGTTAAAATATAAAATATGTTTTTATAAAAAAAAATATTTATAACGAAATGTGACATGACACAATTTAAACACAAGTAACATCACACATTACTTAAATATTAATCTCAAAAAGATAATTGATGTAGTTCATGTCATATTTCAGAAAGAAAATTTTCCTTTGCACCGTGACGATTTCGACATTTTTTTTGACTTTGCCATTTTTTACGGCATCTCTTTGTTTCCGATAGACTTGTTAGTGACTAAATTTAGCTTTATAATATAATTTACGTTTTTTAAAAATAATATCATTGTGATAGGAAAATGAAATTTAAAATATTTCAACATGATAATAGATTTAAGCTTGACCCAATCCGTTAATTCGACAATCCTTAAAGTATTTAAAGTTTTAATTGTAATAATAAAATATTTAAAATGCAAAACTTAACATGCATTAACTTCATAAATAATAATTTAAATGAGTGTAGTGTCTGCAATTAATATTTTCTTATTTTAGTTAATATTTTGTATAGAAATATTGTTATTCTTTCATTATGTTTAACAAGATAAATAAATATATGTCTTAATGAATTCTAAACAAAATATATATAGATATGCAGGTTCAAAATTATTTAAAAAAAAAAAGAGATAAAAATAAAAGAAGATATTTAATAAGATAAGTATAAATAATATTTTCAACGTCGTAAAATATAATGCTGTGTAAATGAATTGTAGGCAGTGAGGATGTGTATGAAAAAAAAAATGGGGATGGCGCGAGTGACATGTAAAAATTGGTGGCTTGGAAAATTTTTTGATAACTTTTCATACATAATTATTTCAGTTATATTATAGACGATTTCACTATATTCTATAAAACATGAACATATATTTTATATTTATAGTTTGACTATATAAATATTTTTAATAACTGAAAATAAAGGCATGAAGATGTGTCATGAGGTACGTTGAAATATTATAATAATAATTTACATAACTGTCGCCATGTTCTTTTTATGTTGTAGGAGAAATTAGCGGTAAAATGTTCTAGTACATAATTAATATTGTAAATGTAATTGCACTACACTAATTTTGTAGATGTATATTAGTATAACTTGTTATCTGTTAAGTGCTTAATGCTATAATCATATGAATAATAACTTAATTATTATAAGTAATTTGAATTAACGAGTTATATTATCCTATAATATAGCATGTAACCTAACAATATATTAATTTATTCTATGAATGACTAAGTAAAACATCTACTGCTACTCTTGTAAATTTAAATAGGCCTTTTAGGTCTTTTATATATTATGAGACATACGACTGCGGGGATCGATATATGGGAATCGGTGAGACTGATTTATTGATAAGACATGTCAGTGACACACTCCAATGTTGCGGGACGTCACGGAGGCTGATATGTACAGCGTAAATGAACAGCTACGGCAGTGTTGGATAGTCACCAACGCTGTCTTGCGTTGCACAAGCGGTGCTTAAAAGGCGTTGGGTATACATAGAGCTTGTGGTATACGACTATTGTGGTTAGATTGGTTAGGTAGCTATGTTTTACTAATATTGTATGTTATTATATTTTAACAATTACACGTCATTTGCTATGAGAAATGCCAGGGCATTCATTTGCTTTATTGGGAACACTGATACCTTATGTTGCATATACGAATGGCTTGTACCGCGCTGGACTTATTCATACAGAGATATTGGTCGTAACTCGGCGTATTCGCATGTATATTATATAAAAAAAAGTTTTTGCAAGTATATGGTATACATTGCTGCCCATTATAAGACAAAATCGTGTCTTATAATGGGCAGCAATGTATACCATTCTGAGATATCATAAGTTTTAGGTATTTTTCTAACATTCGATTTACATTTCTCGATTAATTTAAAAATCCAATGATTGGGGAAATTCATATAATCACTTGCGCTTAAATTATTTTAAAAGAAATAATATTTCACTAAGGAATAGCTTGTCTCGTCGTTCTTTAGTAGGCGATCTAATTTTGTCCAAGTCATCAGTCAGTTCACCATCATCGACTTGCGATATTTTAATATTATTTAAACCTTGTAATGGCCGTGATACATTAGATGCGATTTCTAAATGAATAATTTATATTTGAACATATTTATATTTGAACTCTTTAATAATATTATAGATTTCGTCAATTTGTTTTAGTCTATAAAGTCGGTCTCACATTTAATAGTATACTATTGGAAAATATAGGTGCATTTTTTTATGGCTTGATTTTGCGGCGACAAAAGCAAAATATTTTGTCAGTGTCACGTGAAGAAGTTTTCGCGAATGTAGAGTATAAGTAAATTTTGTAGATTTTTTTTAGCTTTACGATTTATCCCACATATTACAGGGTAGATAGAGGGAACTGCAGGAAAAATTTGAACCTAGTGTTAAGACACTCCGTTGCTTAGTCCCTGCTTTCTTCGTCCCCACTTTCCGCCTCCTCCGAGGCATTACGTGTTGAGTGGCGGAATTCAACGCCGCGCTTGCGCCTAGTTTCTAGAGCGAAGAAAATAGAAATATAAAAATCCATCTTTCCCGCCTGGGAATCGAACCCTCAAACCACGCGCTTACAGGCAGCCGCTTACGTCTCTGCACCTCGACAGTCCTTTTGTACGAACGAATTTTGTAGAATTACATGAATAAATGGTGAAACGCAACAGATAATAAAATTATCTGGCTCAAACACTAAAACAAATAAAAAAGATATATTATTAATAGTAGATGAAAATATATATAATTGAAAAACATATAAAATGAGATTAAATATACAATGGAAATGGCAAATCAACTACAATTTAATGTCATTATCTACAGTAAAGTTAGCGAACAATTTAATGAATGGACTAAAATCTAAACATAAGACACATTTAACGTTAACAAGGCGTGATAAATTAAGAGGAAGAATATTATATAGATTGCCTGAAACTCAAGTAGAGTTTCAGGCAATTAAGTAAAATGTGACCGGTGGAGCCTTCATCTTACTCTCATTCACAAATAGAACTATTTTTCACCAGTAAGTTGGCCAAATATAGAGGAGTTCACACATGGCCTAGGCGGAGTCTACAAATCAAATTTCGTCAAAGACAATGAATCATGTGGATATATAAAATTATAATTTACGTACCCAGAGCATACTGCAGATCAAAATGCAAGCTGCATTCACTAGATAAGATAGAAGTTTCAGGAAGACATTTAAAATGTATAATAATGATACATTTTGGAAGTCAGACTGCCCCAACGTTAGAAAACGTGAGGACTTAAAAATCACTAAGAGATGGGCCACCCATTTTGATCGTTTTCAAAATTTTTGAAGATGGAGTACGAGTATGTAGAGACTGACAAAAACGAAACAATCCTAACTCTCTTTTTACGTTTAAAGAGTCTTTTAGCAGCCTAAAATTAAACAGAGTTATGCACTGAATGTAGTTGCGTTCAGGAGACTTAAGATTTATGATGGCAGTAGAATATTCTTCGCTCCACCAATATATCAATTTGTGTACATTCCTTTTACGTGGGATATTAATAGCAGCTGCAGAATGTAAAGTGCCAATAAAATGTTCATAGCAGGTCAAGGAATTTTCTTTGTTAACAGTGGGTAAGTTACACAGTCGGGAATCGACCAATCATTGATGATGTTACTGGATCAAGAAAAGTATTTCTGGTTTTCTTTATGTGAAGCTCTTACAGTTCCACTGCAATATTTTTACTAAACCCATGAGGAAATGAAATTGAGGAGGAATATGGAGCATTAAAAGATTTTTCCGTAGTTCGGTATTTTATCGTTATGGTTAGGTGACAGGTGGTCAGTTAATAAAACTAACAGAGAATATAAAAGTTGTTTAATTGATGGAGTATGGGTTAATGGCATATCCATTTAAATCCATGTGTAGATGAACACAATGATGTGATGTTTTGATGAGAAATTTTGTCATAACCAACTGATTTGGGCGATTGAGGAAGGACTGATTTAAAAACAAAGATTGTGTGTTAGAGAAAGAGAAGATACTTTAGAAGGATACTGAGTAAAAGGGGAGAATTCAGAGCAGTTTGTGATTTTACCACTTCAGCATAAGGTCTACGAGAAGAATGGAATTGTTCAGATGGCTCAGAAAGAAATATACTCTTGAGACATTGCATTTTAATCAACCGTTGTCTTGCGTGCTCAGGACAATTTGGCTCTAACGCGTAATAGGTGCCAGAGCAGTTTACGCAGGATGCATTTACCTTGGTTAACGAATATGAATCACCAGAGAGAGATTTGGAACATCTGGTTATTGGATAGCCTCTAGGTTTTTACCTAAAGATCGATTTTGTATGACCGAATCTGTATACTTCTACATCAAGTGCATTGAAAACTAAAATTCTTTTTTTTAGTAAAAATTGGCCCATGAAAGTTAAAACGATAGACTGCGTAGGAATCCATTATGTAGTTCCATCCACAGTTTGTTTGCAATTTAGTCTTCTGGCCTATAAAACAGGGCTATATTTTGAGGGAAGTTCTAACTTTGCATCGACCAATCTATCGGTACATTCTGCAGACACATACGTATAACGGAAAAAGTTGAGATGAACGTTTTTACTTGTGAGTAGTTAATAATGAAAAAAAATGAAACAAAATGAAAAAATGTTTATTAACAAAAAACAACATTATACAATGAAATGTCCGGTGGTACCCACACTAGGTATTCCTGTGTCGTGGGTACCTATAGATAGTTTTCAGTAGATGTTTATTGTTGTCGCTCGGTTTACCATATATATTATATAATAGTTTAACAAACGTTGCATAATTTTAGTAGAAATGTTGAAGTAACTTACAGATGGTCTTATCATAATGAATAGGTATTATACTAAGTGCGAGAAAAGTTTTTCGGTGGTATCATAGGTCAACGAGGAGAGCCAAGAAATAATTTTTGTTTTGGCTTGTTTAACAGAGCAATGTTTAATATCCCAAGCGTTGGCTACTTTATTGTAAATAAACGACTCAATGAAAGGACTGAAGCGTCTAGCAAAAGATGTCTTAATTTTGGGTAAGGGGAGCCTATAGACCCGACGTTTGAGTAAAATTTTGTAGTTTTTAGAAGATATAGTTGAGTGATGAACTTTAAGTGCAATTTTTAATACGTATAGTTGTCGCACAAATAGAACTTCGCTTTCTTGATAAAGCTTGGTTATTGAATAGTCGAAGGGTTTATTCAACATCGTTTTGAGCACTGATTTTTGGGCTCGTTCGAGATGAATTAAATGCGTTTTGGAAGCGCTTCCCCAGGAACCAATGCAATAGGCAATCAGTGACTGACAGAGAGCAAAATATACGGCCCGCAAAGTGCTTAAAGATGCTGACTGTCGAAGTATTTTCATAATATTTATGATTTTGCGGACGCGACCAGAAAGAGATTCGATGTGAGCTGTAAAGTTCAAATTTTGATCCATAAGAATTCCGAGATATTTTACTGCATCTATTTTGGTCAGAGCAATACAAGTGCCTTTGTCACTGTGTACACAGGTGTGAAGTTTTAATTTTAAAGTTGGATTAGGTGCAGAAATCACTGTTTTATGGAAACAGATATAATTTGTTTTCGATTTATTAAGCGTAAGGAGATTGTGAGACAACCATGTAGATACGTGTCGTAAACCTACCTCAGCTTTTTCATATACCTCTGACCAAGTGGATCCTTTATAGATAATAACTGTGTCATCTGCATAACAGATTATATCATCGTCTACATTAGCGTGTATGTCATTTATGTACATGATAAGAAGCGTAGGTCCAAGAACGCTACCTTGAGGCACGCCAAAATTGACTATTACCTGGTCACTGTCGTAACAATCGACTCTAGTGCAGTGTTTCCTATCCGTAAGGTAACTTCTAAACCAATCAAATACTACACCACGTATCCCAAATTGGGATTCCAGCTTCCCTAAAAGTATTGGTATCGAGACGGTGTCAAAAGCCTTGGACAGATCCAAGAATACAGCAATACTGGGCTTGTTATCATCCATGTAAGATGCTACTGTAGATGTAAGCAAATTTACCGCGTCTTCTGTAGACTTTCCTTTTATAAAACCAAATTGTCTGGGGGAGATCAAGTTGTTAGCCACAATGAAATTGTTCTACCTTGTACTAACCGCCTTCTCAAGTAGTTTTGAGAAAGCAGACAGCAAGGAAATTGGACGGTAGTTTTGCGGGGAATCTCTTGTACCAGATTTATAAATTGGTTTGATACACGCCATCTTCCACTTTTCGGGAAAGATATCTCCAAACTTTGATTAAATATAAATGTAAGACGCGGCACAATAACGTCTTTTATTTCTTTTAGAAGACCGTTACTTAGACCATCGATACCAGGAGCTTTATCATTTTGAAGTGATGTAATTAAAGACTTCAGTTCATATTCGTCAATCGGTTTCATAAAGAAAGAGTTCAGCACTAATTTTTTTGGATAAATTTTCGCCACCAACTTTTTCTCATCTGTTTGTAAATTATTTAAAATATCACTAGCTAGAGTATGACCTACAGTTGAAAAATATAAATTGCACTTGTTTAATGAATTTTTAGCGTCAATCGATCCTTCGATCTTCAATAGTTCATGAGGATCTTTTTCATTTGTAGGAAAGTGACATATGGCCTTTATGGCTCTCCACATTCTTTTGGTATTATTTAAACTGTTAGATAGGGTATTATTATCATATTCTATTTTTAGTTTGCGTAATAGATTATTACAAAAATTTCGATAACGAGTATAAATTATTCGTTTGAGCATGTCATTTGGGTGTTTCCGTGATTGCATGTGCAAACGATCTCTGTGCCGCATACAACGGACTAGTCCGGGAGTAATCCAGGGTTTAAAAATACGTTCACTACGCTTTATTGATATTCTAGAGGTATGTTTGTTAATTATTTGAAAAAGGTGGAAACAAAAGTTGTTGACAGTTTCGTTAAGGTCATCAATGCTGTATATTTTGGCCCAGTCGATTTCACTAAGGTCTTTTTTAATCGCTTCTATATCATGTTTAATCCTGAATCGATTTATGGGCTTTGGATTAGGTATAGTTAGTAATAAACCAAGTATGACAATATCATGATCAGTTATGTCACTGTTGCAAACTATGCCAATGGACCCCTCGGTTTTGTTGGTGAATATGTGGTCAAGACACGTATTTGCTCTCGTTTGATTTGTTATAGCTGGGAAAAGACCATGTTCGGCCATTAAGCATAAATACTCTATATTTCGTATTTCGATTTGCAAGCAATTGGCATCCTGTAGCTCGAGCTCAGAGATAATAGCGTTCAGTGTTTCTTTAGTGTAAACTACAACACCACTGTTTTGATTTATTATGTTTCGGGTATAACTGGTAATATAAGAACAAATTTTTGGGAGTATAGATAGGTCGTTTATCCAGCACTCTGTTAAAATGATAATATCAAATAAGGAATTCAACATAAAATTCTTCGCTAATTTAATTTCTTCCAATGCTTTTAACACCATCCTTATTTAATTTTTCAATTTTATTTTTAAAAAGAAATATTCTGATAATTGTAGGTATTAATAATTAAATGTCCTGATAATTGCTCAGATTCTAATCTAGAGACATTAACAATGTAAGGCCCAGAATCAGTTCCGATAGAAGGGTTTGCTGCCGCTAGGTCTATAATTGTTTTTAAGGAGTGTTACATTATGATCAGCATTGTCACGTTTTCTAAAGACGTAAGGGAAGTAATTTCGAGAGTATAAAAAATTTCACCCGGGTTCAGGTCCGGAATGTTGTCTAATATATCGATTTTGTTAATCGTTAAGTAATATATTCAAAAGGCTATAAATGAATCATCCTTAAAACATTAAAAATAACATAAATTCTCCTTTAAACATTAAAAATAATATATATTCTGTCGTCAGTTGAGTTTATATTATTTATAATGTTTTAAACATTATAAATAATATAAACTTAACAGACCATGTGACTTCTAAATATCCCCTGGGTAAAACAAACTTAACTTAACAAAATAAACTTTGGTACAACATTTGTGGCACATGATTAGAAAAAACCCAGGAAAAACCTAAGCCAAAATAAGTTAAACATTGTCATATTTTATAAAATCTATTCTAAGCCAATTTTGCTTCTTATGTCCTAGAAAGCAACGGCAGGTTAACGCTTACTTAATGGCTGTGAAAATGTAATGTACTTTTTTCTCAACTTGCTCTCTAGAGCATGCACTCTCTAAAATGTTTAATATCAGTATGGTTCGATCGCCTATAATTAGTAGGATTTTTCGAAATACTAATGCAACCGTTATTAAATTCAAAAATTTTAATAAGCTTCTCTAAAACAATTTTAATACTAGCTGCAAGAGACTTAAGCCATAAAAAGTAGAGACTTTAGAGCTATTAGAGAGCTTCGTAGTAGCTGTCACTGACATTTACTTCTTTGTACTACAGGTTATCGTACAAACATCAAATAATATAAACAAATATCGAGTGGTACTTTTTCTATCCCGCTTATCACTACCACCCCAGTCTGAATCTACAATTCCGAATAAAATATTAATAGTTTTAATATCTTTTATAGACTAATTTCCAATCAATAAAAAATAATGTTAAAAATAAATGTGCCACTTTATCTGTTTCTTTTAATGTTGCTGTTGTTGCTAATAGTTCTGAAATTAAGTTGTCAAAATGCGTAAAATATTTTACTCATTGCATATCACCAGTTAGCTCAGGGCCAACTATTTTTATGTAGAGACTGTTGAGTGGTAATGCTTTTTCGTTCGTACAACACAAATAAATAATTTAAAATGTATTTTGCAGTAATTTCTTCTTTAGCAAAGCCAGGATATGAATCTGTTAGATATTTTAGGATGATACCTTTGGCTATTAATTTTTATATTTAACAGTCACTGTCTTTAATTATATTATTGTCATCTATAATTTTCTATAAATCCGTCTCACAAAGTAAAGCTCTAGTTCTAAATTTCCACATACTATATATTCCACCTTTCACCATTAAAAGACTATTTCGTTTCAATTTTGAATTCTCTATTTTTTTAGTTTGACCAAATCAGTCGGATGTCAAAGAGAAAATATGCAACATTTTGTGATGATGATGATGACATGATTTATTTAAACCGTCACCAACTAGATAAGCCCGCACTGAGTGTCGAGTGCACTGGTTTTACCATTACGAGAAGCTCGTGAGCGGGTTTCCTCGATTCTGTAGCTCATGCGCTTCACTCTCTTAGTTGTTAATCACAAAAGCTAAAGGCGGGGCATAACTTACTCTTTCGAGAGCGATATCTTATATCAATATGCTTCAATTGCTTATTATTAGTAGGATTATGTGCCATACGACAGCAACCGTTATTATGTTCTTAAATTATAATAGGCTTATCTATCATCTTATCACGCTGCATCAAAATTCTTGTATGTTTTATATAACTTATTGCGTTGTTAGTATTTCTGTAGAGAGATTTGTACAAATTCCAAACCACCGAACAATCGTTTGCCGAGAGAGAATGCTATTTTTTTAAAAATCATTAATCTCTGTTTTTTGTTAATCCTAACTAAAAACATAAAAATACCTAAGGAAAACATAAAAGTGCTAACAAAGCAAAAAATATCTCCCTTCGTGACCCACCAAACTTCTTCGACACGAGCCTATAAATCTGTGGTGGTTCGTACTCGCTTACAGTCCCATACATAAACCATTTTGCCTCACAAATTTTGGATAATTTCTAAGTAATCTGTTAAGTAATTTTGTGCACGGAACTTTTATTTTGGACAAAATTAATCCTTCCATGAGCAAATCATATCGTGATTGTTAGGGAGGATATTTCTTTCATCACACATTTTCTATAATATACAGTATAGAGAGCGTCCCTGGAGCAGACGAACGAAAAAGTTTTTCACACTATCATAATTTTAAAATTTAATAAATATTATGCGAAGCCTTCGCAGATTAACACGCTTTTTAGCAGGTATAAGAAAGCGTACACTATATTCTCGTAGGCGTAGTCTTGTTCTACCCAGTGACGTAAAAAAATCCACAGACATGCTCCTGGAGTTTATAAAACGATTGCTAACAGCACGCTGCACTGCACAACGATTTGATGTTGTTTGACGTGGACGACCAAATGAAACATGGTTTTGCAATGTACCTTTACTGTTTCTGTAACCAACGGTATACGAGGTGTTTCTAAATAAAAGAAAGAAGAAGAATCTGAAATAAATGCTAATAATTGGAAAGGTAACTCATATTGCGACACTTGCTGATATTTCCATGCATTTGAAATGTCTGTTACGGAGACACCTTCCTCGTTTAAATATATAATTCGATGTTTTGTGGTATAACTAATGCGATAGGTGAGGCATGAAACTCTATTATTGCTATATTTGATATTATTTCTAACTTGCTTGGTAATTTTGCCGTCTACATTTATATAACCAGACAATGACATGCAATGACATATAATATAATGACATGTAGCAAGCAACACTTGTCTAGACTAATTTTAATTTAGGAGAAATGACTTCGCCGAACGTGGGTTTGGATGACGCACGTGTAGTGAGATTTGTCAATTACTGCTGTCAATTTTTTTTTACAAATTTGGTCATTGTTATTGTTTAATACATTAATAGATGGTTGTAGTTTTTATTTAGTACCTTATCGGTGTTAAGTTATTGTTTGTTTTATCGTAGTGTATTTATTTAGGTTAGTTTTTTTTTATCATAATTAGAACTAGTGGTTAGTCATGGATAAAGACCGGCCTCCCGACCCTCCGGATACTGGCGGTTATACTATATCGGATATTTTATCACGTGTGGTTAATAATTCTAGAAAACGACAGAGTGATAGTAATATGGTGATTGATACCCCCAAAAAAATTATTACTAACCCTGCAACAGCTTCTGCTTCTAACCAAGATGTTTATATTCATCCTAGTATGTCTGATGGTCCCAAATCCTACACAAAGGATGACACTGGCCCTTTCATTGTTCATGTGTCACGGGAGGTCGAAGACCCATCTTCAGGAGCTACTATACGCGCTATTAAATTCGGTCAATTTTTACATCACAACAAAATTGAGTCAATTCTTAAGGATGGTGTAAAGAATATTGGTAGGAATAAAGTGTCAGTTGAATTTTCTTCTCCTGATGCAGCAAATAAATTCTTAAATAATCAGTTCCTCTCTCTGGCTAAATACAAAGCAATTATTCCCACATACAACGTAACAAGAATGGGTCTTGCTAAGGGAGTTCCCATTGACTTTTCAATGCAAGAATTTGTTGAATCTCTTGTGCTTCCTTCAGGTTGTGGCAGCATTATGAAAGCAAGACGCCTAAATCGCAAGAATATTAATGAAGAGGTTGTTACTTGGATTCCCACACAAACCGTGGTATTAACCTTTCGTGGACAGATGTTGCCTGAGAGAGTGTTTAGCTACAGCTCTTCCTTATCCCTTGAACCTTATAAATTTCCTACCATTCCATGCATGAATTGTTGTCGTTTTGGCCACAGTAAAGCTCAGTGTCGGTCAAAACCTAGATGTTACAGATGTACTAAGCCCCATAGTGGTGATTCTTGTGATGTAAGTAAAGATAACTCTTTATGTTTACACTGTTCTGCCAAACATTTTGCAATTGATAAATCTTGTCCTGATTTTATAAGACAGCAATCAATTAAAATTATTATGTCTCAGGATAATATTTCGTATATGGAGGCCTCTTCGCGTTTCCCTCCCGTCCAAAGGTCATATGCGGATGTAGCTAAGGAAATGTTTTCCCCCCCGATATACTCTCCCAACAATTCAAATCCTTCTCCTACTTCCTCATATCGTAAAACCATAATTCGTCAATCACGTCCCTATACTCCAACGGGTAAGGGTTATGACAAGCAGTCCCACCAAGCTATTATTTCCAATTGTCCTTCCTCCCTATCCAATGGCTGTGCTATCCAAAATAAATCTAATGACCCTACTGACAACTACAATAATCTTCTTTTTTCGCTAACAGAAATGTTAATTAATATTATCTCACCATATAATGAAATTCCCTTACCGTCCAACGTTGCCCAAAATTTAAATCATTTATTTAAACTCATAAATTATGGTCCCAGTCATATTTCTACAATGGAATAGTAATAGTATTCGTACTAAAAAACACGAAATTATTACTATTATCAACCTGCACAGACCTGTCATTATTGCCATCTTTGAAACTTGGTTGAAACCGGATTCCCCTTTTGGTATTCCGGGCTTCGCTTGTGTGAGGGATGACAGAAGTGATGGGTTTGCAGGTTGTGCCATTTTCATACGACTTCCCACTCCTTTTTCCCTTATTCCTCTCCCCCCTCATAGTCAGCATTTTAATGCTATAGCTGTGAGGGCATTTGACATTTCCTTTATTTCATTTCCTTTTTTTTTAATATTCCTCATCCTAATTCTTCCCTCATTCCTGAGTTACGTTCCATTCTTTTCGCTCTCCCTAAGCCAATATTGATTATGGGTGATTTTAACACTCATCACACGCTGTGGGGGTGTTATTATTGTGATGGGTTTTCTCCTCTGTTGGTAGACATGATTGATGATATAAATCTTTGTATTATCAATGATGGCTCTCCAACTCGAAGGGTTAACCCTAACCAGAATCCAAGAACCGCTGTTGACTTGTCCCTCTGTTCCCCTTCTCTTGCTTCCCAACTATCGTGGAATGTTCTTCCATCTTCTCACGGTAGTGACCATTTCCCTATCCTTATATCTATGAATAGTAGATCTAATTCCCTGCCTCCTTACCAGCCCCTACTTCCATATATTCTTAAAAAAGCAAACTGGCTAGATTATTCTTCTTATGTTGATGCCATGATTAACTCCCTTCCGGATGTTATTAATAGTGATGATGTAGTTTTGTGCTATGAAAGTTTTCTCTCGACTCTTTTGGCTTCTGCAGAACTTCACATCCCCAAAAAGATCTCCACACAGAATCATCTGCCTTCCAATCCTTGGTGGGATCAGGAATGCACTGATTCTGTTAACCAGCGATTCAGCGCTGAAGTGTCATATACAGCATCTATGACAGTTGAAAATTTTATTAAATATCAACATAGCAATGATTGTCCAAATATTCCTTACCTTCTAGTCAGCTTTCTTAAATTTTCTAGACTTCCTAATCCTACAACTTGTTTCTCATTATATCCTCTCTATTCCTTTTCGTTTGAATCTTTAGTCTATTTCCCTCCCGTAATTACTAATCTTGGTCTTAACTCCCTGGATACTAACTCCCAATTTCTGGCTTACATTGCAAAAAACTTCTCAAATCATGTTCTTATTTACACAGATGCATCTAAACTATCCAAGGATGGCTGTGTTGGTGCAGCGTGTTGGATCCCTAAATTTACAATTACCTTGCAGTTTAAATGTCCCCCTTCCACGTCAGTATTTACAGGTGAGGCCGTTGCTTTATTAGAAGCAATTCTGTTTGCCCGTTCTCATGACTTGCGTCAGACTGCTATCTTTTCTGACTCCCTCAGTTGCTTAATGGCTATTAAAGAGAATCCTTTTCGTAGCAAGAAAAGATATTCCATTATCTTACGTATTCGTGAAGCTTTGTTATCATGTCTTCGAAGTGGTATGTCAGTCTCTTTAGTCTGGATTCCTAGCCACTCTGGCATCACGGGAAACGAATCCGCAGACTCGTGGGCAAAGAATGCTATTATGTGTGGTACCTCAGACCATTATTACAATTCTGCACAAGATTTGCTTTCTATTGCTAAGTCACGATTACACATGGCATGGAACAACTATTGGAAGTCATCAAATGCTATTAAAATTAAATTTTATTATACAGTGCAACCTGAGATCCCAAGGCGTCCCTGGTTTTCTACTCAAAAACTTATTGAACGGAAAGTTATATCTACTATATGTCGTTTACGCCTTGGGCATTCTAGTACACCTGTGCATCTAGCCAAGATCAGGGTCAGAGATCATTCACTTTGCGAATGCGGCCTCGACGAAGGTTCTACTTCCCATATCCTTTTTTCATGTCCTAATTTGGTTCGTCCCATATATGATGTCCTTCCCCGTAAAGTCCCCCGTCCCCTTAATGTTCAATGTTTATTAATGTTTGTATTTAGTCCACTCTGTAAATTTTTATGTAAATATATTAGATATAACCGAATTAAATTATAATCTTATGATTAGCCTTATATATACTTAGTTAGTAATAGTTTTACATGTATGATTCTTATTATATTCATTTTGTGTTGTCCTTTTTTTTGTAGGTGTTAGAATGATTAATATGACCTTCTATTTTTTGTTAGTTGATCTAATTTCTTAAACGGTTTTTTTTTTTCTCACTAATCTTTCTATATCGTGCCTGCTTCATTCTACGTGTCATTAGCGAAGTACCTTGTGCTCTACTGGCACGCCTAAAAGCCATAAATTTAACCAACAACAACAACAACACTTGTCTAAAGAAGTTTTTTATCTTTGGGAAGGAAAAATAAACTTAAACGGTTATATGTATAACATGCAAGTTTATTTTTATAATGTGTTTTATATTTTTGAACACTTGAATAAAATGCATAGAATACTTGGGATGACTGTAATGATCTATATAACATTTTAAGCGACTACCTTTTGAGCAACTATATTTTTGACAATAATAAGGAAACTTTGTTTGTACTGATATTATTGACTTTTAGGCTCCGTCTATTTATTTGAATACCTATACCAATCATACCGATGTATACGACATTTTAAGCGTCTTGACCTTTTGAGCGACTATATTGTTGACAACAATAGGGAATCTTTGTTTGTACTGATATTATCGACTTGTGATTGCGTCTATTTATTTAAATACCTTGAGTGTCTCGATCGATCGCGTAATATGACTTTTATCTATTAAGTATTAATGGACTCTTTAATTACTTTTTACTATTTATACACGCTTCATATATTTTTTTTAATATAACCTAAACGTGGATACCATAATTTTTAATCGTTCTTGTCGTTACGTCGATGAGAAACGATGACTTGTATTTATAGACATCTTAAAGTCTAAATCTATCAAATTACTAGGTGTTCTAATCTAATAATTACTAAATAATCCTTTTTAATTTTCACACTATATTTTCAAAAATAACAGCAAACCGAAAGGTTTTGTTGCATCCTTGAATCAGATTGTAAGTTGTAAGGGACATCGGGACAATAAATCACACTATCTAAAAATCCTTGAACGCTCAAATAACTGGGTTAACCTTTATAGTGCTCTTTTTGTAGCTGTAATATATATATATATATATATATATATATATATATATATATATATATATATATATATATATATATATATATATATATATATATATATATATATATATATATATATATATATATATATATATATATATATATATATATATATATATATATATATATATATATATATATATATATATATATATATATATATATATATATATATATATATATATATATATATATATATATATATATATAATAATAATAATAATAATAAAGCCTTTTTATTTTCCTTTAAAAAAAAAAAACTTATAAAACATATTTGGTATATGTTAGTTGTTAGTATAACTTAATTTCTATGTTAGTATGTATTCTGATTTTTAAGTGTTAGTTACATTGATTTTGAAAAAAATACTTATGAATAAAAACTTAAACTTATTTTAATGTTGTTTCCGTTTTATTAAAGGAACCCCTGTTGGGTATAGGCCTCCTCCAAATTATGCCATTCTTTTCTATTTTTTGCTAATTCGATCCAGTTCTTTCCTACTGTCGAAACTATATCGTCTACCCATCTTTTTTGTGGTCTTCCTACGTTTCTCGTTCCTTTTGGGCCGGTCCAAGTCGTGCTGTTGACAGTCCATCGCTTGTCTGTGTATCTCGCTATATGACCTGCCCATCCCCATTTTAATTTTAATGCTTGGTGTAGTGCATCGGTCAGTTTTGTCTTTTCTCGTATGTCTTGACTTCTCGTTTTTTGAATTTTTCTTAGGTGTAACATACTTCTTTCCATTGACCTCTGACATGTTCTTATTTTGCTTCTTATCCTGCCTGTGAATGTCCATGTCTGGGAAGCGTAAGTCAAGCATGGTAGAATGCAGGTGTCCATTATGGTTTTTTTCATATCCAAGTCATAACTGCCTTTTAATATCTCTTTGTGAGCCCAATATTTGTTCCAACTATATGTGATTCTTCTGTTGACCTCATCTTCATTATTTGTTTTGTTAAACGAGACTTGTTTTCCTAAGTAGACATATTGATTCACATACTCCAGCTCAACTCCATCTAGCATTATTTTACTTTGTTCGCCATTTGTCATTACCTTTGTTTTTCCAAGGTTCATATTTAGACCTACGAGTTTGCTCTCTTTATTTAGTTGTGATATCATTTTTTCTAACTTCTTAGAATTTTCGGCGAAAATTACGATATCATCGGCAAATCTCAGATGGGTGAGGCGCTCGTCGTTGATGGGGATGCCTTCTGTTGTCCAATTTATTTTGAAAAATATTTTTTCCAAGACCGCTATGAATAATTTTGGAGATAATGGGTCTCCTTGTCTGACACCTCGGGCTATACTAAACTCTTCTCCTCGAGTTTCTAGTTTTACCCTACTCACGCTCTTCTGATAAATGTTTCTTATACTTCTTATATATATTGGGTCAATATTGCAGTTGAGTAGAGCTTGCCAGATAGAGCTATGGTAGATGCTATCGAATGCTTTTGAGTAGTCTATAAAACCTATATACAATTTCTTATTGAACTCCGAGTATTTTTCTATTACTTGTTCCAGCGTGTGTATGTGATCCATTGTTGAGTACCCGGGGCGGAAGCCAGCTTGTTCTACAGGTTGTCTGTTGTCTATGGCTGAGCTTATTTTGCTGAGTATAATAGATGTGAATAATTTATATACACTTGATAGGAGGCTGATCGGACGATAGTTTGCAATATCTTGTGGGTCTCCTTTTTTGTAAAGTAGTATTATGTCTGAACTTTGCCATTGTACTGGTATTATACCTGTGTTCAAAACCATATTGAATAAGAGAGTTAGCGGTCCGGTAAGAAACTTCGAGCCTACTATTAGTGCCTCATTTGGTATACCATCAGGTCCTGGGCTCTTCTCTCGCTTCAACTTTTTAATATTTTCCCATACATCGCGTTCTGTTATAATAGTTGTTTCGTTGGTGTTAGTCGATAAGCTATCTATTTCCGTAGGAGTGTCAATATCTTGTGAGTCATGAGCATATAGGTCTTTGTAGAAGTTTGTGGCACAGGATATAATGTCTTTTCTTGATCTTGTTTCGTTTTGTCCATTCTTTAAGCTCTCTATCCAGTCTTTGTGGGTGGTTAATTGCTTGTGAGCTCTTTTAGCGCTTCGGTGGTGTTTTATGCTCTTTTCAATGGTTTTTTGCCTGTGTTTCTTGTAGTCTCTTCTTATTGATTTGCTGGTTTGTTTAAATAGATTTGACAACTCTTCTTTTATTTCGCGTGATTTGTTTTGGATTTTTATTAGTTCGTTGCGGCGTTTGATCATCTGTTTGGTTGTTTCAGTGAAAAAGTGGCAAGTATTTTCATTGTCATTATTTGTAGACTCTGATTTTAGGCTATTTTTGAGGTAGAGTTCGAGTTTATTATAGGATGTTTGTATGTTGTCTTCATTGAAATCCGTTGGGTCCATAGTGTTCGCTTCTAGTTTGTCGAGGTATGTTTTTATCTCTGAGTCTGTTCTTAGTGACGAAACTGAGTGCTGAAAATGTCTCCTACATTTTTTGGGTTTATCTAGGGTTACTGTAGCTCTTACTATTCGATGGTCTGACGGAAACTCTACGTTGTTTAAAACATCTACGTTTGTAATAGTTTTGGGGTTATTAGCCATGATAAAGTCTAGTTCATTTTTAGTCTTTTCGTCTGGCGATATCCATGTCCATTTTTGTTTAGATTTCTTCTTAAAATGGGTGTTCATGATGGATAGTTTATGTTCTAGCGCATAATGTATTAGCCTTTCGCCTCTAGAATTTCTAGTTCCGTAGCCATATTTTCCCATAATTAGTCGCTCGTTGGTTCTTGGTTTCCCTATCTTCGCATTGAGGTCTCCCATAACTATAATGTTGTTGTTGTTGCCTAGTAGATTGTGGGCTTCTTGTAGTGTTTTATAAAATAATTCTATGTCTTCCCCGTTTGATTCTGTGGTAGGTGCGTATACTTGGACAATTGACAAATGAGTATTGTGGAATTTTAATTGAATGTATGCAACTCTTTCCGATAGTCCGCAGAAATTAATAATATTTTCTTTATATTCTTTCTTGATGAGAAATCCTACCCCGTATCGACCGGGAGTTTCACCAATATAACACAGAATGTGATCATTATATTCTTCTATTTTACATCCAACTCTTCTTATTTCAGCTAGTCCAAGTATGTCTATGTTTATGTACTTTATTGCATCTATTAGTTCGAAGTGTTTTTCGGGTTTCGAGAGTGTTCTGACGTTGTATGTCGCAATTTTCAAGTTGTTGTTTTTATTTCTTGTCGTTGTTGAAGTATTTGGAGGGTTTTGGTCGTAATCTTCCACGGTGACCGGCCGGGTTGGAAGATATGGGTTCTTTGTGCTCTTTTCAAATGTGTGTTCCGTTTTTTTCGTGAGAGAGGGCTGTAATTGCTATTGTTTGTTGTTTTTATTTGATTGATCATTTTGTTGGTTGTTTTGGTTTTTATTTGTTAGGAAACTGAGTATTCCGGGTTTGATGACTCCCTCTGATAAGCTTGATGATCTTTTCAGTGTTGTCTGAGTTTTGTTTCGTTTGTTGGCTTGTGTTTTTGGTTCTGGTAGTGAAAGATTATTGTTATTTGGTGATATTGGCAGAGTTCTTTTCTTGTGGCTAGTTTGTGATGTAGCTTTCGGGTGTATTATTAGTCTGTCGTATTTAATAGATGCGTAGTTCCCCTTCTCTTTTTCAATTTTTAACTGCTCTTGTAATTCTCTTCTTTTTTCCAAAACTTGCGGCGGGAAATCTTCTTTGATGTAATAGGTGGTGTCGTTTAATATTCTCCTTTGTTTAAAGATTTCAATTTTCGTTCCTAGTGAAGCGAATGTCACAGTTATTGGTCGGGGTCTCTCTCCTTTCTTTCCTATTCTTCTAGTTTCTTGTATGTCTCTGCGATCTATTCCTAGAGAGAAGTATTCATTTATGAAACTTAATACACTTTTTTCCAAGTTTGCATATGACGCTTCAGTCTCCGGCAGGCCAAAGATGACGATATTCCTCTGTTTTGATTGTTTTTCAAGGTAGTATAATCTTTTTTCTTGGTTGTCTAGTTTTTCTTGTAGGTTTTCGTATTTTTTGTCTATTTCTTTGAACTTTTCCGCCAGTGTGTCATTTATATTTTTTGTTACTTGTTGTGTGACTTTTTCAGCAGATTCTACAATTTGGTCATTCAGTTCTATTTGAATTTTTTTGAGCATATCCTTAATTTCGTCCATGATTGGTTTATTTAATATGCGGTGATAATGTTGTTTTGATACTGGTGCTGCCCTCTGTTGGCAATATATTGAGTCTTAATAAGCTTGATAGTTGACACTATGAACCGGGTAAAAAATCTAATGAAGATGGCCTTTTACTTCAGAGCGATTTCCATAGATGGCGCTGATATATTGATCAAAAGTGCAAAATCATTCGTATTTATTGATGAATTTATTGTTTTTGCACTAAAACGAAATAAATTATTTGTTAAACACTTTGACTTTTTCGTTCCCCTCATCTATTAAAATGCTGCACGGTATTTCTTGCTAAAAGTTCTTTTTTAAAGTCTTATTCACTTCACTGTTTTGTTCATTTAATAGTTAGTTTTTCACTATAAGTTCACTGTTTAGGTCCTAGTCCACAAAGTATGTCACTAAACGAGTACTTGTGATTACACTGCACTATTTTTCTAAATAGATATCACTTGTTTATATTTTTATTATAAAATTATTTACGGAGCCGATGTTTAATGTGGCACAGAGGCGCCCTCTCCCTATATATATATATATATATATATATATATATATATATATATATATATATATATATATATATATATATATATATATATATATATATATATATATATATATATATATATATATATATATATATATATATATATATATATATATATATATATATATATATATATATATATATATATATATATATATATATATATATATATATCTATATAATATATATATATATATATATATATATATATATATATATATATATATATATATATATATATATATATATATATATATATATATATATATATATATATATATATATATATATATATATATATATATATATATACTTCACAATTGAAATATTAAGTGACATAAATAAATAAGATTTTTTATACTTGTAATGGAATTGGCGCTTGTCTTCCATCTCACCTGATGGAAAGTGTAAATGAAGACGGTTGTACTCGCCTGCTAACTTATGAGGAAAAGTAGACCAAGACAGGTCGTTCCAAATCTTGATGACTCTCACCAAAAACGAGCTTTCAAACTGTTTAATTCATTTCATTTGACATTTTAATATGTCAAAATAAAAAAGTTGAGTATATAAATCCTGTCAACATTTATAATATGGTCCAAAGCGCCTGAGCGTAATAAAAATATTGCTCCGTTAACATATTCTTTAAGTTTATATGCTTCCAATATAAAAGCAGATCCAAATGAATTATTTGACATAAAAGGTTGTTGATTCTATATGTTTTGTATTATTCTAGTTCGTGATGTTTGGTTATCACTCATCATCCTTTTGAAGAGATTCCTTTTTAATATAATTTCTGCGGCCACAGTGATGAAATTTTAAACATTTTTTGTTATTTTTTCTATTGTCTGATCTATACATCAAATTTAATGTTGATTTTGTTTTACTTCTTGAAAAATTTTTTTACGAGCTTTATTGGTAGATTTCTTTTCAACATGCATGACTTTGGTGCTTGTGCCAATAGATTCGGTTTTTTTGTTGTCTTTTGATAACATTTCTATAGCTGTAATGATCCCACCATAAGCTGTAGGTAATGTTAAGTATAAACGTTTTTTCCACTTTAAGTAAGTTTAAGTTTAGTAAACAATTTTATTCTCAAAAATAGAAAAAACGTTAAATAATGAATGTGTTCTATTAAGAGAATGTGAAAATTAAGGAAAGTTGTTGTTTTTAAAAATTTTGCGAATAATCAATGGTCTAAATTTCTAATGACATTTGTAACTATATCAATGTATCCATGTCTTGGTGCGGTATGTTGTCCCAAGTCCGGCTAAGACCGGTTTGACTTCCCTCGGCAAAAAAGTGATCAAATCTGCTCTCTTGCATCAACTGATTACGCTTCACTGCCGGAGTCGTAATTAAAAAAAAACAATCTCGTCGAATTTGTTATTAGCTGCATTATTCACGGGTTTGAGTTCTAGCATTACTGATAGTTAATGCCTGACAATTGATTTACATCAATTTACGCCTTTCTTGTTTCCAGAGTAACTAGTGTAGTAACTCCATTGTTGACTAGTTTCACTCGAAAGAGTGTAAAACTATTAATTGAATTGAAATTTTTCTCTATCCTTTATTTATATTTTATAGTAATTTGTTCAGAGTATTTTAGATTTCAAATGGTAGTATTCTGTAGTTTCTTCTTTATTGTATACAAACAAGGTGATAATGTTCCATTAAAGAATCATCGCCCTGCAATATGTCCAAAGCAATTACAACTGGAGCAACTCATTGACCATATTCCTTAATATATTGAAATTGAGTCACTCTATGGATTTTTTGTATCAAGTACTCTGTCTAGCTAAAAATAATATATTTAGCGTCATAATAACTATTTCATCTTGTTATGTCAGGCCGTATTTACGTTGAATATCATCTCAGCTGATTTTGGGTGGGCAGCAGCATTGACTGTGAAATACACTTTTCCGAAAAATGTATATTTGCCAATCTACAATACTTGAAAATTCTATAGTGGTAATGAGATTTAAAGTATGTGCAATTTCATCTAAAGTGAAATGAACAACTTTGTGGATGGTTAATTGTTTTCTAACATAATAATTGACATCCTGGATGCTCTTCTTATGCTAAACTTATCATCAGTGTGTTCAATTTCTTCTCCACTCGACCCAATACAAATCCTCACTGCCACCCTAAATTGTCGATTAATTATCTTCACAGTATTCTTTTAAGAATGTTGTATTAACTCCGAACGGCAAACAAGCATATAAGTTATTCCTTTCGTTAGAAATTGTTAGGTTATGAATAGTATAATTTGTTTACTATTTACACCATCTGTATGTTTGGTAAAATATCATGCAGTATATAATGTTTTTTGTACCAGAAATCATGTATATGTCGGAGCTTGGCCAGAGTTTCCCTGTTTAGAGTCCCATTTTTATAATAAAATATTAGATTATTAGCAGACTAATATTAATCGGCTTATTGTCACACGGTGATAATTACGGCAGTGAAGTTTATTGGATTTCATCTCTCAACCCTCGCGAGGGAAGATCCTCTGGCCGTTAATATCTTACGACACTAATCAATATAAGCGTGTCTTGTTCGGGAAGTGCCCTGTAAAGTCAGTCCCTTTATCAGGGACTTGTCGAGTGTAGTGCTATCTAGGTCAGGACAGGACGGCCGGGTGAGGCCCTCAGCTAACTGAGGGAGAGTCAGCTTAGACGACCAACGACCGAGATAGCAACTTACGAATCTTCGTTTGAAGTGTGAGTCTATTAGCATCAGGTCATCGTCGTCGTCGTCGTCGTTGTCGTCGGCATCGTCAGCCAATCGCAGTCCACTGCTGGACGTAAGCCTCCCCAAGTTTGCGCCAAACATCCCGATCCTCCGCTACCCACATCCAGCCTGCTCCAGCAACCCTACGTAAGTCGTCGATCCAGCGGTCCAGAGGGCGTCCTACACTACGTTTGCCAAGACGCGGTCTCCACTCCAGGACTCGTCTGCTCCAAGGGCCATCGGGCCATTGCCACTTCAGGTTGCTAATTTTGCAAGCTATGTCGGTGACTTTCTTTCTGACACGGATAACCCCATTCCCATCCATATGGTGCTATAGCCTTTTCGAAACCCGGCTTGTTCCGGAGGTTGGTATTCGTCGAGTTTAATGGCGAGACGGTTCGTAACGACCCTTTTACACAGAACAATTTGTAAACATGGCTCAGAAGTATAATCGGCCTGTAGTTCTTTAGGAGGGTCTCGTCACCTTTCTTGAAGAACAAGACGACCACACCCCTGTACCACATTTCTGGCGTTATGCCCCGGTGGATGACGGCATTAAAGGGCTCCGCTAAGGCTTTTTGAACCGGTAGTCCACCAGCCTTTAGAAGCTCAGTTGTGATGCCGTCATCACCCGGGTCTTCCCATTTCTGAGCTGTTCAAGAGCCGCACTAATCTCGCTTACATCATCAATCCCTGTTAAATCTATTAGCATCAGGTGGTCTGGAATGGTAAGGTGTTATGTTGCGAAGATGTTCATGTAGTACTGAGGAATTTGCTCGGTTGAACATATTGGTGCCTAGGTTTTGGATATGATCCTCCAGGCTTTCCATGCCATGGTAGTCTATGCAAAGTTGCATTGCTCACGTAGTAGGGGGCCTGGGTGAGGCGTCTTAAGCACAAGTCAAAAACGTTACATAATTCTGTCTTTTTTATACGTTTACAGATTGACACTTTGTATTCATTGTAAAAAAAAAAAAATAAGTTTTTATTATACAATTAAATTTATGAGTTATTTTAATTTTTAATAACGATCGTCATCGTCGTCGTCGTCAGCCAATCGTAGTCCACTGCTGGACGTAGGCCTCTAATAATAGTATTCAGTGCAATATTAACATAGTAATTTGCGCTTATACAGCCATAATGACTCAAGCGTGCGAAACACGCTCAT
Source organism: Dione vanillae (assembly GCA_037178615.1). Classification (NCBI taxonomy): domain Eukaryota; kingdom Metazoa; phylum Arthropoda; class Insecta; order Lepidoptera; family Nymphalidae; genus Dione; species Dione vanillae. Next base: position 3,723,267 of record JAZFAU010000009.1, on the reverse strand, counting down.
AAATCACACGTTCCTTTCCATCCGTCTTTCCAATGTAACTATCTATCGGTGGCAGTTATGACGAAAAGTATAGTACAGTGACTCTGTAAATTCCAAGCAAATTCCAGATTTATAATCTTCTTTGTACCTTCCAGCACACAACTAAACAGTTAACGTATATGATGCTTACAATGCCATAGTAATAGATCAATGATTAATTAATTGCTCTACAATCGTAGTTATGTATCAAAATTGTGTAGATCTTTCCAAAAATACTGTTACGCTTATTGTATAAGATTGTAAAAGAATATATCTAGATGTGATCAATTGAGTCGTGAGATCATTATAAGATGTTGGTCTGCAAGCTAGTTCCATCTCTTTCTCTCAGCATAAACCTCTAGGAGCCGTTTGTTAGAACCACTAATTCCGCAGCCTCAGTGATGCCAAGCATTGTATGCTCTAATGTCAGATATAAGCACAAAACACTGACAATCGTGTATCTTAAGTTATAACACTGTCCAACGTCGAATAAGTACTGCTTAGGAGAAGCATCGGGCAGAATGAATAAGTGTGTCATTCGACAATTAATGTTTTCTACGTTGAAAAAAAAATGATATAGAATTTTATAGGCGCGTACACAAATATCACTATGAGGCAGCAAAATGTCATCATAGCTATTCGTTTGGCAATGCATAAAACACAAAAAAGTTAAGTATTAATAACTTGATATTTTTTTATAAAGGTAAATAAACTGCAAGTACAAGTGCTGCAATTCTTAAGTACATTTATGATGTATGAGATTCAAAATAATCGAAAAGTAGTGTACATTACACTACTTTGGAGTGTTTTGTGTCTTTCTGTGACTGTTGGAGACCATGAAAGTCTGCTATGAAAACTACATTACTATGCACATGCTACCTTCGATCCTAACCTAAATTCTGAGTCAAAGCATTCGGAAAGTTATAATATATTGTGTAAACTATGTAAAATTGGATTGAATTGGATCTTTCCAAAAGATGAGCGTTCACAAGTTTTGGACTATTTTAATTTCTTTTTTATATTAATACCTTTTTATGTAAATCATGTTGAGAATATTTTTGTGTGTGTTAGCCAATGAAAAATAAGGCTTATCTACCAAGCTAAATGAAAATCCAATTTTGAACCTTAAAATCTCAATTCACTGCGATTTTTGCTTCGCTTTCCATCTTGAAGAATATATTGCGTGCCATATGAATTACATTATTGTTGTTTCATTAAATTAAGCCACCATTTTTACCACTTTTATTTTACATATGCTACTTGTTTTCATGTTTTTCTTTCATTATTTTTGTTGAAGCATTTTGACATACTATGATAGTACACTTAAATTACACTTGTGAATTTTCAGAAAAATTTGCCACTTTCTCCAAAGATATTCCTCTGAACAATAACATCAATAGATTATTTACTGATCGATAGGTTTTTTTTAAATTAACGGTTGAATACAATTATCAGCATTTTAGGAGATACATACGTAAAAGCGGTCTCATTTTGTCGTAAAACGTTCTGTGTTGAAATAAAATACCTCAGAGCTTATTGCGAAACTTTTATTTTATTACTTAATCACTTACTAAATGTTTTTATTTGTTTTCGGTGCTCGATGATATAGTACAAGTTCAGATTTCGTTATATTATTGAAATTACTACGGCGCCTTAAACATATTGCCATTAAATAAGATATTTTTTCTATTTCAAATTATTTTATTTACTGGTTAATTTGAAATATATATTTAAGTTGGGCAAAGAAATAAGAAGAAAATAAGAAAAGCACCAAGTTCCTTCCTAAGCTTAAGTAAATCATATAATTTTTTATTAAAAAATCTTAAATTAAAAATATTATAAATAGTATTAAAGGTTATGGATTTTATGTAATTATTGCTTGACACGCAACGTATGTTAGTGATTTTCTCCTCCTCTATCCTTTTGGAAACGAATCGATCGATTTGGAAAGTAATTAATCACTTGTCGATCCAACATCGAGAACCATTCGTCATTTATTGGTCAATAATATTAGTATACGTGTATGTATAACTCAGTTTATAAAATACTTGTATTCTGCTCCCAGCTTCAGTAACTTAGGTAAATTATTGTAATATATAACTTAAAACAATTTTTAGTGAAACAGAATGTCTTAACACTAGGTTCGTATGGTTCCTGCAGTTCCCTCTGCCTACCCTACCATATGCGGGATAAATCGTGAAGTTAAAAAAAATTGACTTTGCTTAATATTGCGTAAAGATATGTTAGCTTGAGTAAACAAATTATATTCATTTAGTAATTCAGCATTTGTTTAACGTAATATTTTTATAGAACAAATAAAAAAATACTTTAATATTTTAAGCTATGTAAGTATTTTTTTGCTCACAGAAGTCATATACGTATATTTCGTGGTTATTTTCAGGCCACAACACGAACGTCATTTATGTCAGGTTTAATAATTGATTTGATAAGTGCTTAACATTAACGACTCTCTTTGTGTTTAAAATAACAAAAACTAATAATCGTTGACAAGTTAATTATTAACACGATCCTATTTTATTTTAAGCTTAATGTATAATATTTATAGCTCGGGTTTTGTGATGAAAAGAGAAAGTGGAGAGTTTCTATCTCGTGTATGTAGTATATAAAATATGTAAAATTTGTAACTTAAAATTTATGTTTTCCAAATTTTGCTGATTTTCTGCCACGAATAATTGTATATTTTTAGGTAATCTAAAATTAGTAGGAGTAAATAGTAAAATTAGTAGGTGTAAATAAGCTTTTACTAAGGTTTAAGTACCATTTCCTTATTTTTCTTAGTATGTACAGACAGGCAAAACACAAACAAATAGGCAAAATATAAATTGAATGTAAATTTCTTTCCTACTATATTTGCAGATAGATGCAATTTATACTGACTTAAGCAAAGTTTTTAATCGTGTGCCACATAACATTTAATAGGGATTCGTATCTGAATCATTGTTACTGTATATTATAAAATATTTAAGTCAAATAATCAAGACATCACAAAGGGTTACCTCAAGCTTTCCACTTAGGTGCTACTCTTTTCAATATTTTCGATGTGTGAGTAAATTAGATGGATAAATGCTTTTTCAAAGGGATATCGATCGTTTGCATATATGGTGCAATTATAATGGAATAAGCATTTTCTTCAACATTATACCATTAATGAATAAATGCTTAAAGAATTTATCTTTTTCATCATTTATCTTTTTTATCACACATAGTGAAGACAATCAAGAGACCTTCAAAAAATTATGATTTATTGTTCGTAATATAAAAAAAGCTAATTCTCAAACCAGATACAAAGATTATTTCAAACAGCAGTCTCATAAAAAGCACAGTGGAATATGGAAGTGTTATGTAGCGACTGAAGTCATAAGTAGCTTAAATTTCAGAGTGCCTCGTCGCTCCCTATCATAAATTACATCACTATATATTCCATTCCGTCGCTTCATACTTGGAGGAGTACTATTTATAAATTTTAAAGTCATATCTGGACACAAATGAAATAAGTTAAAGTTATTAGATTACGTTTAAATACTTTTTGTCTTTTTATTTAAATTCCGCAGGCTACAATCTTAGTTTTAAGTTACACATTTAGCATGCACCTTTATATAAATTAATTATAAAAGTTTTGTTGTAATAAACGCTGAAAGTTGTAGGTCAGCTTACAGTGCTTTGGAGGCATTCTCTGATATTTCTAAACCACGAATTTTTCCTGCGACCAACTTTGATATCTACTAGTAATAAAACATTATAAAGTCAAAGTTGTAGTGATTGTTATTTTCAAGTTTCGCTACATTTTTTCGTTTTTTGTGTAATATGAACTGATGTCTCCTGCCAATGAAAATACAACAGAATTATTTCTTTCGTTCACGCTGGATACGACGGCGAATTTGAGAGATTTTTCATTTTTTATTTATGACATTGGTTTAAGACATAAAGAAAAAACAATTGCTATACTACAGGATGATCTATAAAACAAGTATGTTTATTGAAACACATTATTTACTTAACATGTATGTATTTCTTTGAACAATTCACAATATATTGTTATATTACAGTATGTACCTGAAAATAAATTATAGTATGGTATGGTAAATTTTTAATGTCATTAAAATCTGTTGGTATGCCATTATTATGTGTGATACATAATGTATTTTGGAACTATTATTCCCTATAAAATTGATTTTAACTTTAAAAATCCAATTATCTTTTTGGATCATAGTGTACTATAATTAACTAACTTTTTTCTCTCCTTATTTTATATAGATTACAAACATTACACATTAATAAAGTTTAACCATTATAGATATCAATATCTATTATAAAAATTACATAGTTTAGTGATATAGAGCTTAAGCCTAAAATTTTCAAATTCAAAAGTGATATACTTAGTAATTATATACATATTATTATCAAAGAGATACGCGTTAATTTAAGATAATTTACTTACCAAGAACTTATGAAGTATAATTGATTCTAATTGATTAATCGAGATATTTCTTGTGATTGTGATTCAAGTGATAGAAGTGAAGAAAAATATGTATACGAGTATAAACATAATATATTTACTTATTTTTATTAAAAAAGTTATTAAAATACTTACTAAGACAACAAATGGTAACAGCTGTATTAATAATTGTAGTGTTTGAAACGACGGATTGTTTGAAATGTATTTTCAAAAATAAAAAAAATATATATTGAGGACCGTCGTGGCGCAGAGGCGCAACGTCTGCCTGTAACGCGACGGTTACTGGGTTCGATCCCCAGTCGGAGAAGATGGATTTTTCTATTTCCATTTTCTTCGCTCTGGTAAACTAGGCAAAAGCGCGGCGTTGAGTTCCGCCACTCAACACGCAATGCCTCGAAAACGGCGGAAAGCGGGGACGGAGAAAGCAGGGACTGAGCAACGGAGTGTCTTAACACTAGGTTCCCACGGTCCTTGCAGTTCCCTCTGCCTACCCTGCCTTGTGCGGGATAAAGCGTGAAGCTATAAAAAAAAAAAAAAAAAAAAAAAAAAAAATATATATTTATCTTAAGATTTCGTGTAAAATGTAAAATAATCGCTAAAATCTACAATTTTATTAACGAAGAATTAGCTTGTTAAGTTTTAAATTGATGTACTGATGATTTAGGAGGATTCCTCTTTCGCTTTCAAGAAATATGTAAGAAGGTCAATAGGTAGAGGAAATACAATAGTAGAGTTCTTCTCAGCAGATATTGTATTCAGTGTCTGCGGAAAAAGCAAATAAAATATTTATTTAATTCTGAATTGTATAGAAAACAATATTTACGCTTACTTTAGACTTCCAACAGTTTGTGTAGTGTAGTAGTGTTCTTTTGTTTTCATTTTACTCTATGAATTTTTAAAACAATGATTGAGCTTCAGAGAAAAAGGGTATTGTTTCAGAAGTTTTAATAACATTAAAAGGCAAAGTTACATTGTGTAAATAAAATGGTGGAGCTAAAGTTATAAGTTGTGTGGAATAAGAAAAAAATTACTTGGAGATATCGTAGTTGCAGAGCAGCAGGACTATCTCCAATTACTTCGGAGGCTTCACGAAGAGCTCGAGACGCCTTTTGTTCTCCTTCGGCTGCAATTACTTTAGCGCGTGCCTCACGTGCGGCTTCAGCTTCCGCAGCCATAGCGCGTTGTAATTGGACAGGTAAACGTACATCTTTGCTATAGACATGACATAAAATCCAAATAATTTCAACCCGTTTAAATTAGATTCAACGATTCAGTCGGTCAGTTTCAAATTCATTTAAACACGACTCAGTAAATATCTTTTTGCTCGCTATTTACTGTCGAATGATAAAAATATTTTTTAAAATTAAAAACGATGAAATTTTGTAATTAAAAACAGTGAAATACTGTCGACTGTCGACCTATGAATCATAGAGTTTAGTCTATTTACATGAAATTTTCACCGATCCCTGTCGACAGATCAACCCACTGAATTCGACCTCTCGATGTTTATCTTCATAATATACGAATAATTTTAATCAAAGATAAAAGTTATAAGGTAATCTAATAATACTTCTGGAATATTTAAATACGTTGCGCTGAACTCGTTCGTATAACGTACATCTTGACACTGCATATTTATATATTAACATCGTATTTATGTGAATGCACATGTTTAACTCAGAATATGGATAATTTTTTTATTTTATTTTGTCAATATTTCGAAAACTATTTAAAAAATAACAATAAATCTCTATTTCTCGTATTCTTCATTTAATTTGCTTATACTAGATCTGTGAGGATCTCTAAGTTGCTTGTAATATGTGAGGTTCAATACTCCTCGTATAAATTTAAATAAGAATATTCATTCATTAGAAAAATCATTAACATTAACTGATCATAATTTTTTGTAAGTGATGAACGATAATTAAAGTATAGTCTATAGCAATATTGTTGCCTTATGACACGGTACACCATTAATACACGTGACTGTTTATAGAGATAGAGACGCGAGACAATCGATATTAATTCTAGAGCTTTTTAAATCTACCTTACGTGAAAAATAAGGCTTGGTATACTTACATGCACGCCACTGATCCATATCTATTTGCAATCCATTAGAAGGATCAATAACATGAACATTGATGGTTAAAGCTATATATTGTATGTACAAGAAATAATAATTGATGGTAAGAACACTGTTATGGAAGACAAACAAGCTGCGTAAAAGCATTTAAACTACCATTATCGTCTTTATTAGTAGAGAAAGCATTCTCCGTACAGTTTCTACAATTATATAAAATTATTAAGTGAATATTATTCATTATTTTATGAATTAGTATCTGTTTCAAAATTATTATATAACAAATTAATTTTATAACCGAGAGGAATATAACCGGCAAATAATTTTAATATAAATTTAAGCTTATATCCATTTATAGTATCTTATGGTGTACCATAAGATATTATAAAAGTTTTTTAACACGTAATATATAAATGTTAGGTTGTGATTTATAGTAGTTCATAACAACATAGTTCATAGATACTCCCGACCACCCCCTACCAGAAATATTGATTCAGTAATAACATGTTTAATCCTATTGTTTGTGAACTGTACAATTTAATGTATACCTTTATAAGCTTTATTTTTGAATTACAAATCGTTAGTCTTTCACGATAAGGACGAAATTGGAATAAAACCACAGACTATGACCTAGTTTTAAACTATCAAGTCAATATCTCATTGCTTTTTTGTCAATAAAACGCAAAACATCAATATAATTGTCGTGTAAAAAAATATTAAAGATAATTTAGTTTACTCATTTTTTTATTAAATTTTTTCTATTGACCGTATTTTAAAGAGATTTTATATTTAATAGAATAACTGTAAGACATACAGAACTATAAATTAGACGCTTAGATCACAAGCTTGGCACCAGACCTAGCGAGTTAAGTTTGCCAACTCTGTATAATATATATTATGTACTTACATTTCGACTCGCTCCACCTTAATACCCCAAGCTTCGGTGGCTTCGTCAAGAGAGATCTGCATGTTTCCAGAAATAGTTTCACGTTCACTCAGGATCTCATGGAGAGGCCTAGTTCCCATGGTATTGCGTAAGGTAGTCTGAGCTAAAAGCCTCGTAGAATGATGGGCATTCTCCACATTAGCGATGGAAATCGTAGCGTTATGAACACGATAGTATACAACAGCATCGACAGATACGGTCACAGAATCTTTAGTTAGTACCTTAGAGCAAAAATATTTAGATATGTTTTGAATCTTTTAAATTCTTATAAAATAAGTGTCATATTAATTTAAGTTGAAATTATAAAGGGCAACTCCGCCTGACTCTATTTACCTCTTGAGGGGGCACGTCGTACGTACGGGTGCGAAGATCCACGCGGGCATACGAATCTATGCACGGTAATATGAAGAATATCCCTACACAAAACATCAAATAAATGTTTGAGTATTACAAATATATTTATATTACAAAAATAAGAATTATAATTAAAACTAAATTATTTTTAAAAAATAAATACTTATACGTAACTTAAATAATTGTAATGTTCGATGGTTTGCGTTTCAGTATTTTTATTATTTCTATTTTTCAAATAAGAATTATATTTGCTTACCGGGTCCTTTAGCGCCTCCAGAAAGTAATCTCCCTAAGCGAAAGATTACGGCTCGTTCGTATTCTTGAACGACCTGAAAGCAAGTCGCGACTTTTATATTGAGGTGCAAAGCGGCCACGTTTTTTAAATATATAATAGCCATTGTACTTGAATCCAAGCAAGATTATGAAAAAGTCTCGGTTTTGTTTACAATTGTGAACTATATGTGGTTTTATTTTAAATATATAAGTTTTGCATAAAATTATTGAAGAGATCAGTTAAGTTGCTTATTTTACGAGTTAGATAGGACACAAAGACTAATAAAGTCATAAAGATAAGTAAATATTGAATATTGATAATAATATTCATTTAAATAGTTCAAATATTTATTAGAGATTTAAAAGCTAAAATATAGTTAAAAGTTACATCCTAATTTTTTCTAATAATTTTACCTCCTCTTTTAATAACTTAACTAAGTTTTTAATATCGTATAGGTAGGGTCGATACGCTAAATATATGGATAACTTAGTAACTTTCATTTACCTTGCAAAATATGAATATTCCCAAAATTTCAACTGGAACGGGAGAAATAAGAGTATTTTACATCGACCGAGAAAATACGAAACAGGATGGTAATAGTATGACAAGAACCATGAAATCCACACAAGCGAAGTTGCGGGCACCAACAAGTCAATATTTATATGAAATCAGTAGTAGCGCGTTAGCAAAGTTTATAATTTGAGGGAAATATAGCATATATAACTATATGAAATTCATGACAGCTTGAATTTAATATATACATCTAAAGTTGCAATCTCAGCTTTATGCTTATAAGCTCTTATTTTACACCTGAGGTGTAACAAATTTTGCTGAAATGTTCTGCATTAATTTTAACATAAATTAATGTATCTGCAAGTATATACAACGTAACTTGTAGTGTTAATTTGTATATTTTTTGTGAAATGTAATTTTTTAAAATTATATCTTTATAGGTATACTTCTACATTTGGCTTTGGCTTTGTCATCAAAATAAAATAAAACACTTTCAGTTCCTTCATCTTTATAATATTTGTATATATTGTCCCACATCGAAGAAATAGTTTCAATTTGTGTGACAAAGATGCAATTACTCTAAAATTTTAAGCCATATATCAAAACTGTAAAAATAGTTTTGAATGTTATATAAGGTTTTCATTACATTTTATCTATCTATCTATATATATTTATCGACCCATTTGCATAAAATGTTAAGGAAATAAAATTTGATGCAACAATGAATATGGAAAAAGTACATGCATTTAGAAATATGTTGAAATGAGAAATATTAGCTCCGCTTTGCAATTAATCAAATCACAGTCAATCTATAATATATATATTACTCAAGCAAAAATAAAAAATGTTGAAAATATTAAATTATATCGATATTTTATTATGATTTATGTACTTTATACAATTATTTATATATCGTGTGCTAAATTTCACAACAATGCCGAGGTTATTTAACGAAGTTAAGTGCACATAGAATTTTGTTATCTTAATATTTCTACTTAACATACTAAAACTTAAAAACTTATTGCATAAGAAGAAAAATGCGAAATCGCGACACAAAGTTTACCAAGGAAGTCACAGTGAGAATGAAGAGGAATGTGCTTCGAAGATTTGGGGACGTCAAGAAAATGAGTGACGAAATATATATAATACATATCACCAAATATTTCTCCAAAAATTTTGAAACATTTCTAATAACGTTATATTTTTTTTTGTTAGCTTCACGCTTTATCCCGCACAAGGCAGGGTAGGCAGAGGGAACTGCAGGGACCGTGGGAACCTAGTGCTAAGACACTCCGTTGCTTAGCCCCTGCTTTCTCCGTCCCCGCTTTCCGCCGTTTTTGAGGCATTGCGTGTATTACGTTATATTAATATAACATTTTGTTGGAAGGACCTTTCTTTATTGCTAACTGTCTAACCAATTACATGAAGTTATTGCCTGTAAAGTATATTTCACACAGCGTACACTTTGTAACCTGTAAATTTTATAGTTTTTTAAAACGTTTCTTTCATATATTTTATTTCAATTTCGCGTTCGCCTCTAATTTTTTTATTATATTTCAGTTTATAAGTAAGGAAAGGAAACCGTTATTTTATTTTATTTAATAACTCTATAAGAATAAGAGAGAAGGCGGCTATGGTGAAGGTTCCATATAACAGATTTGCTATAGGACTAGCTTTTGTAAATGTTGTAAATTTATACTTTATTAAATATTAGGCAATAATAAATTATTAAATAGCAAAAATATATTTTTAGTTAATAATTTATTGTGAGTACCATAAATCTTTTTTATTGTAATTTTAACTATATAATATTTGCTGGATTTAATTTTAATATCATCCTAATTATTATTTTTATTATAGTTCTTACACGCTGGCTCTCCTTTAAAAAATTACACTCTTTGCCTCTCAAACGTAATGTTAAAATTTACTTTGTTAGTGAACAAAGATTTAACTTAAATTCAACCTTCGCAAATATCCTTAAATAATATATATTTTAATATTCTTAATATAGTCTTTACAATTCATTTTCTGATTTATCTATTTTTTGATTTATTAATTTTTTAAATAGTACTGAGCACAGCTAAAAAACTATATTTTTAATATAAAAATAATTTACTTATTTAAATTTTCAACACAAAATTAAAACATTTTTATTATAACAAAATATAATAAGCAGCCATAGCGAAAGATTTCTTAAATAGTAAGAGCTTCACAACTTTTGTCTACAAAGCGATACCTAACCCAATTTTCATGAATAGAAATCGCCAAGCAGTTGAAAGAGGGGCTAAAGTTTATTCTACAATATTGAATTAAATATTGAACTTAAATGTATTAATTATTTTCACTAAAATAAAAATTAGTAACACGTCTTTACCTTAAAGCACACGAACAACGAAAACGGCATCGTTACGATTACAAGGATCCAAGATAGAACCACCAGGATCTTGCCACAGGTTTTGGATTCAGAATCGACATCTTCATTAGCTAAAATGTAATACAATTAGATATTATTTGGAATTTTAAATATATTTTATAATATATTATTATATTTGTACCCGCTATAGTGGGATATAAATGCTGACGACTGGACATCTCTATTAATGTAGACATGAGAATTACAACACCGGTCCGACTATAATTACCAATATACGTAAACCACGTTTGATTATTTATCGATGACTGACCTAAGCAAGTGTAGGTTGTAGTGACATTAAAAATTTACATGAGAAATGAAATATGACAATTCGATCGCGTTTATAATAATTGCGTATTATTTAAATATTATTTTATTCAATTAATTACATGGAGAACAATTTGTATTCACGTTTAATACGAACCAGTTGACTCTGCAACTACCATTGTGGTGGAGTCAGAATATCGCGCCAGGATTTCGATTTATGCACGTCCGCTCGTACCGAATGGTGGGAGTTTACTGCCAGGAAGCTGTGAGCGGCATAGACTAAGGGAGGAAGCGCGGCCGAATCACCTTCTGCAAAAAGTACAACGCGGTCAGTGAATAGTGTTTGAAGCTATTAACGTAAACGAAAATGGCAGAGATATTTCTTGAAAATACAACAATAAGAATTTTTATTTATTTTACACCCCTAATCCAAAGCATTGTAAAAATAATATTTATCTTCATTTAATGACTTAATTTAAAAAAAAATATAGGTAAGTTTTAATATTTGAACCGTAAAACTATAATTTCCTTTTTTAATTTTAAACTTCACGTGTTTTGTTAAAATATCGGGTAGGTGTTCATAGCTTATGTTCCGCTTCTGTGGCTATTTAATCTTTGCGCTTTGTTTCAATAGTGATCCGCCCTGTACCAACGCCGAGTTTGGGCAAGTGATAATATCTTTATTTGATAGAAACAATGGCCAAGTAAGGTAAATATCTATATAGTTACTCAATTTGGTTTAGCAGATAAGCTCAGCTTTCAAAGTTATTCTAACAGTATATTTTTATATTTAATATATTATATAAGTATATTTTTTTTGTATAATACTATATGTTTGTAGTATATTTTCGTCGCTGAGTTACATAAGTAGAAAAATATTAAAACAATTATTAACAGTACATATTAACGTACAATTTCAAATTCTATAATTAAACAACATTAGCTTTTTGGTTTCATGATAATAAAACACATAGATCTAATGCAATTATAATTAAAATAATGCCTTTATTGATTAGCTCTACTTTTTATATGTAGAACTTAATCACAACGTATGTAAAGTACACGTTGCATGATTGTAATGCATGCGTCATTTTTGTTAATTATGCACTATATGATTGGATATATCGGTGTGATATTTATATACTAATAGTAGATTTTATCGTACAAGTAGACTGTATTATTAACAATATGAATCTCTTAATCTTAAATCGTTATAGATTTTATTTGTTGTAAAAAATATTAATAAGCTGTTATTTATTTTATAATATTAAAAAACATAATATAGTCACGGTACATACGACTACGACGTAGAACTCGATTCTACGTAGACTTAAGAAAATGTAAATGTTGAATAAGCTCTATGTATGGTTAAAATTTTATATTCAATATGATTATATATCTGTATATTTATATTTTATCTATTTCTTTTATCGATGTAACATTTTCCAATCTACGTTCAAAAAATAATTTCTGTGCTCATTTTAGAATCTCAAGTGTGTTTGGTTATTTGAATAGAACATTTTTTAAGTGCTCACTTGGTGTGAAAGGCCATAAATGCACTTTATAGCAGATGATACAGGCGACTTTTAGTTGAAATGGTATATTCCGAGAGCCAAAGCCGGTTATGAATTTCATACATCATAAATTAGCGCGGACATTCCAGAATTTGTCTTCGCTTAATTTTCGTTCATGATATTTAACAAACGCTTGTGATCTGTCATCTTTTACAGTGATAGAGTGGTAGTATCCAATGGTCCAGCTAATATTTATAAATTTATAAATTAAAATAATATTGAAATGATACTTCCAGAAAAAATACTGAAAAGGTAACAAATTAGTATAAAAATATAAGTAGGCTCTTATAGTGCTTATTAGCTTTTCTAGAGCATAATTAACGGCTTTTATGTTTCTACAGGTTTGCGCTTTATTCTACATATAGTAGAGTTAAAAATTAGTGTCAAGGCACTCCGTTTTTCGCTTTGCGCTCAAAGTTGCACTTTCTCGTCTCAGAACTAAAGTCATCTGTATTTTTCATACAGTTCTTATTGTTAGTGTTTAAATAACTCTCAAAAGATAATGCTAACAATGAGGTAAGGCTCAAAATATTAAGGAAAAAAATTCTTTGCTAAATTTGCTAATGCAAAATAGTTGTTCTCAGTTATTATAATCTCGGAATAGTGGACTTTATAAAAAAACTATGATGCCAATAACAAAAGCAAGTTTCAACAAGCCTATAAGAATTTTGACGTAGCTCGATAAGAATGTATAGCTTAATTAGATAGAGCACTTGGATAGTTTCCAAAAGAGGCAGGTTTAAATCCTGCGTACTGAACTTTACATAAAAGACTTAGTCATTTTTTAAATATGTGCACAGCGTGTTATAAAGCTATCACCGACAATATAAAGCTATCACTAATTCCCACCGGATGCGTTCTGTTAATTTTAATAATTAGTAAATAACAATATTCTCCGTGTAAATCGATTTCTTACATCTATTTCAAATCAAAAGTAGAAACGTTTACTGTATTAAGCCTTTTTTCAGTATAAAATGCGACGGTTGCTCACGTCTCATCGGCATTGTTATCCCTTAAAGAATTAGAAACATAATACGTTATTAGTTTCTTCTTTGTGTCTCTTGTTGTTGTTGTTGTTTCGACCTGTTAAATATTGATTATTTTCTCTATATTGAGAAATCATTAATTAATACTACAGGTATATAATTGTTTTTTAGTAACAAAAAATAATATTTAAATTTATTTATTAAGAAATATAGTAAATATGAATTTTACCATGAAAATATATTGACGGTGTGTACTTATGGATTTTGAAGAATTATTTAGGTCAATCAATACTTAATGGATGGCGGTTTGTGTTATGCAAAATTAAGATAATAAGATTAAATTAAGCTAAACTTAGTTATTTCTTGGTTCTGTTGGTTTAGTTGCTATATTAAATTTAAAATATTTGCTATCGAAAGCCGCGTAGTTAATTAGTAAATAAGCAGACATTATTTTGATTAATGACAATTATAATGAATAAATTTTAGCGTGGGTTAAAGCTTACTTTCTTGACACAATATAATTTCACTAAAAAAAAACCAAAAATTATTATGATTAAGTTGATGAAGTGAAGGTACATTTTTTGATCACTGAACTATTTAATGTAACCAAAATTAAAAAAAAAATGTTAAGTGTAATAGCTTATCCTAATAGCTTATCTGGTATCGGATATTAAGAGGATTAGGTAGAAAATGGTAATGCATATAAAACTGATAGTTGGTGATTGATTTGGAGTGGATTGTAAAGATAAACATTAATTTAGTGTTCGGCTGAAAGTTCGGTTTTGGTTTCGCTCAAGTTGCGGCTAAAAATTGAAATTCGGTTTAGTATCGGTTGCGGCGGGAATCTGCTGAAACTACAACCGAAGTTGAAATTGCATTCTGGGATTGCTACAATGTGTTCGATCATGGTCGGGGGGTAAGTGCTTAATCATGTCAAGATTTGTCTTCGCAATGCGTTTAATTTGGCGTAAATTTTCCTGTTATTTCATACAAATTCAGTAAGTGTCATAAATAATGTATAAGAGTTATAGTCTGAAAAAAACAGTTAAGAATAACTCAAACTCAAATTAAGTTATAACTTGAAGTAGGGTAACAAAATTGTCTAAATATTTTATAGTAAATTCAACTTATTCACCAATTCAAAACATATATGTACATATAGTGTATTAGTGGTCATTAATAATATTAAAGATCTATATTTTTAGAGTCAACATTCAATCTACTAATTATAACAATTTTTTTTGTCAATTTACAAACTTCTAGTTAAATGACTAGCTAATTTTCCATACATCTAATAAAATAACTATTTTGTGATTTTTTTATTAAAACCATAGTCACAAAAATCTACGAATATAAATAAATAATGTAAGGCAATCTTTTTTTCATATAAGAAATATTTAATCCAAATTCAAATAATTTTATTCAAAATAAGAATACAAGACTCATTTTTTGAACGTCAAAACACTACCACCGGTTCGCTAAAGTTAATGCCTCATACCTGAGAAGAACTGGTGCAAGAATCTAAGCGGGACTTTTTTTTAAATGGTCAATAATTTTACATTGATTCATTTTGATAATGAGACATTTGAAACAGACTGGAGCGAGCATGTTATTACAACAAGGTTTGTTGTCTTTTAAAAAATCATTAATCAGGATTAAACCTTTAACAGACAAACACTCTCACTTATTAAGAATAAACTATTAAGTATAAAAGCCTTAATAAAACCATACTGATTATCGTGCAAAAGATTATATACACGAAAATGCTGTTATATTTAAATTAATTTTTTTTTCAAATTTTAAATGAGGGAAGTTCAGCAACCGGTCTAAAAAGCTGTTGGGATTGCCTGCACTACCTGATTTAAAAATGAGTGTGACTTTACTAAATTTCATTAGGTCAGGAAACACACCATACTCTACACATTTATTAAATATAGTCGCTAGTTGGAGAGCAATAGTGTTTATTATGTAATTAATTAGTTTAACAGAAATGCCCCATAAAACTACTGCTTTTTTTATATCAAGGGACTTAAGGGCCTTAACAATTTCTTTTGAATTGACCATTTTAAATTTGAATCATCTATTATTGAAAGACAATTTGTCGTTTAAAATAGCATTTGGCAATTTTTCTAGAAAATTTATCTGATTTATCTAAAGATAAGTACAAACAGTGCAATAAATTACATTCACTAGAACGTTCGGAGCCTCCAGGTAAACTGTTTAATTAGGGCTACCTTTTGTAAATTCCATTAGTAACTGAATATTATATTTTCATTGTATTTTCCCTAAATGGGATATTGAAAGAAAGTTTTAGTTTCTATTAAAGTTTTGACCAAACCTGAGACACTTGGCCAATATCGGTTTCGCTTTCGGTTTTGATTTACCGAACATTAATGTTTGCTATTAAATAATTAAATATTGCTGATGAAAATATTTTTGTTTGTATATCTATACGCGAGTAACTTTCAAAGTATGCAACGAATTTTCATGTGGTTTATGTTAATACAAGGTAGAGTGTTTTTTTAGGAAGATTTAATGTAATATGATATATTAATAGTAATAGCACAAAATATTTGTAATATGATGTGGTATACTTTTTAATGAAATGCAATTAACGAATGTGAAGTTATTTTAAGTCACGTAGTTTAAGTCGGTTTATTTATATTATAATACACAGATATAAAGCTCATGTGAAAGTATTTATTTCTTATCAATACATAAAAAGAACTTTCTCTTGAATGACTCACTGATGGATCGACTTGGGAGGGTGACGTCTTTGTATGAAATAATATATCATAACATTCTTTAACAGAATTTGCGAAAGATTATTTTTATATTGTATTGGAGCTCGTCGTGTAACGGGGTTTACGCAGGTAAAAAGTTATTGTAAGGAATTTACATCGAAGTCGATTATGCAACTTACTATTGACTTAAATTGTATTTTATTTGGACACTGCAAATCAATTCATATTTAAATTAATTAAGCTGGTCAAGAGACCAGATGATCATAAGACAATCATATAAAACATATGTACCTACATATATTTGAAACAAGGATAAAATAAAATTGCTTTTAAATAAAAATGTTTTTGTCTTTTAATACACTACATATAGGTTTATAATTAGAAACTATTTAGGTAGTCTTGAATTCACTGGCACTATAATTAATCAAATATATAGTACAAAAGTTGTGGACGGAATAAAAACAATATACAAAAGTAAGGAAAATGTATTTTTTATAAAAATGTAAACGACATTGAAGTTTATATGTAAATTTTATTTGGTTATACCAAAGAATTAACATATAACGGTGAAACAACAAAGAGAACCGTTTAAAAGAATTTTATTCAGACATTAACATCATAATACATTATTGGTGCACGGCTGTTGCACATAATTCAGACAGAAACCTCTATTGTCTACATCCACCGGGGCCTCAACGTTGTCAGCATGGAACCACAGGCGAAAAGGCTTCACTGTGCCTGAAATTGTGAAATTTCCGTATTATTCTCCAACAAAATGCTTTTGTTTTGGTTAAGTGTTCAGCATTCTTTTTTAACTTTAAAATTTACATAATAAATACTATAATATGTTATAATACGTGTATTTGTAAAGTTAACATTTTTGCGAAAAAAGTATGAACTAAAACATCTTTGGTTCAGACTTTTCTCCTTCCTTGACATTATTATATGTACGTACTAGTGATGTAACGAATCTCATTTTTTTAACATTCGCGAATACGAATGCGAATATTTGTTACCGACATTCGCGAATACGAATGCTAATATTCAGTAATTCTTGTAATTCTTTTTATGCGAATGCGGATGTGAATGCGAATGTGTAAAAACGTGTAAATATTCGCGCATGCGATTGCGAATGCGAATAGTCGTTACATCACTAGTACGTACCTAGCTAATACATAAGCTTGAACGGAAAAAAATCTGCTTATTCGATTTATCTTTAGCCTGAAGAATAAGTATAATCACATCGCGGTACTGCACTCAGCTTCAGTGCAGGGCAATTACACTCTTTCACTCACCTGTACGCAATCCTTTACTATCCTATTCTAGACTCCTATGTGCCTTAAAATTTTATAATTTCAACGATTTGTGGTCTTGGTATCAAACACCCTCCACTCCCAATGTCTTCGTTCCCGCAATAATAATCTCTTTAAAATTTCTCCATGACGTGTGGAGTTTTTTGAAACTAAAATAGTTTCATCTGTATACTCTCCCCTCCTTATGTTAAAAAGGATTGTATTTTTTGTATCCTGTGTCTCCAACAGAAGAATGTTATGACACAAAAAAAATTTCGTGATTGTATAGTGTTAAGAATATATTAACTATTATTCAAACCAAAATATCATTATGAGCGCATAGGGGAGGATTGGCTGGATATTGTAACTTTACTAATGAAACTATTTTTTCAGCTAAAGTTGAAGAGTTACCACTACTTGTTGTAGCAGGTACAAAACCGCTTTCCGACGAGAAAAGAAATAGGAAAACCAAGAAGACTATAATAAATAGAAAAGATTGAGAAGAAGAGATAAATACAATGAAGATAAACAAAATAATTACATTCCAAATCGAATGAGGGGGTGGCTAGAATGCAAAAGCTGTACATATACTAGAGATGACTAAAATAATTTTATTGTCGTGATTTTGAAACGATATATGTTATGTAAAGCAAAACTATGTATGTAACAATAAAATATATACAAAAACCGTAGGCTGAGAGTAATGGTGATATAATGCTTTCGTTTTTTCGTTTCAATATTCGATGCACAGGGTAGATTAGACAAGATAGATAGGGTCTACCTACCTTGTTTAGTCAATCTTTACTCTTTTTAACAATAAAAATATTTATATATTAAATATTGCTTGTACATGGTGGATGTCTGAAAAACTTAAAAATGTAATAGAGCCCAAACCAATTGTATTATGTCTGTTTGTTTGTGCGTTTGTGCGCGTTGATCTCAGGAACGGCATAATAGATTTTAATGTGGTTTTTTCCATTGTGTTTTGGAAAACTTCAGTAAATATTTAAAGTTTATTAACTCAATAAATACTATCTAAACTTTTTCAATCGGTTTATACTGTATTAGAGTTCAGAACATTGAATACTACTCTGAAATATCTGACTACTCGGAAATAATTGTTTTATAAAATTTTTACCAGCGTAGCTATTGTATTAATATAGAGTGTAAAAAACCATTGCAACATTGCCCTTATTTCGTTAAAGTATACATTCATATATTACACAAAAATATAATAGCACATGCTATATTAAATTAATTACATTAATGTATATACAATAAATTATTTATAAAAAAATGTTGGCTTACAGCACTCCTTCAGCATGTGAGTAATTGTTAACTAGACTAAATTTTGTACTCGTTTAGTTTAAGGTCATTTTTTCTACATTCCTATTAATATTCGTGTTCTCTCCAGGGATAGATTAATAATTAGTTACTATAGACAGATATTATTCACGAGGGCCCCGCGCTTTCAATTAAGTTACATACATGCGTACATTGTAGCCACTGTATTTGATCGATACAACTATAATATTTATATTATAACTTACTATACTAAAAAAGAATATAACTTTATATACATACTTAAGACTGATGATGATTGCATTGAAAGGTCAGCTGAAAACGTCCCCCCACATATTCTGTCGGTACACAAGGCTTGTGCTGGTTGTATCCTCCCAACATTGGCAGCACAAGGTACTAACAACCAATCGTTAGCGCAGTTATTGGGTCCAGCTCCAGAACCAATCATGGAATTAACAGGATTATTGCTGTTGCCACTTAAAGTAAACGATCGGGAACGATTATTCACTGAAAAAATATTTATCTATCCTATAAAATCAGTTGTGGTGCTATAGCTATTTGGTGACAAAATGAATGTACATAAATTCGAAATTCGTAGCAATTTAAAATGAATTAATCAATCACTATTCAGTAGATTTCATTTTTATTCACAAACTACAAGTAGCTGTAAATCTAGTAGATTTTATTGTTATAGTTAGAATTCTTTTTAAATTATAATATTTAAACTTTCATGAACAAACTGTACCTGTATCAGGACAAGCAGTGTATTGAATTCCACAAAAATTTCTCTCCATTCGCACACATATACCATAATCTTGGTTACTGAGCTGCCGTCCAGATGTAGGGTCATAATTAAAAGACTTAATTTGGCCAGAAACACCAGTGTGGTATTGTAAACAACCTTCGTCAGCTGAAAATATTTATATAATACTTTAGACAAATCCTAAGAATAACAGAAGAGAAATCGCCTTATCGTCTTAAATAAATATATTTTTAAACTTTTGCAATTGTTATATCATTATAAGAGTTACATATTGTACACTTTGACCTTGGATAGAACGATTACAAATTAATTTTTTGTCTGTAATGGATCACTTAATATTTATTTATTCTATTTTAAGCCCATACCAAAAATATTTTAGAAGCTATGATTACTTTGTTGTAATTCTTTAAAACAGTTTCTAAAAAGGTAGGTTTTTCTTTAACATAGGTGCTGTATGTCACTGTTTTATAAAAATCTAAATAATATTAAACCACAATAAATTTTTACAGAAATAAAAGTTGACAAAAAGTAATAACTTCAAGACCTGTGGCGAAAGATTTACTTCTTGTATTAATATAATAATTTTGTACTATATCCAGAAACAAATAATGTAGTTGCAAAATGTATTTAAGTATTTAAAATATAAAGATAAGGATAAATCGATATATTCTTAATACTTTATGCATTTAACCACATTCATGAAGGACATTTACATGCCAGTTTGATGCCAGGAGTCATTAAGAATGTATGGATGTGAATGGAACACTTGTCCGGACTTACAGTACATCAATTATAAAATATGTATAAAACTAAAAAAATAGTTTCTAGTTATGTATATTTCTTGTGTTAACAGATTATAAATGTTCGAATAATTCACAAAACATAAAATCTAAGAATATTTATTTAAGTTTTACGAAATGAGTTGCTTTTTCGAATACATTTTAAGTGCAAAATTGAAATTAACATTAATTTTAATACTTATTTCAAATAAGGACACGTAAAGAGTACTTTACGATAACCCAACAGAATAAAAAGCGCAATAACTAAATTAATAAGCCCATGAATTTTTAAGTAAAACTTATAACTTTTACTTAAAAAATCATGGGCTTTGTGTGATTTATAAGTAATACAAAATTTATTAAAGCAATAGCTTTAATAAATTTTGTTGTAAATTTAATTATTTTTTGTAATATGTATTAAACCATAATCTATACCTTATAGAGTAAAGTATAAATTAGGAGTAAAGTATGAATTAGGAGGACCGTCTGCATGTAAACGTGAACGTGGGTTTTTGGGTTCGATGCCCACTCGGAAAAGGTGGATTTTCGTTTCTACTTTCTTCGCTCTAGCACCAACACTGGTAAAAACACGACGGCCTTGAAAAGCCAGAAAGCGAGAAACAGAGTGTCTTAACCCTCTGCCTACTCTAGAGCGGGATAAAGCGTGATGCTGTGTTTATATGTGTATATAAATTATTACCTTTGTATATACTGCTACAAGGTATCTGTGTAATTTTTACTTTCCAAAGCCTCTCGAAAGAATTGCCACTCGTGACAAAAGTCAACTTAACAGGATTTGTATTTCCAATCCCGGCGTCGATGTACACTGTAATATTTTTAAATAAGAGTATGTAATATTTTTTTATTTATTTAATTTTTTTGCAAAAGTTAATATTATTTATACTATAAATAATAACGACGTTTTACCTACAAATAAAACGTATATTAAACATACTTACCTTATTCGAAGCCTAATTTATATATATGAGATATGCCATCGCTTCCGTTCCATTTTTTATCTCTTTTTTCCTTTGTTTTATCCTTTTCTGTCCTTTTCCTTTAATTTTATCACCACCACCACAGTGGCGCCATCTGAGTTAACAAGGTAATGGCGCGGTCTTTGCTGGTCATTACGTCTGTTGTTTGCCACCAGGCAGAATTAAAGTATTAGGCTTCGAATAAGGTAAGTATGTTTAATATACGTTTTATTTGTAGGTAAAACGTCGTTATTAAACAACTGTACCGTTATTCGAAGCCTAATTTATATATATGAGACGTGTTTGTTATCGCCTGGTGGTGGTGGTTGACGTAATGTGACTATAAGAAATAACATTAGTAAAAATGTTAAAGAAAATTTGCATTACAAATAATAAAATTTTATTTTGAAAAAGTCTTAATGTAACAATAACATTAAATAATATTTATACTGGAAGTATTTATAATTTTCATCCCGACTATTAACAAAATTAATAAACAACAATATGAATTAATAATAACAAATTATTAATAACAATAATTAGCTCATATAACAGTCATGTTGTTACTGGCGTAAACAAATTCTGTATTGGTTGTTCAGAAACTCTAATTGTAGGAAGAATTTGTCGGCAATAGAACCGCTTAAAAGTTTTTGATCATCTGATCTCCAATTGCCTCGCGCTAGAATATCTTCAATGGGGCTATTTTCGATCCAACTTTTAGAGGCTACCGCGGCTCTAAAACTGCCAGCCGATGCCATGACACCAGCTTCTTTAAGGAGATTCTTGATCCAACCACCAATTATAGACCTAGT
The DNA here is from genome assembly GCA_037178615.1 of Dione vanillae. NCBI lineage: Eukaryota > Metazoa > Arthropoda > Insecta > Lepidoptera > Nymphalidae > Dione > Dione vanillae. Next base: position 3,700,696 of record JAZFAU010000009.1, on the reverse strand, counting down.
GGCAGGTCTAGGCTTACCACAGGTTGAAATAAACAAATTTTCGCTATTAGAAGTTTTTCTTCTATCACATCCAATCATGATTAAGCGGTTAATCCAATGAACAGGATCTAAATTTTTATTATCTTTATTAATATTTAATTTCCAACCCGACTGGCGATAATTAATAGAGTCTGTTTTTGAACCGAATGCTGGCCACAAAATAACATAATCATCTAATAAAACACAATCATTAAAATTAATTCTTAATAAAGTTAAATCATGTATCCGTCTTCCAGAGTACAGTAAAAGAATAGGAGCAGTAATTTTAGATATTTCATATAGACTCTCTGTTTCTGTGTCTAACATGTAGATATGATTGAAAACTATCTCTACGTCCCAAATAGGTGGTTTTGGTGCCGAAGGTTTTGATAGTGAAATGGATTTTAGCATTCGTTTCACTAGTGGATGGCTACTAAGACGCTCTGATGAATCAAAGTCACATAAGGTTGACACAACGGATTTATGTGACAATATTGTGCTATAAGAAAACTTTCCTTTATAGTGTAGATCACATAAAAATCGTGCTAAATCTGATCCAGTAGGTTTGTTAACTATTACAGTTTTATCCTTAGCCCATTTTACCCATCGTGACCATGCAGTTTTATAAGACTTTAAAGTCGAAGATGATGAAATGTTGAGATGTTGTAATACTTTGGGTATCAAAAATGGAGGAGGGAAAACCCATGCCAACGGATAAGTCCATACTTGGGATAATGCATTGTGAAATTCCGCTTGATCGTCCCGGCAATCTAGTGAGCAGTATCTCTTTACTACGCGTGTGAGACTCGACGCAAACAGATCGATTACAGGATTTCCCCATCGTGCAAACACAGGAGAAGTCCCTTGAGGAAGAAGATGCCATTCCGGATGGGTACGTAGTCGTGACAGTCGATCTGCCTCCGCGTTGTATATGCCGGGAATATGATGGATCGTCAGGCTTATTTCCAGATTGTGTAAAAGATGAAACATTTTGTACGTCAGATCCAGAAGGGTTTGCGATTTCATTCCGCCCTCGTTGCGTAAGTATGCAACAGCGGTTTTGTTGTCGCATTGTAAATGAACAGATACGTAATGTAGGCTCGGACTGTACTCTTCGAAGGCTCTGAGTATGGCTAGTAATTCTTTGTGATTGCAACGCAATTTCTCTTCCGTTTCCGACCACACGCCGGACAGATTTATATCGTTTATCCGCGCTCCCCAGCCTAGGTCGGAAGCGTCGGTGACCATGTAGTGGGTCGGATGAGGCTCGTGAATTACGGAGCAATCTCGAAGGTGCCGAAACCACCACTGAAGCTCTGCTAGTGATTCGTCGTTCAGTTTGCACCTCTTTACTTCCCATTTGAGATGGGTTGTTGCTAATCTCTGAAGCTGTCGATAATTTAGCCTGCCCAGCGGAATAATGAAGCTGGCAAAATTCATTTGTCCAATAAGGCTTTGAATTTCTTTTATATTCGATTTTGGTTTTCTTATTACATTGCTTATTGACGAATGTAATTTTAACTCTCTCTTGGAAGCATTTTCCGATTTAGCCATGGGTCCCATATAATGCCCAAGTATTCTATAGTCTTTCTGGGATCCAAAACAGATTTTTCGTAATTTATCATCCATCCTAGATACTCTAGAAAATTTATCGTTGCTGTCACATGCAGTTTCAAGGTTGACACGTCTCTGTTGGCAATTAAATAGTCGTCCAGGTATACTATAAGACGTATTCCTTTTTGACGCAGAAATTGAGCCATCCAATTGCTCAGAGCTGCGAATGTTTTCGGCGCGGAACTCAACCCGAAGGGCAGGTCATTTCCAAAATTTGCTGTTGATACAAGAGGCGTAGAAAGCGCTTGTGTGCTCTGTGTATGGTAGGTGAAAATAAGCTTGTGAAAGATCTATTTTCACTAGCCAGTCGTTCGGCTGTAGGAACCCTGGTATTTTGTGAATGTTTATCAGATTGAATGGCGTTGCCAAAACATACTGATTTAGTGTTTTCAGATTGAATATGGGCCTCATTGTCCCGTCTCCTTTTGATACCAGAAACATACGTGACAGGAAGCTGGGTGACGGTTGTACTACAGAGAGAACGTTTTCGGCAATCATCTTCTGTATAATTTGTGTCATTTGCGTAGAAACCGGAGTCGCATGGTCGGAACTTCTTAGGTCTGGTGTAAAAAGTGGGGGCTTTTTGACAAATGGGATATGGTAGCCGGAAATAATCGTCAAAATGAAAGGTGGAGCTCCCATTTTCGCCCATCTTACTTGGTATTTGGTCAGTTGTCCAGCTCGAAAGTGACTCGGTGAGTCAAAACTTTCTTGATCTACCTCTCCGATCCCGGTGGGATGGGGGAGAGTTTTTACGTTCGTGCCGATATTCTTTTGTTGACTCACCTTGACGTCGGGTAGTAATTTGTCTTCTCCTGCCCCGAAAGGGCTTGTTAGGGATAGCCCTTGATACATGACTATATCCACCTCTTCTCGACACTGAAGCGAAAGAATTATGCTGTGGTGCTATACGAGGTGTAATATTTTGATCGGTTTGTGGTACAGAAACGCGATCTTTTGTACGTTGCCAAAACACTTTACGTACACCACCTGCTTTATCCAATAATGTTGATAATTTTTCAGCTTCAAAAAGATTTTGACATGTTATGTGCTTTTATGTAACGGGTCCTTAACTGAAGCTAAAATTGCTTCTCTGCGTTGTTAGATAATCTCTGCTCTGTGGCCGCAGACCAATTGCAGGGCATCGTTAGAATTTTGGAGAAATCACCAGTAACAAAAATATCTTGAATTTTATTATTAATTTCAATAAATGATAAATCAGGGGTCGTTTTTACCCATAATAAAAAGCTTCGAAGCTCCTTCTCAAGCACATCTTTTTGTTCAAGGAACCGTATGCTTTATCGGCATTTATAAAAAAACTATTATTATCATATTGTTTTAGTTCTTCATTTGCTTCTAATTCAGAAAAACCTGGGAAATGACGATAATTTTTCTGCACATCTGAATACCTAACATTTCGCCATTGAGTATCGCCAAAACATTGCACATTTTTTAATATGTCTAGATAAGATGAGGGTGTTTGTAAAATTTCGGGATCTTTTAATTTAGTACTAATCGATAATAAAAATTGAGGTTATGGATCACTATAATCATTGTCTTCGTATAACTGACGACTTACATTGTCATCAATATAGCTAGGTGTTTGATAACTACAAAAATCATCATTATGTTCATTACTATTCAATCGATTCTTAAGATAATTGACCTCTTTAAACAATCTATCTAATTTCTTATCTTTGCGATATTTTTTAGATTTATTCCGGCGACGCCGCTTTGAATTCGAAGTATCACTTGAACTACTACTCGTCGAACTACTACTAGAAGACGATGAGCTCGAATCATCATGATGTTTCTCACGCTTTCTTTTTTGGCATGAATTTGATTTATTTACATCTGAATTTACAGGATTGATTGTCTCACACATTTTGATCTAGAAAGAATTTATATTTATTTTTATGATGTATGACGGTATATTGATAAAAATATTTCGAACGGAAAAATCCGTTTAATTAATCATAAATATACTTCAAAAAGATGTTTCTAACGGTATTTTGTCCAAAGTGAGTATTATAATATTGAAAGAAATTATTAATAACATTAAATTCATTTTACTTCTGCATAGAACAATATAGTTAAAAAAGTTGTTGTTGCATAGAATATTATAAAAGTTAGTACGTACCTCGGACACAGTTTGCACTATAATAGTCACAACACTTCACACTTATTAAATTTCTCACTTTGGAACCTTATGGAACGAAAAACAACGACGTAATGACCAGCAAAGTCCGCGCCGTTACCTTGTTAACTCAGATGGCGCCACTGTGGTGGTGGTGGTAAAATTAAAGGAAAAGGACAGAAAAGGATAAAACAAAGGAAAACAGAGATAAAAAATGGAACGGAAGCGATGGCATATCTCATATATATAAATTAGGCTTCGAATAACGGTACAGTTGTTTAATTTGGAATTGGATTTAATTATGGACACGTCACTATATAATAAATGTTTGCTATTTGCAGTTATTCCGAATATTTTTCTCATGTCGTATCCTGCAGGATATGTGATTTATTGCAGATGAGGATCACTCCAAACCTTGAGGTCAACAATTACATCCTATCCATCAAGCCATGATAGCATCAGATATATTCTATTTTATTCACGTAAAAAGAGACAACTGACTTACTATGATTACCCTGGTTGAACCCACATATCGCTGACACCGGATTCCCTCCAGATGCTATGAACTGATCTTGGTTGCAGACGTGGTTTATTTTCTCCGGGCCCGAGATAGCAAAACGATCGAAGTCCAACCTTATGAAAATAACACAATAAAACAATTTTACTAATATAATTTGTACTATTTTAACGTGTGACATACTACTAAATGATAACCAAAAAAAAAGATCATAGAAATACATTTTAAAGTTAAAAGTGGTAATAATAATACTTTTTAATTTAGAAACGAGGGCAAAAACGTTTTCGTTCTCATCTTCCGATGAAATAAGAGATATTGCGTTTTGAGCGGCAGATTTTAACGCCACGTTTTGTCTTATCAGGGCTGTGAAATGAAAATAATTTATTCTTCTCACGAGTGGGGATCGAACCCACAACCATCGCTTGTTATAGTCAGACGCTATCTTACTACGACAATATCAATAAAATAAGTTAAAGAAATTGCTCATGTAAATGGCCGCGCAACCTAAACTTTATCCTAAAATAAATATTACAGGTAGCAAATGAGACCACTGTAAGGTATAATATTATTAAAATGTATATTCTCTGGAACTATCTTGCTGAAACTTAGTTGACTGACAATGTAGAAATAGCTTGGGACGTGGACGTGATAACAACTTTTAGGAAGCATGTCACGTTTTAGTATCTATACAAAGTGTGTTAATAATATGGTAATGTTATGATCTTAGAGAAGATATTTAAGAGTAATATTTTCTGAGGCCATCATAGAGCAGTGATTTAATGTGTGATTTGTAGGTAATATTTGTGGGTACAATTCTGTCTTGGGGGAATAAAGTATTGTAATTACTTTACTCAGGTAGCAAATTGCGGTATCAGTTGTCGCGTAAAATGCAATGTGGTATGCATTTCGTTATACGTGGGAAGGAAGGTTACTTGAGTTAAGTGTCCTATGCCCAATCAACGGCATATAAATAAATGTATTTTTTATTTATTAAAAATAAAATGAAAATGATCATTATATTTCCACAGCGCACTCATAACTATGATTCTCTAATCCTGTACACTCTAAATAGTGCTTATCATGTTAAAGCGTTAGAAAATATATGTTATTGTATAATATAGAAAGAGAGAAGAAACTGCTTCACATTCCATGGATTCATAGTGCCTGTGTTGGGCCCATCGCGTTGTAGGAAGATGAGCTCCGAATAACGCTTGGGATTTGCGACCCAAATGTAGGGGCCCCTTTAAAATGCATTAACGCTTACCTTCACTGTCCGAGCTCCTCCTACTACCTAATCAAATTTAAACTGCCTCTGCTAATGTCGCCTTTAAAGTACGTTATAGAAAAATATTAGTAATAGTTCTAGACAGGCCGAGATCTTTTAGGAAGTTATAGAGAGATTTCGCTGTTATACCTCTCGCTTCTAGTTCAACGCATATGAATTTACTCTAAACCTATTCCTGGTCAGTTTGTTAGTAAGCTCGAAATATTTGTGAAGCTTGAAGTTATGACTTGTAGGAATATTTTTAACCCACGAAACTGTAAGTTCAACGAGTACTACGCCTTTTAGGCATTATTAGAAAGAAAGAGAAGATATTAATATATTAGAAATTACTATATCAAATTTTACGTTCTATATAACTCAAACATTCTATATACTCTCTGGAGTAATCGCATAAAAACATGCACAAACATGGTTAATTCATTATCTCTATACTTTTTGATATACGAGGTACTTTAGATGAGCTAAGCTGTCTCTCATCATCATCAACTCAGAAATGTCATATTATAAATACATGAAGAAAATATTTGTCGCCGCGATTATTTATTTTAATTGTTAAAGATCGATACATTACAAATGTGACAACGTTTATTTATATAAAATATTTAAACTGTTCTGGGTTAGTATTGATTTATTAAAAACAAGTTGCAAGTTTGGATGATTAAAGTAAAGTCTGTGTTTCTTTTAGTATGAGTATATGTGTTCTCCCAGTTTTATTTAGAGTTTGTTCAATTCAATACATTATAACAGTTAGTAATAACAATGTGATTCTTACCAGGTGTATTTTAAATAACTAATCAGTTTTAAATTGACTAACAATTAAGCAGTTAAAAGTGACTATAGTGAAAAATAAAATGAATTAATTATGTGAAATTAGTTCTGTGTTTGATTTCCACCAATGAAAGGTTGAAAGTTATTATAAACGCGTCATTTGTGTCAAAGGACACAATAACCGATCGCGGTAAAGAAAACATTGTAAGTAGAATACATATTGGTTTTGGTTAGAATTAATAAATTAATAAGTCTTCATAAGACTAGTTAACTTGTTTTATTTATAAACCTTGTTGTTTAGATATTATGCTAATAATATTATATTAATTGTTTATGCATAAATTAATTTAATAATTGCCAATAGCAATTTATTACTTACTTTTCAAAATATTGTTTTAGAGTTAAAATTTAAGAGTAGAAGCAACGACCAACCGTTGGTTCAAGGTTTTACTCTTGTATAATTAGTATTTGGTCTCTGTCATCTGCGACATATATATTTGATATTAAATTTTATAAAATACATTATTATGTATATATAATGTTAAAGTTTTCCTCGATTTTCATCTTCAGATCCTAATATAGTACGTCAAAAGTACGCTTTTTGAAATTAAAAATAAATATTCAAATCGGTTCACAAAATACCAAGAAATTGGGTAATAGGTGCATTAAAATACTGAAATGAAACATGGTTGCATCCGGTTATAAACGGATATAAAATTTAGTTGTACATGCAATAATGTAATACTCTTGAGTACTTGACTCATGAGGGCTGGTTGACCTTAAACTACCCGTTACTTTAACGACGTGTATCTCACACACGTGTCTCGCTCCTTATATGTATATGTTTAAACGATAGTACGCGTGATATATAAAAAAATAATGTAATAACAGATTTTCTTTTACTTTACTATAGAGTAATATTACTTGGCAACAATGATGAAATATTTATAATTGGTTTATTTATCTTCTCGGCTTATAAGAGTACAATGTAAATATCCTTCAATCTTTAAAAGGAAAAAATATCTAAAAAACATAAAGATATACTGAATAAAATATTTTAGAATTATGTAAAAAATACTTTTTTAAATGTGGCTCCGACACCAACATTTAAAATCCGTTGGATTTTAAATAATAAATAAGTATACTTATTATATATAAAAATATGAATATTTTTTTACCTTATGAAAATTATTATATCTTATAGATTCCAGCTTTGTTTAAGACTACGCATATATAGGTAGAAATCTCAGTTTTAGTTTATTTGTAAATTAAAAATATAATATTTTTTTTTATATATAACACTATATTATATATTTTTAAACTGTTATCGCTTAGTATAATAATTTTAAACATTCATTAAAATTTTCACGCTGCTTGTATCAAATATATCAAAAAGTTTGCAGCTAAAAAGTGATAAGTGCTAGAATAAAATTTTCGACTTTATTGTATCATATCTAATAAAATGAGTATGCGCAATAGACGAGAGGGTTAATGTTTTCATATTTTGACTAGACTATTATATTACTGCGTGAGGGATGCTAGTATCAAAAAAAACAAGATAATATCCAAGTTTCTAGTTAGACCTAGCAGCTATGCAATAAAAATGATTCACACAAATTCGTATAGTAGAACCAAAAACGTGGTTATAGATACAAATAGACTGATAAAACTTTTAAATATCACATATTAAAATTTTAAATACTAAAAATGAATATTTTTCTGATCTACCGATATATAAGAACTGAATATTATTATTATCGCTCTACCTTATTTGGCACACATCGGGATGTGCCTTAACGACAGTAAGTTCGCAAGAGCCGGTTCCGTCGTATGTAGACGGGTAACCGGAGTTAACGAAATATGTTCCATTTTCTAATGTACTACTGCCACAAGATATCATAACTGAAACAACAAATCATTTTATTATCACAATTGTATTTGTGAAGTCAGTTGAAGTAATTAAAATTAAATCTATAGTTATTTGTTTGGTTAATTATTATATTAGTTCCTTGGGAAGAACACACACACAGACACATCTTCACGCTCTATCCCTAGCAGGGTAGTCAGAGAGAACGGAGAGCCAAACGCTGCGGTCCCTGCATACCTCTTTCGTCTCGTCCACTGTCATTAGCCTCTTCATACATACTCTCATTTTTACGTGACGTTCCTCCAGTATTTTCGATACTGTGTTTTCGAAAATCAACCGAATAACTACAAAACAAATAGCTAGGAAAGAAGATTTGCCATTTTTATCTTAGTAAGATGAATTGTAATAAGTTATTGTAGATGAATTATTATTATTATTGATCTGTGGCAATATCTAAAATATAATATAAAAAATGTTATATACCACCAAACCTAATTTGGAATTGTATGAATACATAAAGGTATGTAATATGTATGTTTTTAGAAATATATATATTCTACTAGCCTCACGGTTATGTATTTATATATATATATATATATATATATATATATATATATATATATATATATATATATATATATATATATATATATATATATATATATATATATATATATATATATATATATATATATATATATATATATATATATATATATATATATATATATATATATATATATATATATATATATATATATATATATATATATCCATGAGGCTAGTAATACCATTCTTTCTATAATATTTAATTAATATATAAACCATAAACCATGTAAACATAATACGTACATATACAGCATAATCCAAATCCATTAGCACAATATCCATTTGCAGAGCCTCCCCGGGAGGAGCACTCGCGTGCGGTCATGCAGGTGCCGTTGTCCCCTGACGCCCCAGTGCAAGCCCCGTTTGGAAACGTCACGACAGTGAATAATGACAGAACTGTGAAATGAACACTTTAATTAACAGTATGTTACTTTGTTACTTTATTTTATACAAGCGCGTGTCTTATATTTTTTCTCTTTTATCTTTGTCGCCGTGAGCTCAAAATAAAATTTTATTTTTGCTTATAGCACGACGTACACTATATTTATACATATATGAACAAAATCGATTAAATTAGCTTCACGTTTTATCCTGCTTGTAGTAGGGTACGCAGAGAGAACCGCAAGAATCATAAGAACCTAGTGTTAGCAATAGAACTGCTGCTGCACTGCCCGAGTGGTTGAATACATAAACGCTAAATGTTATTATTATTATTATTATTTGTCTTCACGCTTTACCCTGCACATAGAAGGGTAGGAAGGAACTACAGGAACCGTAGGAACCTAGTATTAAGACACTTCGTTTCCTGCTTTCCGCCGTTTCGATGCATTGCATGGTGGAGCTCAACGCCGCCCTTTTACCTAGTTGCCAGAGCGAAGAAAATGGAAATGAGAAGCTCTAACTTTTCCGAGTGGGAATCGAACCTACAAACTGTCGGATTTATAGGCAGAGGTTACATCTCTGTGCCACAATGGTCCTCATGTTCTAATGTGATGTAATTAAATTATAAGAATAATTTTTGTATAATTTCAGTACAGTCGTTTTGAAGATGATATATCTGTTGAACGAATGAGCGCTTGTACTACAAAACTTAATTTACTCTTTGTTGGAATAATATATGGAATAAGTTTTATAGCAAATTTAATATTTATATTATTCTTCAAAGCACAAATATAAATTCGCATAGTTGCTTTTACTGTTGTAACAGTTGTGAAATTGAGCTGCTAAAAATTAAACATAGCGAACTTTTATATACTTAATGCTTCGCTCGCATTAAAAAGAAGAAATAAATATAATTTACATTGTATACAAATTATATAAAATTTTGTATTATTTAATACTTTATATGTAGTTTCTTATATATATAAAATTATATTTATAGATACTTATGTAAATATCTCAAATTAAATTATACTTACACCTACTTTCTTTCTGCACTGGTGGCCAAAACCGCGCCTCAGCCATTTGCTGATCTGAATATCTGTTCCGTAAATTTTGATTTCTGATCCATTTCGGAAAAGAAATTCCACTTAAAAGGCCTCTACTATTAACATTTTTTGTTTGTATATGGCTAACGTTGTTTGACTCACAAAAATTTAAAAGACCGATACATAATAAAATACTTTTCCTTGTCATTATTTGTTTCTAATATATTCTTTGTGGTTATAGTTCTAAAATACGTTTGAAATGTTTAACACACATTACTTTAAATATATAACAAGTTCGACTAGGAAGGGGAACAATGGTGTTAAATTTCTCCCATTATTACATACGAGGACAATACTCACTTGATGATGATTTCTTTGCTGGATGTTTATTGCACGCATGCAGAGTCAGCAGCACGGAACATAAACTTTTATTACCTAAATATTATAATAATGTGTCGGATATATGAAAGCTGAAATTATGTACAAACGCATTATTCGTATAAAATAAATTGTGTACAGGTACATGTATTTGTGTCATTCATGTGTGTACTGGAACATTTACTTTTAATATGAATCTGGTGATAATTTTTTAGTTTTTGGTAGAGTTTAATGTTTTATATAATAAAATATCAATTGGTTAATATATTTGTTAATATATTTAACTAGTACATGTTAATATTGTTTTAAACTGAGTTATAATTTATAAATATTATCTTTTATTATTAAAACTACTTACGGTACACTATTGATAATTTATGTAATTTGAATATCTATTACTGAAGTATAATTCTGTCGAGTTCATAGTCAAGTCATATTAATTATATAATTAATATGACTGCTAACTATATAGTTAGCAGTCTATTGTAAAAAGAGGGTAGTCTAATGTGACATAGACTCCAAAAGCGATAAATTCATGTCCATATTGGAAGATTACCATTCTAAAATACTGTTATTAAGTGATTTATATCATTTACTGCAGTTACGTAGAGACTTCGTCTGTATACTCTCGAAAAATATCAAATTATGTGTGCTTCCATGTTTTTATTTACTAAATTAAAATTAACCACCTTTTGTATTTCTGTAATGTATCAATTTATAAAAAATTCTCCACATCATAAGCTATGCAAAGGAAATAAGTTTTATAAGTTACCTACTTTTTGCCTATTTAAATATATGATAGACATAGAACCCAAACCCAATAACAACTGATCTCAAAAATTTGTAAAGAACACCGACGTCACTGTTCACATTCCATTGATTGTTTTCATTATTATTATTATTTGTTTTTAATAAATACACTAATTTTAAAATTATATAATTTTTATTCTGAACGTCTTAATATCAAGTTCATCTATGTCAATAGTGCAGACGATATCATACGAAAGAGAAATCAGTTTCAATTTATAGAGTAATAGGATATTAATGACCAAAAATTGTATTATCGTTTTCAAGTAGTCATTTTGGGCTGATATCCAAAATTGTTAACAAAATTGTTAATTGTTATACTTGTGAAAAATATGTCGACTAAAGAATCCATAATATTAGTAAGATCCGTTATACTAGTATTTGAAAGAGATAAAAAGAGGAGAGAATGCAAGATTCTTGTGAAATGTGAAAAGAGAATGAAGTAGCATGGTAAGTAGAGATGAGTAGAGTAGTAGAGTATGAAAAAAATGCTGAAAGGCATATTGCTGCCGATAAAAGAATAAACGATGACTTTGTTGCATGTTTGAGACAATAGGACGTTAGTCTAGCCTTAGCTGCATGTTTGGCTGTACACAATGCAGTTCTAATGCAGACGCTGTTATATGACATTATATAACACATGGGTATTTCAAAAGAAGAATGAGAGAAAATTTCATGCTGTGGACATATGATTTCTTTAGAGGATATTGGAAGTTTTTTGACTGACTAAATCTGTAACGAACCCAGAGTGGTGGGTACCAGCGATTATGTCACACTAAAAATGGAGAGAAATGTGCTCACATAGTTTCCACATATTGAGAGAGTGTGTGATGAGATACCATTCTGGTAAAAGAGATAAGATTCATCAAACAATAGTAAGTAAGAGAGGAAAGAGAAGATTTCCGTTCACTGTCGAATATCCAGCATTGAATATACGTTAGGAAGGTCACGTAAATAGCACTAGAACCTCCGGAGATCATATGTGGAAAGATTAACGATCCGTGCACGAGGTTAAAGAGGGACGTGCAAAGACAGAAACGTTTGGCGTCCTGTTCTCTATGATTATCCAACAATGGATAAAAAATAAAGTTATGTATGTATATTGTATTAGTTATCCATAAGTCTTAATAACTATAAATATTTTTACAATTACAAGTGAAGTTAATAAAATTTTCAAAGTAGTGAGCTTAAAAGTTATAAATATTGTGTTATCATACTTAGATAATATGTAGAAAGTTACACATACTGTTTATAGATAGTATACAATATTTATCTCTTTCCTTATAAAAGAAGGGAGATATGGCTTCTTATAACGACATAGTTTATCGCATGAGTATAGGCACTTGGTGTGATCTCATTAATACAAGTGGAGGTCTTTGCCCTGTCATAGAAAATTAACAAGCTTTCACTTTATCAGAGCTGAGAATTACGTGGAAAAATTTATGAGAATAATTTTGTTGACATTCACTGTCATCTGCTCGCGGTGTGTTTGAGCATTTTTAAATGTCTTAAATATTTTTTGCATTATAATTTTTGTTAAGAGTTTTGCTTGTATTGAAAAAAGCCAATTAAGCATATATTTTACTTGTAATAAATTACCCACATTTCTATTTTGAAAATTGATATACTGTCGTTTTGTTTTTGTCCTAATTTAAAATAAAAGAGTTATTCAATAAAAAGAATAAATGAATATACAATCATATATTTTTTTAAATGAAAATATAATAAAATATATTCATTAAAATTAAAATTTCTTTTGTTTATCCTAAAAATTAAATGAAGTATAAGTAAATATTTTGGGAAATTTTGCGTGCTTAAAGTTTATTTGTTTATTAATACCAAGAAAATAACACTTAACTTTAGATGTTCTGACTTTAGGACGCGTGAAAAAACTTCTTTTGTACAACTCACTTGTATAATTCGCCCACAAAAACCACGCAAGTGTTGCTGGATTCTGGACTTAGTCAGTGTAGTATTGTGGTTGAAATTGCATTTTGTTCAAATTGCATTGCATCTAAGTTTGTCAAATTTAGGGCATCATACAAGGCTAAATTATATTGGCAATGACTATAGGCATGACAATGCTAAAGCTCACCGCTCACGTCGCGGTTGTCGTACGGAACTATCTAACCGAAATTGGTATATCCGTAATGGACAGCCAGATACAATTTTGGGTTTATTAATAAAATAGCATATATATTAATTTGTTTAAATACAAACAATGTATGAAGGCAAATTAAGCATTAGAAACGAAAATTTATTTTGTCGAGGAATAATCTGACTAACAATGCGATGGTTAAGTGCAGCGTTGACTTACAGTAGTCAACATACTAAACCTCTAATATAATACTGTCCCTTTTGATTAGATTGTTTAAACCACATAAAATTTATGGTAGCATGAAAATAAAGAACACTTATGACATCAAAACATTTATTTAACATCAAATAACATAATACATAGTACACACACATTTAGATAGTGACTAGAATTTGTAAATAACCAAACTAATTTCACTTTTTAATTAAAAATAACTTTTCTCAAGTGCAATTGTATTAATATTATCATAAATCGGTTCAAATATAATTTCTAATCGAATAACAATAATTTTGATATTCTAATTTTATGAGCTTGTGAAGCGGTCCGGTCGCGAAACTTCACAAAACTGCGAATGCAAAGTTTATAAATAATCTACTAAATTAATTTATATGCCCTGGTTTTAATTTTATTTAATTTTTATTTCGATAAAAAGGGTCGTGAAACTATGATATGAAATTTTAAAAAGATGTTGTTTCTTATTTTATCTATTTAACACTTCGTCTGGGAACATGTTTTATCTATATAATTATTTATGTATGTATTTGTCCTTTTAGGATTATGAATCAATCATACACCAATTTCTACATATAAAGTGTAAATTATTCTAGATATAAAGTATACAGTTAAAATTGATTTAAAATTACACCTGTATTTTTATATGAAAATTGTAACTTTTCATTAATTAATTCATATCATTCTAAGCTACAAATTTGGCCATTTTTTTAAATTGGCATTTACCATGTACATACTAATGGTGTCCCTGTTACTTATAAAAATTGTAATGTAAAATGTGTCAACATTTATTATAGTGACGTAAACATTGAAATATATATATATATATATATATATATATATATATATATATATATATATATATATATATATATATATATATTTATATATATATATATATATATATATATATATATATATATATATATATATATATATATATATATATATATATATATATATATATATATATATATATATATATATATATATATATATATATATATATATATATATATATATATATATATATATATATATATATATATATATATATATATATATATATTATCTAGAATTTGTGCATTATACAGCGGCTTTTTTAATACCACTATTTAAATGTATACCTTATATAAATTATTTAACTAATAATATATCTAATACATATTCCATAAAATATACTATATCACTAAATCTAAAAGATAGAAATATTTTAAATTATCTACTGAATCGGATGCAATTTTAGTTTTATCGTTTTTGCAAGCGATTTTTGACAATTATCAACATACTGATAATGGAAAAATCACTAAACTTTGTTCAGTAAGTTTAGAGTTACATTTTTAAACTAATTTTATAAAGTATCAAAAATCTTAACATATTTTTTTAAATATTTATTACTCTAGGAACAAAGTTCACTTATATTTCGGTTTATGGACTATATACTGACCTTATATACTCGTAGTTTAAATATAAATATGGTTACACTACAAAAGTAAAGCAATAAAAGTAGGGTAAATTTATAAGATATAAGAAAAACAAAGTCAAAAATATCTCAAGTAGACCGCAGTATCCACACAAATGTTGTCTACATATATGTGCGGTAGCTGAGCTTTCGTGCATTTCACATTAGCTGTGACTTAAAATTATTTTAATATACAATTGAAAACATGAGTGGCGTCCACATATATTGAACTTCGAATAGGTAGTATCCAAACACAAAGATCTATAACTACATATAAAGATCTAATAATATTTATAGCTAATTGTGGTAACATGTAAAAAAATAATTTAAGTATCTTTTATGGTTTCTGCTACATTCCATTCCATTTCAGCCAAAAAACTTATTTTGATATATCTTTTGCACTTAATAATAAAGTTTAGTTCTTGTTTCGTTCATTTGTTTTTATCTCCCAGTTATTTATCCACTCATGATTTCAATTAAATTCCTTAATAATATGAATTAGACTAATTTGGACAATTATTTCCCTTTTTTACCACTATCTGTTTTGTGCGCTATACAGCGGCGGCTTTATTACAAGGTAACTATAGCTAATTAGTAAAGTAACGTGAAGCATTTTTAACTAATTAACTAATCCAAAATGTAATTGTAATAATAGGATGAATATGTATTTACTCGTATTAGGATGGAAACATATCTGAAAAGAATTTTAAATTTTGTGCGATTTTATTTTCAAAAAAAGCACATAAAAGCACTTATCATTAAATTACAAACACTTATGTTTAAATTTACTTAATAGAATATATTTATATATATATATATATATATATATATATATATATATATATATATATATATATATATATATATATATATATATATATATATATATATATATATATATATATATATATATATATATATATATATATATATATATATATATATATATATATATATATATATATATATATATATATATATATATATATATATATATATATATATATATATATATATATATATATATATATATATATATATATATATATATATATATATATATCCATATATTTTTGTCGTTTTTATCTACTATTATTATTAAGCATGAAATTATCTATACTTTCGTGTTTTAACCGACAGTAGTTTATAAATATTACTTATATTATTACAGACCTGCATTTTAGACAATTTTATAAATATTTCGCTCCAAAAATACATTTCATTTTTCGAAGGCACACCCCTGTCATACTTGAAATTAAGTTAGTAGCCGTTTCAAGTAGCTACATATATTGTTGATGTCATATATACCCTTTCTTGTACACAATAGACCATCTTCTCTTACTTACAATTACTTTAATCCTATAGATATAATGTATAAACAAAAAAAGCAATTTTAACTTAAAATTAAAATACGACGTTACAATATTTAGTTTTGGTTAAATTCGACTAGAATTCTATTCAAATAAACACTGAATAATATTAAGTACTAATTTCGAATGAAACTTAAACGTATGGTACGTTTACTTTTCGTTCGTATGCGTTCGTTTTTAAATTAATATTTACTTAAGCTATCATCTTAAAGGGGATCAAAATATGTATTAAATATTTAAAAAAGTTGGGCTTTTTGAAAGTTTGGACTTAACACGACCGTCCGTCCGTAATCTAACCGCCTTTATTAAAGGAATATGCCGAGCGTAGTTTGTTACGAATTCGTGGTGAGCTCCAGCGTGGTACTACGCGAGTCTCTGAAGGGGACACTCCCTCGTCTACGTCATCCGCTTCCGTTTTGATCTCCATTTTCTTTAAAGTGAAATATAATTAACTGGTCAAATATTCTTATGCACTTAAACAAATTGTACCAGAAGAAATGTGTTGTATTTAAACGTTATAATTAACTTATAAGAACTTGTTCTTATAAGTTAATAACCGCTAGTCAAAAAAATACCAATTCCATTTTGTATAGAAAATGATGCATACAGCATGTGTCGCTATAATTTGACTTTGACCAAAATTATTTTTAATGTTTGATTTAATTTTATATAAATTAAATTTTATGTTAAATAGTCCATGAAAACTTATTTTGTAAAACTACACATGTTTTTGATGATTTTTAAAGTGTTAATCCACACTGAGGATAGAAAAAATACTTAAAGAAAACATATAAAAATTTAGCGAGTGAATTATTAAACGTGTCAGTGTATGTATTTGATCAATTGTCTGTGACATTTCCCGCTGCGTTCAAATTTTTATATGTTTTCTTTAAGTAACTACACATGTTGTGTGTCAATTTATCTACGAAATGTAGATAAACTTATAATTTGAGAAAATGAACTCTATCTAAACTGAACACTACCTTAGAAATGATAATTGCAAATATGTAGACAAGCAAACAAGGGAAACATTTTTTTAAATTATTATTATTATATTTAAATATATTTTTATATTTAAAACGTTTTTCCTAATTCACCACGCCACCACATGATTATATTTTTTTGATTAGTTAGCTTCCACAGCTACTACATGTCGATATTTTTTTACCTTCACGTTATCCCGCTCATAGTAGAGTAGGCAGAGCTATAAGCAGCACTTGTTGTCAGAGTGAAGAAAATGAAAATATCGTGATTGAAATGTGAAATCCATCCTACTCGAGAGGGAATCGTATACACAAACCATGACACCATGACGGTACTCATATTATTCGTTGTTATTAAGATAGAAAATAAAATATATAAAATAAATATATTTAGGATTACCAATCATATATGTGTATATGATTGGTTGCACGTGTTTTACCTGAATTATTAAACGTGTCAGTGTATGTATCTGATCAATTGTCTGTGACATTTCCCGTATACGTCTTTTATTTTTTTCAAGTTCAGCCGATATATAGTCATCGTTACTTTCCAATACTAGGTCCAGTCCTACAGCTGAAAAAATAAGACTTATTTAAAAAATATTTTACTAAACTACGAGTAAGTCATTGTGATAGTTGCGATATTATACACTATATGCAAAGATAACGAGTTTAAGTTTTTGTATTAACTTTGCTTATATTTACAATACGACAAACAAAATAATTTTTTTTTAAGAAGAGGAAATATTAGTGAAGAAATGAACTTTTGTAAAATTAAAACTACTTTACAATTATAAGTGACATAAAATTTAATAAGAATAAGAAGGGTGGGTTCAAAGTTGGCTAAAATTAAATAATATAAATATATTTAAAAAAAATGTCGTTGGATTAAGATTTTTAAACATAATATAACACAATTTGATATTTATGAAATTAATAATTTTATAACGAACCGTCATCAGTGAAAGGATTGCAAAACCATTTGCGCAAGATGAGATCAAGAAAGCCGAGTTTGCATTTTTTATTGTTCGGATATTCAATCAGTTCATTTTTATCCACCCTTTCCAAGCAAATAGTTGGTAATTTTCTTTCTAATTCAGTGTGCAAGACCACCTGGAAAATATAACATTATTACTTAAAAATATTATCACTACAACAAAGTACATATTAAAAACAGTTTTCAACAGCGGGGTGACTGATCCCCGAGATCCCCGAAAAGTTTTAGTGCATAATAAGTTTTGTTTTATGCAAATTAACGATGATATTAGTTCAAAGTGTCGAAAAAAATATTAAGTTTTTAAATAATATAAGCTTAAAATGAGTTCTTACTAAAAGTTTTTGGGTTTTAACAAAATGTTATAGCGGTGTTGCACTTCGTTAATGGCCGTAGTCTTCTAAGTATAAGTCGCAAAAGCAATTTATTGCATTAACAAATTACTATAAAATTGTTTGATAAAATGTCAAAACAAACGCGGGCTTAACTCAGTGGGCTAGAGCTGGTCGCTAGTACAAATGTAAAATAATATCAAAAAGTATTCAAAAACAATAACAATATTCTTCAGTTATCTTAAGTGTTATTTACAACGCGCTCTGTATATAAACTATAAGCTTAAACGAAAAGTTCTTACCTGCATAGCGAGGCGCTTCAGTTGAGCGTTGCGTCTCACACTCTCGATATCTCCAACCGCCAAACCAATAAGCAAATTCATTAGAAGTATCGGCATTAGAACCATAAATAGACCAAGAATTAAAAATGTCGGAATGGGATAAAGCATGAGGGTATCAGTTCCATATTTGTAATAAGGCTGTACGTAAGTTCCAACAAAATCAATTTCGCCAAGCATCATTGCAAACGTTCTCATCAAGGACATCGGTACGCTACTGAAAGACAGGTGGTGACCCTGTAAAAAAGATATGATGGAATTGTCGTTTCCTGACATACTGATACATAAACAATATTTATAAATTTACAAAATGAATTCGCTGACAATCTGCTGCAATATTTCGCTAAGCTTAGACTTGAAAATAAATATGGCGATAAGATTTATAAAAAAAATTCATGACGTCATGAACGCACAGCTGCTTTTCAATTTAATATAGAATCACTGAAAAAATATTCGTAATTATAAAGAAAAAAACGCTATAGTGTTTATATAAATCCATAAACATATTTAAAGTTTTACCTGAAACAAAATCGATAATGCTGTCTTGCTCAAAATAGCACCGCAATAGTAAATAATTTGCAAGTTATATGTACGTGCTTAAATAACATAAACGATTTAAGATTTTAAGTAAATTTGAATGAAATTAAAAATTTGAACAAGTCACATTTTGTTATTTACCCGATCATTCATAAAAAATACTACTTGGTCATCACCCACATTCGAAAGTAGCACGAAGAAGGACAATCCGAAAGCAATAATTAGTATAGAGAACACCATCAGCACTTTAATAAGAGTTTGCAAGATCTCCAAGAACATCACTACGTAGATTCCAACTTGATCAAATCGCTGTAGTAATAATAACAACTCAAACCAAGACAAGAACACAGTTATTGAAGCGGCCGAGTGCTGAAACATAACATTAACAAAATTATTTTCAAATATAAATCTTTATAGATATTATTCAATTAGACTTTCAATTTGATTCTACAAGACACAACAAACCTGAATATTTCCATAGATAGGATACACTGACGGAAGAACCATTAAAACGGAGCTTATATACAGCATCCATGACATGTAATTCGAAGGATCTACTATGTAATGCCACTTTTGTTCTTTAATATTACATATTTCTCGTATCAAGCACATGAAATTGTAGAACAAGATGGCTCCAGTACTTATATAAATCGCAATCACACTTTCGTAATCTGGCGAGTAAAAAATCAATTATAAATTTAATATTTCATTTAAAAAGTAATAGTAATAAGACGATACGTACTCTTATATTGTTCAGTATAAGATTGGTTGACTACTTGTTTCTCTCGAAAATCTTTCACATTGGTATTGACGTTTGGTAACATTAGAAAGTACGTGTATACAGTAACAAATGTCAGAAATATACAGTACAACAATAGTTTAGCCAGATGAAAATATTTTCCATACGAATTCCACTTCATCTGTAAATATTTTTGACTCAGTGGATGGGCCAGTAGTTCAACACGGCCATGAGCTACCATTGCCTATAAAAATAAGACGTTTTTATATTTATTTATAAAACTTATAAGTCAATATTGTATATTATTTTATAATGTTAGTAATTATAAAAGAACACAGTCTTTTGTTATAAGGTGAATAACATGCTAAGGTGGTGATGTGAATGTACATTTGCAGGGTGTCTAATGTATATAGCTTGTTACGTGATTTTAAAATGTATATTAATTTTAAGTGCGTTTGCAACACGGTGTTTGTGTACAAGAAATAAATTGTGCCAAGCATCTCAGTGCTGTGGTGATGAGTCACCACTCACTCACGTTGATCACACTCAACGGTTCTGGACGATATTTTGGGTCGTTCAGCGCCTGTCTCAGCGCTTCAATCTCAGACTTCGAATATTCGTAGTATTTGAATGAATATTTAATCTGCGCATCAAAATTACAACTCATTATTTTAGTGTCTATTCGAAACTTACATTCAATGCGGGCAACGGTATTTTCGGTGATTTGCTCTCTGGAATTTTGACACCATCTTCATCTACTTTTGGTTGAGGGCATAGAGCATCGAAGTTGTATTTTATCTAAATATTATAATAAAAATAATTTTATACATGTTTTCTGCTGACTAAAATGTAGAGTGTATAGTAATTACTTTAGTACCCATTACTTTAAGTAATATATAAACGTGTATACATATACTTACATAGAAGCTCTTTGAATCTTTCTTGCAATTAGCTTTGGTGATGCACTTGTCTTGTACCGCCTCGAACACTCTGGGCATATAAGCAATGAGAGCAAGTGTGACGCAAGGATGGCGGTCGGATCGTAGGGCCATTACTTCTTTTGCTCTACATATAGAAAAATAAAAAATATATTTAAAAGTATTTATGATGTTACTGTATTTTGATCTTGCATGAGATTCCAAAATACATATTTGAAATACATATTATATTTATATAGTAGAAGATATTTTGAGGTCATTACAGCGTAGTTGGACAACACGTTTGACTAAAAAAGGTAGTGAAGGTAGTTGATATCTATTCGTGGTAATAATATGTTTTAATTATTCATAGCATTTATCTATTAGGAAAAAATCTTAAATTAAATAAAAATAAAGAAAAGTGTGTTTTTTTACCTTTGCTCGTGAGTGACCATAGCTAACGCAGCCTCAGGAAATTTGTAGTAAATGGCGTAGTCTATAGCACTCATATCTAAGTTATTATAGCACAACCGACAACCCATAGACAGCAGGAGTGCTATTGAATTCGGCTTATTTTCCATTGTAGCCAAATGTAGAGGTGTATTCTAAACAATAGACAGTTGAAATTATTTTAACTAAAGTGTCCAAATTGTAGTTCATATTTACTAAACATCAGAATAAAAACAGGTTCGTGGATATATTCACAAAAGCATTTTATATTTACAATTACGAATTACGAAATTACGAATTTAGAAGAGTTTCTCCTAATAAATAGGTACAGTTTGTATTTTATAAAAACAATAACAGTAAAATAACGATACATACTCCATCTTTGTCGGATTGATCTAGTAAATGAGAATGAACTGAGTGCAACAGTTCTATAGTTTGTGTATATCCACTCATTGCAGCGAGATGCAGGGGATTGCGTCCATTATGGTCTCTATGCAACAGTGCCCCACGGTTGAGGAGAAGTTGGACAACTCTAGTATGTCCTTCGCGAGAAGCTATATGTAACGGCGTCAACCCTTCTCCATCACTTTCGTTTATAATGAAAGTGCCTTTATCAGAGTCCAGCAACTGGCAGGCGGTGTGATATCGCCCAAATCTAGTAAAAAAATAATCCAAAGCTTTATTTTTCAAAGTATAAAATGAAACGTGTTTTTTTACTTAGAGAAAAACATAAAAAAATATGAAAATTAATGCCTTTTTTAGTATTTTTTTACAGAGTATATAAAAAAATATTAAACCTTAATTTAAAAAAAAAATAATTAAATTCTTCAAGAAATTAGAACATATTTTTAAGAAATTTTATTTTATTTTAATTACGAATTTGACTACATCCTGGTTAGATATATTAAACATATACATTAAAATAAGTTACCTGGCCGCAAAATGTAGTGGACTTTCGTTGTTATTATTTTTTAAATTTATACTAGCACCGAGCTGTATAAGATTTTGCAAAGATCGTATATGCCCTTCACGACTGGCGTAATGTAGAGGTGAACATCCGGTGTTGTCTTTTTCATTGAGAAGCTTAACTAGACTCCTTTCGCAGCGGTTCTGAAATTAGCAAATAAATAACAAATTAAAAAGTAAATACAATACCAAAATGTTTTTAGTTACAAATATTTTTAATACTTAGCTCTAATTAACTAATGTAAGTTATATATGTAGGTATATTTTTTGTAATTGATAATCCTTAAACAAACTGAGTCGAGAATTCGTAATTAAAAATTACCATCAGCTATACATTAATTTGCGCACTTAATTTATTGATCATATAAATATCGATAATCATACAGATTCTACATAATGAGTATTTTAAAATAAATTTCAACTCTATAATAGCTCATAAATTAATAATCGGGATATTATGGGACATCAGATAGACTTTTTATGATGATATTTCAGTGTAACCTCGTCTACCAATTAGTATTGGATAAAATTGTATTTATAACTTTAGTAAATGTCCACGACTTCATTAGCGAGGATTTTACGATTCTTGCCAACCAACTTCTTTATTTATACAGTTTGGCTGGATATCGTGAATCTTCATTAGATATAACAAATCTTAGATGGTCATGACGTGCAATAATTATTACTAAAGAACCGAATTCTTACCTTACCTTACCGAATTCTTATATAAAATGTACTAACACAATTTTTGAACTATTTCATTGTTATTATAACTAAATGAAACTATGCGTAAAGAAATATAAAGATGATAAAAACTATTAAAAATCTTTTTTAGCTTCACACTTTTATCCCGCACATGGCTGACATTCAGACATTCCGCTGCTTAGTCCTCCGTCCCCGCTTTGCACTATTTTCGAAGTATTGCGTGTTGAGTGGCGGAACTCAACGCCGCGCTTTGCCTAGTTTTCAGAGCGAAGAAAATGGAAATAGAAAAATCCATTTACCCCGAGTAGGAATCGAACCCACAAACCGTTGTGCTTTCAGGCAATTATTCATATTTATACTATAAATATCATACTACGTACACATACTAACAAAAAGTACTAAAATAAAATTTGTTTTAGATTAATTTCATAAGAAAGCCCATTCTTGTAAAACTGTCGTCCCTGATAACTTATGAACAACTCTTCAATAATCTCATTACAAAATTTCTTTTGTGATAGATAGGGAATTGATATCATTAAATCATAGTAAAAAATGAACGGTTTATAAAATTAAGCAAATTAAATGTAAGTTAACATAAGTACGTACGTACGTACTACGTACGTGAAATTTATAAACAGAATCGAATAAACTTCAGAAGATTTAAAAACAGAAGTTTTTTTTAATTTATAAGAATTAAGCAATAGGTAGTGTAAGTGTAAGTAAGAATATGAAAAAATTAAAAAAGTGGGGACGAAGAAAGCAGGAACTAAGCAACGGAGTGTCTTAACACTAGGTTCATATGGTTCCTGCTGTTCCCCCTGCCTACCCTGCAATATGCGGGATAAAGCTTAAAGCTAAAAAGAAAATTAAAATGAGAATTCTTACTTTGCAAGTAGCTGCAAAGTCCTCCAAACGTCCTCCATTCATCACTACTAGATGAAGAACATTTCGCAAGTTAATATCTTTAAGCTCTACATCAGCACCCAATGTTATCTGTAAACGTTAAATCATATTTGTTTAATATAATTAAAACAGTATGAAAAGTAAGTAGTTTTATTTATATATGTACCAGTTTGTGAACGGTTCTCCATCCAGCCCTCGAAGCCGCTAGCAGTAGCGGTGAGCGTCGTTCTTTATCCAAAGGGTTTATGTCGGATCCCTCAGAGATTAAATAGCTAACTATATCTGGATGGTCAAACATAGCAGCGCAATGTAAAGGAGTCATGCGTTGTACGTCACAAGATGTGAGACATGCCTGTTTTTCCGCTGGTTGCATCGTAAACATTAATGTCACTATCTCCAGAGCACCCTAAAAATATTTGTCACATCTTATAATAGAAGTTTTTATAGTTGGAAATATTTTAGGCACAACTTTTTGTTAAATACAAACAACAGCTCCATAACAATATTTTATTCAGAAAAATGTAGGTACTCGTATATTATAAAGTGGTTTAGTAGAACTTAACAATTAATAATTTAAGAATAATAACAAATTATAAACCTGTGCACACGCAAGATGAACCGGAGTGGACAGATCATGTTGCTGCGTCGATATCTTCGCACCGGACCTGAGACACAGCTCTACGGCTCTTATGTCGCCGCCGTGAACAGCTGAGTGGAGAGGTACATTTCCCTCGTTGTCATATAAGGAAATCATATGTTCACGAGTGCAACCTTTAGATTCTCCCCATTGAAGAAAGATTTCCATTGTTCTTGACGAAGCGTTCTTTGCCGCTTCGTGAATTGGATAGTATCCGTTATTACATGGGCGCTTGCATTGAGCTCCCATATCCGTTATCTTAGGAAGTAAACAAAATTATAATTATAAAAACTTATAGTAAATTAAATTATACAATCAAAATAATTTGATTGAGATTTTACTTTTATATATACAAAAATCTATTTAAATTATCATATTATCTATTCAAATTAAACATGCAACGAATGTCAGTGCTTACCAAGATTCTGGCGCAAATGTCATGATCATGGATAGCGGCGCAGTGCAACGCTGTCCGGCCATGCTCTCCTCCAAGATCCACATTAAATTGAGTTCTATATCTTGCAAATACTTCAAGTACGGAAACCTAATGACAATAATAAAGCGTAAGAGTGTAAGTGCAATTACAAAAAAATACGTAATTATTTTAAATATTTGAATTACCTTGTTGAGTTCTGTAGCCAGATGGATGGGTGCTTGTGATTTTTCATTTAATACACTTGTATTGACTTTCCTAATAAACAGAATATGTTAAGATCTAATTTAGGTAATATAATAAACACAAATCTACCAATTTTCAGCTTTTAAATAACCTTAAGCATATTCTTACTATATTTTAAAATATTATAAGATTTGCATATTTGAATTCAGTTACAACTAACAAGTTGCTGCACATTATTGTGCTTATGTCAACATCACGACGTATTTACGACAAGGAATTTAACTTTAGGCGGAATTCACCATCACCCTTTGTCCTCCTACGCGAGGAAATTAAAAATAATTTATTCATCTGAATGATGATTAACTTAGAACCTAAAATAGCAGCATTGCCATCAATACTGACGGTGTAACTCATTGTTGATAACATCATTATTTGTTAAATTTTGCGCAAAATCTCTTTTAATTATATGAATAGTTAAAAAAATATATATAATTATTTAAAAGATAGTTAAATAATAATAACATAGGTAATAATGAAAACTTACTGCTGTAACAGAAACTCTATTGCTCTGAGTGATTCATTTTCGACTGCAACATGCAAGGGCGTGTTTCCAGCATTATCGGCTATATTTAGATCTATAAAAAGACAAAGTAAGATGATATATATATATATATATATATATATATATATATATATATATATATATATATATATATATATATATATATATATATATATATATATATATACCAGCATTTTATCCAGAAATAAGATATTTTTTATTAAGAAGCAGAACTCACCGCTGCACTATGCTTGTATATGAATCCAAAAACCTAAACCCATCATATGTAGCAGCGGAGGCAAAAAGGTCTTAATAACAATTCCCTGCTTTCCGCTTAGATCTAAGACAATAGGTGTTGAGCATTTAATGTACCAGATAGGAAAATTAAAATATGTTTTCCTTTAATATTTTTTTTTATTGATATTCAGACGCTGCTCCATTGTCCCATGGTGCATATTAGTAGACTGTGCAAGTAATTTATTATATAAGTGTATTAGTCAATTTGAAGTTAATTGGCTTTAAGGTCATGGTTATCAAATAGATGCATTATCAACAAGTACATAAGGTTGTAGAAGTAACTAACCTTCTAACTAACAACTATTCACCAATTAGCCTAAGTAATGGAATAGTTTACATAAGAGAAACTTTCTAACGAATGCTTAATTTTATTTATTTTGCTATTGGTGTAATTTGAATCTTCATAAGACAATTTGAAAGGTGATTACGTAATTATGTTTCAGTGTAATTGCTCAAATCTTAGTTTTCCACGTGTTAATAGATAATTTATAAACTTAGATATCATAGACTCAACGCAAAAGATTTTATGTACCAGACAACCACACAATGAATATTAAAAATGTTGAGAAATATCTTCTTCCAGTGTAAGCTTTCAGTGGTTGCCTAGGAATGCATTTTCGACGCTAACTTTTGTATATCTACTTATTAATAAGAATTTAAAATTTGGCGCCCTTAGGTCATTATCCAACTCTCACAAAGAAACGGATAGATCAAAATTTTACTTTCTTACTCGATATACATATTATTTGTGTGTTTTTTTTAGTTTCAAGCTTTATCCCGCACTTGGCAGGGTAGATAGAGGGAACTGCAAGAACCGTAGGAACCTAGTGTTAAGACACTCCGTTGTTTAGTCCTCGCTTTCTCCGTCCTCGCTTTCTCCGTTCCTGCTTTCCGCCTTTTTCGAGGCATTGCATGTTAAGTGGCGGAACTCATCGCCGCGCTTTGCCTAGTTGCCAGAGCGAAGAAAATGGCAATAGAAAAATCCATCTTCCCCGAGTGGGAATCGAGTCCTCAAACCGTCACATATGCAGACAGACGCTTCCGCCTCTGCGCCACGCACGACGGTCCTCATTTAAGTGTCTTAAGTTTATATTTCGGTCCCATGCGACATAAGAGAGGTAAGTGGAGTCCTGGTTAACTTTTGAAATACAGTATCGAAGATACTTGAGAAGGGTAAAAACGTTAACGTAAACGAAACTAGATGGGGATCCCCCGGAGATCATTTCACGGGGAAGAAAGAGATATGTAGGGACCACAACGTTTGGCACTCCGTTCTCTCTGACTACCCTGCTAGGGGTAAAGCGTGAAGTAATGTACGTATATATGTATGTATATATTTCAAATGATATTTATAAACTTCAAGTGTGTATTATATAAATATAAATTCAACATATTCAATATGTCTTACAAGACATTTAAGACTGTAATAATTTCTCAATAGAGTCATTTTGTTAAAGATATCAGCTACCAAGAGCGGGCTTTGCATAACTAATGAATAAACGTTTTTCTCTTGCCACCTTACACTGTTTTGCAATTATTCCAGCCAGTACTTATAGATTTACTAAGCAATAAAAATGTATTCAAAATGAGAATACTAGCTAGCTAAATTAAAAAAATATATAAAAATATGACCTGACTGAATAAAAAGAAACTAAAAAGAAAATACAATAACAGCTTCATTTTTTGTCAAGAATGTTATAAAAAATATGATTACAAATATTAATATTTTGTTAAAAGTTATTTCCACTGATCACGTACCAATATAGAACTGATGAATAATATGGTTGCTTAAATTAAATTACAATCTGACTGAGGCCTTCTTGATCAAACAATAATCAGTAAGAACGAGTATACTAACAAGAGTACATCGATTACTTGCTTTTATTCTTACTAAAAAAAACATATCAAAGCTATCCAAAAATATTTTTAAAAATGTCTATTCACCCATATTCCAATTGACTCAATTCATCAATTTTTCCATTTTTCGAGCAGAATATCCTCTTTTTTGTCGCAGTTGGATAAATATACACAGATTATAATATTACAATTCGTTATTAAAATAAATGAAAAATAATATGTACTGAATAAATAAGTCTGACTCCATTAGATTGAAATAATGCCGTTTGAAACGCTGATGACCTAAATACACTGCATCAAAGGGTACTGAGTAAGGTGTCGATAATTACGTTACGTTATCATTTAAATAGTTATTATAAATTATTATAGCTCTTGGTCTTTCACACTCATATTAGTTCATTTTTTATGTCTCTACGCTTTAGGAAAACGAGCCATAGGAACGTCGTGTTAAGACACTTCGTTACTTGTCCCTGCTTTTTCCGTCCCTCTTCTCCGCCTTTTTCGAGGCATTGCTTCTATATTTCAAGGCTCAACGCCGCGCATTGCCTATGCCCAGAGCGAAGAATATGGAAATAGAAAAATCCATCTTCCCCAAGTGAGAATTGAACCCAAAAACAGTCGCGTTTAGTGGTAGACGCCTCCTCCACGACGGTCCTCAATTCGTTTTGTGTTTTTAATAGCTTATATTTTTTAATTTATATTTGAACATCGTTCAAACTAGAAATGGTAGAGTTTAGTAAATTTAAAAACTGAAACTGAACGAGATTCAGTCGTTACATGAAACTTATAGAAATATAATAAATCTATTAAAATAATATTTCCCCAGCATGGTTGACAAGTATTAATGTGAGGGTAAAGGTAAGAAACATTAAACTTACCTCCATTTTGATTTTTTATAAAATGCAGTATATTCACGTTGTCCCGTGCAGCGGCTTGATGTGCAGCAGTGCGGCCTCGCGTATCCCGTACAGATAGCCGCGAAGGCTCTGTCATGTACAAACGTCGGAAATCTTCAACGTTCCCGCTTTCAGCAGCCTAAGCAAATGTAGGGGTTGTTAGAATATTTTAGAAAGTTTAGGGCTTTGTAAAGATATGTTAGAAAATAGTAAGTGGCAAATTTAGTACAATGTGGAACTTCGTTATACATATGTATATATACTAAGAATATAAAATACTTTGATAACTTTTTGGAGCTGATAACTAGACGCTTCCAGCTGGTCTTTGGTTTTAGTTCCTATAATATATCTATCACTGTACTTACAGCAACATATTGCCTGACAAACAAAATATTACATTATAAATAAATAATAATGGATTTCTAATATAGTTAATAATTAAAGATATATAAATAATAAACAAATCATCAATCATCACTCTCATGCATATTTATTGTAGATATGTTCTATTGTAGAATGCAATGCCCTCTGAGCCTTTAT
The DNA here is from genome assembly GCA_037178615.1 of Dione vanillae. NCBI lineage: Eukaryota > Metazoa > Arthropoda > Insecta > Lepidoptera > Nymphalidae > Dione > Dione vanillae. The sequence continues at coordinate 3,670,836 of JAZFAU010000009.1, read as the reverse complement.
GATAATATCTATGTACTTGTATATATATATATATATATATATATATATATATATATATATATATATATATATATATATATATATATATATATATATATATATATACATATATATATATATATATATATATATATATATATATATATATATATATATATATATATATATATATATATATATATATATATATATATATATATATATATATATATATATATATATATATATATATATATATATATATATATATATATATATATATATATATATATATATATATAGTCATTATTTCTTATTATTCACTTGCTCCATAATGAATTTGTACATATGCCTTCAAAGTAAGCTATCAGCAAGATTCCACTCTTACATGATTGAAGATATGAAATAAAAAAAAAACATTCAAATCCGTCGAATATTTCCCAGGGTGCCGTGTACAAAGATAAACGGACAATAAAAATTTAAAAATCATACACTCATACTCTGGACTTATCGCTTTCCAATATTACTTCGAAATAATCAATATAGAGACATTATTTTTTCCTATTTTATTATTGTATATACATATATCATGGATAGACGGAAACTGCAGCGCCAACTCTCTGTACTTTGTGGCTTTCATGCAAGCGTTGCACGCGCACGTTGCACGTGGAACTCAATGCCGCACTCTTTTGCTTTTTACAGTAGGAAATTAGATATGAATTATTGCCTCAATTTGGAAATGGAACTACTACTATCCCGTTTATAGTCAGACACTGTCCGCTGCGAAACGGCGTCCTCGACCTTTTATATTTTAATTTTCCGGTGTGGTCAGATAAAATGGTGATACGTTTCGTCATCCAACACGCAAAGTTTCTATGGAAGTAAATAATGAAAAGGAAATGTCATAATTCTATGTTACAATTGTCGATCTCGGTGTAGATATTACGAGATGCGATTTAGTTATAAAGCACATTACTGTATATTAATATACAATATATTTTTTTCAAATATATAGAGATTTACGTCAAAAATATATAGATAATTTTTTTACATATTTTTATTTACTTTAAGCTTTACTTTTTAATATTGGTCAATGTACCACCACACCACATATATCCATTTTGTAATTTATATATACAAATAATATTTTGCAGCACGTTAATGCATATTTTAGTGATATCTAAAAGATGTTACGTAAAGCAAATAACATCAAAGAAGATAGAGTTTAGTCGCATCCAACTAAAATTATGAAAAAATAATCAAAGCGCAGGAAATTGTTCTCTACAATGAAGTTTATATAAAATTCTGGCTTTGGCGCAATTTTTTATTATTTATAATATAATATATACACACAATTTAATCGTAACCTTTTCTTAGTATTCGCTTCAATTTCCTAAATTTTGTTCTAGTGATTGTACATACATATATGTATGAAGGATATATACGTAAATAATTGTTTGAAGACTTGATCCTTATATAGGATCATTCATTTTGGAGCTAGGCAACATGTTATGTAATGTATACAATAGTGGGATAACTTATTAGTATTCTAATGATAAATTATTGTGATTTAACTATGTGAAAAGTTTGACAGTTTCTGGCAATGGTGAAAGGATGATATATATTCTTAAACATATTATTCAGTCCAGCGGTGAAAACCAGCTTTCCAAATTAACATGGTTAGTTTAAAATAATCAAATATTCCAAATATCAATTTCAGTTTCGCGATATAAAGAATAGCATATAGAATTGGTATGGAGATAGTGGATTTTGCGTATTACTAATAAATAAAGTTATAAATACGTATACGGACTATCTCCAGTAATTATTTTTTTATTTAGTTAAGGAAAAGTTTATTATTATCCCAACGTAATTAACTAGAGCTTTTTTCATGAATATTACTTTGACGTTATTAAGTTTTTATATGATGGTGATCAAAGCAAGTACGTGTTTACTCATTAACTTAGAAAATAACTTTTATATCTAATACATTATAATACTACGAGTAACTATAAATCAGAATTGCTTCTGCATTTCTCTTATTTCTTCATTCTTCCTTCAATAAATATCTCACGTTAAATAATAAAATTATTATGTAAAAATAGTTTACTTATATTTCATTTTATACTAGAAATAGTTTATGAAATTCATAAAAACATGTAAATAATAAAAGTTAATGTGAATATATCGGTGTTAATTATTTTAACTTGTATTGTAAGTAGCTATTTAAATATACTTGGTTATCCAATTTAAAACAAACTAACTTTAAGTAAGAAATCGGATGAGGAACGGCTGAAAAGACATTTTATTTTCAGGTTTTTTAAGTATTTCTCGATTAACCTAGGATTCAATAAATTATTTTTTCGCACAAAACTATGTGGCAGCATATTAACATAATAACTTGTATGTTTTATCCAAAAATAAACAAAAAATTAAAACATTAACACATTTATGCATATCACCAAATACTAAGAAACTTACTACTTAACTTACAATACTTATATCACAAATCTTTATATTTAAAAACTGCGTAGCTACCAAAGCAAGGTTACTTAAATATTTCTTTGTTTAGTACGACAGTAGAGAGTCACTTATATTGCTACTGCAAGCCGACTCGAAATGACGGAGATAAACTTCGTTGTTATTACGGAGCAGCGGTGCATTTACTTGATTAATTCAAATAAAGAAACAATATCGTGGAATATGTTCGTGAAAACTTTTTACTTGTTTATTTTCTTATCCTTCACTCATTTGTTTCGATTTGATGGCATATATTTCGTTTTAAAGAGTTAAATTAGCTCTATGTTTAATAACTTGACCAAATTCTTTTAGATCAATCACTGTGTTGATGTTCCATTATGATTGACGAAGTAGTTTACTGAAATTATATAAAGACGACGCGGTGGCTTTGAATTTTCAGTTGAATTTTTTATTTTATCATGATATGTTCCCCAGACTTTGAGTGATTACGTTTCAGTTTTTTACAAGTTGATGTCTAAGGTTATCTAATCCACTTTTCGACCAATTTAAAGGCTTTGTTCGTTAAATTACGAAGCAATATTTAAAAAAAAATCAACTCGAGTGGGCATGGAGCCTTATCATTACGTTTTAGTGCTCGTTTGCTTGATTTAAATAAATGTAAACAAAAGGAAGAATCTTGATTTTTTTCGTAAACATACACTAGTCACTTTTACAAACATTTTTAAGTTTGTCTCCAAGTTAATAACTAATTGAAATCAATAAAAATATAACGTAAGCGTAAAAAAAATAACATGTGTATCTGTAGTACATCATTTGGTTTGAATATCACTTACAGAAAACGAATAAATATAATCATTTGTCAGCAGTTTGTGTCATATTTCGACAATTTGCAATCTTAGTAATCTTAATATATATCTCTAGTTTGGTGATGCTCTAAAAACCATTTTCGATCAATAGTAGACATCATCTATTAGTAAAAAAAACTATAGATAAATATATTTACTTACTTCAATAAAGTTTTTGATTACAACAATATAAAATCATTTATACATATCCTTGTATAACTTGAGTTACCTTATAAATAAAATATATATTTAAATAAAATATTATATATAAATCAATCAATTTTTCGTCAAAATTATAAATTATTTTGTCACTAATAGGTATATTCAATGTCAATTTTTTTACCGTTAATTTTTTTATTCTATTTCAGTTTAATAATAATCATCTTATATTAATTTAAGATATAGATTCATTTACACTAAATACACAGGTGTCATTAGCTAATTTATTTATGAACATATATAATATAAACAAATATTTAACATTCTTAAACTTCTACATATTATTGGTATAAATAAAACTTGGTACTATTTAATATTAGTTTGATTTCAAGCTAATGGTATTTTGGTAAGATTCAACCATTTTGACGAAATATTTATAAAATATCATTGTAATGGAAAATTGTTTTTATAAAACAATAACAATACGCTTCTTCTTGCATAAAACGGTAACTTGCATAGGCAGTGGAAACCTAGTGTTTCTGCCTAGTTTACGAGATATTGCTTATTGATTGACGGAACACAATGCTATATAAAAAAATAATTTCTGAAAGTGGGAATAGAACCCACAAACGTACAATTTAGTTGTCAACAACAATTAATATTATATTTATATTATTTATTTTTGTTATTGTTAATTTTTTTTACGACATAAGTAATTATTATTTAAAATTATTTTTTACCACCATCAAAATTATATATAATAAGAAGTGTAGCATTGATTTTTTTAATAAATAATCATAGTTTATTTAGTTACTTAATATTTTATTACTAGAGAAAATTAATAAAAATAATCAAAAAAGGTTAAAGAGTTATAAATCCCCCCATAAGAAGAATCTGAGTTTGAAACTTCATTATGTTATAACGTCAAATTGTACTACGAAGAGTTATAATGTGATGTTTGCTTTTTCTCCCAAGAGAGAGTATAAAGGTTAGTGTAAGTTCCGGCTAACGTGTGATTTATTCTTCATTAGTATCGCTATACATTTTTTATCTACTTTTTTATCGCTTATTTTAAATATTTTATTTTACTTATAAGATATAATTTGTTAGAATACACGAACAAATATATATATATATATATATATATATATATATATATATATATATATATATATATATATATATATATATATATATATATATATATATATATATATATATATATATATATATATATATATATATATATATATATATATATATATATATATATATATATATATATATATATATATATATATATTAACTAAAAGAAACTTATATATGTATATGAATTTCGGGAAATGGTCTGTTAATACCACAAAATTACGCTAAATAGTCGCACTATTTAAGTTTCATTAAGAATAATGTTTAATGTTGGATTATAAGAGAATTAAGTAGTAAACATTTAACCGTTTAGCTGCTGTACTACTTAAGATGCCGAATATGTATGTAATATGATCTGAGTTATTACTTTATAATTACATTTGGTTCATATTTAGCTTCATATCTATGAAAATATAGTAAATATTAGTGACAAAGTTTTTATTATTTGCAATGTATCGAGTCTATATCATGTGACACTGTCGCAAAATTTTATTCGTTTGTGTTCGTATCTATGATTGGTAGTTTTCTAATTAAAATAGAAAGATAAACATTTCCGCTTCAATATCGATAGGAAATGGAAAATTAAACTATATAATATTTCTAATTTTGAATTAAGACGTAGTTAATTCATAGAAAAAAATCTTTTTAATACAGATATATTAAAAACTATTGTAGTAACAAAATATTATTACACTTATTTAAATCTATTGAAAATTGTCTAAAATAAATAGTAGTAATTTAGTTTTTAAGTGCCGGCCTTCTATTTTAATGATCACTCAAAAACATTAAAAAATGCTTGTCCACAATTACACGTACATATAAACAACTTACCCCTAACAAATCGTCAAGATTTATTTCGTGCGTAAGACCCAATAATTTTGACATGTTCCTTGGCAATCTCTTCGCACCGTTTTTAAGTTGTTCGATATCCGTCATTCTTTTTAAATAATTAAAAGGATCCATTTTAATGTGATAAGACATATGTCAATTAATAATTGATCATAATTAAAAATTATATGAATCTAGCTAAAATATTATATGAATCTATGTTTAAACTGTAAATAATAAATATGTATAAATTGTTCTTTAGGGATAGTATTTAAGATTGAATCGGGAGGAACAAGTGAATCGTCCCAATGCGTAACTTAAACTGAGGCTGAGTCTGCCGATTTACCTCTGGAAAAGTGCGTTACAGGTGCGAGTGAATAAGCTGAAGTTATTTAGTTATATTCTGGATAGGGGAGCGCTTGTTTACAAAGATTTTATTAATGTCAAAAAATATAACATAATTATTTACCATAAAAAATATGTCTCACCTTAAAGAAGCCTTGACCTTTTGAAAAAAGGTTTTTTTTGGTTGGTAATCCGGTCCCTGTCACTTATTCATAATTAACTCATATCCCGAAGGAGAGGGTTATGTGTTTTTTTTTATTTTACGTCGTTAGTCAATGTTATGAAATGAAAAAGATATACTACACGTTAATTTAGGTCCCAAAAAATATATATGAGACAAATTGTCGTGGAAATAGAACAAGCAAGGTAAGTAACGCTTGGATTAAGCCTAGGGCGGCAGATTTGTTATGCGCGAAATAGAAAATAAAAGATTTATATATGAGGACTTTTTGATTTTTTTTTGAGTTTTTTTAAAACAATCTAGAATCTAATAATGACAAAGATTTGATAACTTATACTTACTTATAATAACCTATACGAATCTATAGAACCTGAAAAAACTTATACTATTATAATTAGTCAAATATTGTATAAAAATATTTATATTTATTAGGTAAAATCACCATGACGCTAAAATAAAATTTTGTTATACGTAGAAAATGAAGTGAATTTAACTTATATGGCAGAGTAAGCAATGTCAAAACATATCGTTTTCCACTTCCCATCTCAATTCGAAACAATGCTTCTTCAGTTAAAAACTTCGACGAAAAGCTTTGACTCACCAGAGCGTGTGAAAAACAAAATTATTTATTGCACCGAGTGAGGATCGAACCCGAGTCTACAACAGAGTTTCTTGATCAAACAATAAATATAAAATTATAAATATTTTATTAAAGTTTGACATATACGAGGTGTGTTCAAAAAGTATCGCGAATTTTGTGTTTTTTCAAAACTTATTTATTTATTCATGAATATCTATTTTGTCCCCTTCAAAGTAATCCCCATGAGATATTATACACTTGTGCCAACGGTTTTTCCAATCTTCGAAGCACTTCAAAAAATCATTTTTTTTTATCTTGTTCAGCTCCTCCTTCGATGCCGTCTTTATCTCGTCAAGTGTAGCATAACGTCGTCCTATCATGGGCCTCTTCAGTTTAGGGAACAAGAAAAAGTCACAGGGGGCCAGATCTGGGGAATACGGTGGCTGCGGCATCATTAGTGTGTTGTTTTTGGCCAAAAAGTCGCGCACAAGCAACGATGTGTGAGCAGGGGCGTTATCGTGGTGCAAAAGCCAATTTTTGTTCTTCCACAAAACCGGGCGTTTCTGGCGGATTGCTTCGCGCAAATTGCGCATAACTTGCAGGTAATAAACCTTATTGACCGTTCTACCCTGTGGCAAGAACTCATGATGCACCACGCCCCTGCAATCGAAGAAAACTGTCAGCAAAACTTTCACATTCGACCGAACTTGGCGCGCTTTTTTCGGTCTTGGTTCGTGCGGCAGCTTCCATTGAGATGATTGAGCTTTGGTTTCCACGTCATAACCATAAACCCACGATTCGTCACCAGTTATGACCCTCTGGAGCAAATTTGGGTCGTCGCGGACAGAGTCCAACATCTCATTAGCAATGTTCATGCGATGCTGTTTTTGGTCGCAATTGAGCAATTTTGGTACGAATTTCGCGGCGACCCGTCTCATGCCCAAATCATTGATAAAAATCGAATGGCACGAGCCAATCGATATGTCTAGGTCCTCAGCAACTTCTCTAATGGTGATTCGACGATTGGCCAATACCATTTTCTCCACTTCATTAATTTTTTCGTCTGTTGTTGAAGTGCTCGGGCGTCCGGCACGCTCTTCGTCGTTCACATCTTCTCGGCCTTCTGAGAACATTTTGTACCACCGATAAACGTTGCTTCGGTCCAAGGTAGCTTCTCCGTATGCCACAGTCAACATTCGGAATGCATCCGCGCACTTAATTTCGTTTTTCACACAAAATTTGATACACGTTCTTTGATCCATTTTTTTGAATGGGTAAAAATCGAAGACGATCCAAAACACGTGCAAGCAAAGCAGCTGTCAACAATTAAGTGAACATTCAAAATGGCCGAGGTTGTCGGCATAAGTGAGAGACATGAGTACCAACATAACGCCACAAAAAAATTGAAATTCGAATATACGTAACCCGCGAAAATTCAAAATTCGCGATACTTTTTGAACACACCTCGTACACATTAAAAAATATGTGTTATACTTTATCCAATGATTTAAATATTGTATAAGTGTATTTTTTAAGACCATTTTATTACATTAATTACTAAAACGGACGTGGCATTGTATCACAGCGTCTGATTCTAATCGTAACTATTGCGGGTTCAATTTTCACTTGGAGAAATATTTTCTTTTTATCTACCAGAATTGTCTGGTAACAAGACAAAGCGCTGCGCTTATATCTATCACTCTGCACGTAAGATTGGTTCAAGTGAAAAACATAATACCTTAAGACTAAGTTCCTTCTGCCTCCCCTACTATAGATGAAGATGATGATGATGATGACGACGAAAATGATGATGATGGTGGTGGTGATTATCATATTTTATTTTCCCTTTGATACACAATGAAAGATAAAATTAATGATATTAATTTCACAAATTATAAAAACATAATAGAATAATAATAATGCGGCATTTACATATATATTTAAAAGTTGTTGATTCTCTAGTATAGTTTACGCTACGTGTCTAACAAATATTTTAAAATTTAATTGAATTTTTAACCACATTAGGCAGATTATATTTTATTACTATTATACATAACTAGAACTTTCAAAGAAACTTTAAATAGTTTAGACGATTAAAAAATTCTTTTATTAAAGAAATTATAGGAAGTGAACGGTTGTATATCACCAAAAATCTTACATATAGGAACGGAATATAAATAATTTAAATTAATATATGTTTCAGGAAGCGACAACATCGTGTTTCTTGCAAATAGGAAAAGCTAATAGTATTTTCTGTAATGATAAATAAGTCTGTCTTGCTCCAGTTAATGTTTACCACAAAATAGCTTCAATCCACGGCTAATAACTAACCTTGGTTTATACAATAATTATTAATTCAACTACTTTTACATATTTATTAGTAGAAAGACAATTTTGAGCGCAATGATATTTATAAATGATATAATTTAATATTTATATTTATATTTATATTTTTTGAATTATCATCATTATAAAAAATATTTTTAATCAGTTGAATAATTGAACACACTATATAATATTGCCATAAAAAAACTACACATCTTAATACCGAAATCTCAAATATAGAGAAATTTAATGAGTTTACCGACCGGAAACTTTAGCAACTGGCTTCCCTTTCTTCCCTCTATGTACTTTACAAAATTAGTAATTATAAAAAAAATTAAAGACAAAGGCGATCTTTATAAAATAAATTAAATCATTATAAACTGACCTGCGTTAATGATATACGCGCAATAGTATTCGCCCGACGAAGCAGAAACATTCTTTAACTATTGCTATATAAAAATCTCCATAGCCGCGTCCGTTGCAGCTGCCACCACACTATTGAAGTATTACCCACGCTTAAGTGGCCTTTATCTCTTAATCATAAAGCAACATTAACGCATTATTATTGCTAGACTGAGTACTAATTCGTGTAATGGATCTAACTCTATCGCAAACACGATCAACTATACAATATCTACTACAATTATTTATTTTAACTAAAACAACTAATAATATCAAGGTAAAGTTACGATATGGACAATATGAAGAAAAGATGCTTATGTATATCAAAGTGAAAAAATTAAGCACATAATAAGCTTAAAATTTTTCAGTTTCATCGTTTCAGAATTCTTTATCAGCCATGTGCTTTCTTACACAGTAGAGGCCAAGATTGATTATAAAATCTAGAATTACCTTAATATACTTTGGTTTTTTGAATAGTGTATAAATATATTTTAAGATAATAGGTATAGTTTCCTCCTCTATTGCGACTAAGTCCGATCACTTCCAGTTGCATTATGATAATCTCATTCTAAGTTATTCTTCAACAAAATAACTCATGTTGCTGAATGATTCTTGCTAAGGCGACATTTGTATATTTCTTTTGTTAAGAAAAAACGTTGCCCCCTAATATATTCCTTTTTGTTAAAAGAATTTGTTCAGTAACCAAACTAGGTAAATTATTTAATTTTATCACGGTCCTACTTTACATGTATCTTAGAAAAAATTTGCAGTAAAAAATATTTTATAGTACGTTGATAAGTAATGCAAAGTGTAGAACCGACCGAGTTTGTAAGATTTCTCTTAGTGTGATTTGCTTCAAGCAGTACACAAGGAGCAAGTACTCACGCGGCACCTCTGAAAGTAAGACGATCAAGATGGTGAAAAAATAGCGTAGCATAGCCATATAAATAGAAATTGTTTATTTTCCGATATGAGCGTCACTGAAATTTATTAGAGAGAAACGAATTAAATACGTAGAAATATGTATAAATATAATAAATACTTTACGTTTGCTCTACGAAAAATATATATAGTACAGAGGCATTTTATATTTGCATGATTTCAACAGTACCTATTCATAATTTAATAAATTGAAGATTGATTTTTTTATATAGAACTCTTTAAAATAAAAATAATATGTTTTTGAAAAAATAATCTTACTAAAAAGAAAAATATATATGTTCTAGATAAGGTTTTTTAAATTTTTATGTATACATTGTTTCATATTCATAAAATTCGTATTCGCAGGTGTAAATTACGCATTCCACTATTATATATAGCTACGAAATACTATAAAGACAGATCAATTTAAAAAATATACATCATCAAGATCTTATAAAGAAAAACACTTAAACTTTACCAACGAGTCTCATTAAAATACTTAAATTGATAGATTTTGAAGTAACGATTAAAAATACTGGTATTAACTTATTTTTATTATGTTATAGACCGAATTTGTTAGAAGTGACAAAAATTTAATTCAAATAAATCCCGATTGTTAAAATTTATGTAAACAAGCTCATCAGTATGCGTGACAAATATAATTTTGCATCGCTTGTCAGAATTCTATATCAAGTCATATCAATGTTTAATTCAATCACTTGAAAAGTGAAGAATTTGATATTTCTCAAAAATTGAATAAGTCAAAAGTATTAAGTTACTAGATTTGTCACCAAATCTCGACTATTTTTAGTTTATTGGATACAAATATGTATATCGTTTATTCTGGTATTTTTTATGTTTTGTAGATAAAATATAATCTAGTGATGTACCTATCAAAACAAGAGATTCTTTAAGTATTAGATTTTTGAACACGTTAAAACAATTGATTATTTTTCAAAAAATATTTTTTGCATATGGTTCGAGATAGGGAAAAATATTGAAAAATAATAACAAATATGTATTTAGAATTGCTTGTCGGTTTGAAATCAGTTCCTATACTCAATAATGACAAGCTACTGTTTTAATAAAACAGCTACGTGACTTACTAAGAACTTTTATATTTCTACATTTTCAAATTACACTAAAACATTTTTCATTGCTCCACGTGTGGAATCTCTTTAGTTGTTATTGGCCTTGTAATTTTCCTCAAAGCTTAAAGCTTCGAAAGTTTATACTTGTTTCTAAGGTCTAAGTAGTAATAATATACATTATTTTTTTTAAGTAAGTCATGCGTCATTTTTATTGTTTTAAGTATATTTTTTAGAACTTGTAGCATCAATCTTATGTTAGTTTTTATACATATATAATGTACATAATGTACATATATGTATAAATAAGTAAGTAATAGACTTTACACTTTCCGATACCATTACAAACATATAATATTTGTCTACATTTAATTTTGATATTTATTTATTATTCGTACAAATGTTATTTTAAATATTCAGTTTACATATTGACTTACATTAGAAATCAACAATCATATTTTTGGAATAAAATGATAACGAATTATGCACTACGTTCAAAGTAAATATAAATTACTTATAAAACAGAGATAGATATATTTAGATTTCTTCTGGCAAATTTTTACATACATACATGTATATATGTTACCTGCAATATTTAGTAACACATGTTAACAACATTTCATTAAGTAGATAATGTATTAACTACGAGTAGAAGCACCTATAGAAATATAATGGTGATTGTAAAATAGTATGTTTTTAGTAATAATCTTAAAATCGCGAAAATATTTTTTGAAATGTTTTTATTTGGACATCGATCACTCTGGGCGGTTGTGACGCACATATTGTTTAGTTAACAAGTACCATTTACCTTTTGTAGGGATTTTGTTATTGCGCAAAACGCATGAATTGGTACAAATTCCGCTGATTACTTTGTTCAGCGTTCAATCATATATATGCGGATATAGATGTAACGAAAATTTGCATGAATGAATTTTTAAGGTTTATTAATGTGTTGCCATTTTTGTTGACATTTTTAAATATAACAAGACGTGTAATATTGATTTTTTTTTAAATTTAAAATGAACTTTTTTTGATTTTTATTAAAGTAATTATTACAAACCCCTTTTTATAACTTTTTTCTTAGATGATTTTATGTTTACTTATTAATAAGTTTAGATACCTACATATATTCTTTTATATATTTGATGGGTACAATATTGTTGAGTACTTAGCGTATATTACCTGTATCACAAAGAGCAATAAATGCAATAAGTGTTTTATAAAACATTACTATCTAGCGGCTATTGGCTTTCTCATCAATATGTTGAAAGTTTTTGTTACAAATTATTGAGGTAATTAGAGCCATATTAAATACGAGACACAGTTTAGCTTCAAAATAAATTAAAACAAAGAATATCCCGTCGACTGTTCTGTGCCGATACTTGTCAGGTTTGATTCAATTAATACGATCAAAATACAAACTTTATATGTATACTAAGACTTTGATTATAACAGTACATTCTTTGCTTTTCTTCTCCTAAATAAGTCTTTATTTTTTGTAGATGATAATCGATTACAGTTAGGTATTTATTTAAGCTAACTATTTATGAAGACTTTATGTTGCACACAGTTTATCAAGTAAAATTTAATAAATTTTTACTTACCCTAAGTATCCTGTAGGGGCTTTCAGTTAAGAGACAGACATCTCCAGAAGTAATTGCCTCAGGGGCCTGACTGGGCAACATCACTTGCATCTCGCCTCCCACATCAGGAATCTTCATACAAGAGTCCCGAGAATGACGATGGTGTCCAGTTAGCGCCCACAGCCAACTCTAAAAGAGGAACTTCATTTATATACTATATAGTATAACAATAAATTCAATCCCAGGCCTCTGGCAAGCGGTCAAGTCTTTAAATTACTGAGGCATACGTTCTTATCCAGCGAAATAGAAAATCTTATACATTTTCCGCTACTCAAAAATTATCGTTAAATTGTGTAAATATAAGTATATTTACACAATTTATAATAATTTTTTACTTTCTTTAATATTTTTTGTGGGTCAACCAACTTTTTTATATTAAATTTAGTCATTATAACCAATATATGCATATTTATATCTAATATGACATAATAAATACATCTTTTGTTTATCATCTATAATTATTAATAAAAATGCAAATCTTTTATAGAGGAGTAATACACGATTGTTTTATACACATGGCCCTAGAAACTGTAATTTATCCCTTACATTTGGTCGGAGTTGTTTAATAAGAGCAAGGTCAAAGCCTATTTCACTGCCACCTCCGGCGTAGGTAAGATTTCATCTCGTCTCGTCCTTCAGCGTAAAGTTAATTAATGTGATTGTAAACTAATTCATTATATTTAGTGTAGTGTATTCAAATTGTACAATTAATAAAGTAATAAGTGAATATAGTTGGCATTGGGCACCTAGTGTTAAGACACTTCGTTCTCCACTTTCCAACTAATTTTCAAGATAAAGTGTATTGAGTGTTGGAATTCCACGCTGCCTTTTATATTATATAGTTGTTTGTTGTAGGCTTACTGAAATACTTGTGATGCTTTAGTTATATGTACCTTTAAAATATAAAAAAAGTATACAGGATAGAATATTATTATTAGGATATATTATGTCGATTTGGGACTCTAGTTACTTAAACAACATAAGTTTAAACAGACTTTTGATTCAAGTACATTTTAAACATAATACATAAATGGTTATGTGTGAAAACTTGTATTTTTTTAAGTTCTAGTTATGGCATAGACGTGAATCAACAGGTCAATTAATATAAAAAAGCGGGTTGGTATTGGTAGTTTGGCCATGCGCTATCAAGGACTTGGAAGGCCTCGTGAAAGTTTTAGTAATTGTTTAATGAAAGTTGGTTGTACTTCGTTCCACGCACTAACTTTGCCTAAATATTCTGTATTTAATTACTTAACTTAATAATATTGATATTTATTTTTCCAATATCGTCAAGCGTGAGTATAATATAGTGTAATTTTAGATAAACTGAATATGGAGTAGATGATTTAGTAATATGTAAGTTTAAAAGTACGACAAAGGTCGTTGTAATAGTGTTTGATAGTAAGCGGGGTTACAGGTTCAAGTCCGAATCTGAGGATTAATTATTCGTTTTCTCACTCCGGCAAGAAAAAATGCCGTATCAAGTTTCGCCGGTCACCATCCCAAAAATTGGACGAAAACTAAAAACTTTTCTTTTAAACTAATTTTTAAAGAAATTTACATCAAATCACAAAGTTAAAATCAGGCAGAAATCCATACAGTTATGGGCGAGTACCTTGTTATCGCACAAGTTCGGTGAACAATATATTATATTATCTTATGCGAGTGAACATAAAAACTCTCTGACCAATCACATTTCTCATATAAATATTAATATATGAAATTTACTATAAAACGTAAATAATTATATAACATAATCTCTCAAGTTATATATATATTTTGGATATTAGAAACCGCGAATTAAACTTAAAATAACTATTATCGAGAATTAGCTATAGGTATGTGTAATATAACGTTTTTTAAAGCAGGTTACGTCATTCTTTTCATTGTAACCTACTGAAGACGCAAACAATAAGAGTTTCTTTATACACTTAGAGTGTGTTTCTACTAATAATTATTAGTAGAAACACTAAAAGAAAACATATAAAAATTTGAAGTTCAAGACCTGCTGCGCTTAAACTTCTATATTATATTCCAAAAAAAGGTGATTCTTTTTGTTCATTAAAGAATTCCATTCAATATAGCACATGTTAAGCATTTACTATTAACACATAGAAGTCATGATTCTGGAAACGAAGTCTACTAGTAATAAATTAAAATAGTGGTAAAGGAATGATGTCCATAATGTTTTTATGTCATTAATAGAATGATTTTTTGTTTAAAAATGATTATCTATTTTCTATATCTCGAATGTGTGTTGTAATAAATGCATGTTTCCCGGATAAAAATAAAATAAATAATATAAAAATAAAATCGAAATAAAAATAAAATCAAAAAATACTCGATTCCCAAACTTCAAACGTATTTTATTAGAACGAAATTAAAATCACACTTTTTATTTATGTCTTATATATATATATATATATATATATATATATATATATATATATATATATATATATATATATATATATATATATATATATATATATATATATATATATATATATATATATACACGTTATAAAATATATTTATAAAATTCAATTGTTTGCATATAATAAATATTTAAAAAAGAAACTAAACACATTGGTTGTTTCTATTATTGGGTCAAGCTTTTAGACAATTCATTCTTTGGAACAGTATACGTAGCTGTTAGATACAAGATTATTATTATTATAATATAGGTGGCAAACGAGCTGACAGATCACCTGATGGTAAGTGAATACTGCCGCCCATAGACATTTGCAACACCAGAGGAGCTACAAAATGCGTTGCCGGCCTTTTAAATGGGAATACGCTCTTTTCTTGAAGGTCTGCAGGTCGTATCTGTCCGGAAATACCGCATGCGGCAACTCATTCCACAATTTTATGGTGCGGGGCAGAAAATTTCTGTTAAAACGCACAGTAGTACTCTGCCAACTGTCAAGGTGGTGGGGGTGGTAGAGTTGTCGCATAGATCGATGACGGAAAGAGGCGGCAGGGATCAGCCCGAACAGTTCTTCAGAGCACTCCCCATGATATATGCGGTAGAGAATGCATAGCGAGGCTACATCTCTACGCAGTGCCAAGGTGTCGAGCCGATCAGAAATCTTTTCGCAATCGACAATTCGAGTCGCTCTCCTTTGAATGCGGTCTAGAGG
Organism: Dione vanillae; assembly: GCA_037178615.1. Taxonomy (NCBI): domain Eukaryota; kingdom Metazoa; phylum Arthropoda; class Insecta; order Lepidoptera; family Nymphalidae; genus Dione; species Dione vanillae. The sequence goes on along the minus strand of JAZFAU010000009.1, from coordinate 3,654,770 downwards.
GAGAAGCTGGTACTGGGGAGCCCCTGCCCAAAGATGTGAACAGTATTCCATGTGAGGCCGAACCTGAGCTTTATAAAGTTGCAGGCGGTGAGCCGGCGTGAAATACCGTTTCGATCTATTGAGCACACCGAGCTTCTTCGAGGCTAATTTAGCCTTACCCTCCAGATGACCACGAAACTGGACTTCGCTCGATATGTCAACGCCAAGAATTCCGATATTGGCTGTGGCAGTTAGAGGAGTGCTCTCAAAACGGAGCGATACGACAAATGGCAGCTTTTTAGCGGTGAACGCGCAAACTTGTGTCTTCTTGGGGTTAAATTGGATAAGGTTTAGTTTACCCCAGGCTGATATTTTCTGAAAAGAAGTTTCAATTTCAGACACAAGTTTGGTTCGGCTTTCAATGACGTTTTCCCGTGAAATGTTGGCGCGGCCGGTGTATAAAGCATCACCCGTGCTGTCATCCGCATAACAATGAATGCTAGATATAAAAATAATTTAAGATCTGCTTCACATAATTAATGAAAAAAGTAATTTTTATCGTGATCATAACAAGTAGATTTTTTTCCTGAATACCTTCTGGATTTAGCCTTAACTCTACCTTCTGGTTCTATAAGTATTGTAAAAACTCTCCCAATTTACGTGGTATTAGACATTACTAACGCTTCGTACACATTCAGTAACAATAGCTGCAATTCGTGAGTTCATATTTCAATAATAATAAAATTAATTTAAAATTTTCATTAAAATAGGTAGATCATTTTGATTAATATACTAACTACATATAAATGCTTATCGCGCTCTGGTTGGCCGTAGTTCGAAATACAATACTATGACCTCGTTGGAAACTGCGATGGTAATAAATAGGTAGCTACCAAATATTTTAAACTAGTTAGAATTATTTCCACAATTTCATATTTCGTGATTTTGTAATAATTTCTAAAATATTCTTTTTATTATAATTGTGACACTTTTTTGTTCATACTTATACATAAGTGTCGATATACTCGAAACTTTAATTTAAAGCATGATATTAACTAGTCTTTATAAATTTGGTAAAATTATAAAATAAAAGTGTTTATTAAAATTAAGCAGTATGACGCAAACGTACACCATCATGTCAAAACGGCAAAGATATATACATATACCCTTCTCTTTTGCCTAAGTTATTGAATGAAAGGTAACACAGATTGACGTTTTATAGTAGTTTTATGGAACGTGACATTTATGTAATTTGTATTTAATGATGACTACCTCACGCGTTACACAGTCCGTATAAATATTGTGAATTGGGAAATATGATCCTGTCCCTAAACTACTGATAATTTTTAATTACTTTTTGCTATACTGAACGACTCACCCAAACCCAGAATCGGACCCGAAACCATTAACTAACTTACAGTTCTTCACTTTTGTGCTTTAAAATTACCGAAAATGAGAATTATTCTGTTTCAGGCATGTTGTATATTTATATTGAAAGTAATTACTTAACTAATAAAACATTATCGTTTATGTAACGTTGATCATTGTGTTTAATGACTATATTTAAATGTGAATTTCATTATAAAAGTATTGCACATTCAAATTTACTATTATCGCTATACAGTAACATATTTAGTTCCTCTTTCAAATGCATTCCTAATTAATTTCATATATACGACTATGGTATTTACTGGTTTAAAAGATAAGAATTTTTATATATTACGAAAAAACCGACATCCTTATTTATTAGATCTATGTTAACCTGAGATTTCAATATGACACGTAAGATTTCATACGTCATGTAATGAACACGCTTATAGCAACTACGCAGCTTTAGTTAAGGCGCTATTCCCATATTCTTGTTTATATGATTTCTTAGATCCAAATAAAATTTATGATTTTATTAAATATATGAATTTAAGCATTTTTTTAAAAGCCTTTTTCTGTTTCTTATGTTGTAGACGGTCCTTTTGTAGTTTTATAGGTTAGCTGCAACTTGAAATCACTCATATTTTATGTTTCTTTTTCGTCTTAATTATTCTACATCAATAAAGGCTTAAGTGAAATCCGTTTACTTAAATCGAAAGTAGAGTCAATCAGTCATCAAATGAAATATTTTGTATTGTGTTGAAAGGTACAATTAGTAGATACACAAAAAACCTGGTTAAAGCATATTAGTACTCACGTTGACTTAAACGTTTTTTTCAAGAAACTTCTTAAGTATGATTTAAGCTGATATTATGCTCTTAAAAATTAGTAAATTGAAATTAATTCACGTTTTTTAAGTTGAACACTATCACGTATTTGAAATTTTTAACAAGTGGTCGTACTCCGTCCTTGAGCTGTATTCTGCTATTAATTCTAAACTTCCTTTTTGCTTTGTTTAACTTTTAATAGTGAAAAAGGTCACGTTCTCAGTATAGACTCACCATGTAACTTTATTATATATACACATAAGAAACTATACAAGACATTTTTTTATTTTTTTATCATAACATTTAAGGATTGGTACAAATATTTAAATTAAAAATAATATTTCAAAATCTCCACAATTTATAAAGCACATTATTTAGGAATTTCTTGAAATTTTCGTAAATGTGTTTGATATCAAGATTCATTCTTTTTGAGGAATCTCCTGTACCTTCAATTTGTGCCTTTTCAGTAATCTAATACTTTTGTTTCAAATGTAAAATAATGAACTCTTCGAACAAATATCATATAAGATTTATTTTCGTATGTTTATTTAAGCACTTAAAATTTTAGGGTTTAACTGATCTTACACATGACCTTACTAATAACTTTCTTAAGAAGTTAATTAATTTTCATATGTGAGACTCTGAGAATCAACTGTAAATCAGTATCAGGAGTATCAGGAGGCGATTGATGACCACCTCTGGTAAGATTATTTCCCTTACACAATAACGACAAAAAAGCCAAAGCTTGTTTCATTAATTTTTCATGATCCAAATTAACGCATGCATCACTTCTCGAACCACAATTTACAGAAGTTGTGGTAAAACGCGAGAATTTAACCGTATCGAACAAATTTCTGTAATTTTGCTGCGTATATAGCTGACGTATATTCTATACTTGTTGAACGGTCCAATTTTGAAACTGCTACTGCTACCAATTTTAAATATGGCAGCTGATAAACAGTAACGTAACCAAATATATGTTTAATATGGTTGCCATCCCCACAGATTTTTAATGTTAATAGTCACACTTTCTATCGTACGAAAAAATATTTTTAAACTAGTATAAAATTAGCACATGTGGGATGTGCTAAACGATTTCTAAAATATTTAAAATAATAGCCAAATGTGAATCGAATTTGCACATTGAGGGTTCTGTAGAAATTTCAGCAAATATAAAGTTTAAAATTTGGCAAAATATGCACATATATATACACTTTTTACACGGAATTATAAGCTTATTATTTTTCTTGAATACTTTTTCTGTTTCCCTTAGATGACATTTTTTTTATGATATGCGATAAAAATACATTTTACTATATTGCCTTATAAGTTTTCTGTGGTACCTCTACTTGAGGTCCTTCGTCAAAGAAAATAATGCAGGTGCATCAAGATGCAGTTTTTTTTGTGCTGCAGAACCCCTATAAAACTAGAAAACAGTGAAGCTTATAAAATAAAATATAAGATATTAATAATTGTATGTCATTATACTTACTATATAATTAACGAGAATCTGTTAACAAGTATAAACACTACGGAAAAGAAAGCGATGAAAAGAAAAATCAGTGATGTATTCATTTAGCCCGCATCTCAAACAATTTATTTGAAAGTATTGGTACGTGTCGACAAAATCAGTTCTTGATATATTAAAGACCGTAATATATCTCCTTAAATAAGCGTTAGCAATTTAGAAAAGACCTAAATATAATAAGATGATTATACTTCAAGTTACTCTACTAAACAAATAGCCTAAATTGTGGAAAAAAAATTAAATGTATATATCATTGTGATCTTTCTTTAGTAGTTAGTACATTATAATTTTATTCAAATTGTGAAATATTACCTTCGTGAATCGAGATTAGTAGTTATTACAATATGAATGGAATGGAAAGAGAATATTAAAATATGAGCGTATAACAATTTTTATAATATTGTACTTACGTCAAACTCCCGCCTGTACTATTTTAGTGTCGTTTGTTAATAAGCTACACTAGATATTTCGATTAACACAGATGTGATAAAAGTTTGGGAGCTTATGTCAAAACTTCACAAGTTAAGTGTGGTCATTTTTATATGAATCACTATTTTATATTAAGCGTATATAAGCGTCCGTAACGCTTAATTTCTTGATACCACTAACAACTAACATTCAAACGTTTCATAGAAATATTGCGATTCGTGTTACGATCTAAAATACCATATCGCAAACCAAGCAATCAAAATGACAGTCAGATCAATATCATTTTTGCTTTGGCGATAAGGCGAGTCGAATCTCCGTGTTAAAAAAGGTGGAAAATTGAGTAACGTACTGCTCGTTGAAAAGAAAATTTAGTGTATTATATCCAGAAAACATTATAATATACAGAATTTGAATATAAATTAGAGCAGCAACACTTAAATTCAACAAAATATATCAGAGTCTATTATGAATTACTTTATAAAAACTCGTTTTAAACTTTATTATTTTCCTTTGAGAACTTAACGTTTGAACTTAACAATATAAGCGCTATACGCTTTTTTCCTTGTAAATGTTGCTTTCTATATTTTCTTCGTCTGTTTTAAATATCAGAATTTATGTTTTTTTTTCTCTAAGGTTTACTTAATATTCATTATTTTCCAAAAATTTTTCTAAGTAGTTGCCAATGCCTGCAACTATGACTTGGATGAAGCAATGATCACAAGTCTACTACTACTTACTATCACCTCCATGTAGGTTTGTGTCTCTAATTGAACTATCAAATTTACATGCCAAATTTATATTTATATGCTTTCTAATCCACAAAAATTTCATAAGCACAAAAGTTATATTTTTTTAAATGGTCCTCCTTCTAGATCTTTATAATTTTGAATTATATAGTCTTTTTACAACTGTGTAATTAATAAAATAACAAAAAAAGAAAGTCATGGATGACACATGTATGGTAGTTTCAAAATCAAAATCAAAATCAAAAATCATTTATTCATATAGGTATCACACGTCATTTATTCATATATCACTTATGCACGTCAATATTTATCTACTACCATTTCGGAAAGGTGCTTTGTCATGGAGGAGAAGAAATGGCGAAAGAAACTCCTCAGCACATCTTTTAAATAAAAAAAAAAAAAAAAACAAAAAAAAAATTGTGATTATTTTTGTTATTTAAAGGTAACGTGTCTTGTCGAGGGTGGACGAGCTCTGTAAATATTCTTTACTGCTTCCTTCAAGGGTTATCATTGAGTCATGATAGTATCTTCCATAAATTCTTTTGCTTTTTTACCATCCTGTCACAGATCTTTTGCAAGTTTTCTTTCTTCTTAGAAAAATGTTTTTATTTTAACGTTAATAAAGCAACCGCAAGCCACCTAGCCTTTAAATAGCCAAAACCTAAACAATTCCCTACTATATTCGACACGTACGAATTGAACGAAATTAGGACCACCAAGAACGCTTTAATTAGATTCTTATTATACCCTCACTTCTCATGTTTCTAGCAAATTTAGGTAAAACGGTTTCTCCCGTGTTTTGACTTTACGGCTAATATCACTAGTCGTTTCCCAGGTTGAAAGACATAAATGTTCAGTTTTCAGTATGTAATATTGTTATTAATATTATACCTAAGTGTAAAAACAATCAATTTGTAACATGATATATTATTTACGTAATATCTGGGAGTATTTCTTCATTGAATAATTAAATTATCAAACTAGTTGTAAAAATGGTAATTTTTGTAAAAGTAAGCGGGCGTTAAAATAACATCTAAAAAATATATTTATAATCAATTGTGTAAAGAATGAACTTAGTTTACGATGTATATAAACTCAACAACATTTTATGGCTTGGATTAATGTAGTTAGTTTTTAGTATAAAGTTAATATTTTGCCTCTCAATGCAAACACTGCACGGTTTGTTTCTTGTATATAATATTGTGTAAAATGTGAGAAATACTCGCCTACTAAAGATTCCAAAAAGAATTATGGTTATAGGTCAGTAGAAAGTACAACTTGACAAATTTAAATATGCTTTCATTTTGTATAACTTCAAGATATAACTTTGTAATGGCTTTTTTCTGTGTAAGACTTATGAACTACCAATTTTTAAACATTTTCCTTTATTACTATAAATTCTCATTTCTTATGAAACTTCATAATTCAACTTCAAAAGTCAACGAAGCCGATTATACAAAAGTTCACTAAGTTAAAATTGTAGACAGATGTACTAATTTAGTATGAAATAAACTACAGATGCAACCAACTAATAGTTTTCTCTGCGATATAACTACAAAATTCAAATTTCTTATTAATAATGAAAAATATTATCTTTTTTCTACAAAATATCATTCGCAAGACGTAACATCACAATTTTAATATTACAAATACTGACTCATTCAATTAAAATTAGTTTCTAATGTTGTAGGCAAAACTCTTTTATCGTAAACAGTTTTTAGGAACTTTTATGTTATTGTATTTATGTTGCAATTATACATATAGTTTTATTAATTAAATGTTTACTTCAGAAGAATTACCGTTTACTTTGAATGATAACACAGGTGACTGAAAAAATCTGAAAGTGTTTTTCTGTTTTACTATATTGTTTTATTAATAAAATTAAAATTAAATGTGCTATTTACTAAAACAATACTGGTTGTTGTCCAGCTGCAGTTTTAATATTACACGCATATCAAAAATTATTACTTTATCTTCAAAATTCACTTACGTTGGGGAAAAAATGTCTTCTTTAAGGTTTTATTTATATAATAAAAGTAAAAGAAAAAATTGTAGATGAAAGCCATGGTTCGAGTTTAGGTCAACTATACAAACTTTGTTCCATTAAGGAATTATTTTGGGAAAAATCTGTCACCAACCATTCAAATAATTTATAAACAATATTCTTTAATGATCTAGTGACACCTTAAATGTTTAATTTTAATAATTTTAGAAATATTTTTTCAACTGTGATTCCCATGAAATTATTGTATCATGGAAAGGTGTTTTCTATTCTACAAAATGTAATCTTCTAATTTTCTTTACAAATTTTCTTACTCTCTTACTTTCAAATATATAATCGATTGAAATCGCTCAAATTCAAGGTTTAATTGCTAAACCCAGCATTTTTTACATTGAATGAGCAAAACATTGTCATAATTTACTTCAATAACGTTTATCACTGTTTGGTTAAATTTAAAAAAAAAATGTTTTTTTTTCTACACGAAACGACAGCCGATATGAGCATTTTGTTTTAATTTATAGTTTACTATTTTTGAGAAAAAAGACTTAATAGACAGAAGGAGTGAATCAAAGAGGGTTCTCCTTTTTTTGGCTTATGTAACCCTAAAAAATATTGCACTTACAAAAGCTTATGAACTATTCTAACTATTCTAAAATATTCTAATAATTTGCGACGTAAACGGAGCCCTTCAATTCTATTGACTCTTGTTGCTCTAAGGTTTAATAGATAATTTATAAATATCTATATTCTCAAGGAAGAAGCTTCTAAAAACCAAAAGACCGACAACTCAACGATCTCACAAAATTCTACATACGAACTACGTATCTGTAGAAATTACTCATGTTTAAACACATAAATAACAAAAATATTTGATAACAAGGCTAGCTGACGCTCAGATTACAGTTTAATAATCATAAAAAGGACTAGGTTGTTTTTTTATAATTAACACATGAAAGGGGAGACTTTTAAAGAATATGCTCTAAGATTAATTCGACTATCCTTTAAGTAATTTATCTCTCCTCAATGACCGACTTTTGCTGAAAAAACAAATATTACCTTTCCATTTTACAATACAGGCAGGTTAACTTAATATTAGGTATACGTTATTGTTATGTTTAAATATTATAATAGATTATCCCCTATTAAAGTGTTTTGTAAGTAAGATTTATTAAAATACGTAATAAAAATAAATAATTGCTTCGCATATAGTTGTAGTAGTGTAGGAAAAAGGATGTTAGCGCTAAGACCGTTCTCCATTTTACGGCTAATTTTTTAACATCTCGTGTTAAAGTTCTAACTTTATTAATTATTATTTTTGGATTTTATAATATTGTTATTAATAATTAAAAGTAAATTAAGCATCTAGAATAATGCTAAAATCTTATATATATATATATATATATATATATATATATATATATATATATATATATATATATATATATATATATATATATATATATATATATATATATATATATTATATATATATATATATATATATATATATATATATATATATATATATATATATATATATATATATATATATATATATATATATATATATATATATATATATATATATATATATATATATATATATATATATATATATATATATATATATACATAATCTAAGTCTAATCCTCCTTTATAAGGATATTGTTATAATAGAAGTTGATTGTTGCATCTACCTACAGCATTTTCCGACATTATGTAAGGTATTGTGTTTCTTATGAGCAACCAGTGCACATATATTCAGCCCCTCATTAGCCTAGAAATATTTAAATATCAAACTTAATAATATTGATAACACTATTACTAGATAATAAATTATTATTACCATATTAATATTTGGAGGAAAATGTTTTATTTAGAAATCTCATCAATTAGTACAATTTACAATTTAAAAACTACATTACATTTTATTGTGGTTTCCGATTAAAGGCGATGATTCATACCCACTTAAAAGTATGTGTATCATATTAGAGAAATATTGTGAATTTCAAACAATTATAATGTAAGTACGCTTTATCAAATTAAACCTATTTAATGTTATTATTTCTATTAATATGTATTTCTTTAAAAACACTTACAATGAGTCCCCTTTTACGGGGCATGACGTTGTACATCTGCGAGACGACCTGTACCGCAGGCACCGCGCCGTCGGCACTCGATACAATAGCTGGTCCACCGTTACTCGGATTCGACGTTCGTTGCCGCTTCGATCGAAACAGCCACATGCTAGCTTTTAATTTCTTACCTAAAACCAAAATAAACTGTTTTTATTGACTATAGCAAAAATAAAAAGCACATTGACGGTATTTGTACTCACGCCTTTATGAATAATTGGCGTAAACATTGCGTACTATAAATACATTATTACCATTAACTCTATTTATAGAACTCCCTCTATGAAATGAAATTAATCTGTGATCATTTTGTGGATAATGTAATGTATTGTAATATGGGGGATAAGATTTGGAGATGTTAAATTACTAAATATCATATACTTACTTAGCCTAAATTGATTAGCAGATGATCATTATGTTTCTTTGATTTGAATATGACAAGAAATATTTTCAATGTATTTATCTTTACAGTAATTTCATTTACTAACCAATCGCAAAAGGAATAATAATATATTTAAACCTAGAGTGCCCATATGTGTATATATAACTATATATATATATATATATATATATATATATATATATATATATATATATATATATATATATATATATATATATATATATATATATATATATATATATATATATATATATATATATATATATATATATATATATATATATATATATATATATATATATATATATATATATATATATATATATATATATATATATATATATATATATATATATATATATATATATATATATATATATATATATATATATATATATATATATATATATATATATATATATATATATATATATATATATATATATATATATATATATATATATATATATATATATATATATATATATATATATATATATATATATATATATATATATATATATATATATATATATATATATATATTTAACTTAAGTAAAACTTACTGAATCATTGATGCTACAAAATATACTACTAATATATGTATGTACATATATTATATGCTACACACACTTCACACTCAATACGTAGAGATCTAAACTGTTCATTTCTGGTACTACTGTAACTAAAAATACGAATCGATCTTTGTGCGTTCGTTAGGGTTGCTAACACAATAAAACTGTAATCACGTTTGATAAAGAACCAATAGTATTATAATATCAATGCACTTCTATTTGTCTATTGATAACGTATCGTAAAAGCTATTACAATAATATTATTCATGCGAAGCTTGTTTTATGTTATATTACATTTTATTACCTTAATTTAAGAAATTTTGTTTTTATATGCCAATCTTGTTAAGGATTATATTTCCATGAAAAACATTTATAGAAGCAGCGTACTATTGGAATATACATATATAATACAGATATATTAGTATGTTTAAAAATAATTTAACAAAGAAGAAAGTCATAATAGTAAGAATTCTTCTAGAAGAATTAGAACACTTAATTTGTTCTAGTTTGTTTTTGGTATATGTCAGTTGGTATAATATACACTTTAAATTAGCTATTGGCCTGTTGAGGTAATTGGTAACAATAATTAAAGTTACTTAAAGAAAACATTTTTAAAAATTTGAACGGCGATGACGGCTGGTTTTACACGGCTCGCTATAGGGCACGGGTTCTAATCAAATGCTTTCAAATTTTTATATGTCTTCCTTGAGTATTTTTCCATCCTCAGTGTGGATCGACACTTTAAGAATCATAAAAAAATAATTAAAGTCTGTCGTTTCTCGTGTTTTGTAGTTTATACTATCAGCTCAGATAATAATAAAAATATTTTCTTGATGAATAAATGATTTTATAAATATATTTGTTATATACAAGCTTGAATATAATTTTACCGCAACACATCCAACTAACGACAAATCTTATAGTAAAATGCACTGATCTTATCAATATATTTTCCTGTAAATTATGATATGACATTTAATAACCTGAAGTTAAATAGTTAGATAATTTACAATAAATAATATTTTAACTACAGTGGAGTTTAAATCATGATTTCAGAAGATTATTCTAACTTAGACCCTGAGACAGACATAAAATAGTCATATTAAAAAATATTGAAATGTGAGAATAAAAACTGACAACAAATCCCGGATCCATCGTGAGACGCACGCTATCAGCCGTGCTATAAAGAAATTCACGAAAAATAAAATAGTTGTAATAAACAACAATACAATTTGAATGAAGAAAATTATGTTGAAAATTTGGAAAACTTGCAAGATATATGGTATCAAAAATCTCATAAAATATGTATGTATGTACAAGAGTTATAATATTGTAGTGAGTAATATGGTCTCACGCGGTTAACAGACGCTCCAGATATTTCCACAAAATATGTTTAGTATAAAGTAGCCATATGTTGGTACATCATTATATCTGAGACACGAAGAACAGTTTCTATTAGTATAAAATCAAGACGTGTTGTTGACATGGGCGAAGGGATGAAGAAGGGGGAGCTGGGCCGCGTTCACCCTACCATACCCCGACTGTTCTGTCCAAAACTGTTTAATAATAAGATGTGAAGTTAACTAGTTTTTGCAAAAAAAACATTTAAAATTAAATAAACTTTGGAACTAATTTCTATTTTTAATACTCTTTCAGTATTTAGTACTCTGACCCTTGAGAAAAATTACTCCAAATGGAATCGACCCCACATCTTTCGCACTTATAGTCAAAATAATTCTACATTGCACGACTAACAAATATTTTTCTTCATTTTCTATTTTTATTTTCAAAAAGCTAAATATACAAGGCATATGATATATAAATATACTTATTATTTTAATTTCGCGCCATATTGTTTCGTCAATTATTTAAAATGAATTACATCTACCAAAGTCCAGGCTGCCGCTGGAAAATAAGTCCAGATATGCTCATAGTTGTTGAAGATAATATTTACTCGTAACCGCTACACTACTTTATTATAAATTGATAGTGGAATGGGTTAATTACTATGGATGTTGAACCGAAACATTCAAGATACATATGTACGGATTCAGAGTTATGTAAGGATTCGTTTGACTTTAACATCAATTGTTGATAGAAAAAGTATATTTTTGTAAGTTCAAACGTCTGGAACATTTAATATAGAATTCTTAGAGACATTAAAGTTATCTTTTGTAAAAAAAATGGGACCTGACTTGCATTTTTATCAGTTTGTAACGAAACTGCAGAGACCAATTAGTTTAATAATAAATTCATGGTATAAGTGATAACAGGATTTTTTAAATGACCGTGGATACAGTTGAATTAACTTTTATTTGTACTCTTATGAGAATGACGGTCTGTAGGTGTATATTAAAACTATAGTGCATACAAGGTTCTAATTTGTTACTGGCTTTCAATATTTATTTGCTGTCACTGTGTATGTGTGACTTATTTGGGGGTAAATACATTAAATGCCGGTCCAGTTAGTTATCAAGGTGTATTTGGAAATTAGTAATTATAATTAATTTTTCACATAACATAACAACCACTCATAAGGACATAAAACTATATGATTTAAATAAAATGACTTCCTAACTATAGATGACAGTCGTGGAGCAGAGATGCACGGTTTGTTGGTTCGATGCCTCATCGGCGAGAATGGATCTATTCATTTCGATTTTCTTCGCTCTGGCATCTAGGCAAGCGCGGCGTTGAGTCCCACCACTCAACACGAATTGTCTCAAAAAAGGCGGATATCAGAGAACAGAATGTCTTAACACTATGTTCCCACGGTTCCTGCGGTTCCCTTTGCCTACTATTCTATAAACGGGACTAAACATGATAAAAAAATATAACTGTATCTACTATAATGCACTTAAAATGCTAAATACACTAAGCTATATTTGAACAAACTGATTTTAAAGTGGGCATTTGGTTAATGCGCTATTCTACATTTTCACTGCTTCTTAGCTAACTAAATCTGTATACTTTTACCATCTTGTCGTCAAGTGAAACAAAAACTTTTAACGATTATTTCACAAGATAATCAATGCTTTTTTAATTAATTGGTGTTGTAATATCTTCTTAACTTATGCATATGCATCTACGTATTTAAAATATATAATTACAAACTACAGTAAGACTATAGAAAATGGGCTACCATTTTTTATGTTTTTACAGTAGTTTGTAATATTCTTGCTTGTCGTTCTATGTATGTATTTATTGCCGATTCAACTGAACTATTTTCGAATTCCTACGTATGGATCAAATTCACATCATTAATTTACTAACATTTTTCTTTTACAATAACCTCCTTTCGTTGCCTCACAGCAGCATAAGTTCCAATACCGTCTTTAATGTTGTTACTGCAACCCGCTGTTAGTAACAATAAATTTTACTGCCAGTCTTATCCGATCCACTGATAGTTAGGCAGGCACCTATAGTTTGTAGGTATAATATGCTTCTATAACTCATATATCCATATATTATATTATTTATAAATTTTGAGTCCACAATACGTTTCAAATTAAAGTTATTTGTTTAGTTTTTTTTTAAATGATTATTAAATAATACATTAAACACTATATATTACTACGATGATATAAAAATTATAGAAATGTTATCGTGCTTGAATCTCGGATATTTAGTATGATTTCTAGTGAAGAAATATACAGCTTAGTATATTTTTTATTTTAAAATTATTCAAAAAAGATTAATCGAGCTTTCAGGAATGACTAGACTAGTGTTCTCATAACTGCAGTGTTTTAAAAAAAGTTGTTCGAGTTCTTCTTTGAATTGCACATTTCTGTAACAAAATTGCTTGCTTTTATTTATATTACTTTCATAATTTTATATTCTTGTGCGTTCTTGTAAAATGGATTCAGACGAGTCTTCAGTGTCGTTTGTATGTCAGTTGCCAATTTATACTTGATACATTGCCTGCTGATTTTTTTTTAATGTATTGTTTATTGATTTTCAAAATGAATAACAATCAAAACTATTATTGTCCATTGCGATTAGAGGACGTTCATGGCATAGAGACGTAGCGTCTGCCTGTACACGTGACGACTTGTGGGTTCGATTCCCACTCGAAAGCCTTCCTCTAGCTAATTCAACCATTAAGAGCAGATAGACCAACCCATGTCACATGTGGCGACAAAACTGTCACCGGTTCTGTTTTTGCTATTAAACCATGCCACACCTTGAGTACGTTTTTAAAGCAGCCGTTTCGTAATCATTTTACTTTCGCAAGATTTTCGCCTCTTGTAAGCTCTAGAACACGATGTTCCATCAACTAAGTATCAGCAGACAAAAAATATTTAAAAAAATCCCGTGACCTCTCAGTCTATCAAGAATAGTACTAACTAAACTGACTTGAATAAGGATTAATTAAAATTACTAATCACCAGGGAGTTGATAGTAGCGAGGTACCCGTATTTCACCCGTGACTTTATGTAACGTGTAAATGATTGTAAAATTAATTAATATTGCTGTAGAAGATTATAAACATTTCAGTCGTCACGTTTAGAAACACGTTAAGCTCGACTATAGGCGTGGGCCCATTAACCCGATGAATGTTGTCTGTTGATATGATGGCTTATCATACACCACAAAACGATTACTTATATCTTCAATTCAACAACTTAATTCTTTTGTAACATGAGACTTTAATTTGAGGTAATCCATTATCTTTAGTGCTCAACTACGTACTTCAGTTACTTGCATATCTAAATTTGTAAGTGTTACTACAGTAAAAATAAATATTTATGTGGTTTTTCCTTGTTTTATGACAGATCAAATAATTTTCGCATGTTTGTTCAGGCGCGACACCTAACAATGCTTATTCACCTACTCCACAAAGTTTGTACAACATAGGTTTACGTCAAATTTGCTATATCTTATCAAATTAATAAAAACTTTGATATTAATTATAAAAAAATGTTGTATAAAATCTATATATATGTACTTTTTTTATTTTTTTATGGGAAGGACAAGGCGAACGAGCACTCGTATGACCTGATGGTAAGTGATCACCGACGCCTACGGCCCTGTGTAACAGCAGAGGTGGTACAAGAGCGTTGCCGACCTTTAAAATGGAGGTAGACGCACTTTTTGAAGGTACCCATGTCGTATCGATCTGGAAACACTGCCGCAGGTAGGCTATTCCACATTAGTGTGGTCCGTAGAAAGAAGTTTCTACGGAACCGCACAGTAGTGGAGTTCCACGTGTCCAGATGGTGGGGATGATACTTTAAATTGTGTCGTATTGTTCGGTTGGAGAATTCAGCTGCAGGCACCAGATCAAACAGTTGTCCAGAACACTTCCCATGATATAAGTGGTAGAGAGCGCACAGCAAGGAAACGTCTCTACGCAGCGCCAAAGTGTCTAGCCTTTCACACATATTTGCGTCCCCAACGATACGAATGGCTCTACGCTGTATGCGATCAAATGGTTCAAGTTGATACTGGGGTGCACCAGACCACAGATGCGAACATCACTCCATGTGAGGCCGAACCTGGGCTCTATACAGAGCCAATCGGTGTGCAGGCGTGAAGTACTGTCTCGCTCTTCCGACGACACCCAGTTTCTTCGCGGCCAGCTTGGCCTTGCTGTCCAAATGATCGCGATACTGACATTGATTCAAACATCTGAGTCCCAATATACTGATAGTATGCGAGGCTTTATGAAAAATATTCTTAAAAACTGGTCACACGACAAAAGGGTTTTTTTAGTGGTTAACGCGCAAACTTGAGTCTTCTGGGGGTTGAATTGAACAAGATTCCTTTTACCCCACTATGAGACATTAATGAGGGTGGTCTCAATGAAGACACAAGTTTCATTCGGCAATCGTCGACGTTTTCTCGAGAGAGAAAGACCTGCACGGCCGGAGTATACGACGTCCACAGTACTATCATCCGCATAGCAATGAATGTTAGAATCTTCTAACATGTGATTGATATGCAGAAGGAAAAACGTGGGGTTAAGAAAGCTAGTGACCCACTTGCACAAATTCTCGGGAAGCCCATACGATGGAAGTTTTGCTAAGAGTGCTCTATGCCACACACGATCAAAGGCTTTCGCCATATACAGACTAACTGTCAGACCTACGCCTATAGTTTAATAGAAGATATAAGAGAGGACTCGCTGAACAGCTTTTTGACTGAACTTAGTGTCTGGCATTGAGCTCAGACATGTCGAGATTGTCGACGGTGTCTTGCCTTGGTCATCAAGAGTCGAGTTAAAGGCAAAGAGAGTTCCCAGGAGGTCGTCAAGTCTGGAAGACGCGTGGGTGAGTCGACCAGTTGAGACAGGCCATTTGACACAGCAAGGTCAAATACCGCCTTCCCCACGTGATCTGTGGTGTGTGACCCAGCCAATCAGTATTTTAGGCATTAAAATCGCCAAGTATCACGACTTCAGCAGAGGGGATAAGCAAGAGCATATCATCAATAGCCGATTGCAAGCGTCCCATGAGTCGATCTCTTTCTGTATTACCACTATAGGTACCTGTACAGACATGCGTAGATTCGGACAGGATCATTTGAATTGGTACGAAGCCAGATAATAGACAGGTCTCGACCTTCAAAATTAGCAAGACGACAGAAATTTAAGTCATTCCTTATGAACACAGCGACTCTAATGCTATATATATGGCATATATATGCTCTAATTTGTAGCCAGGATAATGAAGATAGGCTGTGTCACTCGGTCTGACTACTTGTGTTTCGGTCAGAAACAACAAGGCCGGCCGAGCCGTCTCAAGGTGGTGATGGACGGCATTCAAGTTGGAATGAAGACCCCTGATGTTACAAAAATCCACTTTAAGCGTGGAAAGGGTTGCTGTAGAGCGCACGCCTCGTTTGCCTTGTCTATTGCGCGGTTCTGTGCTTTCCCCAGTATTCGACTGGCAGCCTGAGCGTAAGGACTCAGGGAGGGATTCTCCAGTACAAGGGGTGCTGATACCCTCCTGGGGTAAAATCTCTTTCAGTACCGTTGTCATACTCTGGGAAGGGTTTGGAGTTGAACTCCGGAGCTCGGCATTACCTAATGCGAAACGCAGTGACAAAAAAAGACACTACTTAACGCCGGTTTTAAATGCCGAGGGTGGTAAATATCCTGTCGGGTCTACCCAAGAGTTGTCATCACTAACAACATGACTCTACCACCTAAATTATATATTTACATATATACAAAGCGTATAATAAGACGCATATAAAGATGAAGACTGTTGACAAATTGAACAACAATCTCATCTATGTAGGTATAAATTATTCTATGGCGTATTTTATTGCTTATAATACATATTTATGACGGAGTAGAGAGAAGCCTGGCTCAGCGAGAACGATGTAATGACATGAAACACTGTTTCAATGTGTGTGAAAGAAAAAATACGTGCTTAAGATACAAAAATTAAAACGAAATAAATTTTATTTTTCATTATTATCTTAAACTTAAGTCCATACTAATTGTCACGTTTAAGAAATGGAAAATTAATAACTCTGGCAGGTAATGAAAAAGCAATTCAACGAAACCAGGTGGCTGTAGCTGTAAGAATAGCGGCCAATAAGATAAACCTGGACACGTCTTTATAACCATACTAATGTTTTATCTGAGTGTATAAACGTTTGTTCATTTAAATAACGATTTTTTTTAGAATTCCTTGACCCAAAAGGAAAAAGGAACCTTTATGAGACCAATCTCCGTCGATTTGTCTGTCCATCTGTAAGTCGCACGGACTTAAAGACCATTTTCTCTGAATTGTGAGGTGACATTGAATTAAAATCGAATATCCAGGTCTATGACCTCTTGAAGCTAGAAGCTTCAAAAGGACATTTATTTAAAAACACACCAACATTAATTTACACGGATACATTCCATCTAAAAGATATAATCAGATTTAATTGACAATCGACTAGTCGGTTTATTTACATCTGACTAGTCGGCTAGTCGGCTAGTCGGCAAAAATCGTAGTCGGCACATCTCTACTAAAAAATAATTAACTAACTGAGGGCTGCGTCATCATTATATCTTATTTCTTTTTGAAAGTCTTAATGTGGCTATGTATAAGTCACAAATTAACTTGGTAAATTCATTATAAGTATTTTGAAGCCTTACTAGTGGAAAATTCTTGACTAAATTGGTTTTATAAAATTTCGTGGTAAATAATGGTTCCTGTTAGCGGGGTATCTCTAATAACAATAATAATAATATAATATATTAATATTCTGACAATAATAACAATTTCATATGTTATATAATACGTTAATATGTTAATATTCAATTACTTAAGTAGTGGATTACATACAATCTATATTATTGTTAAAAATGTAATGAAGAAATTAAATCAAAAGATACGAGCGATTATACTTCGTTTATCACTTCCTTACCCTACCCGTCATTTTGTATGAAGATTGCCAAGAAAACTTGGGTCCACCGAAGCTGCAGATTATTAGAACGAAGAATGTAATTAAAATATAATCACAAGAAACTACAAGCGGCAGTTGCCACTTGTAGCAGGATCGAAACCCTGCACGTAAACGCAGGGCTTAAAACTAAACCGCAATTGTACCACTATGCCACAATGGAGTTAATAAAAGAAATAGTAATAATTAATATTTCTTTGATTTTTTGATACCTTAATTGTTCTCTTCTCTTATACATGACGCATAATTTACAATCTAACAAGTCTTACTTAGCGGCACATCTTTATGAGATACGAGTATAAGGTTGTATGATTACTTAATTATTTTTCTCCATTAAGATTCTTGGAATATTATAGTTATTCAACATCCTTGTGTCGTATATAACCATTTTGCTTAATTATTTTTAATAATAATCAAAAATTCACTTTTATAAAAAAAAATTTCTCATTTCATAGTCTATTTTAGCTGTATATTATTGTTTCTTATGATCCCATGAACTGAGATCAAAATGATTTAGGACACCTGACTTTTGGCTTATGATAATTTATCATAAGCCAACTAAAAATGACTATCAACTTAAACTAAAAAACTATTTTCTTTTCACTTATAGTTTAGCTATTTAATTGCGTTCTTTTATTATTTTTCAAGTTCAAAATCAAAGCCTAGATCGTATCAGACCTAACTGCTATATCAAAAAACAAATCATTCAAATCCATCAAGGAGATCCGAAAACATACATAGGCAATAGATAGATAATAAATTAAAAAAAAAACAAATTGACATTCTTTTAGTGTTTTTAAATCTCATGACAAAAAAGAAGGTGAAGATTGATAATTAGATAATCTGTTCTTTGGCTTTAATGTTGATGTTTTTTAAATCTATTAATATATCAACGTCATTATAGATGCTAGGACTCCCTTGAAAATGATATATGAATTCTCATATATTGTTCTTATTATTAACAATTTGATTTATGAGAGATATGTTAGGTATACGGTCATCACTAGTCGTATCTAGTCATATTAGCTTGCTACTTGCTACTTGCTTCATTAGTCTAGCGACGGCTGTTGGAACTTTGTTTAAATGTAAAATGACGAACAGAAAGAAACGAAGAACAAAAAGATGTGTAACAGGATATCGCTTACAACGGATGTGAGCTCTTCGAAAATAACTTTTTAGTACACCACATTCTTCTGGTCGTGAAATGCATATCATTTTATTTATAAACCTAAAATAAATAGCATGTACGTGACAGTAGTTAGCACTACTTTACATTTTTTGAGTAATGCGCATTCTTGATGATAATTTTAACGACAGACATTTCATAATGACTCGGGACCAGCCCCTGAAAAATGTATCTAATAATGCCATGCTCTTATCTTAGTACAAATACGGTCACATCTAAGCTTTTTGCTTTTAAATTGTTACTTTAATAAATTAATAGATATTTTTAGATTATTCTTATTATTTAAATAATAGACACCTGCAACTTTGTTAGTGTGAATTTTGTAGTCCTTGCCACCTGAATATCATTTACCTATACACTAACGGCCTTATTCATAAAAAGTTATAGCACGCTTAAAGACTCGATATAGTACAGTTGTCAAAAAACGTTATTCATAACAGCATTTTAGTGCCAATCAGTTCTATAAACCTATCATAAAGTTATAGAACCGAGAACCCTACTATAAGAGTGTTTTAACGTCCAAAGATGGCCGATTCACATAACAGCTGATTATAGCTCATACTAATATGAGCATTGATATGACGTCGTCGAGTCGCTTGTCATCAAGAGTGTCAATTTCAGTTTCGTAAACAAAACAATATAACAATTGACATTTTGTTCGATATTTATTAACTATATTTAGTTATTAACAAGTTTATTAATAATAAATTCTACATAAGAAAGGTGCACAGAACATAGGTAATACTTGTCCACGTCTAAACAATTTTCAATTCTTTGTCGTTTTACTTCTCTTGACTTAATTTTTTAAAAATTAAGTAAGTTTATAAACTAAAATAAAATAAACATTCGTGTTTTTGTGATAACAACGACGTAAGTGAAGCCGGTAAATGTCAAGCCAGATCCAACAATATATTTTTGTACGTAATATTATCTGTGGTCATACTATGTCAATGCGTTTGTCACTTATTATCTGTGGATTTACTGGTATTTTCGGCAACAAGTCGACCGACTTCAGTATAGTGGCAACATTGTGAACGTATAAATCAAATTAGTGACACTTTAGTTATAGAAGGCTTATAGAGCGTTTATGAATACAAAAATTTATCGAACGTTCTATAAGCCTAAAGAGCGTGTTAACTAAAATATGCTTAAAACGTTCTATAAGCCTAAAGAGCGTGTTAACTAAAATATGCTTAAAACGTTATATAGACTTTTTTATGAATTAGGCTGTATTTATTTTTTTAATCATTTCATTTTTAATATTTTAGATAATCTGTTCTGCGTCAGACATGCAAGATGCGCGTGTACAAAGAGACAAACAATATTCTTTTATTTTTTAAATTATTATTTTTATTCGTTCTTGTATGATCCTGAAATAAAAAAATACCAAACTATGTAGTACGTATGTGTAATTATGAAAATATATACACAGTACTTTTACTGTTAACTTGTTAGTATTAACAAGTGTAAATTTTCAAAACTGACTTAGATTGCCTTCTTAGTAATAATTAAGAAACTAATTTAAAGATATAATACTACCTTAAAATCAGTATTAATTTTATATTTAAATAATAGTATAATTCATATTGATTATAAGAAAACTTATAACAAGTTCAATATGATATGAACCAAGTAAGTGTCTCAAGTGTTGTAAATAAAAAAAGTAGAGTGAATTTTATGTATAAAAAATATTCACATGTTTTATTATAAATAACATGAAATTATGAGACCAACCCATTAAGTTACTAGTATGGAACTAGTACTTATGTCAGGAGGCCCCGCGGGTCCACTATATCCCACCATCACGAAATAGGGAAATCGATTCAGACTTCTAACAATGAAATAACAATTCGTAAAGAGGGAACACTTTCAGATTGTTTTTCAATTTCAACCGGTTGTTATAAAAAATAATTGTACATTTCTATATATATTTTTCTTTCAAATTTAATTATTATTGTTTATTTGTGTGTGAACATGTCCCTAAAAAAAATAAGTAGAATATTTATAGTACAGACAATGTTAAAGTTATCATTTTGATGTTTATTTTGTCAACTAATTCTTTTTATTGCTACAGATTTAATAATATGACGACAGTAACTAATTAAGATTAAAATATTTAAATAAATGTAGTAAATAATAACGACGAGGTATCTTGTTTGAATAAAGATGGCCTTGTGCCATTCACATGTCTATTGAGCGTAATACGGTGGCTTTAGTCATTCGCTTTTAATTATATTTAACAAAAGAATTTGACAGCATATTAACAAAATCTTTATTTTATAAGGCGAAAGATTAATGTAAATGACTAATGTTTTACAGATTGTACTGTTGATCAGAATGTGTAAGTGATCCGACTCTTATTAGTAACTATTTTAATTGAAATAGGTCTTATCACATTATGATAAAAACAAATGTCCAAAGTGACAGTGACGTGACACCGAAACATTAGTAACAATGTAGTTTATTAGGTTCCAATTCCATATTTTATAGAGTTTGGTGTTAGTATCTCACTGTTCAGTAATAGAGTTAATTTACTATCAATTGTTTGTTACTTACTCAATTATAATATAAAAGCTCTCAGCGGGAAAATGACTCGCACTTGACCAAATTTTTCTTTTTAAAGTTAATATTATTGTGTTTAGCATAGTTTAATAGTTTAATTTTATTAGTTCTCTGAATCTTCGATCCTTAGTCACTATCGAAACATTGAATATTTCCTCTTTTTTATATCCACCAAGCTGAAATAATTATGCTTTCAGACGCCAGATACCTTGAAATATCTAGCTAGAACTTCAAAGTTTCTTTTCGATGGCACATTAAAACCAAGTAAGGCAGAACTTTGATCTATTTTCTCTCAGGACTTAAGTGTTCTGTCAAATTATTCCACAAACGTATCACATAACATTCAGCGCACGTGTTTTGCTCGAGCGTGAAAAATGTTAATAACACTTGACATAAAAACACAACTCCATTGAAAACATATACATAGAAAACACATTCTGTAACATTCACGGCTGACAATATGAGAAATACATGTGAAAGAAAATTGCAAGTTGTGGTAACGAAATAGCTTACATCTATTCGCAATTTCCTATAAAAAGTAAATGTTTTTAATATTTTCATATCGTTTTAGGTCTGTATAACAATAAACATATTAGTCAGGTTTATTGAAAAAAAAACTGTCAAGTCAGTATAGCGACGATGGCCAATGAAGGCCTTTATTTAATTAACTAACTGATTCATTACATTAGCTGTGAATATCGAACTAATGTGTACTGGAATTTTAGCTGTACGTCCAACACAATTCTATAAAGCGCATTATGGAGATATATGATCCTAGAAGGGTATGAATTTATTGAGGTAAATTTTATATGTAAGTCTATAAATAACTAAAGAAAATAATAATTACTAAGTAAGTATTGAAATAACGCGACAAGTTACCATAGTTGTGTTATTAGGTAAACAAATATTTTAAAAGCTCCATTAATTACCTATATTTTAAAATGTAATAACTGTTTAATCCTGATAAACATGAAAAATGTAACTAAGAGACAGAGTTCGTAAAATTTAAAGTATAACACAAATGTTTCACCTGGTCATATGTCAAAAAGCAAACATTGACTTTCAAAACGTAATCACAGCATATTTGCCGTTTTGATATCTTAAATTGCGAAATTATTTGTATCGAAATTTTTAGGAATAAACATTTATTTCGATTTTTTTATATTTCTTATAATTTCACACGTACAAATTGTGTGACTTTCAGGTATACTCGTAGTGCAAAGAATGTTTGATGGGAAAGTGAACCCTCAAGGCCAGATGAAATAATATACCTGGCATTAATATTAAGCACCCATGCCGCAAGATTGCAGCTCATTAGCTCTTAGTCTTTTAGTGGCTCTTTTGTACCTCCTAACAAAATAAGAAAAATAATTTTATCTAAGTACTAGTACTAAGTGCAAATTCGATTTTATTTTACATTTAGATGTTAACTATAGGTGTAGTGTCTAATTCTCCACTATCCACCGCAATTTCAGACATAAATAGTAGAATGTAATAAAATTTCATTCGAGTCATTTAACAGATAGATACATCACTATCACCTTCTGAACACGTAAAGGTAACAAATGATAACCGGATTAAGATACTCCCACAAATTTATCAAATTCAACAAAGGTTTTCGACCAAAACCATAGTTATCATTTTCGTACCATTAATGATATATAGCTATTTGTTCAATCGGCCAGCCAATGTTGAAAGATAATCGTGATGGATGCACAAATAAGAAATAACATATCGAAATAATATGCTGTACTATAATATTTTGACAAAATACAAATATATTTTTGTACAATGGGGTAAAGATGAGGTAAAGCTACCGATAAATCTTGCTACATCTGTAAAGAGGCAGTGGGGACAGCTAAACATATGCTGGTGGAGTGTAGGGTACTCTTGGATAGTGGTCATTACTCGCGACGTCATGACAAAGTACTGGAAATCATTGGAGATGGAATGGAATCACTGGAGATAATAATCATGGTTGAAGTAGGAGCGAGAGGCATAACAGCGAAATCTCTCTATAGTTTACTAAAAGATCTCGGCCTGTCTAGAACTATCACAAATTCATTTCTAGAACGTACTTCGAAGGCGGCTTTAGTAGAATCATTTAAAATTTGGTTAGGTAGTGGGAGGAGCTCGGACAGTGAAGGTGAGCGTTAATGCATTTTAAAGGGGCCCTTTAAACCTACACTTGGGTTGCAAGTCACAAGCGCTGTTCGGAGCTCCTCTTTCTACAACACGAGGGGACCGGCACCCGCAAGGTGAATCCATAGAACGCTAAGAAACAACTTCTCATATATATATATATATATATATATATATATATATATATATATATATATATATATATATATATATATATATATATATATATATATATATATATATATATATATATATATATATATATATATATATATATATATATATATATATATATATATATATATATATATATATATATATATATATATATATATATATATATATATATATATATATATATATATATATATGAATGAAAGGTGACAGATTGACAACGTTTGTAGTACGAGGTCTATACGTCATTCGTATTTAATTATGGCTACCTCACGCGTTAGACAGCACGTATAAATATCGTGAAATAGGAATAATGATCCTGTGCCTAAACTATTGATAATTGTGAATTTGTTTTTTATATATAACCTTGAAATATTTTCCCCAATAAGTAGTTTTGATAACGGCCGCCGTGTCAGATACACTCTGTATATATATTACGTTGGCGCTTCAACGAAAAATATTTTACAAGCTGATCATCGTCTTCTAAGGTGTTATTTTTATATTTCTTTCAGATCATACGTGTCACTAGAACTTTACGTAAGATGTTTAGACATTTGAAGTAAATTATTTTATCATACCAAGTTATGTATCGTTGTAGTAGCACATATACTATTTTGGAGTAATAAATATATAAAAAAAACATCTTCAAAATACACCCAGTACGTATTGCATAACTTGTGTCCGAATTTTGTTTAGATTTAAACAAAATTTGGACACAAGTTGGGCTTGAGTACCAAGGAGCTAAAATTTTATAATTGAAGCCCAACTAAAAACATACCTTGTAAAATGGATAAGCTTTATTGAAGACGGACGTATACACAGTACATACTACGTAAATATAAGGATTTCGTTTTGTTTTTTAAGGTACACAACTCTAAAAACAATAAGTTGAATTAAAATAATTTTTCAATGTAATACGTGGCACAAACGTCAAGGCAAAAAAATAATTTCTATAATGTATGAAGTGAGCCAATGACCTCCACTGTCACTTATTTTATCTATCACTTTGCGACTCTGCCAGTATTACTCAAATATATTTTTGTAAGGATAAAATCTAGATATAATTATGAGTGAAAAATAAATTATTTTAAGAAATTAATTTCAAGCATGTTAAAACTATTTAAATAATAATTCATTTTTGAAAGACTATATATAAATTTAGAGATGGTTAACATCATGATTATGTACACAAATTGTGTTGTTTTTATAAACAAAAAGTTTCTTTTTTAGAATGGATCTAAATTACTACTATCTCGGAAACGCCACCTGATTGTAAACGCAGTGTTTGATGATGCGATTTTCCAGCAGAAACAACTATTTTTTCCCGTTCAATTATTTTTATTTCCCCCAACTATCACGTTTATAGCCATAAGCCGTCCCTCTGCGCCACGTTATTGTAAATTACAACATAAATTATCAAAATTGGGTAAAGTATATTTAATACTATGTATGGATTGCGTAATATGTAAGTAAATGTTTAGTTTAAATTATTAACTTAGTTTTTAGTCTTTTGACTCGGTAAAAATAAAAAATATGAATGTATGTGATTGAATCTACTAACTGAAAGTAAAATTTTTCAACCATTTTACAATTGTTTCTACTGAGGCCATTGATTTACGGAAACTTCTTTTTATGAATAAACAATAAGTAATAGTCATAAGTCTCTTATTCACTAAATATTTATAACGTCTTGGAATTCTTTTTCTTCAATCAATATCCATAATTAATCCTTTGGTTAAGTATTATAACAAATATTTCATATGAAAGTTGCGCATCGCTTTTGTTTGCAAATTTACTTTCAATATTTTTTTGAACATTTCTTATATATTTCAAAATAAATAAAAATGAAATAAAATTAATAAATAATACTTTATTACCCAAAAAATTACAGATTATTTTAAACTAAATACATATATTTAATAATAACAATGTTCAATTTTCTTATGCTATAGCATATGTTTAAAATGAATAACTATTGAGATAGTGAAAAATCAATAATTATAAACACATATACAAATATATCTTAAAACTTAAGTTAGTTCAATTCAAAAGACGAATTTATATTCCCATGTTTTTCCATTTCCTTTTTCCGTAAAAATGGAATATCAAAAAAATTCTGTTTATCTATTAGTTCTTCCGCATCTTCAAAAGTTTGAGGCATATCAAATCCAGCTGTTTCAGGTAAAATCATTGCTAGTAAAGCGCCGAGTATTGCAATGACTGCAATAAGTATTGAAGGTAGCCAAAATATGTAATTTTCTAAATATACAATATAAGGCGATAATATAGAACCGATATAGCCACATATATGAACTATTGACGCTCCTGAACCCCTTACGGGAGTCGGCAACATCTCTGCAGCCCATTGCAAGCAAGTATTGCAAGCCATATTTATTGCAAACCTAGCCACTACAGCGCATAATACAGATGGTAAACCGCTACCAATGAAAATAGTAGCAATGCTAAAAATGCAACATATGATAAAAGATCCAATTGACAACCACTTTCTACCTGTAAAGTCTAAAATAAAAGCAACAATTGTAAGCGATGGAAATTCAGAAAATGATACTAAACTGAATGAAATAAAAAAATCAAATCCTAAACTCCCTATGCTCCTAACTAAGGCATCAAAAATGGCCAGAGCGCACATGTATACTAAACACATAGCTATAAATACTTTCTTTATTTTGGGTTTTCCAAAAATATGTATTATATTTACACTTTCTTTTGATACTTTTTTCGCAGCAGACAGTTTAAACTGTTCTATCAGTTTTGGGGACACTTCTTTCTTATTAACTCGACCTATTGTAATAACTTTACTTGCGGTTTCATCTATACGACCTCTTGCAAGAAGCCAACGAGGACTTTCTGGTATTAAAAACGGGGCAAAAAGCGCTAAAGCCATAGGAATACTTGTAGCTAAGCTAAGTGTTTTCCAATGACCACAAGCTAAAGCTATCCATGGCAAAGCTACAGCACCGGCAGTATAAAAAATCGCAAAAGGCAAATTCGCAATAAGAGTTCTATATTTTGGTGCCACGTATTCTAAGACTAGAAGATATGTCATTATCATACAATTATCGTAAGACATACCCATTAAAAACCGACATAAAGAAAATTGTAAAAGATTTTGAGCATATATACTTAAAATTCCAGCGATGCACGCTAATATGTTACTAAAGGCGCACGCTGGTAGTCTACCAAAACGATCCCCCACCCATCCAATTAGTAAGCCTCCAAAGATAGATCCAATAAAAAATATAGCTTGAGCTGTAGCTTGATAACTATTTTTTTCACAAACCCATCCAAATTCACTTGAAATTGTTGGATATGGTATTTCAGTCTTATTAAACTCCCATCCAAAGAGGCAGGTTTCCGTCTTCCAAGTCGTATTTGGTCGTTGCCCTGTCAGTAAAATTTCAGTCCAATTAGCTACATACATTTCACATTTCGAATATCCGAGAGCCATTTGAGAGTCTTGAGGAATAGCCAGATGTTTTCTTTCAATGTCGGTCAAATTTGCTAGCTCCGGTACCCAACACCAGTGGTTTGGCGATACTTCTGTCATGAAAAGCTGGGAGAAATACGCAAAAACGCCAAAAATATAAAATGGACATGTTAAACAAAACAAAAACAATTGATAAAGTCCGAATTCTCCAGCAGCTGAGAGTAGCACATCGTAATCTACAGCGTCATTAGAATCACTGTCTTCATTATTCTCATTATTATTTTTCCCAAATGGCACAGTTTTATTTTTTTGTTCCATTGTTTATGTCGTACACAAGTACTTTATTAAATTGCTAAGTATAACCTCTGGCTTGCGTTAGAGTCACCATCGCAAGACTGGCTACGATTAATACAGTCTGTACTAGTTAACACATGTGCTAGACGCTTTATTTAAAGTTAACCATATGGAAGATAACACTCTAACATTATTTGCGAAATGATTTCTCAATTTATTTGTTCGACTTATCATATTGCCGTCATAAAATTGTTGCTCCGAGAAAATATTTTCCTGAATTTATTTTTGTATGTTTGATGTAATTAAAATGACGAATTCACGTCAAATAAAAAAATCTCTATAATAAATGTACCTAAAGTTTACGTGACTTTACTGTCTAGATAAAGTGATTACACAATACTTTGTATAAATAATATATTTGAATTAATTCAGAGTGGCTTATTCGTCTAATTATTTGTGGAGTTGGAAGAGAAAAATCAACGACCCAATTCCGATTTCTAATAATAGAACGACATAGTTTACATATACATAATATTATATATGCGTTACACTAAATGATTACTTTTAGAAGATGATATCTACAGGATAGCAACTATTATGTTTTCTTATCTAGAAAATGGTGCTCAATATGAATATAAAAGAATTGTAGGAATTACAAGTAAATCTGACGTTCTTTTATTTAGAATGTGTCTAAAAGAAAATAAAATTATATTATACGTATATAATATTTTATAACAAAAACTACAATATTAAGATGACTGCAACATTATATTTATAAGAACCTTTGCATTTTATTATTTTTTCGCTTTTAATTTCGCCAAAAATTTTCATAAAAATAATTCGATTTGTTCTAAAAGGAAAACTGCTTAAGCTTAGGCAAAAGCTTCATTTGCGTTATACATTGTTATAAATGTAAAAAATATGCTAAAATGTACTTAATATCTGGTTATCAACATCCATTGATAAGTGAATCTCCACTTAAGGCAAATGTAGTACGTGTGTGATAATTAAGTGATTAGGCATTAAATATGCTACATAAAATGTCATTTATTTATAATTTCAATGTAAGTAGAGTTATATATGTAGTATAAAAGAAAAACAACATATATATATATATATATATATATATATATATATATATATATATATATATATATATATATATATATATATATATATATATATATATATATATATATATATATATATATATATATATATATATATATATATATATATATATATAAAGTTTATTTATTGAATATTTCATTTAATAAATTAATATTGGTATCTCTATATCGTTAAAACAATTTAATATTTCGAATTATATTATTTTACGTGTTTACAATTGCGTAAAAATATATATATTTTTTTTTATAAAAATCTCTCGTTGGTAATATTTTTTCAAATAACATTTTAACTTACTTCTGAGTAATTATGATTAAATATATTTGCAATTTATAATGTTTTAATAATATAATATATTACTATTACTTAATATATAAACTTAAAAAATATAGCTTTATAATAATAAAGCTTATTTAAAACACTTACCGAATGTGTCGTTACAGTTTGTTGCACGTACACTTTAAAAATATCAACTTAGTTGTTTATATCGCATTGAATGTGACCAGTTACTATGGTCATCGCGCGACGCGAGTGTGAAATGGCGGGGCTGAACACCACTTCAACAGGCATGCGTGCTGAGTTCGAGTTGTCTCGAAAAAACCTCTTGCAGCTTTTCTTCTTGTACACCCGCCCACAAAGCTATTGTACATATTTATACATATATAAATATATATAAAGTTAATTCTTTTATTTATCGATGTAATTTATTGGATAAAATATTACGTCAATAAAAAATTCAATCAAATTTGAAAACATTTTGATTTTATTGTGTTTTACATCTGAGTTTTGGTTAATATTTTATAAAATTGTTATTGCAACGCAAAATAAATTAATAATAAATTACCTATATTACTAAATTTTTCATTTATCAAATGATGACACTTGTATAAGGTGTATAGAATGGGTTCAGCGCCATCTACAAAGAGATAATGATACTATTACAATGGTTATAAGACAACAGATCACAGAGGTACTCATCTCTTTTGTATTATGTATATTTACAAACAATTTATGTATAATACTCAAATGAAAAAATTGCAATGTAATCAAAAATGCTATCTGAACATTTTTTTTGGAAAACTAGAGAGTTTCGCCCTCTAGTGAAATACGTCAATAGAGGACAAAGCGCTTTAACTAAAGCGCATATTGCAGTGAAGGCAGAGTGAACTGCAGGGACCATATGAACCTAGTGTTAAGACACTCCGTTGCTTGGTCCCTACTTTCTATGTCCCCGCTTTTCGCATTTTTCGAGGCATTGCGAGTTGATCGGCGGAACTCAACGCCGAGCTTTGCCTAGTTCCCAGAGCGAAGAAAATGGAAATAGAAAAATCCATCTTCCTTGTGTGGGAATCGAACCCTCAAACCGTCGCGTTTACAGGCAGACGCTTACGCCCCTGCGCCACGACGGTCCTCACAGAGTGTCTTAACTCTAGATTTTCTCTGCTTGTTGTATAATAAAGCAGAGAGAAAAAATTAAACTATTTTCAGTGAAACAGATGTTAGACCCTGTTACTTTTGTTTGCTAACAATGTGACATCATATTTTCACTGCATTCTATAGTGCGATCAATAGATACATTAGTAACTAAAATTGCAAGAAAATAAATAAAAATATAAATATTTGTCTAAGTATACATATATGAAGCATGAGTGCTTTAATACATAAATTGGAAATAAAATAAATTCAATTGTAACTTTAATATTCTGGAATAAAACAAATAAACCTAACTAGGTTTATTTGTTTTATTCCAGAAATTTTCAACATTTATTCTGGGCATTGCGTTTTGAATAGTAATCGGCCATGTACGGAATGGTAGTGGCTTTTACTCTATTTTTTCTGCTGATCGTTTGCCTATCCATCTAAATGCGGGATTCAGCGTTAGGCTACAAAGAAAATATTTTATAAACATTGTATTCATTGTACGTATATAGACCTAAATTAATATACAATAACGTTGTTTATTTATCAAATTGTCGTAGATTTAATTGTTATAATTGTTTAGTAAAACCTTATTCATGAATGTTCCCTTTGACACAACTTTCGAACCAAAAGCAGAAGTGTTAGTACATAATAGAAAATTGGATCATGTAAAAATTACTGAAATAAATAACATTATGATTTCTTATTACAATAAAGGACTAGTCCTGCACTAACAATCGCACGAGAATAAACTAATTGGTATTAGTTAGCATTTTCATTACGAAATTCCCAAAGTCCTCCCAAAATAGAAACTGGCTTACCGCCGACATATAGATACGTAAGTAACAGCATTTTACCGTAGTTAATTATACTAAGATTATAAATGTTAGTAAATAAGTAAATCTACTTTGTTACACCTAGATTTTTATGTAAAGTATTATTAGGGCTTTCCTCGTAACGATAGCTTATTATTACACCTACTGGAAACATTGTGCTGAAACATAAAATTTATGATAACAACATATTTAATGGGTTTTTTATACTGTCACTATTAAACACCTCGTATATATGCCTAGGATTAAGTATTTAGATTTTATGTATATTCAAGAAAATTGCCTGTAACTTTAAAAATATAATAAAAATATTTTGTTGTATCAATTTTTATGTCCTACAAAATAGTTTCCGTAGTGAAATCCCCTTTTTGAATTTTGAATTGAACGATCAGAGAATTTAAGAGTTCGGTGGACTTTAACAACTTTGCTGGATACAACTGTTTGCTTTCCATTATAAAGTTTAGTGCGCTACATCAATCTATGAACCAAGTACTAAATTAAGTTCAATATCATTATAATAATGTATAAACAAACATATATTTATTAAATTTATTCAAAATCAACCTTAATGTCTGTCTCTTCATGTTATTATTATTTGAAATATAAATATTACCACAGACGTTTGGTCCGTAATTTTTTTAACTTACGCTCTATGCTCTTTTCATACATATTAATTATATTAATTTTTGGAATTACGTAGTATATAGAATTTATATTATTCATAACGAGCTCTTATCTTACTACATCATTTATATATATATTTATTTTTACTTATAACTAAGGCTATGGCTGATAAGCGAATTACATACATTTATATACTTTCTTTTTTGCATAATAAAATGATACTATAAAATAGTTTTTTTGCATAATAAAATGATACTATTAAACACTTTACAGTGGAGGTTGCACAATAATGGGGAAAAACGAATTTTAACTTAAATATTAGGGCATGTCCGCTATTATGACTGTCGTGACCGCTACGTTCCTGTCTATCATGCCTATCTCCACATTGTACTCCACAATGCATTAGTTGTTGCGCCCGTCGCATTACGAATTACTCTTATAAATGCATCGTCTTTGCCTTCGCTGTAGTAGGTGCAGCTGTTGGTTTGTCGCGATATTGCTACGCCTGCATGTGAAACAGTCATGTACAGTCTCGCTGGTCAAGCCCTGAGCCACATGAATAGTCAACATCTTCGAACCTGTTTCTCCTCCCCATCCTTGACTAATCAGAGATTATTTTTCCTCTTGTGTGTAAGTGAGTGAGTGTTTTTAAGATCCCCAGACACTGGCGTCATCTTGATGTTTTTCTCAATCTCAATCAATAAATTCAATGTAGGTATATATGAACTTAGTAGCAAAAAAAATAAAAAAACTACTGTTGTATCAAAAGTTTTTAATCAATTATATAACATGGTAAAAATATTATCTAATTATATCTTTTCTCCTAAGAATTGTCAATTCCTTTAGTTTACATGCAAATTAATTAAATAATTATAATATGGAAACACTTTTCATTCAATTTACAGCTTTAAAATTGAAAATGAATGAAAAATACTTATTCTTATTTTTTTTAAACTATGTCAGGCAAAGTTATTTCAGAACTAGATATTCCTAGAACTTCTCATGCTTCTGCTGCTCTTCCATCTTATTTTTTAAATTTATAATATTTGATTTGACTTTGTTACATCGAGTTCCTTCCTAATAATCTAATCTATATAACATAAGTCAGACCATCACTATTCTTTATTCTGTACCTTATATTTCCTGCAATTTACTTTTTATTCTATATTTGTCTCTCTATAAGCATTTCATAAACATTGATTTTTGATTTTCTATCTGTCTATGTAAAATACCGTGATCAAGGTGAATAGTAATAATCAAACTATTTTTCCGTTATTTTACATTTTTTACTTTATTCGATTTTTAGAATACCTCTCTCTTTCCAAATAAATGAGGACCAATTATCAGATACGAGCGTTTCACATCGTCCTTATGATAAGTGGAGGAATTCAACGTCGCACTTTGTTCTTGTTCCCATAACAAACAAGTTAAAAACAATTCATTCTTGAATGTTGGAATCGAAACTAAAATCCTTCATGCTTAAAGACAGACGTTGTACCTCTGCGCTACAGTGGTCCTCTAGTGGTCCACAAAATGTTAGTTCATCTATATAATTATTCCAAATATCTTTTTTGGATTAAGTTCATCAAATTTCACTGCTTTGAATTTAATTGAAAAACAAAAACAAAGTATTGGTCGGCCCGACTAGTCGCTGACTACGACGTAGTCTCTAAAACATTTAAAACATTTTGTCTCCAAAAATCTTATACATCATATTAAGACATTTTTATAGTTCTAGTAATTCTACTAGGAACATCTATTACTAGTCATATAATGGATCACAATCATGTATAATATCGAGATTATAATAATAGCCAAAAGTACAGCTGCCATTGGACTTAAACGAACTTTTAGCATTTCTTTACATGCAATAACTTCTACATGTATTAAATTTAAATGTTATTTTTATTGTAATTAAAAAACCTTAGTTATGTATAACATTTGTTATCAAATTTATCACTGATAATATAAATTAATTATAAAACCTAAACGCCTTATGACGTCACAAGTTGTAGGTATATTTGTTTAGAAATTCTGAGTCAAATGGATGGGTAAGCTTTCGAGCACTACCTTAAGAGCTTTTTTATTTATTGTTTGACTTGGTTTTAATAAATAAAACAAAATAATATAAGAATTATGTTTGATATATTGTTTAATATCACAAAACTACGTATTCAGACACACAATCTTGTTGTAAATTTAAATACAGCGACATCTTACACATCATAATAGCACTCAGTAGACGTTTCATTGAAAAATTAAAGCTTATTAGCGTTAATACACATAGCCAAAAAAATTTTAATACTTTTATTTTTATTATCATCATTTTAAAACTTTTTTATTGTTACTTCATCTACAGTATAAAATAATACTTCTCACTAAAACAAACTTGCAGGGAAACAAAACATAGAGTTGTTTTTTCGTATTTAGTTTCACTTAAACTATTATTTTATATAAATATTATTTTAATTAAAAAAAATATTTCATACACTTATGCTGAACATACGAAATTTCTCTTCGTAAATCCTAAGTCACTTGTTTGTGTTAGTTTGTACCATGGAACTAAGAGATATTATACTCTGAGCATAGATGGCGCTTTATTAATTAGTCATCAGTGTAAAATTTTGTAATAGTCAGTTACTAATAATATTATTGAATATTAAAAAAATAATATTATTGTCATAATTTAAACTTGTTTATAGTATAAACTAATTTTAATAAAATGCTCTCACTGGCAGGAAAATTTTAAAATTAGTTCATGGGCAGTCTAATAGATGGCGGTAAAGTCGTTTTTTTTGTCATTTTTTTATGTAGAGTGGACGTTTTTTACTCTTGTTCTGTGGCTATGATTGTTGAATTGTGGAAAAAAAAACTATATTTTTAATTAAATTAATGTACACTTAACTTGTTAACTTAGTTTTGATAATGACTAACATATGTGTATGGAACAAAAGTGCAACTAAATTAATATCTTAAATTTAATTTCTAATCCAAATAAGCTAATTACTTACGGATAAACTGTAGAACCACAGTTACATAGATGGATAGAAAACATTATTTTCCCACTGTTCCCGTAACGTTGCCGCTTTTCCCACCCGGACACCGAGCGCTATATAAGAAGTTAACCTGAATTAATATCTTAATTATTTGTAAATAATTATTTAATTTATTAGAAATACAGTTCATTTATTGTAAGTTAGTCATATACATAAAAAATAAGTATTAAATTAATATATATATATATATATATATATATATATATATATATATATATATATATATATATATATATATATATATATATATATATATATATATATATATATATATATATATATATATATATATATATATATATATATATATATATATATATATATATATATATATATATATATATATATATATATATATATATATATATATATATATATATATATATATATATATATATATATATATATATATATATATATATATATATATATATATATATATATATATATATATATATATATATATATATATATATATATATATATATATATATATATACTATAAACAGATTTATATATATTATAAACAGATTTTTGTCACAACGTTCTCGACAGACTAGTCTCAGTTCACTTCTAGTCGTAAGGAGAGTAATATTTCACTCTAGACTGTTCTCACAACCGTTCTAACGTATGTATAATGTATACGATATTTGAATCACCAATCATACTGATTTTTTGTTCACATATTAATATTGGATTTTCATTTTAATTAAATTATCTAATAATATTTGTTACATTAACAACTTTCAATATGATTTCTGCACTCCTCTTCGGATATTGTCAATATAAACCAAACTATACTTATGTAATAACAGCAAAATAGAGAAATGAGAGAGAAATATCTATAATAAAATTACAATTAAACGAGGTAACAAATATATTTATTTCAGTGTATAAATAAAATAGACGACCATTATCTACCTGCACAATTTTCAGGAATTAGACAATACCGACCAGTAATTATAATTTCATAAAGCGAAACAATATTTAATACAAGTTATGGCGCAATGACCTTGACCACAATCGTAGTCAGCTATGAATATTACTAACGTATTGCTATTTAGTAATTTCATTTTAGACATCAAATTTGTATTATTAAAATATATATATATATATATATACCGTCTGGCGCAGAGGCGTAGCGTCTGCCTGTAAACGCGACGGTTGGTGGATTCGATTTCCACTCGGGAAGATGGTTTTTTTTATTTCTATTTTCTTCGCTCTAGCAACTCAAGTTCGAACATCGGCTTTATTTTTCACCAATCCATTTCCAGATCTATAAAACGGTACGAAAAATAAAATTGTAGGTCTTAAACTCTCAAAGGGAGCGCAATTCAAACACTTCGACAAATAATATGTATCTAATGATTATGATGAAATAATGATAATAATAAATATGCTAGCAATAACTTTATAAAA
This sequence comes from Dione vanillae, assembly GCA_037178615.1. NCBI lineage: Eukaryota > Metazoa > Arthropoda > Insecta > Lepidoptera > Nymphalidae > Dione > Dione vanillae. The sequence goes on along the minus strand of JAZFAU010000009.1, from coordinate 3,618,087 downwards.
TATATTATTAAATATTAATATTTAATAATATATTTTATTCGTAATTTATAAATTATAACAATAAAATAATATTTAACTAAATTACATACAATTAATAGTACATTATTTTATTATACAAAGTGAATTTTAAGTTATTCTGTGACGGTACATAATATTCGAAAAACAATATTCAATTCAATTCAAATTTAAATTTTATTTTAATCGCTTTAATAAAGAGGTTAAAATATAACAGCTTGTTATGTGTACATTTTGTTTCCGTTATAATGAATATTTGTTCATTTATTAATATAAAGAAAAATCGTAAATTTGAGAAAATTTGCAAAATAGATTTAAAATATGTTACATATAATAGCTTTCATCTGCTTAATATAGCTTAAGCCATGTTTACGTACAAGATTAAGTATGAAACTGTTTTTGAGAACGGACCAAAAGGTTTCTCAAGATTAAAAGAAAATTTATAGAATTACGATATTGTTCAGACTAGTGATGTAACGAATATTCGCATTCACGAATATTCGCACATTTTTACACATTCGCATTCGCAAAAATTTCAGCGAATGTTTTGCGAATATTAAATGTCAGAAAAATAAAAATTTCACGACGATAATATGTAATTGAAATCGAAATCAGTTCGCTCTTTGTGTTTATAATGCAAAAATTATACTATTTTTTGTATAATAAACACACTTAACCTCGTTATAACATTATCAGTCTTGATTATATCTCATGAAACAATTTCTTTATCGCACTATAAACCAACAAATCAAATTCTCCTTCTTCCAAAAAAAATATCAGTTATTCCTTAGATTTTCAATGTTATACAATTGTCTACATAAATAAAAATAAAAATAATAACTAAACAAATTCTATTTTCTTCAATTTGTATATTTAATAAAACAGTAAAAAATCGTGTCAATACATTAAATAGGTATTTAAAAAAAATATGTAGGGAAACTTGCCTAATTCGTACCACTTAAGGAGAACCTCAAATATTTTGGAAAAGAAGGAAAAATACATAGTTATTTATATAAAGTTATTAACCATAACTAATGTTCTATAAGTATATCAAAATAAAACAACGTAAATCTTTTAAATTTCTGAAAAATAAGCAAATTTCAAAAACTTAAAAAAGTACGATTTAAGAACATTCGTCTTAAATCGTACAAGTATATTCTTAAATCGTACTTTGAGATCCTATCATTGGTTTACAATATTAAAATTAAAAATCTTAGTAGCTAATGTATTGAATGCTAGTACATTAATATTTAGTAATACAGCCAATGGTTTCTGCCAATTCCTGTCCGTCATCACAGTAATAACATTTAATTTGTTTTGTTGTTCCTGCACATAGCTTATGTATCCATAATTCACAATTACTGCATTTAATCATGTTTTCTTTATTTCTGTTGAATAATGTTGTAATCATCATCCAACTGTCATTTTCATCTTGTTCTTGTTTCTATTTCTTATTTTTTTTTAGGTATTTTCGTTTTCTTTACATTTAGCTTCTTTGGTATGGTCTTCTTCTTGGTTTCTTCTACTTTAACTTCAGGCTCTTGTTTATATAGACTTCCTGTAATAACAAGAGTGCCTTTGGCTTTTCTTTTAACTGGTTTTAATGTCCCAGAAGTGAATTTATTGACAACAATACTCCAAGTGTCTCTAGAATTAGCTTTGAAGAAAGAATGTAGTTATATTTCTTCTATATTACCTTTTAAACATTGATCTTGCTGTTTTTTTTGACATGTAGCCCTAAAATAGTAATAAAATAATTAAATATAAATAAAATACAAAAAATAACTAAAAATTAAAATGAAATTATAAATAGTTTTCTAAAATCGTACCGGTACGATTTAAGAAGTTGCTGCGAGTACGAAATAGGCACAAGTGTCAACTGAATTTCAAATCTGCTACAAAAAAAAATGTCAACAAACAAGGGAGTTTTATTTTGTGAAATACATTCATAAATATACGCATAATTATATTATAATAAGGTAAACAGCTTAAGAACGATATACTTATAAGACAGTTCTTGTGAAATATGCGAAAAAACTGTTCAAAAAGTAAGAATAAACTTACCTGCTTTATATTTTAGTCGGGAACAACGTAGCAGATTTGTATTTGTCATATGGCAATATGACCGCCAATTATTAATATTTTATGGTACTAAAGGCACTAATAACTATTACCCAAGCCGAGATATAGAGGAGGTACGATTTAAGCGCAGGTACGAATTAAGCAAGTTTACTAAGTTTATTAAGAAATGAAAAGAGTAAGAATTTCAAAAATAAATTATCTTTTTGTATGTTTGAAAGTTTGTCTGTTTGCACACACTAATCTCAGGAACCACTGGACGGATTTTGATGAAACTTTTTTGTTATATAGCTATTAGTCTTCGCTAACATATAGGCTATCTCTTTTTTGGTTATTCGCGGGGATTAAAAGGAGGGGGGAGGTACGTTTGTATGAAACTCCGTGGGTTTTGAAGCTAATTCGATTTAATTTAATGTTTGGCTATTTAGTTATAAATAAAGAATGACGCAATAAGGGTTTTTGAAAATTCTGCCTTAAAGGAAGTGAAAAAGGAGGGCAAGTTTCTTTGAAACTCTGTCAATTTTGAAGCTAAATCGATGACAATAAAAGCTCTTTACATGAATACTAAACTTCGCCTTTCGTTTTGTGACGGTTACGTGTTTGAAGAATCATAACGAGAAGAATCATCCCTCAGTTGCATAGATAGATTATCAAAATCTTACTTTATTGTGTTGTAGCGGATTATGAAAAACATTTTATTAATACTTCACAGCATAATATACTCAAAAAAAATATTATAAAATAATTTATTTCACGTTTAAAAATACTCAAAAACATATATTATAATAATTACTTTATCATTGAAATAAATGTGTCACGCTGGTCCAAACCAAACCACAATATTAGCAAGACATTATTAAGACTGTGTAGGTAAATGTTACAATAGAACAATAAATAACGACGAAAAGTGCTGTCTTGTAATAGTTAGCGCCAAATTTAAAAGAATTACTGAACATTCGCTTTCGCATTCGCATTCACGAATGTCGATAGCACATATTCGCATTCGCATTCGCGAATGTTAAATTATGACATTGGTTACATCACTAGTACAGACCAACGATTATGAAATTAAAATGTGAAACATGCTAGAACCGTAGTACTATATGTACATATAATACCAATATGAAATGTTATTTTTTAAAAATATTTTTTCAGTAATAAAATAATTATTCAGTTTTAGATATATTTAACCTACAAATCCAATAAAATATTCTGAGCCTCAGCTTTGATAACTTTTATTTTGTGTATTGTGTCTTTATTACTTTCGTATACGTTCTTGTAAATTTAATACTTTACGCTTTATCCCGCACTTGGCAGGGTAGGCAGAGAGAACTGCAGAAACCGTACATAACATAATAGGGACCTAGTGTTAAGACACTCTGTTGCTAAGTTCCTGTTTTCTCCGTTCTTGTCTTGAATACTTTTGTTTTACTTAGAATAAGTCACATTTCTGACAATAACTTTCCCAGCTTAAGTCACATTAATTTTCTTTTAGCTTTAAATTATATTATTATATTATGAAAATTTTTACATAATTACGTTTTTAAAAAAGTATAACTAATTATTTTGCTTTTTGTATCTTGTATATCAACATTAAAAAAATAATTTTAATAAACAAATATTACGATTAACTTCGTCAATAAAATGATCTTAAACTTTAGTGACAGTGCTTAATTGGTTTAAACTTAGCTTGACATGATATTATAGGATGTCTTTGACGAAGTTCCTAATCATTGTTAAATAATATTTTACGGTATTATTACGAGATTCCATATTTTGACCTCTAACACCGACTAGCAAATTCGTGCTGTACACTGACTAAACAATGGAACGTTACCCTTGGGTCATGCGAACTGATTGTTGTGTTTTCAATATAACTTATAGATTCCTCGATATAGTTAGTCCTTTACTAGAAATAAATATAATACAACATATATGTAAACGAAAATCAATGTTGTTTATATTGTAATAATAATGTATTGATAGTAATTGTAATTGTAATTATAGGAAAAAAGTAATAGATTATTATATATATATATATATATATATATATATATATATATATATATATATATATATATATATATATATATATATATATATATATATATATATATATATATATATATATAAAAATCTAACAAACATACTTATATTCGCATTTATAATGTTAGTAGGGAAATTTTGTTTACATAGACAGCAATATCCTCTCCCAAGCAATTAAGCTTTACGTAGTCTATACACAATATAAAGCAATTTAACGTCAATAACTTGATATTACATATTTATAACTTTAGTTGTATTTAATGAGTTTACGTCAAAATTGAAATAACTCCACTCCATGTTCTTAAAATAAATCAAATAAACCCCTTTGCCAAAAGCTTTAAGCTTTGTTTCACAATCTGCATAAAGAATCTTGTCTTATTATAATTTGTAAATTAAAGAGAAAACAATGCCTTGTAACATAATTGTTAAGGATTAATGAATATTGGATGATGGTGGACAGAATGTTTGGATGCTGATCAATATATACCGGTAGGTAAATATTTATTTTTTAATGTCTTTACGCTTTATCCTGCACATGGCAGGGGAGGCAGAGAAAACTGCAGAAGCCATAGGAATCTAGTTTTAAGACACTCCGTTGCTTAGTCCTTGCTTTCTCTGTCCCTGCTTTCCACCTCTTTGGAGGCATTGCGTGTTGCGAGAGTGGCGGAACTCAACGCAGCGCTTTGCTTAGTTTTCAAAGAGAAGAAAATGGAAAATCCATCCTCCCTAATGAGAATCGAACCCCCAAAATATATACCAAACAAAATATAGTCATGTCACAAGAAACACTATTTGGTATATTAGGTAAAATAAAGCTGAGGACGCATATCAACGTGCGAATCAGTTGCTTAAACACACAACAACTCGTCTTAAAGAACATAATAAATTATTTTAATTTTAAGTACCTATTATAATTATTTTAAGTAAATTTTGTTTTTGATGAAATAGCAAAATTATACAATTTTGTTTTATTTTTATTTTAGCTTCACGCTTTATCCCACTCCCAGAAGGGTAGACAGAAATTGGAAATGAAATCCACCGTCTCACTCACCGAGTGGGAATTAAACACACAAAAGTAGCCTTTTAGAAAAAGGTGAAAAGGTGAAATAACAAAATTTTAAAGTTACGTCATGTATTCTAATTCCCAAAAAACATAACGATAGTATACATTCTACGTTAGAAGTTTTAACAATTCTTATATGTCAAAGTTAATATATAGGTAAACATAGTATATATATATATGTATATATATATATATATATATATATATATATATATATATATATATATATATATATATATATATATATATATATATATATATATATATATATATATATATATATATATATATATATATATATATATATATATATATATATATATTACATCTTATCAAATGTATCTGTATTATAAGTACTATATAAAATGTACGCTACGTACTCTATGCTAACATTTACTTAGCATCATGACTTCACTAATTAATAGTAGAACTATTATTAATTAATCGTAGGTTTAGATAACTAGTTAACCAACGAAAACTTATTTCCCTGACATAGTTTAACCTATCACAGACTAGACCGAAATGAATAGATAACTAAATTTAAACGAAGATAATAAATAACTTTTTGAAGAGTAAATTTTTTATGAATACTGTATGTTATATGCACTTAATTGTATCGTGGCCAATGACCTTATGGAACTGACATTTTTTTATGTTTATTAAGTATTGGCTTGGAATTAGATTGGAGGATTTGGAGGTAGATCTTAGGGGTGGTGGGTCATTTTCGGATCGATTTTTTTTCTATTTTGTAAGAAATAATATTTTCTGCATGACTTCGTCTGAGTTTTGTGATGTTTTTTTAGAGAATTGGGATATTAGAAAGCTTAATAATGATGGCTGCGTTTGATTTAAGCGGTACTGCGAAATTGTATCAATATTAAATGTAGAAACTGACAACAGAAAAGTTTTTGATTGAACATATCAATGTCTATATATTACATCATTGACTATATTAATTTTTGAATTTGAACTATTGAAAAATTGTATTACTGAAATAGGTGAACTAATTTAAAAAGAAGTTGTATTTTTAATCTACCGTTAGAGCCTTTATTGCATATAAAAATATATAGATTGCTAGTAATTAATAGAAACAAATAAAAATAGATAGATTGTTAGTAATTATTATGTAATATGGACTTTATTTTCTTTTCTTATCTTATTTATCAGTCTCTACTATAAGTAATAAATTATTTTCATCTTTCCGCCCTGGTAAGAACACGTGCAGCGTTTAAGATTTGAAGTTTTGATTCAAAACGTTGTCATTATAAAAAACGAAGTGGTGACAAATTCTTTACTTCTATCGTTGTCGTCAATGGTTTCCTCCTACAGTTTACTCAATGCAATCTTAGTTGGACTACTTCTACAAAGTAGGACAAAACAAATAACACTTCAATTCTAACTAAAATAGCAGTAATAAAACAGGATTTTGTTTATAAATATAAAAGTAAAATCAATAGATTATTCAGTTATTTATATACCAAACTAATAATATTCGTTACCTATTTATAAAAGCATCGTTATTTCTGTATTTCAAACTAAAGTATATGAAAAATTATTTGCGACAGCGAAAAACTGATCGATCGGTTGACAAAAGCTATTTTGTTGATTTTTCAACATCAGTGTCCAATACAGTACGGGAAATACTTACTTGTATGTTGTTATTATCGTTAAATATAGATAATATATTGAAATATATGCTTGCGTAATAAAAACGTACCAGCAACGAAAATTGTGATATAGTATTTGCTGTATGGAACAAAGGTAATCTTGTAAACAGGTGAATTAAAGAAAGCAAGAAAAAAGTAGTCCAAGAGTAACATAGCTTGTAAGAGTCCCTAGATAACTTTTCCTTTAGCTGCTGTAGAACAGTTTTTAACGTAAGTTTTGCACTCGATTATGAAGAAATATTCAATTTTACTATTTTTAATATATTTTTTATATAAATAATATTTATATACTATATATTTAACTGAAACTGAAAACAAATCTTACGACAAAACCTCTAATACGGCTGTTTTAAATGAATTCTTTCAAAAACTTCAAAAAGTTTAAAAAATCACTATATTTATGATATTTATGTTTTTAAAGATATATTAAATGTTATTTTTATTATAAACGTTATACTATTACATTTATATTTTTAATTTCAATTTACGTACATACGGGTTATAAGTGAATTACTATGTGAAGTAACTTTTTCACTTTTAAATATATCCGCCCAATTCCCGCTTCCTCAACTGCTACAGACATATTCCCTAGAACTTCAGTACTTGTAGAAGCTTCAGCTTCTACTTAATTTTGTATGCCGTCATACTTCAAGTAGTTATAAAATCATAGAAATATTGAATTCTTTTATAACTTATAAAACTATGTTTATTAAAATTGTTTATATTATATCACGTTGACTTTTATATTGTAGAAGTTATTATTATAGTTGCTATTGTTATGTAATTTTATATACGACTTTAACTAATCATTAAAGCTTATCAAATGAAAAAAATTAAAAGAGAGCTCAATAACTTTTAATTAACATCTCTATAAGAATAAGTAAGATTCCTTGTGTTTCTTTACTCAAATAAAACAGTAAATGTATAAAATAAATGTATACGAAATATCAGAATTTGCTTTTACTTACATGTGCTTTTTTTTCGAGAACAATTTCATTTCCATAATAATTACAAGTATATTTTATTTATATAATATCATTCAAATTACAAATTAAAGAGGTTTAAGTAAATATCTATCTTAAGGTACATGCCTACATGCATTTAGCAGAGTAGATGGGAGTGAACTTAGTGTTAAAACACTCCGTTTCCCACTTTCTATGATATTATATACATGTGGAGTGGCGGAACTGAATTCCACCGTTCTTTGTTTATAACCATTAATACTTAATATATGTCTGTATTTGTGAATGCTACAGTCAATTAACTAATGTTAAATATTAAAAAATGGGCAATTTAAAGGTTAATTGAGGAAACAATGTAAGTTGAGTATTATATCGTGTATAAAAACACCTGACGTCAGACTACACTTACTGTTATAAGTATTGTTGTAAAAAAATATATTTTCTACTGTTTGGATTAATGTTATTAAAAAGCTTTGTTTTAGTATAACTATTATCCCATATTCTTGTCCACTGGAGAAGATATACATGTACTAATACTAATACAAATGCAGTTTTCTAAAACTAAACTGAGAAAATCTGTAAACTAAAAGTTTTCTTCAGATTTGCATATAAGTATTCAAAGTAAGAAAATGAAATTCTTGAAAAAAAATTTGCGCCTATATAAAATAAAAAGCAATATCAACTAGCGTAAACAAATGTTAATTTCTTCAATGTTTATATTACATCACTTTAAACAACTTTATCAATTGACATTATACATGCTAAAGCACAAAAAGGGATCGACAAAATTAATTTATAATAAGCTGGTTAATAGATATATAAAATATGTACCTATGTAAATTGATAACATGTTAAGCAAACTACGGTAGTAAGCCATTAAATAAACTTCGGTTTGATGAACACTTCAAAACGAGACGGATGCATCAAACTCATTTATTCGCCAGCAAACGCTCTGCAACATTTTTGATATTGATATTTCCTCACAGTACGTGAAGTTATTGGTTACATATTTGATCGTAGTTTCCAGCTAAAAGCCAGTTAAATTCGTGATGTTCAGAGAAACAATTTAAAGCCAATTTGTAACAATTCGCCATGAAAAATATATTTTATTCTGGGTTATTTTAAATATTTTCGAATTATTCTGAAAATATTATCTTTTTAAAATATTTGAGTAGTACCTATACATGCTTTGTTTATGTATAAGAATCACAAATTTCAGCTATACCAGATAATATATAGGTAAAGAGCCTACGAGAAATAAAACAAGTTTCTCTAAAATCCCTTCAGTAAAAATCAACAGAGAAAGCTCTCTCAACCGAGAAAAATCATTAATCATATATATTGCCGATATTTATGTTCATTATATTGAAGTTTATATTAATTAGATGAAGTATAACAAAAATATTTTTCTATTATTTCTATATTTATTATTTTGTAGTAATACAAATGTAAACTTAAAAGCTTAATGAGAATTATTGAATTGTTCTCAACTTTCTTACAGCATGTTGAGGTTAAAAATATCAATTAGGATTTTCCACGCAATCAACCTTATTGTAGTTTCAAGTAAACAGCATAATAGATATGAAAAACATAACTGTTAAAAGGCAAAAATAACTAAGATTATTATTACAAAAACTAGACACAAACGTGTAAAATATAAATATGCCTAGGTAAAGATATTCTACATCAAAATAAAACATCAATCTAAGAACTCTAGAAGGGAACTAGCACCTATCTACCTGCAGTTTATAAGCAAAAATTCTTTGTTTAAATGGAAATTTGTGATAGAATCCTATATAAAACAGTGTTAAATATTATAATTGCTCTAATATACATAGAAATAGGTAACAATATATTTAAATATTGTGAGTTATTCCACACGAAGTCATATCTTGAAAGCTATTTGTAGACATATATTGGTGGTATATTGGTCGCGGTCGCGTACCTCATCTGACGATTTATAACAGAATCTAACACATTTGCAAGTTGATATCTTGTTAGGGTCTGGGGCGCTGCATTTGATCGTTGCGTGCATACCGTCACAACTTCTTATTAATTAAGCAAGAACGATTGCAATTTACAAGTGACATAAAAGTAGACTAACATAAAGTAATAAAGATAGATATTGAAGTTAATTACGTAAAGAGCATTACAAGTATAAATTGCAATAATGTTATCAAATAGGGAATATGTATATATTTAGAACCACCCTTATTCTTGCTGTAATTAAATGCGAAAAGTCAATTTAATAAGTTTTAAATAATATTTTATTATAATGAATTAGTGATCCACAATTCTTTTAAAATAATTATGGTGATCGTATCAAGGTTAGTATTTTTGCGTAGTGTAAAATAGTGCATTGGTTACTAATATTTATTAAAAAACTAACTTACACTACATTTTTCACATACTAACAACTATATATATATATATATATATATATATGTATATATATATATATATATATATATATATATATATATATATATAATATATATATATATATATATATATATATATATATATATATATATATATATATATATATATATATATATATATATATATATATATATATATATATATATATATATATATATATATATATATATATATATATATATATATATATATATACATTCATTATCTAGATAGTACTGTTACTCCACTCTTCTTCCCGTCAAGGTGTTTATTTGAATGACTGTACAAGTCATTCAAATAAATACTAGCCTCGTCTCGTGTGGACTGAAAATCCAAAACGAAATCAATAATTAGAGATTCATTTTCTATATCCTCTTAGCCATGCGTCTCTCTGTGAGGAGCCAAATTATTTACAGTTTGTTTTTGTACCTCTTATAATCTAACGAAGCTCCACTCTTGAATTTACTCCACTGAAGAAGGCAGGCTCAAATCATGTAAGTATTGCTGGCACGCATGATGGTACTTAGTGTAGTAGGAAACATCATACGCTCGCAGAATGTCTCATCAGTCGCAATGTTAATAGCGATCTAATACTATGAAGCCTTACACTTAAACTTTCTCCCACGTTGTTATGGCGAAATCTTTAGATATTAACACAAGAATTACGGATTCCATAGGAATTAATAGGGGAGGCGGAGCTGACTGAAATATCCTTACAATCGATAAATTCTGGTCAATGTAGAGATAAAAGCTATATCTTGTACTATCAAACAAACTTGTTTAAAATCCAAGACAAAATAGTCTCACCATTCTCAGTACCACAGAAAAAGGAAGCCAAGCAGGCTGTGAATTCTTCTTTAATTCCTTATAAAGAGCTTTTTGTACTTATGTATAAGGATTGGTTGTAATTTTTCTATAAAATTTGAATCTTCTTAAAATAATGCTAGCACAGTTCACGTTAAAGATATGAGTCTGCAGGAATTAGCATGTCAATCAAATCACGTCAGGGGTAAAGATGAGGAATATCTGTTTGTGTACATAGGAATATTTAGTATACTAATTTATCATACAGAAAAATAACTTTTATTTTTGTTTACAGCTAGGTTATAATATATATTGAGTGACATAAACCTAAACGGCTTATATGTATATATATATATATATATATATATATATATATATATATATATATATATATATATATATATATATATATATATACATATATAAATTACGCCTTATATTTCTGAATTCAGAACTCCAAGTTTATGTTTTATATTAATTAAATTGATAGAGATATTAAGTTACTAATTTGTGCAAAACATACCTTGTATACAGCCTAGAAGCTACCAGTAATAATTAGTATAGGTAATTATTAATAATTTGAAGTTTATATTTAATTACTGATTATTATTAGTTGGTATTTCTTAATACGTTAGCAGATGTTTGGTAAAATAACGACGACCAGCTAACGTCATTGTGTAAATAATACAACTGAACGCCCACAGATTTGTTGGCGTAAACTTTATGTACTCGCCGCTTTATGGACTGCTAGCTTTTTTCGATGACTTTCATGAGATTGTATTCCACATTTTTAATAACCAATTAGCACAATTTGTCATCAGGTTTCTGAATGTAGAATCTAAATAGCAAACGCTAAATGTGGTGTGAAAACTGTGGTTGCGTAAAGGCATATCTTTTATCTGTTTGATTCCCATGAAGGAAGAATGGATTGTTTTATTTTCATTTTCTTTCGAGGCGAGCTTAGTGATGATTTCCACCAACACTCAAAGCCTCGAAAGGCGAAAAGCGGGGGACGCGGGAGAATTTTAAAATCAGATTCCTTGGTAATATGATTTGATAGTATGATAATACGTTGAAATTCTTAAATTCATATTTAAATTTAAATTCTCATCTTTAATTCTTAATGAAAAACCATTTTATATGGTTTCTTATATTTTTCTTTAGTAGTAATTCTGTTGTGGGTCTTCGCGTACATAAGGTGTTCCAGATTTTTATTTTTGTATGTCAATTGTTTTTAAAGAGTTTCAATCAAAAGTTTGATGATTTCATATCATCAATCGATGATATCATATCATTGTTATTTACCACCATTATATTATTTATTATTATTTTTAAAAGAAATCTATTCTACTATAATCCTGCATCAGGTATGCCAGTTTTTAAGTCTATTGTTGCCTAGAGCCCTCCTTTATAATTTTTTTTTTGTGAATTTCTATCTAATTTTGACTTTTCCCAATCTCGTATTGTTTCGGCAATATTATTATGCTATATAGGCTCCTACAATATAACGTAAACTTTAGCCGCAGGCAGGTCGTAAATTAAAGTAGTAGGTACTTAATAAAAAAATGTCCATTAAGCTGTCTTTACAGTGAAAAATGTCACATATGAAAAACATTCAATTAAATTCGCATGCAATATAATTTACATTGTCCCGCCGCGCTGGTCCGCTGGCGCAACGACGGGCATCCATTGTATTTCAAGCAAAAAGACAAAGGCGCGCTCCTACCAATAAGGGTTCTTAATAAATAATTTATAAGAACATATACACGTAAACTGAAAACACTGAGGCGTCGCTTCCGGATTGTAGCCGCTTTCAATTCTGTATGTCTGCGGTCGGTCAATTTTTTGCCTTCCACGCTTCTCTGGCAACTTCGAGCGCATGATTTTATATATTTTTTAATGAATCAAAGCGTCGAAACGGTGTACACTTTGCGTTATAAATAAATCAGGAGGCAAGACGAGTTTCTTTTAGAACGTCATCCAGGACAGGTTGATTGCGGTGAATGACAATGAGAATTTGACAGGTTTTGAATTTGTAGATACTGGATTGGAGAACTTTTTATGATACGTACAGGATATAAAGAATTGGATTTTGGACGCTCTCTTTACAACATCGGACATGATGTGAATAAGTGCAAATTTAAGAAATCCTCTCAAACATATTACTTCTTATATAAATATATATATATATATATATATATATATATATATATATATATATATATATATATATATATATATATATATATATATATATATATATATATATATATATATATATATATATATATATATATATATATATATATATATATATATATATATATATATATATATATATATATATATATATATATACATATAATAGCAATAGCAATTTTATAAATCCATATTTTTAACCTTTCTTGTTTTTGCTTTTGTTTCTCGTAATATATTGTATACTATAAAGTATTATGTGGCGTTCAATTAAGTTCTTTATACATTTTTTTAAGTTCCTCAGATGTGGAGCTTCGAGCGTGTCAGTTGAACACAAATCACGCCAATGTCATGTTGAATGGAGAACACAATATGAAGGCGGTTGAACGGTATAAGAATGGATCATAACAAATTATATAAAAAAGAGATCCAGCAAAAAGTCATCACCATTTTTGTTATATCAAATATTTATATGAAATTTTAATTAATAATAATGTTTTATAATAATAATAATTCCATAAACAAAACTGAGTACCTATCCTAGTACAGTTTTTTTTTAGCTTTATTTCACGCTTTATCCCGCACATGGCAGGGAAGGCAGAGGAAACTGCAGGGACCATATGAACCTAGTGTTAAGACACTCCGTTGCTAAGTCCCTGCTTTTTCCGTCCCCGCTTTCCGCTTTTTTCAAGGTATTGCGTGTTGAGTGGCGGAGCTCAACGCCGCTCTTTGCCTAGTTTGCCAGAGCGAAAAAAATGGAAATAGAAAAATCTTCTCCGACTGGGCATCGAACCCAGAAACCGTAGCATTACAAGCAGACGTTGCGCCTCTGTCCCACGACGGTCCTCAAATAGTTAACTTGTATTATAGTGATAAGCTCGCAACAATTAGTAGTTACAATACAAATTAACAGTAGGTCACGTAAAAGTGTTTTATATCTTTAGAAAACGTATAAAGATTTTGACACTTGCTAAACTTGAAACTGCGATCATCAACACGCACCTGCTTTAATGAATCTACGTCAAAATTGTTATACACTTGTAACAATATTTATATTGTTTTGATTCCCTATAGAAAATAATCAGGAAGGAATTATTGTTGTTTTTCAAAAGGTAAAATTATTATTTTCAATAATGAAAATCACTATTAAATCATTTTTTACTATAATTAATATTTCTTTTTTTACCAATCGCTATCTGTGTCCAAGTTTCTTTTTTACCTCGGCTCCGTTGTGTGATTTCTATTAATCGATAATACCTCATTAAAATAGTTTCATAGCCGTTTATTTGACAGCGCTACCATGTGTGTTGATACGATATACCTACGAGAATTTATTAAGTCCACTAGGGTCACACGCCACTACAACTACGAAAATCGCATGCTATTTCATCTTGTTAAAATATCTCCCTAGATTTATAACGGAACGTCAATATTTTAATGAATTCCTTTGCCACTGTTTGGTTAAAAATGTTTGGATGACAACACAATTCGATGTTGATTTATATATATTTATTTTACAACTGTGTTGTTATGTCTCAATAATAAGTAAAATTTAACTTTTAAAAGTTTACTGCTTATATTGGCTAACCAATTATTAAGCTATTTAATTGACAAACACCAACTTGTTTAATATAATTGTACCTATTACATACGAACAGTGCATTTGTCAACGTGCTTTTGTTTAATCTATTTGCCAACAAATATATTTGTTATAGTAACTAATAAACATTATTTAAATTAATTTAAAAGTGTTTTTAATATCGAAAATTTTTTAAGGATTTTCAAAATTGTTACTTTAATTTGTTTATTTAGCTTAATATTAATTGCTGTCACATACATAAGAGATTATTATATATTATTAAATAAATAAAACAACTTTATTTCAGGTAATTTCAATATATTATTTTAAAATATAAATATGTTTACACATGTACAATGACATACATACAACTACGTAATGTTCTTATTCTCTACGTACACTGTTACAAAATTAGAAATAAGCTCAAATATTACTTCGAATCTATTTTTGATAACGAAATGGAATGTTGAATATTTTTATTATACAAGTTTCTTTATGTAGAGCATTAATAATGATTATGGTATCAGAAAATGCCTGCAAAAGAATATTAAAGGGAAACAGAAGTTATCAAATTCGTATAAGGGATTCGAATAAGACAGTTCTTGTATCACGGTGTTATATATTATAAAAATCGTCGACATAAAACTTATTGTATGTAGAAGTGTAAAATTAATATATAATCGTATTTCATACGAACGAATATCTTAAATAATATACGGAATATTTGTGCAAATTCACAGAAAATATATGTATATTACATTACAATTGTGAATTCCAGTAAAATTTTCAATTTTTAAATAATAAAATTAGCTTGACTCCAATACACAGGGTATACGATAAATGTACCAATTAGAAAACGGCGTTGTGGCGCAGAGAAGATGGATTTTTGTATTACACTTTCTTTGCTTTGGCACCGCCTCTCAACACGCTATGCCTCGAAAATGCGGAAAGCGGGGATCGGAGTGTATTAACACTAGGTTTCTGTGGTTCCTGCAGTTCCCTCCGCCTACCCTACTATATGCGGGATAACGCGTGAAGCTGTCATTGTGCGTGTATTTGTTACTTTCACTATAAGAGAGGCGCGAGAACATCATCTTCATATATATCGAGTAATTTGTATATTATTACGATTAAAATCCATATTTATTAAATATACAATGGTGACCAAGACGAAACATGGAAAAACAAATGAATATATAGACTATACTACGATACAAAAATATATATATCTATGTTCTATAGAAGTTCGTTCAAAACAACTCTGTAGCAGTACACTACGGTTGCAAAAATTAGCTGGTTATCAATTAAAAAAAAAATGTGAATGTTTGCTGGGTATACTGTAGGTACATCCATTTACACTAGCACATTAGCCTGTTTTGTTGGTATTAAATATCTCACGAAAATAGCTTTTTGTGATTACTCTACCGATTAATTTACATCGTGATTTTTTTCAATCTCTCAGAAATTGTAAACAGCATTACCAAAGTAGTAACAGTGTTACCAAAACTTTTCTGAACGTGAACATAAAACAAATGTTTCTTTTTCAATAAGCATTGATTTTTGATATAAAATTCACTTTCATATTCCTTAGAAAGACTTTGCGAATTAACACTTCTTTATGGAAAGCTATACAATCAGTAGATTATCTGTGCACTTATTTTTAAAACATACAATTGTAACATAATAATAATAATTATTAAATAAATAAAGTGTTTTCAATATAAAAAGCGCCATAATAATATATTATGATGAACTGATATCCTCTGCAATGTGAACCTTGGATGCGACGTGTATTTATTTGTATAGGTGATTAAAATATCCTATCACTTAAGAGTATATGAAATATTTGACACAACGTTCTTATAGTTAATGAATATAAGTTCCTACTTCCTAGAAAATATATTATACTTGACTAAGTATAACATTGGTCAAAATTTAGGATCATTTGTCGTTAAATAGCATGTTGTAGCTTTGAATAGCCATCCTATACCTCACGCATATAAGCATAATAAGTAAGATACTTGCACATGTATATATAACTGTTAATATGTTAAATGCTAAACTTTGACTAGTATCACCTTACTTACAAATCCTTGTTAGATATATTAAGTACAAGATATTATATAATATAATATATAATAATACATATAGTATGTAGACCTTTGAAGTCTGTGAATATATTGTATTTTATCAAATTAAAAATAATTTAATTTAAACCATTTCTCATAATTTACTTGATATTGAATAATTTTGGTAACAAAATGAGAAACGAGCTTTTCAATTTACTTTATTGAATTAATAATATTACGTTCAATACACTTATTTCATGAAGTAACGAAGTATCTGTCACATATTACAGTGACAGATAATATAAAATTATAAAACAATAAAAGAAAAATATAACTCCTAAAACATAATAAGTTAACATAGACCAAACAGCGTTACAGATTAATAAAACAAATATATAACATTGATTTTACACAGTATTTCTATGAAAAAATATTATATATTTTTTTTATATTTCAATAAAAAAATCCATTTACGCTTTCGTGCATTTACTTCAGTGGTCAGTACATCTCATTAAAAGCCATGGGGTGTGGCGTGTGTACTCTTATGTCGTCAATAGGCTGTAACGATTCCGTTAGTAATAAGGTGCCAGGGACGTTAGGTGGAGGCACATTACCTACTAGACTTCCATTGATAGAGTGACCTGGATTGCCATTTGGCATTGGGCCATGCTGATTTGACTCTTGCCTCATCATATTACGCCGCCATTTCGCTCGAGCATTTTGAAACCAGACCTTTTCATGAAAATAAATAAATTATATTTCTAGGTATATCGTTACAAAATAAAATGAAAATTATTAATATGTTATGTACACAACACTAACCTGTAACACTCTTTTTGAGAGTCCGGTTTTTTGAGCGAGTTGTTTCAAATCTTTTGCATCAGGATTTTGGTTGATAGCAAAGTAAGATTTCATAGTACGTAGCTGATGGTGCTTAAAGCTTGTCCTCATGCGCTTTGTTCGTTGCGTGTGGCTGGAGACACTTCCAGGAGAAGCCACTGAGGAGTCGTAGGCCAACGACTCCATAGACGATGACAAATCGCCACGATGTAGCATTTCTGTCAACAAATTATATATTTGTTTAAAGTAAACTGAAAATGTTGACTGCAAATTTTATTTAACTGATCGGGTATAAAAAATATAAGTAAGGTTATTTACACACTATATTACAAACAAATAGTACTATAGTTAATGCACACGCAAGTTTAATGGAAATACATAGGTATCTCTACAAAACAATGGCAGCGTATATTTACTAATAAGTACATAATGTATAATTACTTCTTAAAATGGGAACATATTAGGAACTGATTTATTTAGTTCTTTATCAGTTAAATAAGATAGATTGCTGACTTGCAATACTTAAGTGAGTGAGTTTAACATTTCTAAATTTCACAGGCATAATTTTATTAATTATTTTGTATATAAAATAATATACATAGTTACATAGTACAGTAAATGAAATAAAAAATAAAACGACATGAATACAAAAACAACATCGGAGTCTCCGGTCTTAGCCACATCCTACAGTTTTTATCTGGTGACAGGAAGATCACGGACTGATGCTGCAACTGATTGCAGATCCGGTTGCGGTTAAATAAATTGCACCGATTCTCACTACTTTTTATATTTCTCCAAAAATAGTTACTAAAATATATAAATGAGCTATTTTATTTATTAAATTTCAAAATGTTCGTACGTGGCATCCAAAATAATTATATCTTAAAGTAAACAAAAATAATAGTTAATGACCAAGAGGCAACACTTACATGCATGCCTGTCTAAGCAAATAACACACGATGATAAATGTTGAGATAATTGGAAGTTTTGATCTATATGATAGTGTTATAGATGGTCGGTTACAAAACCCGGTGCCTTTAATTTATTAATTTCTCGCCCCAAACACTTGGGTGGTTGCGGTTGTGCGCGCCGATGCAAGGAAACCTAATTATTTATAATTAAATATTTCAAACCTTGTTTAAATTAATTTACTGCCCTATTTCATAAGCAACTCGGGAACATTTCCGTTGAGTTTTTTCTAGTTTTGTATTATTTATGTACAGGTGGAACCTCTTAGCGGCCAGAGCTATACCTACCTACATATATCGTAATATTTTGATTGTTCTTCATTAATTTTGCTATGTAAAATGGAATAAATATTTTACCTGACTATCGAAGTAATATTATAAATTGGTACTTGTTATTACAAGCTACGTTTAATTGTTTAATTACACCTACGTACAAAAGCTTTCTGTAATCGGTATTAATTAAATTAAGAATTATAATGTATGGAGAAGACTTCAAATTGCTAGTTGGTGATTGAATTTATTATTTAATATAATGGTAAATATTACATTTTTAATTAAGTTTTATATATTTTTTTATTAAGTGCTGTTATAACTATCAATTAGATTTTAAAATGTCAACAAATACAGTGATATAAATAAAATAACACCGGTACAGTTGTAAAGACAACTTCACTATCATCAGCAGTTGCTCTCACCATTAAATGAAGAGATTTTATTGACAAAATTAACATGTTACCGAATTTACTTGAAAACGTTCTTTTTTCTCCCCCAAAAACCAGTAATAAAGCATCGCGGTCGTAAAGCGTTCGATATTAACGATTGGTTATAAAAAAATAAAGGAGCTGTACGGGAATACGTGTTTTATTGCACATATAGGCGCCGCTGTTTAGAGTGTAAGAGAACGTCTTATGATGATATAAGATAAATTATTAAATAATAAAATAATAAATAAATAAATTTAGTAAACAATGAATAATTTATGTTATATATATATATATATATATATATATATATATATATATATATATATATATATATATATATATATATATATATATATATATATATATATATATATATATATATATATATATATATATATATATATATATATATATATATATATATATATATATATATAGCTTCACGCTTTATCCCGCACATGACAGGGTAGGCAGAGGGAACTGCAGGAACCATAAGAACCTAGTGTTAAGACACTCCGTTACTTAGTCCCTGCTTACTCCGTCCCCACTTTCCGCCGTTTTCGAGGCATTGCGTGTTGAGTGGCGGAACTCAACGCCGCGCTTTGCCTTAGATGCCAGAGCGAAGAAAATGGAAATAGAAAAATCCATCTTCTCCGACTGAAGAATTATGATTTACAATATAACTGAATTATATAAAATGTATTCAAATTATCTAAAACGCTATAGCGTATAACTTAGGTAAAGGCAATAATAAAATTTTGGTAGACCTTGCTTGTAAAATGATATTGTTGTAAAACGAAAGCTGCTAGCCGAACAGATATCCCCAGTCAGATACATGGTTTATGTTCATCAAATATGTTGGTAGTTTTTGGAGAATTAAAAGTTGCACCACAAAAATGTACACGAGTACGTAATTCAATCGTAAGTAATTAATAAAAGCTTTAATAAAATTTTCATACTTTATTTATATATATAATACTCGAAATACGTACTACACCGACAATTACTTGTAAGTAATAATATAATCATTTAAAAAAACATCGAAATAAAAGGAAAGGCATTTTAGGTTACGTGCAGGTACGTGGCTTAGTGAACTAGTATATTAAAAAAAAATTCAATCTTCAAGGTTCCACATATCAAAAGAAAACACAGAAGCGTAACAATATCTCTGTTTTGTTGGTTTATCAAGACTATCTCGTGTTAAAATCACCTAAAGGTAAGATGAACTTCCGACCAGATCTAAAGCAACGTAATCAAAAGAAACGGTCGTTTATGCTATATTTCAGCTGTATTTTATACGAAATTCGCCTTGTAATGAAACGTATCATGATTCATGAAATATAACTGTATAATCTTAGTTCGTAGTAGAACATCGTACAATGACTCACTGTATCAAAGGCACAGAATTGTCTGTTAAAAAAATAATTCTCAATCGATCACATACTCTATGAATTTTCAAAATCACTATGTCTAGTTGTAAGGTAGAATAAAAAGTATTATAAGTATGCTGATAAAATGTTATAACAAAAATAAAAAAATATATATAAAATTTCTGTTATAGGTTCACATGAAGCTGTGAAAATGCGTTGGGAGTACTATTATGTAAAGATACGGTCTCGAGATTGATTTTGTCGGTACTTTTGGTGAGCGGTGATAGTAAATCCATCGTTTCAACGGAATGTCGCTTATCTGCGTCCAACTATCTGACATTCGACCAATAAAGTTGTAAGTAGCTCGCATTGACTAATAAATAAGTAGTCGTAGGTGTCGAGTACGTCCTGACAACAAATACGATAAGCACTTTTAGGAATTTGAAAACACGTGATGCTACCATAATGTACGTAACACTACATACGTCTTATGTACAGATTTACCATCTTGAATTTGTTTAAAAACTCGAACATATTTCTCCTCCAATGTCTATTTACTTTATTTAATAAGCTAGCATTATAAGCTGAATTCTTGTATATGAATGTTACAGTAATGCATATTGAGCAATAATTTTTATAGAAAATAATATATATATATATATATATATATATATATATATATATATATATATATATATATATATATATATATATATATAAATATATATATATATATATATATATATATATATATATATATATAAATATATATATATATATATATATATATATATATATATATATTATATATATATATATATATATATATATATATATATATATATATATATATATATATATATATATATATATATATATATATATATATATATATATATATATATATATATATATATATATATATAAACAAAAAGAATAATTACAGTCAATTATTGAATAATCTTAATAATCTACTAATTGAAACAAAAATTTATATTATCTTCATAAACTTTCGCGAATCTTCAAGTTTTTGCAAAATAAGCGCCTTGAGAATTACAATGTATAAGTAGAGTAACATGAGCACTGCGAACAACTCGCTCTACAACTTGATTCTATCTCACTTCGAAATTTCTTTTATAAATTTGTTATTTACCTTATTATAAATTTAATTTCTTTTTACTATAACAAGATTTACAGAATACAGAATAAGCGAAGAAATAAAGTTTCAAAATATTCAATATTCTAAGCTATCCATTATATTTCATTGTATTGAAACATATTTATTATTAAATTACATATCATAGTTATCTAGAGTAAGATCGCACTTTGTAGTCAGACGTTGTTCCCATATTTGGTATTTTAGGATGTGAATTATATAAAAAAGTAAGCAATGTATGTGCCCATGATTCACGACCCTACCATACCATTTACTATTCGGTGTATTGTACGATGTGGTCTATTACAATATTACTATATAATATTCTTTATTACATTGATGAAATATAAAAATAAACTTTAGTTAGAAAATATATTATTTGATTGAGCGTAAGAATCAATGATTTTTATAAAAAGATGAAATCCACTCCTAACTGTGTTCGTGTTGTAAGTAAACATTAAAAAAGTTAACTTAACCGAGTCTTGATATTTTCTGAAGTTTTTATAATAGCTATTTAACTTTTTGTATTTAAATAATTTGTTATACAGAGTATAAGGTATAAGGTATTTTTTTTCCGCATCTTTTTTGATATGCAATTTCAAAACCTATTCCAAATTGCATATCACAAGTGTAAGTATTACTTTATTTTAGATATTCGCTTAAGAAATTTTTTTGATTAATCAGATTGTGTTAGATTTAAGTATCATAGTATAATATAAAAGTTGCTATAAGACAATTGCAGAGCTTATCTTAAAACTTTGCACTTATGTTAAGAAAGCAAAACTATTACATTATTTTTGCATACAAAATTAGTGCATACGACCTCTACTGTTTTTATTCCTAGTCCGAGAAATATATCCTATCGAGTTCTAGATATATATTATATATTTCTCTCCCAAATGTAATTGCAATAAAAAGCCACGAAACATAGTAGAGTGGTGAAATAAAAGCCTAAATTTACATTTAACCTCAATAGATTTTCATTGCTCGTGTGCTTTGATTAAACTTTAATGATACAATAAATCGTCTAACAAGATACTTATAAGTTCCGGGACGCTAAACAGTTTTTTCCTACGACAGGTGAGTGTTTCGAGGCATTTGGGTCAATATAAAAACTACATATGAAGGCAGTCCATTTTAAACGATGCCCTTATTTACTATTCTAATGTTGTTTTTATTAAAGGAATTGTTTTGGTAGCTATTAACCTAACCATTAATTTTTAATTATCCTCATGTGTGATGGCATTACTAAGATTAATGTGTTATATTAATTTTTTTTTATTAAGTTAGGAAAGTAAATTAATTTACAATACTTACTTGTTTAGATACTCTATTAAATATAAGTTCAAATTGTATTTTATTATGTTACGGAAACTACACTAACTTTAATATTGTCAACCATTTACCACATGAGTATTTTCTCATAAAACTCAATAAATATGTTTTCCTCACATCTTAAATATAGTTATAAGAAGTGTAAAAGTGAAAAAAAGAAAGCCACTTGCAAAATACTATGTATAGTTCAATGACACTTACGCCTACATTTAACGTCTCATAAGTCAAATTCTCGAAGAAAGTGTTTTAAACTGACACATTTATTGTTTATTTATGTTTTCTAATATCTATAAAACCGCTAACATTGACATTATTAAAGTGCCGCTCGCTACAAGGTTCGATAACAACAAAAATTTTAAATACAATTAAAAATATACTCTACAACCCACAACTTAAGTCTAAATTTGTTCAAGCATGTTTAAACGCATGCTCACTTTTGTTCACGATTGGGTAGAAGATAAGCTGCAGAATGTCACTCCACGTGCTACCCGCTTCAATTTTTTTTTTATTTAATGACGTTTATTAATTAAAAAATATCTTACTTTCACATTTTAGTTCTGACACACGCAACGTCTTGTGGAACTCACCAGACAGACATGCTTAAGTTAAAGAAACGAACCCATAACAAAGTAAGTAACTACGTGTTGTTGTATTTTTAAATGATACTTGCGAATTGAAATCTGATTTTGGTACATCTAAAGTCACGATCGGTTCGTGCGAAGTTGGAAGAGTGACTTTTCAATGTTCAATATTTTAATTATCGATAAGGCACGTAACATTTTCAAGAGTCCTTAGTTGCTATTATCGATGTCACGCGCTTGGTCTCTAGTGGTACTGTTGGCCAACAGAAAAACGTAAGCCCATTGTTAGGCGGGAAATTTGTTGATAGATATAAATAATATAATTTAAAAATCCACTCAAAACAATTAGAAGGATTATGTAATAAATAACTTATCTTTTTTTAATAAATATAATTTCATTATTACGAGTAAGCTTATAAGGTTGTTTTGTTAAATGTGGATTCGAATTGAATAACTCTTTTCTGTTGAAAAGTTGATGAGTAGGCATTATAATTCGTAGCTTTTAGCATTCCTATATTACAATTGGGAGGTAAAAGCTTCTTTTGCGTAAATGTCATTTTGTCTTCTGCTTAGGACTTAACAAATGAAAAAATATGCCTATAAAATTTTGAAGCACAGTACCAATGACAGAAACACGTAAACCACATTTGAATAAACTTACCCAAGCTATGTGTTGTGTATAAATTATACATATACAAAATGAAAATATTACATATTGCATAAAATTTTTATATAAAAAGCTTGAAATTTGCGATTGCGATAAACTTTGTTACGGCTGCAGTTTTCACGAATACTATCGATATATCCCAACTTTATGTAAAGCACAAGAAAAATAACGAAGCGACGTTCCATAGTCCATTCAGACGAGCGTCATGATTAATCGGGTCGAGGAGTCACACAACCTGAATTCACCTCAATGAGTGCCTCGCATTTCGACGCCATAAAGAATAATTCAGACGACCGACCTCACCGAGGGGTGCAACGTATTCAACCACGTTTTTCCTACTCCACCTTATGAAGCTACCGTAGGCGAAAGTGAGACAAAAACAGTTTCAAGAGCGCGTCGTCTATTCATTAGTTGTGATTACGACCGAGTCGGGATGAATTGACATCTGGGACGCCCGCGCGGGGAACTCGTCCTCGTGCTTTCCCTTTGAGGTTTTTGCGAAATTTTAAGCGATCATCGAATTCGATGAAATATGTTACTTATATCTTGCAGTCTGTGGACCCTCTAATGATATATGATCTGACGTTGCAGAAAATAATTCGAAAACGATTGAGCGCTTCAGAAATGACGTGTCAGATCACAAGACAATCTTAGAGGAAGTGAAAATGACGGCATTCTTAACGACGAAGTGAATAAACTTTGTAAGCTTATTTCCAAGCTCAATAAGAAATATAATTAAGGTTGACAATTTAAATCACTCTCACAAGCTTAATTTTTATAAATAAATTCGCCAATAAATATTGAATCGCACAGAGCGGCATTGCAAGTTAAATAATTTAATAATTTTATATATATATATATATATATATATATATATATATATATATATATATATATATATATATATATATATATATATATATATATATATATATATATATATATATATATATATATATATATATATATATATATATATATGTATGTATATATATATATATATATATAAATATATATATATATATATATATATATATATATATATATATATATATATATATATATGTATGTATATATATATATATATATGTATGTATATATATATATATATATATATATATATATATATATATATATATATATATATATATATATATATATATATATATATATATATATATATATATATATATATATATATATATATATATATATATATATATATATATATATATATATATATATATATATATATATATATATATATATATATATTTGCTTACCCAAAGCAGTGCTAGCCATTCTCATTGTTTGGACCTGTATATCTTCAGGTGAACCTTGGGGCAGCTTTTTCTTTCTGGGTCGACCCTTCTGACTCGCTCCGGCATAGTATTGACTTGGTGAATCACCATCGTTATTCATTTCTTGGCATCTGCAGAAGGCAATAATTTTAGGAATCACACATTATTGAAATATAGCTTTGTCTTTACGTTTGTTGTTATAGATATATCTACCCTTAATACTACAACTACCTACTTGCAAATAGAGATTTTTTATATAATATATATCGTCGCCAGATAAAAGTAGAAAAAAAAACGTTCATAAAAATTTACTTCACAAAGTTGATTTAGTCAGTAAATATTTTCTAATTTGTACTGCATGAAATAAAATTTATTTGTGGTGAGATAATTGCTGTTATTTATTATTTATTAAGGTAAAAAAAATTAAGCCGATGGTAATCGTGCTAATCGGACTTCGCCAAACTTTTACCTGGCACATAGCGATGACGATTTCATGCCATGATAAGGACAATTGAAACAATCAGCCCACGAAGTAGGAAAGCTTTGTGTATATTATTTTATGCACTGTAAAGTACTATAACAAAAAAATCTTTTTCATTACAACTAGTACAGTGACATAGAGTAAGCAAAAAAACTTTGTAGGTGACAAGTTATATAAAATGTTTATATAAAGTTATTGTTCTTCATTTAGAGAACAACCATTTTAATTTTTGAAGATATTACTTTCAATTACCTACACCGTCTATCTTTGACCAAAAGCTACAGCAAAATCGTTCAAACAGTGGCTTTCCATATACATACTACCAAAATATACGCAATTAGTGCAGGCGAAGCTAAGTCAATTATTACTAATAGACTCAAATGAACACATATCTACCATTTCGATATAAAGCAAACCTTTACAGCAGACATCCCTCACAACGTTATTAATACTGCTAATCCTACGTATACGTTGAATATTGCAAAGCTGGTAAGCCGTGCCAATCACTACAAATAACTACACAGCTTCTAAAGCTATCTATTAATTTAGAGCTTTCATTTTAAAACAAACGAAGCTTTAAAATATTTTTAAAAATTACTGCAGTATAGCTGCAAATAGCAATAGAAATATAATTACGTAGTTAGACATCTAAAGTGGAGATGACCAAGATTCAAAAATACAGGGTTTACTTAGTTTAGACTCCTGTCTTTAAGACACGCACATTTTTAATATTAAAATTGTAAACGTGATATTTATTTTAACAATGACACTATATGTAGAAGAGAAATAAATTTATTTTTAAATTTATCTTTATAGATGTTTCATTTTAAGCATTTGCATTTTAATTTCAATTGGTCATCGAACCTGTAAACACTATTCATGTCTTCGTCACAATAGTCGTCCATACAAGCGCTGTCGTAGTGCGGCCGGCAGTAGACGAGGCCGTTTCTCATGCCGAACACATCGCCCTTAGAGAGCAGCGTACCACAAGCGACGCAGGTGAAGCAGGTCAGGTGGAAAACCATATCTCTCGCGCGCATCACGAGCTCGTTCGCCGTGATACCGTTGCCGCATCTCGCACACCGCTTCACGCAAAACAATCTGTAACAAATTCTAACATTGTTTAGACGGTTTTTAATTATATTTATGTTTTAAGGATAATTATAATATTTTCTTGATGTAAAATTACATTGATAGATATTCTGAAACAGTCGTCATTAATTATTTATTGATACTTATAACTAAATTATATAGTTTCTTTTAAAAAAAATTAACCATAATACACATACACACAAATTTCGTACACATTAAATTCACATTATTTCAAATGCTAAAGTATAGACAAGTAATGTAGTAGTAATATTACGTTACAAAAATGGGGATATTATTTTTGAAAGCAGATAGTGTAAAATGATTCTTCGCTTGTGATAACATCGATATTATATTTTCTGACTTGTATGATGATTCATATATTATTTGAAAGTAAAATAATTATACCATATGCTCAACTTAGAAGGGCATAACAAGCCACAGGGGGAGGTATGTTTGTCAAATCATGTCAAGTTAACTCTAGTGTCAAGTTTAATAAGGGGCTTCTGATAACGAAAGCACACCTGTAATTTTATTTCTATTTCTAGTACATACCATTTGACAGGAGTCATTACAACCGAGAAGTAAAAATATATAAAAAAATATACTATACTATTTTAATAGGATAGCACAAAATAGACAATATAATCAGAAAAGAAAATCGGATAACTAAAAGCTACATAAAATAATTTTAAAACAGATAATAAATTTAAAATACGTATAGTGTTGTATATTTAAAATAGATACATAGCTTGCGAGCTAGCATGTAAGACCGTTTCGCCTTAGTTCAAACGCGTGTTCAATCGGACAGATGCATAATGTATTTAGTGAGTGGAACAGGTGTGTGAACCGAGCGAGTGTTGCCTGCCTTTGAGTGACGTGAAAACAACGCCCCCATAATTGCAACAGTTGACACCTGACAACTGACGCTGTACTGAAATTTAGTTTCCCTTTTATCCGCCATTAGCCAGTTGACAATTTCCCGACAATTCCAAACGTTGATTTTTATCAATTAACACAGGTTTTACAAAATTGCGTTATATCACTATAGTTCATTTAAGCATTTTACCTAGTGCTGTAGTTTCATAGGATCTTTTTTATATTCAAATTTTATAAGATTTACTTATTTGTTGGAATTTGTATTCGTAAATAGTAAAATCAATAAATTTTGACACGTTAAAGTGAAATAAGAATAAAAAAATTAAAATTGAACGCTTCATTATAATTACGTATATACCTACATATATGCCTTGTTTACCATTTGTTATTTTTTTAACTATTTTCACTTTTTTTGTTTATATACTATGTAACAACATATAAAAATATAGGGAAAACTAGTCATAGATCTGCTTAAATAAAAACTTTATAACAGTGTTGTGCCGCTTAACATTTAATTCGTAAAATATTTAAATTGAAAATAAACATATACATATTTATAAGTTGTTTGTAATTACCAAAGAAAAGTTTCCGTTAGTAAAGCTGAAATTAAAATGACACGCACAGCCGCTCAAATTTCGCAATCGCAAAGTTATTTAACTTCGCAAAAAATGCAGGTTTTTAAGTTTCGTAGCATTTCTAATATCTAGCCATTTACTGATGTATTTCGATTTGTAATAGCGTTGAAATATTTTGTTGCAGCGCTTGCAACAAACGGTTCACAATATAACCAGAAATATTTTGTAGCGCCTTTTGAAATAATATTAGATGTATATTTTTTAAAATTCACTTTAGAAATTATTTGTTTTTTCGTACCTATAATAGTCTTCTTTGCAGTAAATATTTCCATCTCTAGAGAAACACGTGAGCTCACTGTCCAGAGGCAACCGGCATTCACAGCAGCGGAGGCAGGAGCCGTGCCACTGACGGTCTACAGCAAGCAAGTAGTACCTATATAATGTGTAAGAGTACATTAAATATGTCAATTATACCAACAGGCAAAATGAATGAATCATTAATAATAATTTTAATTAAATTATGTGATGTGTGGTATCTTTTTCAACAATTTGGTCAGGTTGATAAATTTATGAGTAAAATAATTATTACAATAAATTACATTTAAGACCATAGCGGCAACAATTAATAAATTAAGTTACATAAATTAATATATTTGGATATTTTCTTACAAAATTACTATTATTACCTGTCCTGTATCCTGCCCCCGCAGCCAGCACATTCGTCTGGGGTAGTAGGCGACCCTTCGGAACTCTCTCTCTCTTTAAGCATATTGTCGTTCTCCGTACTGCTCTCCGGATTGGACTGTTTATCTCAAATAACAAGGTTAATTTCACCTTGCATGCTTTTCTCTTCCACGCTTGAGGCAAACATGGCTCGTGTTGGTCGATTGGATCAATACTCCTGCACGATGCCTATTATATTACACATACATTTTTGAGTTAACTATTCTTACATGTTATGGATGAATATGAATTAAGTTTCATAATTATTATATTGAAAAAAAATTAAACAGTGTTATGTATGCTGCGTTGGGTTCTGCCTCTAAATACGGAAATAATGTCGGAAATAGTATCATAACACTTAATCATCACTGCCTACCCTACCTTACCCTACATATCAATGCGAGACATTCCGATAAATTAAAAAAAATAGCTTCTTAATAATAAAACATGTTACTAACTTATTTAATTCCTCAAAAAAAATATACAAAACTTTGTATCTATCCAATGTATATAAAATACAAAGTAAATCCATAAATTTGAATACACATTTATATTTTCCATATAAAACGCTACCTGCCTCTTTAGCATATCATTTATAATTCTACTGCGTGGACTAGCACAAATCAGCGACTGTATACAATGGGACACATATAGGATTCTATAGGGTTTTATACCAGGCCGACCCTTTCATTGGAAGACAATGGAAGCTGAGCGTTTTTGTTTTGTTCCCGTCTCGAGAACGATATCCACGTACCTTTAAAACGGGAATATTGAACGAAAACGCTCATAATAGTTTCTCAAACAATTCCTGTGTCTAACTGAAGCAATATTTATATTTACATTGTAATCACTGGGAGAAAGACGTCGATGACAAAACGGTATATAGATAATAGAGTGTAATATGAAAAAAATATTTATTTTATTTATTTTTTTTTATTTAAAGTAGTCAAATATTAATTGTAAACCTTATAAATTATAGTTGTAACTCGTATTTCTGTTTTTATTGTAATTATTGCTATAGAAGTTGGTTCAGTCGTTAATATTATAACTTTTGTTTGAAAATGAAGCCCCTGCATGTTATAGGAGAATTAAGTAATTTTAAGCTTTTAGTAAATATTTCTTGAGGACAAACTGTATCTCTACAGCCCCGGGATAAAATCTTTCATAAAAATAACTGACGTGTTAAAATAGTAAGATTCCAGTGCAAACATCACGTTTTATAACAATGGGGCTATGTAAAGGTAGGTGACCTGACCCACGAGAAATAATAGTTGTAGCAACATTTCACGGCTGTATAATTAAATATTATTTAATTTATCTCGTAGTCACTTGCTGTACTCCTCACATATACATATACACAATACATAATTTAGTTTCATTTAGAGCCATTATTTCATTCCTTTGGTGTGATTTTATAATTGTCTTCAATTTATCATATCACTTTTTATAAATAATATTTAAAAATTAGTAACAAGCATTTTAATATGATTCTTAAGTCAATATAAAAACGTTTTAATTGAAAAAAAAAAACTGTTAATTATGTTTTTTGGTTTGTTTCCGTGTTATACATACGATATATCATATGATATGCAATAAAAACTTTTATATACTCGGGTTTTAATATTTACTACTTGATTATTGTAACTTATGTTATTATTATAACTTGAAATCTAAATAATTTTAGCTATACATTTGTATGAATTTTATGTACATATCTTTCATCTATCTTTACCTGTTTATGATAAATAATTATCCTACCTTGTATATTTATAATAAAAGAATAGAAAAGTCAACTCTGTATATCAAAGATTTAAAGATATTAATCGATTTGGTTAATATATCTAATAGCAGCTGTGAAACATTGTGTCTGTCTGTTTATTTGTCCAATTACGCTAAAACTACTGCAAAGATTTGAATGAATATTTGTATAATAAATGACTACAGACCCAACCTTTACATAGTTTTGACTTCAGAATCAACAATGCAGTTTCCGGAAAAAAATTAAAAGATTATAACATAGGTTAGATAGAAACAGATATAACACTCCGTTGCTTAGTTCCTGCTTACTCTGTCCCCGCTTTCCACCTTTTTGAGGCATTGCGTGTTGAGTGGCGGAACTCAACGCCGCGTTTAGCCTAGTTTCCAGAGCGAAGAAAATGGAAATAGAGTGGGAATCGAACCCACAAACTGTCGCGTTTTCAGGCTGACGCTACTATCAATATTTGCTAAAAAAGACTACACAGAGATTTTTTATCTGTAAATTTGTTTACTTATTTGCAAATGACTTAAATGAATTATTAGTATTGGAACAATTGTTTTTTAAAATAGTTAAAGGCCGATAAATTCAAATTACTTTAATTACTGATATCTACGAAAGAATGAATAATTTTTGACGAGATAATAGTTTAAAACAACAAAAAATAAAAATATAGACGTATATTAATTGCGATTACTCACTTAGATTATGTTGTAGATTTTATTGAATAAATCAAATTTCTTGCTTTTTTTTATACTATGAAAATTACTTAAGATTAAATAATGTTCGTTTTAATATAAGATTATTTAAAATGGCGCTTCTGAAATTAAATATAGTACTAAGTAGTACATTTGTCAGGTCAAGAATACGTTAAGGTATGGTGCAGATTTAAATAAAAACAAAAAATATGTATTTTGCTACGTTTACATTTAAACAAATTTATGTATGGAACATATAGATTGATCATAATATTTTACTAAAAGATAAAATAAAAACATGTTAGGCTATTGAAAGTTGCTTAGATTGATAAAAAGAAAAATATCTCCATTCTGTTAAGAGGATTTAACTATAATACGATCTAAATTTATACTTCTTTCATACTCAGGACCTTCTCAAGAGTCATCTCTGTAGAAATATAATTGCAATTGTAATATTACAAATTCATTTTCAGAAGTCAGCACTTATCAAATGAAGGAAAATTTTACAGTCAATTACGAAACCAAGCTTACGTGCCACAAGAATTTGCAGTACTTTTAGTACGTCTCTAATTAATATTCTTACTATCTCTACAACATAATTAACGTGAGTAAGTTTAATTATATGTTTAAAACGAACCTGTATAATATGTCTAGAATTGAATATTATGATATTTGACGTTTAAATATATATATGACAGGGTCAGTGAATGGTGAAGTGAAGGTCAGAGAATCTTGTGTCAAAACTCTATTTTCCGCCGAAAATCGAGATAAAATGACGGCGACGAGACGAGATTAAATGGCGGCAGCAATACCACCTAATAAAATAAACTTAAATATTATGTTTGGAAATTTAAAGATATTATTTGTTATATTACATTGTATGTTTACAAAAAATGTTAAAAGTATTATGTTATTGTTATTTACATGTCATTTCTAATTCATCATTAATGGAGATTAAAATACCACAATTTACGACTTTACCTAGAATAAAAACCTGGAATACTTTACTTTATCAATGTCGCGTAAAATTCAATGGTAGTTAATCATTAGTCAACGAATAAATCATTATTATCTCGTTTCGCATCTATACCTAATTAGTGATTTGGAATTTCAATAGTCAAATTTTTGTTTCTTTTTTGTGTTATCGTACTCACAACATATAGTTTTATACCGGAACGTACTAATTTTATAAAGTTCAAGAGTTTATATGGTTGATCGTGCAAAGCTCAGGAATTAGTGACATTAAAGAAAAATATTATTGTATTCTATCTATACAGAGAAATTTGACTATATCATGGTTAACACAACACTCTTAGTTTTAACCATTCCACCACGAGAAAATAGCCGAGAACATAATATATAGATAGTCTATGTATGTTCAACAGTTTCACACCAAGGCAGCCTAACAATAGATATAAAATTTGATAATCTACGCCATTTCTCTACATATTTTGTGTGCATTCTTCTTTTTATGCCTTTTCAATGCTGAAGGTCAGCCGCTAGCCTCCTAAGCCTTACTCTTTTCAACGCTAGATAAATTAGTTGTTACACGGATTTGATTCTTTGATTTTTTCCCTTTATCATAAGCAGCGGGAAACTATAATAGCACTATAATAGTATTGCCTTAAAATTTGGCCCAAGTATCCTATTTTGCGCCATTTATTGATTTGCATCGTTATTTTGGGCATATTGATACATTGGAGCACGATTACTTTATGCGGTTGCACAGTGCATCAAATTGATGTAAAAATACACTTCTACAATAACACCTCTCTAACAAAAAGTTATATATTAACCAAATTGCTACGAATAATATTGTCAACGTAATAGGTATATTTTTTTCTTACTAGCAACGTAAACATCGTTGTAACAACTAACATTGGAAAGTGTTAGGTTCTTTGTCCATTTATTATACTCGTTGGATTATATAATAAAACTCGCCACTTTGTGGTAACATTTACCGTATATACTGAATTATACAGAGGCTTATCACTACGTCCATATTTATAGCATTCTTATTTAATAACTCATTTTGGTAATTTGTATTCAACTCTTATCTAATCAAAAACAATATACTTCGAAGCTTTTTATCGGAAATTGCGTTTTTAACCTAAAACTATAAATAATTTTATGACGGCTGTTAGTTTCGATAAGGTTTCTAAAACCAAGGTTTTAAAATTAAGAGCTATAAAGTGAGCATTAACTACAGAGCAATTATGCAGTCTAATAATTTAACCGATATTTTTTCGAAATATATGACCTCTATAACTGTATATATGAAACATTTCTGGTCGAACCTTATTCTCAACTTACTTGGTATTCGTCAGGTATAAAAAATGAATAAAAAAGGAATCTCATAATATTATTACCTAATTAAATAGACATAAATTACGTTACGTACGTTGCGTTTAATTTATACGTAAATGTAAATTTACAATCTATATATGAAAAGAACTCAGATAAAGTAGACTGTAATCATTTTTTTATGATAACATATCTCATAATTATGTGAAAGCTTCCTCGATTCACACTGAAACTCAATAATATTAATTAAATATATTAAAAAGCACATACCTAGTGACACGTTGTTAGTAATATTTATACGCTATTGTTATTCGTTATGATAAAAAGATTCCTTTATCTAAAATATACAAAATTCAAACGCAAAATTTGCCACTGCAATGCAATCGTATCTGGAACGAGGGGAAAAACACTGGGACCCCTTTGGGCGGCTTTATATAGCCTTCTTGCCACCCTATGCCACACCCTTCGTAGCTTAAACTCACATAGCATTTGTTCCTAAGAAAATCTGATGGTTTTCGAAAGGGCATAACCCTTCACGAGTAGTCTTTTCAAAGTTCTGTCTAGGTTTTCACCTCTTTTAATGTAAAATGGCGAAGTCCTTTCAAATGTTGAAGGTATAACGTTGGTCTATGAAAGATACAGTTATATAGTACATTACGATATCAAATAAGTAGAAAATAAGGCTTTAGATGTAAAGTTAAATACATTTTGTAGGTAAATAACCTGTTATAGATTAAAAATAAATAGATAATTTAATAAATTTTTGTAGAAAAAGGATTAAAAGATATATCTTAACTACAGTTAATGATATAGTAATGAAAAGTAATGATACATATAATTACATAGCGAAGCTGTAAATAAAGATTGATTTCCCATTACAAACTCACAAGAAGGTAATTAAAAATATCCTATTAAGAATTTTTCTTAGCCGTCCGCTTCTTATACTTATTTGAAGTATCTTTTCATTTATTTTCTAACGAACCTGATAAAATATCTCACCGAGCTTGTTCTGAGGATAATTTATAAAATATTATGTCTTCCAGTATTTTTGACTTAAGTTGCCTATTTTAAAATGCCCGTTCTAAATGCACCTATACTAAAAGCACACATCGAACATAAATATAACAATTTATATACAGTGTACATAAATTAAATGTAAGATTAAATTAAGCGTAAACTTCGTTTTAATTAAAACATTTGTAGTGCCACGGAATGTAATTTCAAATTGACGCTTTAAATATTTGGGATACTTGAGTAAACAAAGTTAATTACTGTTTATTGAATAAAAGTATCTGATTCAGGTATTGATACCACGTAATATTATAGTGTGATTGGGCATCTGATTTACAATAATTGCATGTGATGATTAAGGGGTGATGATGGTAACATACCATATGTTATTTTAATTTATCTTTTTGACACGTGCATATCCATGCAATAAAATGTATTTATATATCATGTAATCATATAAGATACAACAATAGGTCGACAATTCAAAGTATTGGTATTGTATTTTGTTAGCAATATAGTATCCTAATATAGGAAAGCGTACAAATCTACCACTACCACAAAACTTCTTATTTTTAATGTAGAGTATAGATAACTTAAGATTTACTTTCTTATAATAATTCACGTGGCAGTAAATTAAATTAGCTTTTTAAAGATCAATCAAGATAAAGAAGTAAAATAAAAAGTTTAAAATTGAAAATATGTGTTTAATTTTTATAATTTTTTGACAATATCTATCTGTATTTACTTATAGTAAAAAAGTTTTGAGCTTTGAGCAACCTCTACAGATACACATACACATGTATTTTCGACTCATAATTATAATATGGTTAGATGGGTTATTTGATATGTATAAGTTTTAAAGCGAAACACTTTTCACTTCCAAATAAAGAGTGTAAAAACTGAACAAAAAGTACCTAGGTATTCTTAAATCAATTAAACTCAAGTTTTTCTTGAGCGAAACTAATTAAGAATTAAAACATTTTATTAACGTTTATAGCGATCTCGTTCCTTTAACAAATTTGTACGTTCTGAAGTTGTATAAAAAGCTAATTGTTTACAAAGCTTATAACGCCTTTAGGTGTAAATAAAGGAACTATTTGATTTTATTTAGTAATCTCTATATTTTTTGAATAAATAGTCTAAATAATTTCGCAAACTTGTCGTCATTAAAACAAATCACCTTTTGCTGATATTTCAACATCCGTATACAGTTTTCTAAATCAAAAATGACAAACATATTAAATCTAAGTCACTGACAGGTTACAAGCGTTCACTTCTTAAAATACAAGCTTAGTCAGGAAATAGCGAGACCAGTTCGTTTCATTCATACATTCATTCATATCTAGTAATGTCCAACAAATAATTAGTATCGATACACATTTAATCGATAAACACGTTGTAAAGGTAATTAGATTGATGAACAGACACAGATACTACAAGCAATTACGGAATGCACTAGAGTTAAGCAACTGCAGTTCTAGAATACCTTCAACAAGTATATGAAGACACTAAATACTTAAGTGTTTTAATGTTGTAAACAGTGAACATGCTGTAAAATATTTGTTATAATAGAATTTTTATTTGAAACACATATGTAAGTACTTCTAATAAGATGGTTTTCTTGAGAAACAAATAAAAAAACTATTTATGATTAAATATTTTTTATATAATTTTATGTACATCTACATTTGGGTATATAAGGTAAGTTTATTAGTAACTATCGTTTTATACAACTTACAATATTTAAATATTTGCATTTGTGCATGATCAAGTTATTCTACGCATCACTTGAAATATTGCTCATCGAAATATAGTTGTTAATCGTTCCAGCATAATCGTTTCATTGAAACATAATACCTATTCATCTTCAACTTTGTTATTTTATTGCGGATTTAAGTTTTATTTTTTATTTTAGTATATTTTGTTAGTTTATTGACAACAATTTTCACTTTAATATCGAAGATATTTTTTTGATTAGGGCACTGAAAATATCATTATTCTATAACAACATCATATAAAAATGTTGATGTTAAACCAATAATATAATATAATGTAAAAAGAAACGCTATACAATAACACCTTTCTACAGTAGAGCCTAAAATATAATTTAATTACCTCCTAAGTCCTGAACCAGCGCGAACTGGCAACGTCGCGTGGCGGTAAATTTCACCGCCAAACAGTGACAATACGCATTCAACTGTTCGAAATTTGAACGCGGCACTGTTTAAGCCCGGCAGACATCTGAGGGGGCGAAGCGATGCTGCGACGTTGCCACGCCTCCACCTCCGAATTCGCCAATAGCACGCGTTAACCGACCGAATGCGGTTTGACATTCGAAATGTTCGGCGCTGTTCTTATCTCTTTCTATACTACAAAATACTGTTTATAATAAGCGAGATGAATTGATTACACTCGCTTAGATTTTTTATTTTAGTCGAACCGGAAAAACAACAATGACTTAAGATATGATGCACGCATACATACTTGCGACTCTACAATAATTATTATAAGGTATATATCTGTGTACGCTTGAACTTAGTTTAAGTGAAATTTACGGTGATATATCAGCACGAAGTTTAGATAAATACATCACCTGTAATGCGGTTGAACATTGATTAATATTTACCCTAAAACGTAAACTTTGATCTCGATTTCAGCCATCTCTAACGTAATGCCAGAAAGTATCGGCGCTTACATTAATTATTAAAAAATAACAATTAACTTGCTGAAAATCCTAAATTTGATTAAATTAATCCGATTTGTTAATATTTTTTCGGTAATATTTTACTAATTTTAATCTCAATCACGTTTTGAAGGAAACCATTTATAATTATGCATACAACATAAAATCTTACCTTTATACTATATACTAGAGATATATTATTTACGAAAATGGAGTCTTTAAATTTCATTCTAGCAGTTTTTTACTTAACGTTGTTCGCTGTCGATGGAGTATTTTCCTAGGAAGTTAAAGTTTTAAAAGTGATCATTTTTAAAAATACTTAATATGATATTTTCTCATTTATTCACACTTATTTTAGAATCAAAATTATAGGTACATAAGCATAGCTCTTGTATGATGATGAATTCCGAAATCCCGACACAAGTAAATAAATTTATCCGTCCGTCCGTCCGTCGTCCGTCGTCCGTCGTCCGTCGTCCGTCGTCCGCCGTACGTCACCCGCCATCCATCCATCTTTGGTCATACGTCACTCGTCATCCGTCACCCATCGCTCATCATCAGTCATCCATCCATCTTCCGTCACCCGTCATCTGTCAAGTAGGTATTATTCATGTAGACAGATTCAGATGACGACGAAATTTTTTAGATGATCTAAAAATTTTCATCGTCATCAAATTATTTACCATGTAACATGCTATTTCAAGTAACATTGTGTAAGTAAATTCTTCCCATATATGGCATCGTTCATTTCAGTTTTCCGTTCTCTTAATGTTCCTTATTTGTTAATGCTCATGCTGTAAATGTCCTCCTTGTAAACTTTGTGTAAATGTAAACTCAATTAATAAAATGTAATCAAAATAAACTAGTATGTAACTTTTCTCATATGATTAGTATTCACAACTTTTTTTTAGCTTAACGCTTTATCCCGCACATGGCAGGGTAGGCAGAGGTAACTGCAGGAACCGTGGGAACCTAGTGTTAAGTTAGTTGCTTAGTTCCTGCTTTCTACGTCGCCGCTTTCCGCATTTTTCGAGGCATTGCTTGTTGAGTGGCGCAACTCAACGCCGCGCTTAGCCTAGTTGCCAGAGCAAAGAAAATGGAAATAGAAAAATTCATGTTCCTCTAGTGGAAATCGAACCCAGAAACCGTCATGTTACAGGCAGACGTCACGCCTTTGCGCCACGACAGTCTTCACAACTTAATCTTTTTTCTTATTGAATGTATATTGTATAGTCATTTTTATTTAGGGAAGTGGAATATTAACGTGACCTTCTAATTTTAAGACAGTTGACTTAATCTATTAAGCAGTAATTTTTTGTAATTTTACAAAAAAGTCTCGTCGCCATCGTCCCATATTCTCCTAAAAGATGAAGCTAGTGACCCTACCGTAACACAACATTAGCAAAGTTGTATATAATCAACTGGACATAAATGTTATAACCAATATAAAATAGAAAATTTTCCATCTACAATCATCCATCATCAGTGATCCTATGAAGTTACCAGAATTCATTGTAATCGGAAGTAATGATTTAAACCATTTCCGTTGATATTCATATTTCACCAACCATCGTGTTATCAAGATTGAGAATAGAAATAAATATTGTAATGAGAAATATCACAAAGATAAAATAAATAATAACTTCTACTCAAAACTACAGAAGAGTAATTTTTAAATTACTGTACGAGTACTAGTATAATAACGGAACTTAATTTTACGCATTCAATAAAGTTGGTAAAGTGTAGAGCATCATTAAGTGATGATAAGTACTGTATATATAAAAAATACTTAACTATATATACTATATATATTTCATTAAACTATATTATATATTTCATTAAACTATATTATATATTTCATTAAATCATTTATTAAAAAATTTACATTTTTCTTGATGACACAATTATTCTGCACCATCGTACAAAAAGAGAAGGGGAGAGAAAGTATTATTTCTCGTATTGTACTAATAATAATAATTTTCCGAATAAAAAATGTTAGCCCACTATTAAAATATAATTATAATTGAATAAAAATGTTACAGAGAATAATAAAGAGAACAGAGTGGCTTGACACTATATTACTTCTTCCTGCACTATAAAAAACAATACGACTAATACAAATTAAAATAAATATTGTACTATACGGATAACAAAGAGAAATAATTAAAATTTAAATATAAATCAAGCTCTGATGATAACTGGTGTGTCACTAAACTATTACGTATATAGATCTAAATATTATGTATATCGATCTTGTAATGGGTGTACAACGCCATGTTTGATCGCACATTACAGAGAATAAAAATCGAAGTAACAGTAAGTAATTCATTAAGAACTAGTCTCTGTCGCTTAAATATATCGTCGCGTCTCTGTAATTAGTCGTATTTATGCAATATTACCCACGTTTAATTAACCAAATTACAAACAAGCTGTGCTATCAGGTGTACTGCAGATGTTAAATGCATATGTAGCTACATTACTTTAGTGATGGCTGTATTTTCAATTAATTTGATCTTTCTTGTTTTCCATTACATAATTAACTAATAGTCGACTGTAGCTTTGTTCGTGCGTACTTTATGAGTCTCAAAACACTTGTAAATTAATTATTTAACACATTAAGTATTTTTGATTTTCTCATAGTTTTGACCTTTCGCTTTAATATGTAGAGATATGGATCAGTAACAGAAAAATGTAGACATCTAAGTGTTACAATCTTCAGTAGCTTTAGTAGCTGTCTAACTGAAACGAATCATGAAACATAGGTAATTAAAAATATTTGAAGTGTGAGAATCGAAAATTATAAGAATTATGTGCAATATGAAGGATTAAAATAAATATATATCAATATAAATAACATAACTGACGTGGCGCAGAGGCTAAAGCGTCTGCCTGCAAGCGCGACGGTTTGAGGGTTTAATTCCCATACGATAAAGTTGGTTTTTTCTATTTCTATTTTCTTCGCTCTGGAAACTAGGCAAAGTGCGGCGTTGAGTTCCACCACTCAATACGCAATGCCGTGAAAAAGGCTGAAAGCGGGGACGGAGAAAGCAGGAGCTAAGCAACGGAGTGTCTAAACACTAAGTTCTAGTGGTTCCTGCAGTTCCCTCTGCCTACCCTGCAATATGCCGGAAAAACCACGCTTTTTCCCGCATAAAAAAGTAACAAATGTAGATGTGTTAATTTTTTATCAATAACGAAACAAAACTATATGACATGATTCCACTTTAATCTACTTGAAAATGAAAAAGAAAAAGTCAATTAATAATCAACCTACAATAATTATGAATCTATACAGTCAAATTTTTTCATTAAAATCATTTATAAAAGAATCAACTATTCTAAAGTTAGACAGCGAACCAATGGTCAAACGGATAAACATACAAATGGACATACATGGACATAAATTGAAATCATAGTTTATTCCATTGCCTTTTGTTGATAATATAATGCATTATATATTTTGCATTCATTATATATCTCAAGAACAATTTATTATTTTATTAAAATACTCATATATACCTACATATTTATTTATAATATATTTAGTACAATTTAAAGAAATATGTAGGTATATTTGGAGGCACGTAGGTATATTTTGTACACATATTATAATATCATACTACACGAGTTTCTTCCCTCGCCGCATAACATTTCTGGTCTTAATAACTAATAAGTACGTCAATATTCCTATAAGTCTATCGGTTATAATTAAGAGCGCGAGTGGTGAATATTATTAACTAACATGTGACTGTTAATATGAAATGAAATACAAACAGAAAGCGCCGATCGGTTTATACGATAGCTTATCGAGCACTTCCGCTGATATAAATGTTTTATAGAAAAAAATGATTAAAAGCATAATTATTGTTTCTTTTAATGATATGAAATTGAATTTTGGAATATTAAAACAGGCTCCAGAACACACTCTAATGTTTTTGTTTCGAAACATTATAAATTCATAATACATTAACTGGTGCGTTCATTTAAAGCGTTTAAAATTTCATCTTTGTAAAGCAGATGTAATATAGTAAACATATATAATAAATATAGGTACTAATATGACATATAATGTGACACAATAGGTTGGTAGGGACCTGTCATATTATACCTACTACGTAGCTAATATGTAACAAGCATTCATTAAAGTAACCACTGTTACGTAAGTGTTATCGACCTTATCGTATATAAAATCGCAATACAGACAATTAGTCTGAAAAGGTATTTTAATTACAATTACAGGCAAGCCGAATTATGTATTAATTTTAATTAAATTGTCTATGTATCTAGTCACTTACTCGACATTTTTGGCAGGCTTATGAATATACGTATGAAACAATTATAATAATTAAATATATTTGGTCTGACGCCTTTTTGGTGTTGTGAACTTTGTACTGTCAAAGCGATGGTTTCGAGTTAGACTATGGGTAAGTATGAAAAAGTACATTACAGGCGAAACAAAGTGAAGCGCTAAGAACCGATACTAGAATATGTAACAAAACCA
The DNA here is from genome assembly GCA_037178615.1 of Dione vanillae. Taxonomy (NCBI): domain Eukaryota; kingdom Metazoa; phylum Arthropoda; class Insecta; order Lepidoptera; family Nymphalidae; genus Dione; species Dione vanillae. The sequence continues at coordinate 3,575,564 of JAZFAU010000009.1, read as the reverse complement.
AATGGAAATAGAATGGTATACTAAAAATAGAATACCAAAATAAAAACTAATATTTATTTCGTATAAGATATTGAATTATATTAAAATATGTTCCTACTTAGTAAATTATTAAAAAGTATAAGAATTTACTAAAATCACACAGAATAGATATATTTTATTTTTGTGAAAATAGTTACAAATATATCTGAGTCATAAACAAGTTGCACTAGTATTTAATAATATAAGATAAAATATTACAAGTGAATTATCGTTAGAGATCGTAGAGTTTGTGTACTGTAAATATGCAGAAACTTATATCATATAAGTCACAAAAGAAGAAGAGAATATATCTCTAGAATATTGTTGGCTTGTCTTAGATGATCTAGCAATAGCTTTCTCTATTCTAGGATTAACATCACTATAAATATATCTCAGTTTTCATCAAGCTTCATTTTGAGTATCCATAAACCCAATTCATCCATTTCAATTTTAGTTACTATTCATAAGTATCTAAATACGTTTTATGAATATCTCTAATTTATATAATTAATACCCACCCAGCACACCTAAATATCTACATAATGGGGTGAAAATCAATCGGTGTTTTGTACGTAATAGAAAAGACGTTGACGTCTACACTACGGAAAACAATTATCAAAAAAGTTTTTATACTTTCACTCTAAAAATAAATTACTGGCACGATGATAACAGGTATGCCAGCATAATAAACATATAGCTTACATACATATTATGTTGAAAAGAGTGGAGGTGAAAATGATAACGTAGTAGCGAATGTATTATGGACTGTACACTGCAAGAAGATTACTGTCTCCCTAGACGACATCACAATAAGCCATGTACAAAGAGAGCTGGAAGTGGAGACATTCTGTTAATGCCATGTTTCAGCTACAATTCCCAGTAAAAGCTACTTTCTTGAATATAATAATGAATTCTCGAAGACGCTATTTTCAGTAAATCGTCAAGAAACTGCTGTCCTAGACAATAATTCTATGCAATAAATTCCCGAAGCTCTTTTGCCGTTTACTTAAAAGACAATTCAGTTAATTAAACTAAACGTCGCTACTAAAGAAACCATACCGATGTAGAAATAAGAATTTTTACAATTGTTATAATTCAAATGAGATACATAACAGCGTACCTGAGCTAAGAGCTTAAATTAAAATCACTTAATTGGTATTTAATAATTCTATTGTGCTTAATAGTTATTACATACGGCAAAAGAAGCCATAAATTATATTATTGTTAGAGTGTGAAGTTACATGTTATTGTTTCACTTCATTTCTCATTAGGTAGTATAACTTAATTCCTATGTATGTAGTTGTATATCCATCCTGTAAATGTTATAATTTCTTGGTGAAAGTTAATGATAAGGTGGCCTTGGTACGTTGAGAGAATTAGAGGATGATTCTAGTACATATTCAATAATTATCGTCAAAATTCCATGACGACTACGGCTAAGGCGAAATCCTTCTCTTAGGGTAAAAGCTTCATTCTGTCTGTGTATATATATATATATATATATATATATATATATATATATATATATATATATATATATATATATATATATATATATATATATATATATATATATATATATATATATATATATATATTATATATATATATATATATATATATATATATATATATATATATATATATATATATATATATATATATATATATATATATATATATATATCCAGTATAATATATACAAAAAAGCAAATATAAAGTTACATATTATTGGTCTCAAACTTTGACTACCCTTCATTATTAAAACTATCATATACACTTTTATGAGTCCAATCAATACACCTTTTGATAATACGATCAGCCATTTCTGTACGTAGAAAATTTACTTATTTATAACATACAGGTAGTACCAAAGTATAAAAAAAGTAATGATAATAAGCAGCAAACGAATTGGTTATTCCATTAGTAAGTCAAGGTAAAGTATGTACGTATGACTTTTTATGAATGAATGGATCAAAAACTCCGGATGTAGACGTAATGGTATAATAAATTACATACCTAAAGAGACACTTGCATTTTTTTGTTCTTTATAACATTCTTTAACGTTAAGGTTTCCTTTTTATATAAAAAATAATATTTACGTTAGTTAAGTATATATGTCTACAGGTGGTATAGGACGTGACATTTAGCTTATTTTATATTTGAACGATATCGCCGAAGGGGCACATAGAAAAAGGTGACACCTCCTTTCTCCTACATATTTTCACTATATGCAAATCCAAAGAGAAATATATATATATATATATATATATATATATATATATATATATATATATATATATATATATATATATATATATATATATATATATATATATATATATATATATATATATATATATATATATATATATATAAGTCAGTAATCATTAAGATAGTGTTTTTAATGGTACTTTTAATGGTACTTTTCCGATTACCAAATCTACTAGCACATATGCTCTGGTCTCCTGTTAGATCGTCATAACATAATACACTTGTTAGCAACGCCCTTGCTTTACGATTGCTATCCAAGGACTGACTAAATTATGCATATGACAATGCACTTTAGGCCTAACATCGTAAAATATTTTCTATCTGATGAATATATGAGATTGTAATCACAATTATGACATAATAAATTCATTAGTTCCAAATGGAAATCGGAATTCTACTATTTTATTTTAGTGTTATTTTTATTTGATGTTTAAGACAGTTGATATATTATATTTTGACGTTTCGTTTATTGTATTTTTAAATATGACGTAAGCACAAAATTTATGTCAATAGTACATAAGAACACGTAATTAACATCCCCAACACTTGTCCGTGTGAATTTACTCGCTTCGTACAAATAAAACTACACAATGGCACGTCCCGGATCGCAGACAGATTTATAATAATTAGAAGCTATACACACGGTACTCGCCACAAACAAACTTGATGATGTTATATGTTATTTCTTTCCAATTAATCTTTTTTTTTATTTTATCTCTATATTAGTAAACAATATAGAAAAAAATTAATAATAAATAAATTTCTAAATTAATGAAAAAGTTTAAACTTAAAAAAGCTTTGTCCTACATAAAGCAGAGTAGGCAGAGGAACTTAAAAGCTTGGACATGAATGTTGAGTGGCGGAACTTAACGCTTCGTTTTGTCTTGTTACCAGATTGAGAAGTCATTCAGTCTCCCTGAATGGGAATCGAACCCAGAACCGTGCTACTGGGCCAAGAAGGCCATTGCTATGATAAATGTTTCATAGTAATATAAACAATAATTTGATATACTTGTTTATCCCGTAAATATTACATAAATATAATTGCATTCAATAAAAATAATTATATGGTACTCTCGATTTAACGACTGTATGTACGTTTACACCTCAGTAGCTCAAAATAGACGCCATCGCTTTCATCTCGTTATACCGAGACAATTATACGTTTGATGATTGACGATACCGCTTATATCTCATAACACGCGGACATAGAGTTTAAATTCCTGTAACCAATTATTATTACAAGTTTTTAAAAAATTAAATTGTTTCTCAAAAATACAAAAATAAACCCTTAAAAATATTTTGAACAACAAATTAAAATGTTAACAGTATAAGTAATGTTTCAGCTTTGTTTAATACGATACGGACCGAGGTTTAGAAATTAATAATAAAAATCGAACTTCTACGGCACTTTAATATTTCTTAGTATTTTTTTTTAAATTTATAAATGTATATTACCAGTCTTACAATTAGTCATTTAATTAAACACTTTTAAATTACTTTACACTATTTGTATCATTTATGTGTGAATTTATATTCATGACATTTCATGATTTTTCCTTTCCTATTAATATTTAAATAATAATTTTCATACTTTATATATATTAATTAGTAATAATCAAATTAATAACAAATAAAAATTATATTTTTAACTAAATACAACAGCAAATTAACTAGCACAATCTATAAACTTGTAAAACGTTAAACAAATAAAACATTAGATATTTTTACGAAAAAATGATGCATGGCAATTTAAAAATATTAACAGAAAGGAGATCTATGATTTGTTAAACGATTATTTTCTGAGCTATTCGATGAACATGAATGAAACATTGTATATTTAATAAACCCGGCAAGTTACAAATTTCGGAAAATAACAGACGTGATACAAAATTATAGTGTATGACCTTATTATAAAAATATTAAAATGCTACCATAATAAAAATATGGGACGTGACAAGTGTACAATGTAAATTAAGAATCGCAATAAAACATCTAAATTTGAAGAAACAATGATATGGTTCTTTAGTAAAAATTTAGAGTAGAGCATCGTTGTTTGTCATAAATGTAACACATATTGTAAATTACTAAAATTTTATCTCAATGAATAGCAAGCATTCTGCGGAGCGCACCAAACTATTCTGGGGTGGGCACGGACCGAGCAAAGTGGCATGATCTGAAAGCAGACTCTGTCCAAATATTTCAGGTTTAATGCCAGCCAAAACGAAAATGTGAAAATGTAAATGAAATATTCTATAAAGCAAAAATATCGTGATAAATACTGTCAATCTGCTTCCTAACGTCGATAATGAAGACGACATATTCACAAAAAGACTTCAATAATTTTTATATTTTTTTCCTTACCAGGCTAAATTTAAATATGACATGTTATCATATAAATATTAGTAATAGTCGGGAAGATTAATTAAGTTTAGGTTTAGAAGGTAAATAGATTAATCGGTAATTTATATATTCGCAAAGCATGTACGTTGTCTTGGAAATTTTTAAATAAGGCCGCTGTTTTTTATCGCAATTCGACTTCATGAAATTAATATCAATTGTGAGCCAACCTTCCACTGTCACATAAAAACAAGTCCTCTTTGTGTCCAGTTCGATTGTAACAGGGTTTCAGAGCAGGATTCTTATGTATTCAGCAGGTGTATGATATTTATACGGCAGTTTATTTATACCATTGTTTCATATAGCCAATATTGAATGACTGTTCTGGTACTTATAACATGAATGAGGAATATATTATAAAAACAAAAAATGGCTACCTTGCGTTCTGTAAAGAAGGCAAGCTGAAAGAGTTACTCTTTCTCAAGTTTTAGATAATTAATTATCTTGGTAGAGGTACAACGAGGTACATACGTGCCTACTGTCACTAAAATAAATAATATTTTTTTTATTTTTTGGTTTGTATATATATATATATATATATATATATATATATATATATATATATATATATATATATATATATATATATATATATATATATATATATATATATATATATATATATATATATATATATATATATATATATATATATATATATATATATATATATATATATATATATATATTATAATTCGATACTCAACGGCCGTTGTTATATATGCCAAGACATTATTTTATTATTTAATGTTTTATTCTTTAGTACGAAATTTTATTAATTTGTAATCGATTGCATTTATTTGTAACGAAATGCAGCTGGCAATTTAACTAAAGAGCAGCTAACATAAAAGACAATAAACGTAAAATCGTTTTTTCATGTTCCCGTTAAAATGTTCGCAAAATCCTATTTTTGGGCTCACTTCCCACTTACACTGCTTATTTCAGGCTTCTACGCCTAGTCACTCTGTATCGGATTAAAATAAATATTTTATAGTGTAAAAAGTATTTCTAAGTAACATATGTATATAAATTTGAACTTGTTTATGTAAAATATATAAATATAATACTGTAATTTTTTATGTAAAATTTTAGCTCTTATCAAAACTGTTACTGCATGTGGATTGTGGTGACTCTAATTAATTGTGCCTACAGAATTATTATATTTTGTATATTTCAGTGTTGACATTTTAAATTAATTATTAGAAAGCCTCAATAAATAAATGATTTTTTATTCTTTTTTACATCTATATACTATACTTTAAATATCTTTATACATATTTATGTCTGTTATTGAAAAAAATGTCATTTTACAGAATTAACTAAAATATCGTAATATATTCGCATAATATTACAAAATTCGCAAATAAAGCAAAACGGGAAAACAATCTATAATTTATTTAATATATATATTAAATATATAGAATTATTATAATTAATAACCAATTCTAAAACCAATAACCAAACGTAAAAATTGTTGTTATTTATATACTTTACCACATTGAATGTGGAATTTTTGAGATGCAAATGTACAACAGGAAAAGAATTTGCTCCGGTCTCATGCCACTCGGCTTTCAGTAAAGTAGTACGGATATGTTATTATTAATTTAATAGTGTACATATATATATATATATATATATATATATATATATATATATATATATATATATATATATATATATATATATATATATATATATATATATATATATATATATATATATATATATATATATATATATATATATATATATATATATATATAACAAAATTATAGTATTAGTTACTTCTACGGCAGTATCTACTACCAATAGGATTACTTATTTAAGAAATCTAGGGTTATATCTTTGGTTACATTAATGACATACTTATGCTGTTTTGCACTTTTATTCAGAACAGAACATGATAAACAAAAAAATATTCCTAACGTAGTCGTCGTAGTATGATTTAGTAGATACGATACTATATAACCTATAGCCTCCCTCAGGCATTTTGGAATTTGGTATAAAATATTATTTTTATTTGAACCTGGACTTTCTGCAATCAATGCGTTTTTTAAATATAGATATGTAAGTAAGTATTATACAGTACACATGTCCATGGACGACGCACAGGCCTATAATCTAAAGCTGCAAGTTATCTTATATATATATATATATATATATATATATATATATATATATATATATATATATATATATATATATATATATATATATATATATATATATATATATATATATATATATATATATATATATATATATATATATATATACGCGTTGCTCGATAAAAGTAGATAATTTTAGATATATGAAGGCATGTTGTTATTATTAAAAAAATACTAGCTATCCCCATATAAATAGTGCAAAAACATATATGTATATAGTACACAGAATACCTACTTATTATTATTTTATAGTTAAAACCACCATATATAACCATGAATTAATTTTACATTTATTCTATTATTGTTCGGTACACATAAAATAGTTACTATTTCCGTCATGGATATTTAATAACTTTTAAAGTTCGAATTTTAAACACCGCTAAGTTTAGCGAACTTAACAGATATCTACCGCAATGAGTTGTGCCAAAGCTCAGTCATCGGCGTGTAACTTCAGCCATCAACAGTTCAACATGTCTAAGAGGAGATTCAGGTGTCACATTCAAATACTTATACTTGCGCTCGCGTTTCAAAGTGGCGGCAGATCAAAGCCGGCCTCTCCCCACCGCCTTGATGTAACACACGTGGCGTCTTATGAAGGGGTGACATAATTGGACTTACTCGATTTTCCCCCAATTAACTTTAAATAGACTATAATTTTATATACAACATACATTTTTTCTTAAAAGGATCCTATATTCAATTATTTACACGTGATACCAGAAAATTATTTACTTAGTTTTAGCAGTTTATTTCATTAGAAAATGATAATAATATAATAAAAAAGCACATTGTACGGAATTCCTTATATATGTATAGAAATAGAATAACAAAATGGGTTACGAAACTAAAAATAAAATACTGTTTGTTATCAGAAGCTGGAAGAAATAAGTCTTGAAGAATTACAATAATATATATATATATATATATATATATATATATATATATATATATATATATATATATATATATATATATATATATATATATATATATATATATATATATATATATATATATATATATATATATATATATATATATATATATATATATATATATATATATATATATATATATATATATATATATATATATATATATATATATATATTTTTAATGTATAAATCTGCACTAGGTCAGGGTTTCGTTGTCCATTTTCCATAATAAAATATATCAATTACTTAATTCTCGTACAATAGTCAATATAGAAGAGAGATCAAATTTATATAATTAGATACTTCTTATTTACTTAACAGTTGACATTTCTATTCAACATTCGATAACATTATCTCAAAGAACTTCAGATTGCAAATAGGTTTTAATTTGAATAATTATACATTAGTTTCAATACTAAATACTTTCGAAATAACAAAAAAATAAAACTTATATTGATTTGTGCCCATGTATATGAATAGATCGTGATTGCTGTCACAAAGCATCAAAGCGCTTATTGGTGGTAATATACTATCAAAACACAGGTAAACCATTTAAATTGAAATTCAGGTACCTAGTCCGTGGTAACAGAGTGGAATAAGAATTACAACTTATAAGTGTGAATATCTCAATTAAAACTAACATGCGCAGCTGCTGACAACAAAGAACCTTTTGTTACTGTTTTTACTTAATAGAAGATGTGTTAAATGTGGCCTCACGGTATTATGTTAACAGGACGATAATTGGATGGTGTTTTAAAACTATACGAATGCAACTAAAATTGCTAAAAATTGTTATATTAATTCAATTCAGAATTTTATTAAATCAATTTAGAATAAATATATTATAGATAAAAGTGTGAAAGGCAGACATTTTGCAGCTGTGTAGATGTATGTGTCATAAAAATTAAAAAATTAAAAGCATAATGCTTCAGCGGATCAGACTGCAAACGTAAAAATGGCTGTTGATGTAATAGATAAACAAATAACATTTATAATATGCAGATAATAGCTTTGAGATAAATTTCTTTTCGATGAGTGAAATGCAAATAAGAAATAGGTACTTCATCTTAACCAAATATCGTAATTTTAACACTTCACGTGTCACTTTTTTAACACTTCACAACACTATATATATATATATATATATATATATATATATATATATATATATATATATATATATATATATATATATATATATATATATATATATATATATATATATATATATATATATATATATATATATATATATATATATATATATATATATAAGTAGTTTGTGATTATAATTATTAATCAACAATTTACTTTACTTTAATCTCTGTCAATAAGTATATTTGTCAATAGTTCAACCATCCATGACAACTCTCAATCATTAGTAAACCCTCTATGTGACTATTTCAACTAATCTCTGCAGATTATATTTCAGGTAATGTATTTCAGGTAAACCACCAGACATGTCTTCAGCATGTCTGGTGGTCGTAATATAATCAATATTCTGAATATATCTTCTAAGTATTGAATAGATATTCCTATCAGGTCATATTGAATTTCATTTTCATTGTAAGCTTGTACTATAATATCGATATCTCGATTATGTTGAACATATAGCTAAAATCTAGCACACTCCCGGGTATTAGTTACAAATTACTTAGCTGGAGAGATAGATGCTGCTAGTATTTAACTAGCAGACCGTAAAGACATTCACGGCAAATTAGCCCTAATTACTGTCTAGTTATTTATTTTATTTATTTATTGGAAATAGTTACACCATCGACTGATCACTAACAAATTCAATAATTAAATGACTATGTTTTATTTAATAGTATACAGTTTTCTAAAGCATTAATAACAATTATACATACTATATGTATAATTAAAAAACTTCATATAATTTGGTACATTGCTATACTACACTATACCCAATGTACCTAATAGAATTTCGATATCACATTTTCTTGTGTTGGACGGAATGTCTGTCCGTTGTAGAGAAGAAGGTAACTATTTTCTCTTAAGCTAAACTAAACTTTGTAGACTAACAAAATTTGGAATATTAAGTTATTGACATGGGTTCCAAATGAGATTTTTACTAATCCTAAATAGGCTAACGTCGTCTGTCTATAAAATAATCTTAGTCAAACTTAAAAGTTAATTTAATAATAGTTAAATTAAAAATTTTAATTTTACGATTGAATCATTTAAAACCATTACCAAGTCAATTATCATCTCATATAAAGTCTGTGACCAATATAAAACATTTTGTTAACAATACGTGATTAAAAAACAAATTAATCAAAACGTGATTAAAAAATAACATAAAAAATTAAGTTTTATTGTCTTATTAATTTAAAATTTTCATAAATATACCCTCCCTTGCCTTTAACTTACTATTCCATTCAGTTCTAAAAAAAATCATTCGTGTAGCTGAAAGAAAATATAATTAAAGCATTTATATCGTGTACCAATGAAGTAAAAACAAGTTAGTTCAGGTTTGCACGTTAAATAAACCAATAAAATTATATAGCGTATTTTTAATACATGTTTTCATTATTTCTCGTGTAATTTTATTCTTTTTATTACTCATAGCAAGTTGAACTTATTCGATTATAAACTCAATCTCTGTGGATATTAACAGTTTACTGCATGGTGCAGAGTAAAAGCTCCTTATTGCTTATTTATTATATAAACATTACACGAAATATTTTTATGTATTTTAATTATTTTTTTTTTTACTTTTAAATGTATTACAATTTCTCCATGAAAAATGTCAAGTGTTTAGTAGACTTATATAATATCATATTTTTATCAAACAGTGCAATATTATTTTCTAGTTTTGTTTAGAGATATAGAACAATAGCCTCATAATTAATCGCCTATAACTATAAAATATCGTATATAACTAAAAGGACCCGCATACTAACATAATAAATGAAATAACCTTATTTAATATATAACTAAAAATATATATTTTTTCCCTTATCACAGTATATTTTTTTAATACTAGGGTTTTTTAATATCACTAGTTATATAGGTACCTAGTATTTTTTGAAAATGTAGTAACATTTCGCTAACTCTAGTCTACTTGAGACTGGGTACGTAGAAATATAAAAGATTATGGACTTCTTCTTATGAATTGCAACATTCAAATTCTATCCTAAAGCATTTATAAAAGAATGCACTTACTTTTCATCAGACTGATATCTTCATCAAACACCTTGTTTTACGAACACTGCGATTATGGTTATCATTTCATTTTTATGATGACGTAAACACCACCTCCACGCTTCGTAATAAACATAGTTCGCGAACCGATCATTAAGCACATCTATCCAAACCCTTTTTATAACCTTTTTAAAATTTCAAACTAATAAGTTTTGCGAGTTCTTACTTGTAATAATCAACAAGATCTTGTTTGCAGTATATTGTATTGAAAATTTATATACCATTTTTGTCTACTTTTAAAATTATTAATTTACTTTCTGTCTATAATTTGGTTTTTATTGTTTTTTTATTTTCCTGTCTATTATTTTAGAATAATTATATCTTAAATGAATGAAATGAAGCTTTACTTTCATTTTTTACCATAATAATTAAATTTATATGAATTTGTAAGAAAATAAATGGTGCAAGTCAAGTGTTTAGTGCCGGAATTTAGCACTGTAATTTGTTTTACACAGAGCAACGAAACGAAGATATATAATTTCCCCGAGATAGAATCCACAAGACCGTTACAGTCAGACTTATGTACAGTTATCAATAAAATTAGTGATTTATATTATAATTTTTAAACAAGCAGGTGTACGTAAATTCCCTGTAGACGAATTTAGATGTTTTATATTCTATTAAATAAAAAAGGACTAAATAATGCTGCCACCTTGACCAACGAAAGTGAGAGAGAGACAACTTCTATGAGTGGCGACCCTATGGATCTGAGACATCAAGAGGGGAACTATAATCTAACCCCCGCCTCTGTCTTGCCTTCATTGGCCGGTAGTGCGGAAGTCCTCAATTTACTTAAAACTACCTCATGTGACGCGGTCTTGAAACCATTAGCCTCACTGATACTGTGTCATAGGCACCTCACCGCTTTGTGGAGATTCATAAAGTTAGAGGCGAGTTACTACGAGGTGAAATTGTAAAATAGCGGATCTCAGTTAATTGTATTGAACAGCCCAGTAAGCAGCTCATTAAAACTCCATACTGTAGTGCCAGTTTAGTTTTTCATATTTTCCATACACATTTTGCGATACATCATGTAAATTTTTCAATAGCCCTTCATTAAAGTCAATTTTATTATTTAAATAACAGGTTCTAATAAATAAAATATGGCTTAAATATTAAAGCAAAGACCCCTTATCCTTCTATTACTATACCGCCACTAGGACTCATTTATTTAGTGACGTGCTAAGTCATTATTATCTTAAATACGATCAATATGGCCTACCAATTCCCATTTAATATTTCGATCCGTCAATTATATTAATTTTCTTTTTTATGTGCTTGCTCTTTTATTTATTACTAGCCTACTTGATTCTTTAGAGAATTACTCTACGTATAACTTATTTTTTTCTTATTTTCTTAATGTAAATTTCTGTAAGACATGGTATCAAGAATTGCCGTTTACATAGCTTTAAATATTCAGGTAATACTGATTCGACTAAAAGCTTATCTTAGTTTATGCAGGACTAGTTAAATATTGTTTAAAGAATAATCCTACATTATCATTATTACTCAACAAACATAAATAAGTTGTCCGGAAGGTAATTTAGTTTTTTACTATATATTTGATATAGGTTTATGGCAGAAAAAGTTCTATTGATTCTACTTAGTACCTTTTGTATGGTGTCCTATCAAATGCGGAAATAACCAGTAGCATTCAGGATGTTGTATCAAAAGGTAAAAGTGCTGTTCAAGCAACACAAAGTTACCGGTTTGCAATATTTTGTTTTGACAATTTTGATGTTGAACATATTGTACGTTTTGGAAAGTCAGTTGAATTTTCTAACCGTCCAGTTGTCCACTGAACAATTTTGAAGATTCACTCACATGTGATCAGGAAATATGGTTAGAAATAATCAGTAAAAAAGAGATAGTGGTCCACCAAGATAATGAAAAAACTATTACGAGATTCGTCAAAAGCTTTTGCAGCTTAATTAACTTATTGCCACAGCCACTATATTCTCCGGACTTAGCATTTTAAGATTTATTGGTTTTTTGGTATAAAAAAACTTTTTGAGGACTGTCGTGGCGCAGAGGCACAACGTCTGCGTGTAAATTAGGCAAAGCGCGGCGTTGAGTTCCGCCACTCAACACGCAATGCCTCAAGAAAGGCGGAAAACGGGGACGGAGAAAGCAGGGACTAAGCAACGGAGTATCTTAACACTAGGTTCCCACAGTTCCTGCAGTTCCCTCTGCCTACCCTGCCATGTGCAGGGTAAAGCGTGAAGCTAAAAAAAAAACTTTAAATGTGAAAGAAACAAAGAACTGACATTTTATAAGCGTAAAATCTTGATACTGCCATTAATATGAAGGTAAAGCGTGTTATTAGATCCAAATGGACAATATATAATTCAATAAAATATTTATTTACTATAAAAATGCGTTTCCGATGTATAAAAACAAACCGAAATACATTCCGGACAACCCAATATTATTATATATTATTATTTTTTTAAACGTTCCAATTGCGCACAGGCGAGTTTATGTCTTGAATTTTACTTTTGGTACCGTTTTAAAGACTTCCAAAATATGATTGGTAAAAAGTATAGTGAATAATGTTCGAACGTAAATAGCTCAATATTGATTGAACGAATTCTACACATTAACCATAAAAAGATTGGCTTGAAAATAATACGCACGCCATTTGTCGGTTTTAAAAGTTATTTCTTTTAATAAAAAATAATTTCTAAGTTTACCATCCTTGAAAAGTGTTAAACTACAACACTACAAATAAAGCGCATGTGCGCAGGTAAAGGGGTTACCTGCGCACATGCGCTTTATTTGATCCAATGATAGCGTCACTATTCAGGTCCATTGATGGCAACTAGGCATATAAACAGAACGAAAGCAATTATTAAAAAACATGTAAAATTAAGTTAAAAGCTTAATAGTGTGTGTAAGCGCAGATAAATTTGCTATTACATCCAACACAATCATTTAACATTAATTAAAACATTGTGACTTATATGACTTTGTTGATGGCTCGGTTATTGTTGTCACCATAAACACATGTACAGATCTCACTCCTTACCACGTTTCGCGAGCGCACAGAGATTTGGTGGGTAGGCAAGGGGTTCGGTACTGTTGCCTAGCAAAATATTAAACTTGCTGTGACATGTATAGTTTTTGAAAAAATTGGGTGGTCCAATCAAAGAGCCGGTCCAATGATCGCAACCTTCACCTATATTTATTTATCAAATTTACATCAAATGACATACCAGATAGATTTATGTTGCATTTATGTTCTTAAAGCTTCACCTAATATCAGTAGGATATTGGGTGTCAGCGTTTCGAATGAATGCCAATATAGCGATCATTTGAGAAACAAGGCTAAATTGGCTGGAAAAAGTTGGTGTCATCGGAAGAGCGAGACATGACTTCACGACTGTGAACTAATTGACTCTTTATAGAGCGCAGGTTCGGCCTCATTTAGAATATTCTTCACATCTCCGGTCTGATGCAGCCCAGTATTATTTTGTTCTATTTGATCACATACCATGTAGAGCCATTCGTATCGTTGGGAACACAATTATCTTTGAAGCTAGATTCATTATGGATTGGGATTGTCCTGAGGAACTGTTTAATCTGATACCTACTAGTGAATTCTCTAATTCTCCAAAAATATTACTTTAAAATTATTTTCCACGTACCACATAACTGTGGAATATCGTACCGGCGGCAATGTTTCTGGATTAATACGACATGGGTGCCTTAAAAAAGCTCGTCTACCTACCTATATTACCTACCTCTTAAAGACTGGCAAAGCACTTGTAACACCTCTGGTGTTACAAAAGGCTGTAGGCGTGGGTGAAAACTTAACATAAGAAAAAATCTAAATTACATAACTGATTTTTATTTCGTGTCATGTAGCTTATAAGTAAAGAAGTAAAGAAGGTAGTGCAGGTTCAATTGGAGTTCCACATCAGCCACCACGAATGCTTGATATAATCTAATACCAGAGAATGCCTATCCAAAGACAAAAAATCATTACAGCGTTATTTAAAATTAAAGTGATCACGTACATTTCAAAACTAAGATGTTTCGTAGCCCTTCACATCACACCCTCACATCGAATAATTTTTCATTTTATTAATTCTCGTTATGCATGTTTTTAATCAATAATAATAAAATAATAATCAGGACATACATACTTTGGTTACAGATTAATAACTAGAAAATTTAGTTACATTGGACACTTAGTTATATAAATGATACAAGGAAATGAAAAATAAATTCGTTTTTAGGTCACTCCACAACACACATTATACATAATTACATAAAATAAAAGTCTATTTAAATTGGCTCAAATGTTTAATGTAGTGTTAATTTTTTGACGTGACAACGTCTTAAATTAGGTTGCGGCTCGGAGTCACATATGAAAAAGGTAACGTAACGATGTGTCAACTGTCACCGAACTATGATCGGTCCGCCGCGCGTATCACTTGACACATGTACAATGTTTTAGTAAACAAAATATATTTTCTATAGTTAAAATTTGTGCAATTTATATTATAATTATTAATCATATCAATAAATATTCTACTGAGAAAAAGACGTTGTCACGTAAAATTTTCGCCCGTAAAACCCACTTTACAGGCAACCATTTTTTTTGTATACTTGCTATTTTTATTTACGTTTATACAATTAACTTTTTTCAATAATTTTCTAAAGATGTAAAATAAATAAAAATTACTGGTTCATTTTGGAATTAATAGTTGGAGAAGAAACCGCAAACAAAAATAGCGATTAAGAAGTGTCGTTAATTTATGAAATTAAAACTTATTTTATTAAAAACAATAAAAATCTACGATGACTTCGCCAACTATCTTGAAAAAGTAATTTAAGACATTTAACAAAACATAAATAGCCAAGTGTCCTACACATACAAAATGAATGTGTTATATAATTATACAACATATAAAATATACTTCCAGCAGAATTTATTCTCAAGCAACTTAGGTGAGTAATATATGAAGGAGTATTTATTTACGTCATAAAACATATAACGTCTCTTTATGACCCGCCGGCGCTTGGCCTATAATCAACGATTTATTACTGTTAACTCTATCAAATTCGAGCGCATGTCTTTATTTACTACCTCGTGAGAAAACTGACCCGACTCTTCTCAGAAATGTTACCTTTTAATTTCGAAATAAAGACAGATCCTACAAGTTTTATTGAAGGACTATTGGACCTCGTATTTATCCTTTTTTTTGGTACTCCAAAATGAGAGGTCGTTTCAAGTATTGTATTTTTTCTAGTGTTTTAGTAAACGGTATCGGTGCCTTTGTGATATTACTTTAACGGTAGCGTTAGAAATATAGTACCTTTTTCAAATTACACAGTGTTTTGTTATTATAGGACAGATTTGTAAGTATAATTTGTCAATCAAAACAATGTGAGTATTATTTTTTCAGCTTGCTTGTCCCAGCATTTGAGAACCTTGTCAATACATTTATATTTACCCTCTTAAATAGCTTGTAGCTATTTCATATCTCAATAGATTTCAGCGTTCAGCTTCACTTCAACGCATCTTACCATATTATTAGGGAGGAGCTGATGTCTTAGTGCCTGTTTCACTGTAATTAGTTAACAGCACTAAGTTTCAACTCTCAGTAAATTTATATAAGTAATGGATTAATTTTCACACAATCTATCAATATTCCAATTTTTTGAACATTTTGATAATGTAAATTAATCTTTATTTAGCCTTAAATGGCCTAAGTACAAAATTTCTGGTTCGTTTATTATAATTTAAATAAATTTGGCGATAAACAGCTAACAACCTCTCGGATCTTCAATGTAACGAAATATTAAAAAATACTTCGTCTATATGGTATTTAAAAATCGTTCTTTATGAAAAACGAAACGAAATGTGGTTAAAAACTCAATACGTCTTACAATAAGCTGCTTATGTGACGAAAAAAAATATCGAAAACGAAAATCTTATTAGAAAATGAAATACTAAGTAAATTAAGTTGTATATTCACAAAACGATTACATAATTCGAAAACATAAATTGCATGCATATTACGACTTTGTGTTTGGAGACAGTAACTTCCTATAAAATTATAAATCAAAATATTAAGTATGTAAGTATGCTACCATTAAATCAATCTATCGTAATATTATAAAATTTAAAATATTAGTTGAGTTTAGTTTTGGCTGGACGAAGCAATCTCAGGAAGTACTTGTTCCAACAGATAAATAATTTACATTGGATGTATCATGCATCAGAAAAATTTTAGACTATATTAGGGGCTATATTAATTAAATTAATAATTTTTGACAATATTAATTAAATTAATAATTTGACGTTCAAATAAAGTGTACCTCTTCTTATATTGATATAGAATGAAATTATTTGAATAATTTCATTATATATCAATATAAGAAGAAATAGAGAAAATTATAAAAATAGTAAAAGCGTAATAATAATTAAATATAATAATAGTAGATTAAACAACTTGACTTAACTTAAACTTAAGGAACTTCGCTCCCCACTTTCAGAACAATTTTGAAATATAGCATGTTGAACGGCGTAACCCAACGTCGTGCTTTGTCTTGTTACCAAAGCAAGTAAAATAAAAAATATTCTTTCCAAGTGAGAAATGAACCCACAGCTGTAGTCTTCTGTTAGTCGTCGCACGGTGAGCAGTCGGGTAGTGGCTCAAAGGCCGATTTGTTTACCTACTACTTTTATGATAATAACAATAATACAAATTTACATGCCCTCTTATTTTATTCTCAAAATAGGTTCTACAATTTTTAAAAATTGTTATTTATCATCAAGTTTCTACCTGTATATACAGCTAATATTTTTTCCAAGTGCAGTTCCTACAGGAAACAGCTACGTGTTTTTAAGTGTTCCCTAATAAAAAAATCTATAGCTTATTATTTCCAACGTAATAATGAAAATAATTTGTTATTATAATATATTTACGTCTGTTGAATAAATACTTAAGTCTTCCTTTACAATATAACTTCGTACAATCATCGTTAAAAGTCCCTATTTCTCTTTAAAAGAAAAATAAACCAAAAGTAATTTTACTAATTGGATCTCTATATTTTTTTAAAGCTTGAATATATTTACATTCCAATACGATTGGTTTCTATTACGATGAAAATATAAATTTTGTTTACCATTGAAATATAAATAAGTGTAGATGTTCACAAGAAAAGTGAAAATAATTTTATTTTTATTATAATTTAATGAAAGTCGTATTTATTCACTGAGTTAGTCAAATAATCAAATTCCTCCTTAAGAAGTATAATAAAATTTACAAATATTTACTAATAATTATTTGTTACTATTTTCGCCTTCTAGGTGGCTGTAACTCGGGTTTCTCGTACAACACACTCCGTTTCTATGCAGTCCACTGTACAGTAATAACGAATTATACACAACTTTTACTTAATGTCACGGACCGAAACAGTGGGTTAAAATTTTGTTTAAAAATTACGAATCAATATCAAATATAACGTGATACTCTTACAAATTCTCATCAAATAATACATAAGAATTATAAAATCAACGCTAGCAATCTATATTTGCGATAGCAATGTAATTGTCAAAACCATACAAATCAAAAGCAAAACAAAGCAATGGTATATATTTGGCGGTGTATTCATTTAGCGACGGCGGCCATTCATCAGGCTCTAAACACACACGACCGGGCCGGGACTCGATTCCAATAGTTATGCAAATAACGATGGAAGATGTAATGAGTGGCCGGCAGTTATTTAGAACTGCCTCGTAAGTCAAGCACTGCTTCGAGATTGAAGTCTGCACAAACTAATCTGTAGATTCTCTATATATTGTTTTGTTGCTATGTAATTCATTAAGTTTGGTAATTATTCAATTTAATGTAATTATAGCTTTGTAGTGAACTTACTATTTGATCACGATTTACAATATTTAGTCATTGATTTCACTGATTCATGCAGTTTTATATTAATTTAAATTAAATTATAACACAACATTAAATGGGCTTAATGATTAAATTAAGTATCTACGTTATAGATATCACAAAATAAAGTTAGTATAAAATATATAAGTTCAATACGACTCCTTAGATTTCACTGTGACCTCATCTCACACCTTTGCCGAGCACGAAATTAATAACATTTTGTTTTTTTAATTTGTGTTCTGCTCTTGCACTTATTATTATTTAAACTGAATTTCGAGACATTATTTATGAGTATTTATATAACATATGTTGATCATTTTTCAATGTTTCCACACAATTAACACTTCATTTCACTGTTAATATCTTTTTGGTGTATTGATTTTTTCTGTTGTTTATGCTGCGCCAGGGCACACACACGGTGCAATGCACCGATAAATAACTAGGCATACCTACCTATATCCATGCATACCTACGTCAAAATTATGGCAACATATCCATACTGCTTTTGAATGTTAGAAAACAAGTTTTTGTCACAATAAACTATTAATAGTTTATATCAAATTAAAGTTAAGTAAAGATTACTTTTTCTCTATTTTATTGCCAAGGTCAGTAATAAGACCTACATATTAAATATTATTGACCTCGGTAACAAAATGCTAAAATGACCCCGTTACCATCCCGTCTACAGTTAGACTTTGCCTACTGCACTACAACCTCAAATTATCTATTAAATCTAAATAAAACATTATAATTAGATTTTAAAACTTAAGCTAGAACCTATTTACAATTAAATATTAATTGAATATACCAACAAAGTTATTTCATGTGGAAAATTTCATGTCATGTCATTTTCAGCTCAGAGTTAAACGTATATCTAGGTATAGAATTAAAAATATGCACTTGAAATGCAATTAATTTCTTATAAGTTAAAGTTATATTTTTTCCTACAATTCTTTAGTTATAGAAGTTAGTATTCGAGCGTATTCCGTCAAGTGGTTCCGTCAGTAGAAATACCGGTCGTTTATGACCGAACAATTATATTGTTTTTTACTGTTTGGCCGGTTTATTGTCGGTTAGTAAACGCGGCGATCCGATCGGGTTTTGTTACGCTGTAAAATTTGATTGTTTGACTTTTAATTGCTTTACTGTAGTGCCGTGTTTTGATTTTGAATACAGTTTTCATAGCATACAACGTCACATATAATATATACATATACTATAATTATGATTACTTGATGTTGTTATTTATACCTCCAATTGCTTTGATTTTTGGTAAAATAAAAAAATGATTAATAAATAAATATAGTCTATTGAGGTGTACCCAGATGGTACTGCGTGATGCTGCGATATTCTTAATCTTAAACAAATAGAATCAGTTAGAATCTTTATTATGTATTTAAGATTCCTTTATCATGATGTTTTACGTACGCATACGCCATACAACGACAATTGGAGTAATGTGTTTGTAACAAATGAGCGATATCCGTAAAATATTGGAGAACTTTAGCATTGGCATGCAGTTAAATGTAAACTGATTTTTTAACATATATTTTCATAAAAACCTGGTGTTTTTATGAAAATATATGTTAAAAAATCAGTTTACATTTAACTTCTTTTTATTTTTGATATAGTTTGTGTTGAGTGACGAAAATAAATAAAATGTCACAACTGATGCGAAATAAATAAAAAAGAAATTTTCTTAGAATAAATTATCGTTACTCAAGTTTAATTCTAAAATAAATATTTATTGTGATAGATATTTTCATATAGCATACGGTCATTTAAAAAGTGTGTTAAAAAAGTTAGAAAATAGAAATTCATTTTGAGAACGTAGCACCAAAAAGGAATCTAAAACTCCCCATATAAAAATTTTTACCAAAACAATACAACAGCTTTACCGTCATCTGTCGGACGTCAATTTAAAAAAACACCAACTCCAAAAATGTAAACAATATAGCAATACAATAGATTGTGCCAGTGAAATAAATTAATAAGAAATATATGTTTACATATTACAATATCATTTAGTATTTCAGTTTTTTAAGTAAATGTTCCTTTTACAGAAATCTCCAATTGAAATATTTTCTATAAAAAAGCATATTTCAAATTCCTTCAGTAACTTATGCTAAGATTTTTTTGAAGAACCATCATAGTGTAGTGGAATTATCAACAACGTAGTCGTACATTTGATCCTCGTTTGGGAAATGAATTATTTTATTTCCTTATTCTAGTTACATTGGGTGTGGTGGATATCAACTTCCGCCACTAAATACGCGGTGTCTTGTACTGACCGGAAATCATTAACTGAACTCTACAGACTTTGCTATGTGGAATAAAGCTATTTTTTATTCATTTTTCTTGGTTATTAATTAAATATATATTAATTACGTCTCTTGATTATTAATAACGAGATACTATAAAAAACAAGTAGGTTTATCTTAAGTGCCGTACCTATTCGTCCTATCTTTGAGCAACGTATGTTTACAATATATTTTCAAATATCCAACGCTTCATATCTCCTTAGTAATTTTCATTTTAAAATTATAATCTAGATTATTTATCAAGTGAGGCATTATATGGCCTATCAAGGCTCTGGTGTTTAGGTTGACTTTAATAAAGTACTAATTTTTTTTTTATCTGAGAATTACATTCTTGATACCTTTAATTTTGTTGATATCCATACTCAATATAAGCACAGCTTAGGCACATCATGCACCTTTTAGGGTCCATCAAGATAAATTCATAAAAATTATTTAAAGTGAAGTGTGTAAATACCGCTTATATAAAATTCTACTATTTAAACCTTTGTCTATTTCTTAATGTGAGGTAAAGTCAATTATGCTGTATTCATTTTAAAGGTCTAATGCTTATACAGTAAAAAATCACTTAAATTCGTCAAACAGTGTCGGAAAATAATAAACAAGTAAAAAATATACAATGATTTGATTACAATAATTATCATGCACACAGTTTTAACTATTCCCTTGTTAATTTAGATAGGTGATAGATATGCATGTAAAGAAAATATGGTAAAAATTAGAGACGCGTCGAAGCAGAAATCTTACACCATACTCGTAATAAGATCGACGGAACACCAGTCGTGGCGCAATTAAGTGTGTGGATACCTAACGAAGTTTGTATCTCAATTAAAATAAGCTAAATACAATTATAAATTAATTCAATTTTATTTTGTTGATTAAATTCCAATTTTACTTGCTTTAACATTTTACACCAATTATATCCATTTTAATAGATCTGTTAAAAGCTGCATTTCCAGACTTAACAAACTAAATTGAATTTCAATAAATTTTATTTTGTAAGTTGACTGACAATTATTTATTTTTAATTTTTATTTTACTTTAACTTTGTATACAATACGTATAATTTATGCTAAACACAAAATATATACGTATTTAAGTGCACTATATTATTTATAAGACTCTATTGTAGACGCAGCGTAGTTTAATAAATTATTATTTATGATATGCGATACTATTGTGAAGGTTTGTATAATATTGGATAACTAAAATAAATATTGCACGCCTTGATTTAGACTTTAAATGGAACTGGGATTGTATAAAAGGGGTTTTTATGACAGACACTAAGTGTCAGACACCGTGTGATTTCGGTTTTTATTGCTTTCTATTACTTGATTTATTTTGCTTGGAATTATACACCAAGACATCTAGTTTCGAATCATCGTTTACGATCGATTATAAATAATTATTTAGGTTCACTGTAAAAGGGATGTTAGTAATTGAGTTCGACACGTCCCTGATTGTTATATATATATATATATATATATATATATATATATATATATATATATATATATATATATATATATATATATATATATATATATATATATATATATATATATATATATATATATATATATATATATATATATATATATATATATATGTATATATAGCAGCTATGTTTCCCTCAGCTCACTGAACAAGTGCCTAAGCGGCTCGCTTAGAAGTTTTTACCTAATAAAAAAAAAACAGTAGAATACATTGTTTAATTTACAAAATTCACAGAACTGTAAACTACCTACTTATTCAATGATTATAATAGGTAACAATTAAGAAACGGAGTACTATTATTATTATCCTCCTCTGAAATTCAATCCTAATTATATAAATCCAAACTTAGTGATGTCCATTTGTGAACAAACTCATAAAATCACTGAACGTCATTATTTTTTTTTAGCAAGCAGGCAGGTTAAGCAGAGGGAACTGCAGGAACCATAGATACCATAGTGTCTTAACACTTTAAGACACTCTGTTGCTTTTTGCCTACTGTCTCCGTCCCCGATTTTCGCCTTTTTTGGGGCATTGCGTATTAAGTGGTGAAACTCGACGCTGCAATTTTCCCTTGTTTCCAGAGCGAAGAAAAAGGAAATATAAAAATCCGTCTTTCCCGAGTGGGAGTCGAGCCTACAAACCGTCGTGTTTACAGGCAGACGCTACACCTCTGCGCCACGACGGTCCTCAAGTTGTACTCATGATGTTGTATTTAAACTAACTCTATGAGATTATCAAGATACACTAGGGTAGCAAATCCAAGCAAGCAACGGTACAAATGACCACTGACGCACTCTCCCTGTCAATAAGTTCTAGTTTATGTGGATTCGTAGTCATCATTCCTTAATCCGCCAAAAGTACCATATTTGACAGGATGTTGCAGCAATGAACTGGCACAAAAATGGAAATATTAACAATACGTTGCCGAGAACGATGTCATCAACAAACTTAATCGCCGAGCTTTACTCTTCGACATAATGAATTATAATTGTGATCTCTCACGTATATAAAAAAGTAATCCGCATATGACAGGTGACTTAATAACTTCTAAAATTTCTACATTACACTTGTTGCACTGTATGATTATAGATAACTAGCTATAACCGTAATAAGACAAAATACGATTAGCATTAATTTAACCTGATGAGGCGTAGTAAGAAAGCAATCGTAGTGCACACCATATGGAAGTGCTTACCAGTGTAAAGAAATCCTAAATTATAAATAATGCATATCAATTAATTTATGTAATATAACACCTGTTTTAAGTTCTTCAATCTTGCAGTTGTTCAATAACAATAAATCGTTCTATTTTTTTATGAAAAAAAAAACTACTTGGCGCCTGATGTATCTCAACGACTTATCTATTATAATTCGCTGTACACTTCACATTAATATTTTTTATTATCGTACAGAGTTGATACGTACGTATGATAATTTATAATTATAATTTTAAACTATGCCGTGTGTATTTATTAAAAATTTTAATTTTTAAGGCAATAATTCATGGAATCATATAACAATACAATTTTGTAATTATATTTACTTTGTCGCCTTTTATTAACTTTGACAACTCTCCCCTCGCCGCTAAGTCCAGGACTTGTTAATGTACTGTTATATATAACCAGGACTTGTTAATGTACTGTTATATGATTAATAGAATAAAATGACCTAAATTTAAAATAAAATTTTAATCTGAAAAGATACAATTTTCTACGAAAAAATACAATCTTTTAAGACTAAACAAGCAAAATGATTAGTTGTAAATGTGTTTTGTCCACATTCATACTCTTAGCCTAAAATAGTAATAATACAATGACCGACATTCATAATTTTAGGTGAACTTAAGAATTATAGCTAATTAACCCTTCTGTGGTCAATTGTAAACCATTATGTATGTATATAGTACACAAATTCAATGAAGGAAAACAGACGCTGAACTTTTTACATCACTATATGCTTTTATTTTGTTGTACAAATTAAAATTTGTTAAAAAAATTGTATAAAGTACGTAGTCTGGCCATAAATACTGTTACAGTTAAAAAACCTTTGATTCAACATATTGTAAAATATATTTTGTGATATGAAAAAGATATGGAGATAATCCTACGAACGTTTGGTATTAGCCAAATGTTTGTAAATCGGGTTGTTGAATCGTTGAACGTCGTTGAAGTCGTCGTCGTTGCTTGAGACAGCAATAGAATTGGCCGTCTACGTTGTCTTCACCCGAAAAAGGCGATTGAAGCAGTAAGGTAACAAATTATAAAAAAATGTGTACAAAAGATTTTATCTTTTGTACTTTTACGGCCTATAAGAAAGACACTGGCATTTTTTTTTATGGGAAGGACAAGGCAAACGAGCGGTCGGGTGACCTGATGGTAAGTGATCACCGACGCCCACGGCCCTGTGTAACAGCAGAGGTGTTACAAGAACGTTGCCGGCCTTTAAGGTGGACTTAGACGCGCGTTTTGAAGGTACCCATGGCGTATCTATCAGGAAACACTGCCGCAGGTATTCCACATTAGTGTGGTGCGTGGAAATAAGTTCCTACGGAACCACACAGTAGACATACTCAGTAGGCATACTCTTGATAATTGAAAAAAAATATACAACCATATTGTATAAAGGAAATATTTAAAATAAACTATATAAATCGTAACATAAACTGTCATATCATTAAATTTCATTGACTTTGAAGGTTATTTTTAATATGCTTCAAGATGTCAACGACCTAGATATTTGATACTAGTTTAGCTCAACTCTTCTACGTAATTTGAAGAAATCGTCCTAACAGACGAATAACAAAGTAAAGTGATACAAAGATATATATATATATATATATATATATATATATATATATATATATATATATATATATATATATATATATATATATATATATATATATATATATATATATATATATATATATATATATATATATATATATATATATATATATATATATATATATATATATATATATATATATATATATATATATATATATATATATATATATATATATATATATATATATATATATATATATATATATATATATATTGTGTTGTAGACGAAACCAGATAAAGACCCACAATATTATGTTTTAGCACTTTTTAAATTATGATGTATATGTAGTTCAAATAAACATAAAATATTGAAAATTCTCTAAATATATAAAAAATACAAAGAACTCTGACGTATTACCTGTCTTCGCACTGACCATATTATCTATTTGCAGCGTATAAAACCGTTTTAGAGATAACTTTTGAGTAAGATAGCATATTTATATGTATATATAAATATTCTCTCTCTTGACTACATTGAAAATATCAACTCATAGAAACATTATAATATTGCATGGCAAACTAAATTTACATCTTTGTAAGGCTTTTTTTAAATTATCATTGCACATGGCTCGTTAACTTTACAAAATTCAAAAAAGTTACAGTTACATACCAGAATTCGCATTCCTAATCGCCACATTTGTGGCATTTGATTTTCATTAACTTCAAAAGATTTTACACAAAAAATTATTCTTTTATTTATACTTTGGTTATTACGTGTTTTATATAGCTTTAGTATATAAATGAACATTCCACAAATATTTACATAAAATGCTTCAAGTTTATAGGGTATTGAAGTTTGTATTAAATAACGTAGGTTTTAAATAAATTAATATATTGATTGAAACAAATTCTGTTTGTGCGTTTTACACGCTAATCTCAGAAACAGCTAAACTAATTTACCAGTAATGCAGTTTTCACCGTTGTGCTATGTTCTTTAATTATTTTTTTATTTATTTTTATTATAATAAAGTCATATCAATTCATTGTATTTGTTAGATCGAAAGTGGTTGAGAGTACCAAATACCTTTCATGAAAAATATCACATATTTGTACTATGCTTAGAAAATATATTTAAATAATTATATTTCCTTCTATAAGTATATGTAACTTGAGTATATTACACAATATTTGTATAAGATTTCGAGATTATATTTCTAAGCCATTTTCTAATTTATTTGGGCGTTCTATTGCTTACTTACGAAAATGTCACGGCACTGAATCTTTATTGTACATGAAAATTTAGTTAACTACCGACAAATTATGTAATAAGTTTTTTTATAGCTTCACGCTTTATCCCGATTATTTTTCTTTAATGTTAAAGTATTATATCCGTTTGAAAAATATTTTCTTCATTTATATTAAATTGTCCTTTTTTGTTTATTTAAGAAACAAATTAAAAACTAGAAATAAGAAGATGGAAAGAATTTTACTACAAATTTCCTTCAGAAATAGCAACGGCTTATATGTATCTTAATATAAAGGAAGCCGAAGTTTGAAAATTTTAAAATTATGTAAAAAAGAGGCACTTTGCAGAAGTAGACTAAAATAAATTTTATTAAAAGTAAGGAAATATACATACATAATGCAGATAACGAACGGAATATAATTCTTAACTGGTAGGTAAAACAATCGCAACACAAAAAAATGACAAAAAATGTATAATAAGGTATGCATAAATAATTTGATTGTTGTTTTTACTGCACGTTAACTATGTTTACTGTAGATTTTGTTTGCAATATTATATTATATTAATTAAATATTTAAATTTTTGCAAGTTTACCATTTCACACATAGTTATCGTGAAAATATTTTTTTCCAGTATTTTTGGTAAAAAAAAATAAATGATTACACGAAATTTTAACAACCAGAATGGGAATATCTGTGGTAAAGTGAGTATTACCGTCTCACGATATATATTATATTACCTTACTATTTTATTTAACCTGAGGCAATGTATTACGGATATGTCGATGGATACTTTCTTTATGTGATGTTACAAATAAAATACTTCAGCAAGAAAATGTTTATCTTAAAAGAATTTACTATTTATACATTTTCTTACTATAACACATTGTTCTTGTATTAGTCACATAATATACAATCCAACATAATATATGTAATATAATGATCTTGATATCTTCAAAATAATTTTCTTATCTCATGTTAAATGACTTTATATTTATTATGATGTTATTACTTATATCATTTTTTTTGCCTTATGCCATTCTAATAATAAAAACATATACAATGTTATTTTAACAATTACTAATACTTTTCACTGCAATTTTAATTAAATTGTATGAACTCTAAGACAACTAGCCAGCTATACCTACGCAGCGAGACACCTTCTAAGTACAAATTCAGTGGCTGTGGATTTAGGCTTTATTACGGTTACAATATGTTTTCATTTGACCATTTTGGTACACTAAATGCGGTGTTAAAGTGAGTAGTTCAGAGCGCAGTGTTTGGACACTCCGTTCGCTTCTCTCGGCGCAGAGGTTCTTCACTCACTGACTATCTTTCTATAGGTGGGACAAATTTCGAAGCAAAAAGAACTAAGATTCGTAATCTAAGTAAGATTATTTATAATTTTTCATAAGTCACACAAACACATTATTATTAATTGTACGTCCATAATATATGAAGAAAAACAGCAAAAATGGTTTGTGCTATCATCATTCATAACTTAAACGTATAAAGAAAAAGGTAGAAAAAATTAAGCGATTATTTTGAGGATGTGTTGTGTTTTTGCGTGTTGCGCATGAGTGCCGGCGTGGAGACGGCGCCTCGGTATTTGTCTCAAGTTTCAAAGGACAATCCGCTCGCGTACCCTACTATGTTGATTCTTCTATAACGTGACTAGGAAGTGAGATAGACACTTGTAACTAAAACTTACATTGTTCTTATATGTTTCAATATGTCTGTATGTATGCAGTTGATCCTCAAAATAATTATGTAATAAATGATAAAATTATCAAATCTTACTTAGTTGCCCTCTTCTCAACACCACGAATATTATAAATGGATATATATATATATATATATATATATATATATATATATATATATATATATATATATATATATATATATATATATATATATATATATATATATATATATATATATATATATATATATATATATATATATATATATATATATATATATATATATATATATATATATATACATACATATCTCACCCAGTTTCAAAATATTTTATGATGAGTAGCGGTACCCAACAATTATCCCATGTGTGGAGAATTGAACCTATAAATATCGCTAGAACTTTATACACACAACCATCCCATTGCACGCTGCTACGACGATTTTCAGACACTGTTGATAATCTTGGCAAAGTTCCACGAGCCCATTCCTCTTACTCGTTCTATACTAGTTTCATCTTACAGAATACGGCGATCCGCTTTAATCCTAGCCGACGCCTGATAAGTTTGAGCTGCTCTGACGATTGTTTTGAGGCTACTCCTGAGAAATGTAAAAGCTGCTGTTCCTTCGCGCTTTTCGAACAATGACTCAACTATTTACCTGTTTGGCAATCCAAGTTGGAAGAACCCAAGTTAGCACCTCTGAAAACCCAAATTCAAAACTTAAAACTAGACTGGAAACTCTTTCTCAGACAGGCAGGCCAGGCTGTAAACTCAAGTCAATTCTTAAGTCCTGTTTGTACACACTTAAAAAGACTGAGCAAATTATTTTTGTAAATTGCATTATTTGGAAACCCGACGATTCGAACACTTTGCAGTACTGAGGTGGCGTTCGTCTCTCATTTGATATAATTGTTACATCAAACTACCGGCAATGGTTTCTAAGTTGCGTTGCATATTGCCCTCGATTCCTGCTAAATAAGTTGACTGTATCCTGCCCAATGGACGAGATCAACCAAATCAAAGGGTACATATGATTTTTATTAGTTGCATTAACCAATTAATATACTAAGATCAGAATATAAATGAATGAGGCTGAAGTATTTATTTGATAAGATCTTTGATTTTCGCGATTTTAATACATTCTTGATATCTCAGATATCAAGAATGGGCGTGTATTAAAGTCAGCTGCTTGTGAGCACTCCATGAACAAGTCTAACTATTACATCAGGTTTGATAAACCTCATATATTCGCTTGGAAAAATAAATATATTCCTAGAATAATCCGCGAGGCTATGGAAATACAAAAACATCCTAATTTCAATAGAAAAGACAGTTGGAAGCTTTCTACCACTTGGGATCCACTTATAAAAATTAAAATCCCAAACTAACCACACCAGAGGGCAGGACACACTCTGTTCGAAACGTCGGGTTTCACAAAAAAAATGTTAATATACGCCATTAAACCGGTTAAATTGTTTTATTTAAAAAGTATTTATTTGATTAATAATTAGATAAGTCCATACCCTCTACTTATATGTATATTTAACCAGTCTCGAGTGTGGACTTACTTAAAGATTGTAGGTAGGATTTTTTGTAGCTTCAAAAATTCTGGGAAATGCTAAGTTATGTTTACTACAGCAATAAGGCTTCTCCTAGATCTCAGGGATAGCATCAAGATAGACAATACCTAGATATGATTCACTCCACACTCATAATAGAAACTATACCAAGGTGTTTCTTTTATATGGTACGTTTACATATAGTCACGATCCCTCCTGATTAGTAGCTGCAGGGCACCCCTTGCGTTTGTTGACAACCTTTTTGAGTGACCGCATTTTGTAACTCCCCTCCCGTCGAGGAAGAGAAACTATTTCAGATCAACAGCAATTTGTTAATTCAAAAATAAATAAAAATATAGGTTATTACCTATATTATTTTACTAATAACTGGTTTTGAGTGCTCAAGTGAGACATATGACGTCACACGCTAAATCACTACTAGCAGCTTCAAATACCCATAAATTATGCATTGATTTTTTGTAAGTAAATGGAATAAAACTATTTCAATCTATTATTAGTCTAAATAAGTAAAGATTGTGAGCCAAGAAATTATTTTTTAATTATTTTTAGTTACTTGTATAATCAATTTTAAGAGAAAATTAAAATATTTACTAAAGTACCGAAGTAACACAACGGCAGTAACACTATTGTCGAAACGTATCTCAGTGTTATTTGCTCCACCATGAAGTGGGTGTTACATGTCAAAATGTATGATACATTCGCTGTTAGAAGAAAAAATGTGTCATTAAGGAGTCTAAACGGTAAACTGAAGATTTAGTTTCTTTCCAAAGAAACTGTGACAGGGCACACACATGAAGAATAAAAATAAAGGAAATTAAAATCTTATTACTTACGAAATAAGGTATACAATGCAGCTATTTTTAAAAAATGTTACAATAATTCATTAAGCCATACATGGAACATCGTGCCGTTATTTATAGTATATTTTTGATAAATTGCAATTGGAAGTTATTTTTTCCCCTTTTGGGTTTAAATAATTTTATACACGCGTATAGTGCGGCATCACTTACATATTTTAATTATTTCTTGTCTGTAACATTGCAACTCAATATTAGGACAAAATTAAATAGTAACTTTGTGGCAGGACATACGATAAACGGTAAAACTTAATAATTGTGATCATTTCTGTAAGAGAATAGGATAAGAGGATAAAAAAGATGTTCTTACTCGTATAATTGCACTGTATTTGAATTACATGGACTCTGCCTACAATTATGAATCAATAAAAGACGTATAAAATGTAGGAGACGGAGCAATAATGCAGTTTAAAAATAATATTTAACACCTAATCATAATTATGTAATGTAATAGTTTTTTAATAAAATAATTTTTATTTATGTGAGAATTAAGATTCACAGGACTTTTGGAAAAAAATATATGTATTTCCGTTACGTTTACATACACTTCACAAATTAAAATTTTGTAAATCACAAAGAGACATTTTTTATTTGAATTATTAAATATAAATATAATGTAAAAAAATATTTTCATTCTACATTTTGTATAAAAGCAAAATTCTCGAGATTTTCTCAAAACTCTCAGTTTACATATTATTTTTTCCATTACTATGAACATGGGGTTTTGCACGCAAGCGAACTCAATCTTCAGCTCCACTCTTTTAACTTACATTTGTTTTCATAGAATTTTTTAATTGTTCTATAAATCATTAATCTGCTTTATTTTTTTTTTCTATATATAACGCTAAACATTGGCATATATTTTTGACAATAGTATTATTGTCATTGTGTTACTTTAGTAAAGTCTAGAATAATTAAGTAAAACACCTAGTCACATCTAGTTAGACAATTGATAGAGACTAACAAACATATGCTAAAGTTAATTCTAGTTAAGTCCTATAAATAAAATCATCAATATCAATACAAAATATTTCTTTTATTTTTATCTATCCCAACAGGTAGTTTTAAACAATTCAATTCAAGTTAAGATCTGTTGAAAGTAAAGTAAATAGTACAATATGAAATGTACGAGAGCTACTGCTACTATAGAACCTTCGACGTCATCGGGATGAATCGCTCAATCAACAAACCAACACTTTAACTCTTTCATTACTGATAAGGAATGCGTTTCATACATATCCGCCGACCGAAACCGGGGTGAGTTAGCATTTATTTATTGATATGGTACGTACCATAAGAGCAAGCGATTCATTTGTATATTTAATCACTTTTATTGCTTAGAAACTTGACAAATATTTTTTTATCAAGCTTTCATACATACTCGCTCTCTTACGCATACAAATATACACTCTTCTCTTGCATATAACCAGTTATTTTATTTATTTTTATATTATTCATAGGCATTCTTCATCAAAATTAAATAAGTCCTATTATGTGTGTAAATATATATATATATATATATATATATATATATATATATATATATATATATAATATATATATATATATATATATATATATATATATATATATATATATATATATATATATATATATATATATATATATATATATATATATATATACACACACTTACTAAACCACACGAAGCTCTTCACTTGGAACGTTACACGGGAGCAATAAAAACGTTAAACTTACTGGCAATCATCAATAACGATTATCATTAATCTGGCAGAGGATGGCCGCGTATGGGAAGTAGGCACACCGACCTATTCATGTCTTACTTGCTTGGTGTCGTCATCAAAATTATATTATTAAAAATAGTGTCCAGCAATACTATGTATATAATTTTAATAATCGTATCACGGAAGAAAATATTTTTTTTCCCCTGAAAGGCAATCGAGGTCACAGCTGTCGCATCTACGTAAAGTCGGGCAATGTAAATGAATATAATTGAAAAAAAAAAACGAATATTTAAAGAATTTTTTAAATATTGAGAGAAAATTGTTTTATACACATGTTTTGTAATATATTACATTTAAATATTTTTAAAAATCACATCGCTGTCGTGATTACTTTTTTCCATTTTGTTAATTGAAGAATAGACAGTGTAGAATGTCTTAGAAAACACGATGACAATCCGCGAACAGTGAGTATTGCGGCGTACAAGTGGGCAGTGGCTTTTCAACGATCCCAAATATGTCAAATCATGTAGCAGTGTTGTAGACCGCAACACGCAACTTACAAGTAACACTAAACTACAAAATATGGAGGTGATAATAATTGAAGTTGTAAAATTATCGTTTGCTATTCTTTAACGTCCTATGTCCTCATAAATTTATATACATTACGGAGAATGTTGTCCAACATATTCGAATGATTGAAACAGATATAGCATTCTTCCAATCACAACACATCGTAACATCACTACTCAAGAGCTCCTGGTGCGTGCTCCTTTGTGCAAGTCAAATCTAACCTTCTTCATGTTGGATTCATTCAACAGTCCATCGGATTAGGGTACACTTTACGACAAAGCTCCAGCGACTGTCGGTCCTTCGATAGACTTGACCAGTATAGCCTCTTCTACATACAAACTTTTCAAAAGATAACACTGGATTTCTTTGGATAACCTCATTTGCTCTCTCACATTTAATCTTAATAAGTTGAATGTCATAGGATTTTCAATTAGGTACATTCAAGTACATCACTTCCGGTATGACTTGCTCGTTGATCATGATCTTAGACTTACACAAGCTCATACTGAGACTACTAAGCTCCGAAGATTCATACATGCGGTCCGGTTGATAGTTCCTGAAATTACCATGTTCAAACTACCATCTTTCAGTTGTACTACCAATATTATAATATATAAAATGAAATTGAAGAAAAATTAAAATATTGATGAGTGACGAAAGCTTGCCTCATCCAAACTGTAATATAATTTATATATAAAAGCTGTCATATTCTGCCGTGGCTTGATAAATGATCTCACAACTGCTACCTTCGACGAGATCTCAACGCATCTTCATTTATGGTATTCATTCGGATTAAGATCTCAAATGATAGCCTGTGGTACAAATTTCCTATTTTTTTATACCTTTAACGATGTCATAAATTAAATTTGAACATTATTATAAGTTAGAGTCATTTTGTAAAATTAATAGCCGACTGCAATAATGTGATATTGATAAAAGTACATAAATTGAATAAAATTATATTAGTATTATAATATTATTTAAAATATTTTTTTATAAAAAAATATATTATTTATTTTCATCTAACCTCTCCTCCTCCTCTTCCAGTTTTAGTAAATGATAGAAAAATTATGTATTTGGACATAAGTCAGTAAGGACATTTAAAATGTCTATAGTTTCTTCATAACGTAAGCAACGATTCTATTGTTTTTTGTGACTAAATAACTTGTTATCTCAATTTAATCACCTCAAATTATTATTTTAGATTATTGTCACTGTATTTTTTGAATTTAAGTATTACTTACTTAGAGCACTTGTATCTACTAAGCCTCTCTGAACTAATGTCATGTGAACAGAAATTTCTAACATAATAAAAGTTGTTGTTTTTAAGTTGAAGCAAATAAATTTAATGCAAACTTTCCCATCTAATATAAGTCGCACGTACGTCTAGCGTTATCATAGGACGCGACGTGGGGTGCGATGATGTCGCGATATGACGCCGTACGTGGAGCGCCCGACGCTAACTCTTAAAGCCGCTGCTCCTCAAATTCCAAAGACAATCGGTCCATCACTCTTATACAATGAAACTAAAACATATAGAAGAAAATTTAACATTTTTAATTTTAAGGTTTTGAAAGTCCCTTTGCCGTAGAAATATACCTACTTATAGTAGTATACGTAGGAAATTGAAAAAATTTGAAGACAATAGTTGTTATTGGATTTAAATACTGTTGATACATACAGAATTAAATCACAAGAAGTGCTGTTGATCTTTTCGGCATGTATTCTCAGTAGAACCTGTGATAAATGATAAACTAACAGAAATCTGAAAAAGGTTGAAAACAAAAATGACAAAACATGTACACTTTTATAAATTATAATGTCATCAGAAATTTGCCTTATATGTTTTCTAATTTCACCACATTATTAATTTTCTTTATTTCAAACAATATGTATACGTCATTATTTGATCTTTCACTTATGATTCCGGAAGTACAGTAAATAAGCGGTAGTAGATAAAAGTTATAATAAGTTAATTAAATACAATGAAATAATCAACTTAATCTATCATGAGGTTAGTTTACTTAGAAGCTTTACGCTCATGCTTTTTTATTGTCAATAAATAAGAAGCACTGGACTAAAACGTCATCCATTTTATGTACAGCGTATCATACTAAGCAAGTGGAAGGTAACTTCACGGCTTAGCGGTTTCAGTCAAAACGGGAAACTGTAGTTAACGGGCCCGACAAATCTACGTACGTAGAGAGATTAAAATCTTTACAGAATAATTATATCGATATATATTATTAATCTAAGAATTGATATATATAAAATTTGTGAACCAACGACAAAAAATCTGTAATTCATTCATTCATGCTAACAAACCTAAATTCCGAAACGTATCAATAATTCAAAAGTGTTCGTGGCATGACTTACGTTGATTATCCGTTATGCTTTGTAACGGCAACTTGCAATTATAATTTAAAGTCACGGAATGCCTAAAACAAATGATATTCATTGAATTACAAAAAAGGTTGGATACAATAAGAGTGTTATAAAAATAATTATTTTATTATTTCATCCACCGGTGCCGGTTCTCCTTTAGCGCCGTCTGTGGCGAGTCCCTATTGAACTAGTCATTTCACACTCATAGAAAACACACATAATTATATTATTCGACATCTTGATTTTTTGTTAGCTACAAATTATGAACGATTGAAATTATCTTGAGGAACCCATGATTGTAGGCTGGCGAATGACGTGGCAGAATCGAAGGAACCGGCCTCTATTTTTATATCCCACTCGTAATTTTTCATCGTCGTATACAATTAGATAGTTTTTGTATTTAGTTTTTTTTCCAATATCTAAAGCAAATCACATTTTACTAAAGTTGCCACGTATGTTAATTCAATTAATTGCACGATAATTACAACATAAATCTTGTAAAATAGGTTTTTTATATCTCTACATCACATGTCACAAAATGTTATTAAGTCAAGTTATATTTAAATTTTAGTTTTAACTTATTATTATGCAAAGATTTTTCTAAAGATAACACCGTATCGCACGTTCAATCTGTTGTAACATTTGCAACGCTTCAGTTTATGAGTATCATTTTCACAATTAAGCTAAAGTAACTGCAAAAAAATGTATTTATTCAGAAATATGAATTATGATTTAATTACTTAATTTATAATATTATTGAAATAGACAACCAAGAGAACATGGCGGTGACATTAAAGAAATCGTATGCGCCAGGCAGGTGAACAACTGGCACGAAACTAACAGAATAAGTCGCTACTGAGTTATTATTAAATAACATATAATAAAATAACATATTTATTAAATAAATACTTACAAAATCATATAAATAAATATTACTTTAACTTTCCTCAATTTTACTTAAATAAAAACGTACAAAAGATATTATAGAATTGCTAATACTTGAAGGTATTCAAAGATAACAAAATCGTTAAAGAATAAAAATAACTAATAGATTATAATGAATTATTCATATTTGTTAACTAATTAATTACGTACTGTGATGAAAACGTATATGATTGAATATATAGCATTATATGATATAAAATAAAAAAAATTGAGGACCGTCGTGGCGTAGAGGCGCAAGCGTCTGCCTGTAATCGCGACGGTTTGTGGGTTCGATTCCCACTCGGGGAAGTTGGATATTTCTATTTCCATTTTCTTCACTCTGGAAACTAGGCTAAACGCGTCGTTGAGCTCCGCCACTCAACACGCAATGCCTCGAAAAAAGGGAAAGAATAGGAAATAAGCAACGGAGTGTCTTAACACTAGGTTCATATGGTTCCTGCAGTTCCCTGTGCCTACCCTGCAATATGCAGGATAAAGCGTGAAGCTAAAAAGAAAATAAAAAAATAAGTTTATACATTGAATTTATCATCGATCACATTTAGTTTCATATTAATTCAAAATTTCTGCCTAAGTAGTGGTTTAAGAATATACTACTCTCAGTAGTATATTCTTAAACCACTTTTTACGCGAGCCGTTATTAAGAATGTGTGTCAAGAGTTTAGTGCCTCTATTTTCAACGAACAATAGATTATGTACTATATATTTGTTAACATTAAATATGGCAAGATGAAACTGTTTCATTTAACATTTTACTTTTTCAACATTTTACTGAGCTAATGTCACATTATATAATAAAAGCAAGAAGGAGATTGTAAACTATACTTGCATATATGAAATAAATCCAGTAAAATTATGCTCTTTTCCTGTAACATTTTAACATATAATTACAATATATGTGCATATACATATATATTGTATATTAGTGTTATATAGTTTACAGTATTGTAAGTTGGTGATAAATATTATTTTACATAGGAGTTCGTTTGTAATGTAATGTGGTTATATATTTATATAAGTAAAGTAGAAATTTACATAAGTAATTAATAGAAACGTTAACAAACACTGAATATTAAAAAGATGAAGAGCTTAATTACAATGGACGTAAGGGACGAATTAACTGGAAACAAGATAAAATAATATATGAAATAAAAAGTCATATTAAATACTGGTTATAACGAGGCGAAAGAGATTTACCCTACTAAAGATAAAGCGTGAATCTATGTATTACATTTAAGTTATCTTAACTCAAATATAAGGGCAAAGTTAAGGTCCTTCTGACACCTTAATTGACTTCTTTAACAAGAATATAATTAAAACGTATACAAAATATTTTTTTTTAGCTTCACGCTTTTATCCCGCACATGGCAGGGTAGGCAGAAGGAACTTCAGGAACCATACGAACCTAGTGTTAACACACTCCGTTACTTAGTCCTTGCTTACTTCGTCCCCGTTTTCCGTCGTTTTCGAGGCATTGCGTGTTGAGTGGCGGAACTCAACGCCGCGCTTTGCCTTAGTTTTAGTTTTTTAGTTACAAAATTTTCAAACATAAATATGAACGAATAAATTAACTGCGAGTAGAAAACTATAGTAGTGATGTGATAACAACAGCTGAACGGTGAATAATATTTCTATCATTGAATTTTAGTCATCAAAACATTTATAGTGTGAGCATTTAAATCAACTTCACTATATATTTGGGCTTCTTTATTTTGCTTCTTCCTTGTAAAGTTTCCATCTTGCTAGTTTCCTTAGAATTTACGCAAT
The DNA here is from genome assembly GCA_037178615.1 of Dione vanillae. Lineage (NCBI taxonomy): Eukaryota > Metazoa > Arthropoda > Insecta > Lepidoptera > Nymphalidae > Dione > Dione vanillae. The sequence continues at coordinate 3,537,275 of JAZFAU010000009.1, read as the reverse complement.
TGATTGGACCGTTTTATCACTGGGCGGAGTATCAAGGTCGATGTGGATGCTTTCTCCTCTAACAATTTTCTCACAAGTACTGGTGTTCTCCAGAGATGTGTGCTGTCTCTTGTACAGTTTCTTCTGCATATGTACGACATGTATGATGGTTCTAGACTAATCATGATGTGGTGGACAGATCACAGGTGGCAGATCTTACTAAGTTAAACGTCAATGGTTGCCGAAAATAACTTGAGGGTTTTCTATCAAGGCATCCCTTCAGAATAGACATTTTTCACAAAGATTGCGCACAGGCTAGGATTACGCTTTCTCGCCTCGATTATTATCACTGAAGTTATGGAGTTTACATACGTATGCATTGGCCGACACGGAAGAGTATTTATTTACATATTATGTTTCTATATGTTGTTGTGTTAGTATTTATTTATATGTTATGTTTTTATTTTTCGTTTAATTATTTAAAAAATAATTAGTTTAATATTTTTCATACTGTTGTTTGTTCTAGCGTTCGCGTTTTTTTTGCGTTAGCGTTGTTGTTGTATTTTATCCTAACGTCCTCAAGTTTCAGTAGTCATGGCAGGATAGGTAGAAGGAACTGGAGGAACTATTGGAACCTAGTGTTAAGACACTCCGTTGCTTAGTCCATGCTTTCTCCGTCCCCGCTTATATAGACAATAATGAATAAAAATTTAAAAATATATTTATTTGGTACATTTGTAAATCTATTTACATATAAATATATCATAATAACATTTATACTAGACTATATATAACACAAAAATGTAAGTTCAAGTATATGAAGAAAATTAACAATAATAAAGCTTCATTGGAGCCCCTGTTGCACTAATCTAAAATGTGAACACAAAATATTTCCTTGGTCATTCTCCGCATCTCATTTCACAGAGATCAGGTGGCGAAGGGGGCATTGTAGCGGCTAATCTGCAAAATCTGCTTTGAGTGGCGCTTGACTGTACTGTAGGGGATCACATGGGTGTATCGTCCCCCCGTGACTTATGATATACCTAAGTAAGATTACACACGTTTTTGATCTCGCACCTGTCATACCCTGCCGCGGCGCAGCTTTTACTACCCGTCAAGAGATAACGGATCGCTGCGATAAAAAATGCCTCAAACGTTACATTTGCATGAAGATAAAAGTACTTAACTATCTTTATATCCCGCATTTTAGTTGTTATGTTTTGTTTTGTATTAAAATTTATAGCGTAGAAGAATGATAGAGTGTACAAGTTTTTTGTATTATACAGTTATTCAACCACTGCTACGAAAGCATCTTTATGACTGGACGCTTTGTTGCACCTACAAGCACCTAGCGGCGCAAGAGCTGACGACTATAATTCAATTACAAAAACCCACGGAGTATACAAGTTTACAGTCACAATCACACTCCACATTAATGATAACGATGTTTGCTCTGTAACGAGGCTCGGAAGCCGGCAATAAAGGCAACCGACATCATTACCGCGCCAGCAAACACAAATTGACAAGCGATATTTCAAACTCGATGATTATCATATCGGGCGGCGAATACCATAAAATTAAATCGCTAGGGTTGAGTTCAGTGAATGGAACAATTGCTCGGTTAAAGTGCATGTGTCGGTGTCGCGACAATGACTTCATTAGTGACAAATTGCGTAGTGTGCGAACACCGAAACACCGAGACTTATGATGTGCGGGCACTTCACTAATGTGCTTTCTACTACTACCTATTGTGTAGCGCCAAATGTTTATAGTGTATTTTTTTTAACAATTAGCCAATTTAGGGTTGGTATGACATGTGCATTACAAAGATTTCCCCTAATTTCTAATATTATTGTTTGTATGCAGCTTATTTGATGACAAAGCTTCAATTAGAAACATTTTTCATCACAGACGTTATAAATCTTATTTTATATTTCCTCAAACTAATTAAAAATAACTTTTTATTAAAGTAAAATATTATAACTTCAAAAAGATTAAAAAATACAGAGTAAAGACACTTGTTACGTTAACAGTGGGGTTTAATTTGATGAGACTGTTTATAATAAAAATATTTATCAAAAAATATAAAGTTGAGGCGCGCACCGCACATACAGATGATTGGAGATAATGATGGAGTCAGGGGTTGGCATATGTCAGTGATGATCCCCTACCACCCCTTGCCAATTAGGGTCGGCGAGGGGGCGAGCTACAGCCGTTCAACCAATAATATTGGTGTTGACTCATTTATTTTGCTAATAAATTCACTTTACCTGTAATTTTATACTTTAATGAAGACTCAAATTCATTGTTATACATATTCGAAATTTACCGAGCACGACTACGCGCACAGTACAAATCGAGATTGGGCATTCGAAAAGTTTTTGCAACACTAATACAATGCCAGAGCATTGTTTTGATTAAGTCACTATTTACGAATATAAAATATACACAAAAATATTAATATGTTATTTCTTTTGTACTACACAATAGACTAATTGTTGCTTGCCAAAAAATAAACGATTAACTCGTAGAAGAACAAATGCTAAACAAAATTATTGTCATTCTTATTCAAACATAAGAATTTATTGTTTTCATACAAAGAGAAAAACAAAATCAAACAATGTTCTTCAATTTTAACAATCCGCAAATACATCAACCCTAACTTTAATATTTTAACGTCAACCAACACTACTACTGAGGTGTTGGTACAAGATGTGGTCGCCAAGCGTATAGTGAGAACAGAGAAAGCGTTAAAAAGTTATTCTTTATTTGTTAGAAGAGGTATAAGCGCAATAATTTATAGGTTCCATGCAATCTCCACTCGAGGTCTATAGATTATTTTCATAATTTTAGCAAAGCCAAGCGCGGTGCTGAGGTCCGCCACTCAAATCTGATCGGGATGTCTTACACTAAGCTTTTTTACTTTCGGCTCCCAATGCCTACCATTCTACTATACTGTGTGAAAATAAAACAAGAATATAAACACAAATAACATATACTCTTTTAATGTGAAATAATATATTTAATAATTTTATAATACAAAAAAAAGCATCAAAATCGCTCTAATTCAATACCTTATACCATTTATTTATAAGCAAATAAAGCAAAGAGCATTTCAAAAAATAAACCGAAGGGGTGGAAACAATTAGTAATATTTAAGCTGAGTAAGTTGGCAAATGTTATAAAGTATTAATAGCTTCACGGTGCCACTGGTGTTAAGTGTTGATAGAAATAGCCTATATATTATCTTGGGCCTATTTATTTTAGAACTTAAATTTACATACAAATTTGTTTTATTATTCAAAAATTACGTAACATATACAATATTGTGATCAGAATAATTAAATAGTATAATTTGTTCATACAACGTCTTATATATTTTGAACAATGAAATATTATCTGTAGAACAAGAACTCACGTATGTCTATGTAAAATTTTGTTGTATTTACATATTTTATAATAATCAAGTATTTTATAATAATCCATAACTAAAATAGTTCTTAAAAATTGACATATTATGTCTTAATGTAAGTATAATTATCACCTGTAGCGACTAGCAAATGTGACAGCGCCAATAGTCTACTTAACTGTTTTATGATTTAATTAGTGTTTCGCGCCTTTTCACACCTGGACATCATGGTTATCCAATTACATATGTTAGATTAGATTTGTATATAATATATATCAAATTTGTCACTTATAATATAGTATTAAAATTGATATATTAAAAGATATATAGGGTAATGAGTGACATTTCCCCATATCTAATTGGCACCGAGATTTTTATTGAGTTAAAGACTTTTTAAGAAGTTTATATTATGGCATTTTAAGGTCATGGTAATAACTATACAATATTAAATTATGTTACTGCCAATCTTGAGTTCTTGTGTATACGAACTTCTACGCTTCCGTTTTGTCTCTCACCAAGTAATTTTGCTTTATGTTAAATGAAAAAGACAATGTAATTTTAGTGCAAAATAGTTTGTACACCAATTTACTCTTAGAATGGTTATATTAATGTCTAATGATATAATAAGTTAATATAGACTTTGGTAATTACGAGAAGCTTGCTTGTGTAGAGGTGCAATTTAAGTTATGGTATCCATGATTTGTAAGGTGGGAAATAATTGCTGCCCTCGTCCAGCTATTGTTGACATTGGAGCCATTTTTTTTGTATTTATATAAAACTGAAAACAAATTAGTAACTTTAACGTTTTTAAGATCATTTGAATTTAACAACTGTATATAAAATTTACATGATGTGAATTGTTCCAAACTATATACTCTTTTATTTTAGAATTAATGAAAAAAGGACCTGCTGTCAACTTGCTGACACTCCATTCTCCGTTTTCGAGACAGCCTGTTGTGTGGAGATACTAAACTAAGTGTTATGACTCGAAGTGAAATTTATAAGCTATAAAGTTTTATTAAATGCAAAACAATATAACAGGCTTGACTTTCACTATCTTTTATTATCAAATAATTACTGTAAACTGTAAATGTACTTTAATAAACTACAAACAAATAAACAATAAAAAAAAAACTTTAAACGACTGATCGCACATTTGTCTCTGCACGTTCACGAAAAAAAAAACAATTTAATACTGCAGTTAAAATAATTATAAATGTGACTTTATTTTATTGTTTTCGATAAAGTTGTATAAAAAAATGGATAGTGACGTCGGCACCTGCCTATTGTTTCTATGAAAGGTGTTATCTCTAGTCGAGACATTTTTATCATATTCCGTGAGAATGAATTTCGAGGCGAACTGTCATCATCGCTTACAACACTTATAACCCTTTTTTAGATGGTCCACAACCGATAAATACGGCGCTTAGTAACAAAACGTCCACTCAATTATCTATCATCGGTTAAGGTATACTGGTGTAAAAGATTACTATCAAGTTTTATACAAACATAAAATTTTGCATGCAACTTTAAATATGAATAAAGCAAACACTAATCTCAGCAAATTTTAAATGCAAGTGAGTTAGAATCATATTGGTGTATCACATTTGATATCTAGTTGTACTACAGTTGTAGTGTCAGTATACAAGTAAGCTGAAGCGACGTAATGAGTATCGTTTGCACATTAATTACGAGGTATGAAGTGGACACTCAAAGGGAATAAGGTAAAGTAAACGTGCCCGACTCCCGGCGGGCCGTGCGGTCGCGTCGCCCGCGCACTAACGAGGGCGCGCGGCCGGCGCACGCGCCGTGTCACGCGTCTCTCTTCATTACCAACCTCTTTGCCGACTTTATTATTTTTCGCCACGTGCCTATTATAGCGGTTTTTATTATTTTTTTGTCATAAACTCCTTTCGGGTCGTGTAATCGGATCCCGCTGGTAGTAGGGGCGGATTAGCAGAGGCCTAATAGAATAGACGCGATCGTTCACTGATATGTGATTTGATCAACATAAACAAGCTATTTAGCTGTGTTTGAGAGGTTAATGGTAGTGTTGCTCGGATGATAATCTGCTGGTACTTTCAATTGATTGCATCGCATCGTTTCATGACCAGTTATTTTGTAAAGCTTAAACAAGCAATTAGTGAACTTAATCCACACGTATTGAAACCTAATTGTAATAACAGTTAATAATAAACAGCTTTTATTTACGTATTATATACGTAGTTATTTGCAATCAAACTATCTATAAATAATAAATCAATACAATATATATATATATATATATATATATATATATATATATATATATATATATATATATATATATATATATATATATATATATATATATATATATATATATATATATATATATATATATATATATATATATATATATATATATATATATATATATATATATATATATATATATATATATATATATATATATATATATATATATATATATATATATATATATATATATATATATATATATATATATATATATATATATATATATATATATATATATATATATATATATATATATATATATATATATAAAACTGTCCATAAATGATAACATTCCTAAAGATTTACATTCTTTTAACCAACGATCAATATCAATGATCTGCGCAACCTCATGGGAAGAAAGATAAAATCTTCTCCAAAGCGATTGCAAAGACAGATATACTTAAGTTTCTACAAACTATATAAATAATAACAAAAATGTATGTTATTCTAAATGGCATTGGTATGTTTATCGTAGATAAATAAATGGTACACATATTCCAATAAAGTGAATATTAGAGTACAAAATAAAATAAATACTGTATTTCAGACATGCAATATAGTATATCTGAACAGCGTACACTAGCATGGCATGGGAACCTGAGCAAATTTCATTTACAAGCGGGAGTGAGCCCGGCAACGTTTCGAGATGGATGCGAGGCGAGACACAGTGGGGTGTCCTTCAACGGTGGAGATTCGCAATCCCTCCGGAAGGCACACGCTCATTAAAAAGGCCTGTCGGCTTTCCTGCATTCACTATTACCGTAGGACGTGCGCTAGAGCATTTTATACGCTTGAAATCGAGTATTATTTGTAAGGGCGCGTGCCTAACGCGTGGCTTTTTTCAATACACGCATATTTGTTTTTACACGATTTAACAAGTTTGTTTTTCGTGAAATTTTATAGATTCGGTACTAAACTTATTAAAGTCTACTATCTTATTAAGAACACGGCTCTTCAGTTATTCATACTTGTTAAGTAACATATAAGTTCTTTATTATATATTTTTTTAAAATCACAGCAAACAAAATAAAAATTGAATTATTACATTATACCTCACGCAAAATCTTCATAATTTGTCTGGAAACAAAAAACCAGCCATATAGGTATACACCTACCTGTGTATATAATGCTATAATCCTCATCCTTTAAAGTGATATTAAATCAAAAAAGTATTGAACACGTGCAAGATAAGCCTCATGCAAACTGATTCGATACCGAAATTTGATTACTTCTGCTCAGTGAACAATATATGGTAAGTGGAGTTTTATTCAATTTAGTTTTAAATGATGTCATGTTTTATGTCAAATGTACAATTAGAATAGTTACCTGTGTTTATGCAACTCTAGTATTATGAACAAAAAAGTTCTAAAGCGAAATAAAAAAATAATTAATTAACATAATTTAATCTCAACACATATTCCGTACGAAAATTGTTATATATGTATATTGCCCTATAATTCTTATATTTATCTTTTTATTTTAAAAATTTGTCATTTCATAATTAATGATTTTGATTGCTTCTTTCTTCTTTCGTCCATCTAACTAACAAGTATATTAATATATAGACATGTATTTGTATATCGGTATATATTAATGTAGGTATATTGTATTTGAGTGCATATAGTAATCATATTTTTTATACTTATTCCAAATATTGTTTGTTATTCATTTGTTTTGGTGTTCAGAAACTGAACTCGATACTTCCTTTCTATTGTCTTGTCAATGTTTAGAAATGAAAATTATCTCAACGTCCACATGGAGGCTGAACCCAAAACCGTCAAGCTAACAGAAGAACGCCACTGAGCCGCAATGGATTCATTTTTTGTTGTTCTAAGTAATCAAAACACGCCATCAACTACTATAACTCACCCACGTAAACGAATCATGAGAAAAATAACATAAATAGATGCATTCATGAGTAGGTACCACCATTGCTAAAAATACACAGCTTTTTCCCAAGACTGCTGAGTTCTTTTGTTCTTGTAGGGGTGAAGGTACGTGAGCTTTGGCGTGTTTTTTGACCTTAACAATAAGACCAGAGAGGGTACGCCACGTGTTGGAAAATTGAGCCCACCGTGAAAGTGCGCATGTGGAATTGTGATCTACCACGTTCTACCATAAGAGTAAAATTTCCTCAATTAGTCATCATTATTTATTTTACGATATTCGTAAATTAATTTAAAATTAATACGATAACACAAGTCTCTATATTTTAGTGTTCTATTACATATAGTTTATTTTATATGTTTGTATATATAATATATTTTATAAATTACTTAATTAGCAGAACGTTATTCTGGTTTTGATTTTGTATCTGAGTGTCTTAGATTTTGTAGGTAGGTTTATAGCAACATGGTCCCACGTATTATCCAGGTATTTTTTTTTAGTTTAAGCATTTTTTTCGTAGCTTTTAAATATATTTTTGTTTTTCTTTTCTTTATTTTTTTTAAACTAAAAAGAATATGATATTTAAACTAATTATATTAAAATTTTGATTTAAATTTATGATATTGATTTCTTTAAAACTTTTTGAGTCGAAAAGGTCGACTATATCAGAAACGAGCCCAAGAGCCCAAATCTAACATTTTATATACTGAGTGATGTCACTCAACTTTACGGTTTATATAAACTTTATATACCCTGAGAAAAATATATACCCATAACTATCACGTCCGGTCGCGAACAATAAATCTGCACAAATACGATCTTATTACAAATAAATATATCAAAATATATTAAAATTTGTGAGACTAACATTTATAATCTATACAAAAATACAAATTAAAACAATTATCTAACACATTGACAACATAAGCCAGTGCGTACAAGCATAGACATTAAAAAAAATAACGTATACGAAAGTGACAAAAACTCGTGTACAAGTTGACAGGGTTGACAACGTCATCGCACGATCACGTCGGCGCTCGATCAATTATGTTTGATTCATTGAGTTCACCTGACAGAAGGTATCGGCGTCTCTCGCCGCCTCCAAAATATTGTGATTTAGATTTTATCTGTTCGAAACCAAATTAATATTACCTAGTACCATGGTGGTTTATACCTTTTCAAAAAATGTCTTAAATCAGTATTATTTCTGTAAGTAAATAAAATTCTATCTTAATTAGATATTAGTAAATAATTTTAAAAAAATATTTACAATTATACTATCTTATAAATGATTACGACTCAGAAGCACTTTAATTACAGTTCAGTAGGTCAATTTAATGACATATTAGTAGTTAAGTGTCTTCGCAAATGTAACAAATTGATGTATTTAAATTGAGTTATCACGGAAAAAATAACTACACGAGAAATGGTTAACACAAGTACCTTTTCAAAGTACTTATAGTGACAAACTAGTTAGTCTACTGTCAGTCAGAGGTTGAATTTCATAGCTATCATTGTGTACATATAATAAGCATCAAGCTTATTGTTGGAGAAAGCTTGAAATCTTCAATAATAGGATAGTAGGTGAGTTTAATCGTTCCATAACAGGCTCTGTTATATCTGCAAATGTCTAATACTCACATAAATATATTTTCCCGAAACAAATAAAGATAAGTATAGTCATAGTCGTTCGGAACCGTTGACATTAGTATAACAACGCTATATATATATATATATATATATATATATATATATATATATATATATATATATATATATATATATATATATATATATATATATATATATATATATATATATAAATATATATATATATATATATATATATATATATATATATATATATATATATATATATATATATATATATATATATATATATATATAAATATATATATATATATATATATATATATATATATATATATATATATATATATATATATATATATATATATATATATATATATATATATATATATATATATATATATATATATATATATATATTTATTCATTTACGTTCAGTGACTGAAACAGAGGTATATCACAGCAAAAGGTAAATTTGACTGCATATGTGATGTGAGTTAAACTAAGAAAAAAAAGTTCTTTGAATTAAAATACTAAATGAATATAACAACAACAATAAATATACAAAAAAAAATCACATGAACTATAACAATATTTACCTTTTAGTTGATTTAAATATTGATTATGAAATCATTCCTATATACGGAGGTCGTCAAGACGCAGCAAGACTGTATTCTCAACGTTACAGATAAAATTAACTATTTCTTTTGTTAATTTGTAGATAAAGCAGTTCTACATAATAATATACCTAATATAATAATACCTACATAAAAATTTTGAGTTAGATCTCACCCTAAGGCGTACCCCATAACGGTCATTTAAATAAAAACGAAAGTCAAACTACCCAAGCCGACTCTTATGAAGAATATTATATTAATAATCATTAATATTAATCCGACACGATAACATGACTTAAGTTACATTCGATGTGTATTCGAACGGATACGCACGTGTATTGACATCGATCATTGGATAACCTTATACGTAGATACGCTTACTTATGCTCTATTTGCTAATATTGAGTAAGTTAGTTACATTATATTTTGTAACTAAAATTAAAAAGTATATATTATGATTATTATAGCTTCATGCCTTATCTCGCACATGGCAGGGTAGGCAGTAGGTCAGTTGCTTCTTAGTTGCTTAGTCCCTAATATATGTATGTATGTATGTATGTATGTATATATATATATATATATATATATAATGCGTTCAAAGTAACACACTTTCCTAACACATCAAAATGAGCACAATAAATATAAATAATTACATTTTATCCTCATCTTTATCTTAGGCGGCTTAATTATACTATAAACTATATAATCTTATTTTTTTATAAAAGCTTTTCATTTCAATGGGGTAAATGCAAAAATCTGTAATAATTTATCATCTAGAGTAAAAAATTTACTATTTAAGTAATAAATAAATATACTAAGAATAATATTATAAAATAATCTAATGACTTGCTTTATATAATTTACATGCAATAAATAAATACACATTTTTAATGTTTTATAATAAATCCTGATTCCAAATGCACAAAGAGATTTTTTTCTATTATAATTGGAGGTCATGGTAATTTCCTTTATTAAAATTTAAACTTCAGCGTAACTGTAAGCGGGATGGTAGGCTTCGCTCCCTACTTGAAGCACTGAGTCATTTGAGACATGGCACAGCGTTCGAATCCATTAAAGCGTCAATTTCTGATGGAAAATAAAGAATACTAAATATTAAAGCAGTTATTTATAATAAAAATGTAAAAATTGTATAACTGCAAAATTTTAGCCCTTTCTGATATTAGTTTACATAAAAGCACTGTGAAATGGCAAAAAAATTAAAAATGATTATCTTACATCCTATTGTATTATTGGCAAATGAGTACAATACTTTTATAATTTTTAAAATTAGCAATATGATCTTTTAGGCATAGAAAATTCAGTGCGAAAACACTCCGCTACAATCTGTGGCGCTACCTGAGCTGCACCTCTGTACCAACTACTCTATAACACTAATCACGTATATTGGAATTATCAGTTCCAAAGGATATATAAATTTGTATCAACCTCAATGTATCAGTTTGTATGACCCTTCTCTATTTCTAGTTCTTCTAGTTTTTGTAACGGCCACGGCTCATTTGCGCCCAGATGCGGTAACTTTAGAGTTCAGACATCGACCTATTTTGGTTAATGTTTTTGCTGGCGCTCCATCCTCTCGCTCTTTATTGTGCTATATAGTAAGTATAGCTTTTATCTTTTAATTTTATTATAATTTTTATGTTGGGCAGGCAAAAAACCTTAATGAAAAAAAAAATTAGCTTCACGCTTTATCGTGAAATTACAGCAGACATTATTTTTCTCTCTTGCTTAATTTTATTAGGCATTCATCCTTTTAATACGGGTTTGAATTCCATTTGAAGAAATTAATTGTTTTCACTTCGAAGCTCTTGTAAAAATAGAAGCAAAAAAAAATCAAAGCTCCAGAGTGCATGGAGCTTAACACTGTAAGCTCCATGCACTCCGGAGCTTTGAAAATTGGACATTTAATTATAAATAAAGTGAACATTCATATCCTCTAAAATAAATATTTATATTACGAAACTATATAGCACATTATATATCGTATTTTTCATTTTAGAAACTTTGATAGAAAATATTAAATTTTATATATTTTGCAACTGCTTCAAAACTTTACGTGCCGACCGTACATAAAACCGTTTGACAGAGCCAAATGTGGCCACAACGCCCCAATGGTTTAAACTGCACGCTACATTGCGCGCGTCCATGATTTATAAAGTCTTTAAAAAAAGTCGCTGCGGCTTGATCTTTACGTGTCACGTGCTTAACTTGCCTCATATTGTACTTTCGACCCTTGTTATAAGATCTAAGTTTAACATTTTATTTGATAACATAGCATATGTTCTCTATTCATTTAAAATATTTATTATATGTCCGTCAATTGAGACGTGCTACTATGAGTTACTATCTTCAGTTACTACAGTTACACATTATTTGATTATTCAATATCTAGGCAACATTCAATTTCTAGTTTATTAACAATAATTCTCCACTTGCAGATTCGCCCGCTAAGTTTCTGTGGATATACCTACTCAACCTATTTGCGTAAACCGCATTCAAATCTAAATATCTAATCATACCTACGCCGGGGAGCGAATGCAAGCGGCTTGTATGTTGTGTAAGTGTTCTTCAACGTTTACGTTAAAAATTTTAGTTTTTTTCATATTTCAAAATATTATTTACGCTCAAATGAGGCGTATTTGGAGACGGAAGGACGGAGAATAATAAATAATTAAGTGTGATCTGCCTATCCGCTAAATGTGATGGAGTTAAAAATTAAAAAAATTGGCTTCATTAGGTAATTTTTTGTTAAATTTAATATTTTCATATTGATATATTCATTGTGATATTCACCTTTTTCCAAGCACTAAGTATAAAAGGAGTTCATCATAATAAAAATGTTAAGACTAAAACTGTTGAATATATTATTTTTTTAAATCTTATTTATATATAGGTATTAGTAGCGAGTCGCTCGAGACTTCATCCGCTTACTACAGGAATAATCATTTATTTAATAAATAATTTATATTAACCGAAATAAACATTGCGACAAACAGTAACTATTAAGTAAGCCTTGTCATAACACAATTCTTGAAAGTACATTAAAATATGGAAAGACATTTCTGCAATTCGTATACAAAATTCGTAGACAATTTTTTTGAATATTCACTTATAGTTTTTTTAAGATCTTAGAAGTACAGCTACAGCTACAACTTTGTTAAACGTATATATTAATTTTTATATTTATAGTTTACTAACTATTGCCGCAGGCAACAGTTAGTAAACTATAAATATAACAATTTTTTCTAACTATAAAGAATAATAAGTAACGATGCAACGGACACTCCAAGTGACACCAAGAGACAAATTTGGCGCTTATTATTACATCATAGCTCATGTAATAATTAGCGTCAAATTTAAAAAGCTTACTGAATATTCACATTCGCATTCGCGAATGTCGATAGCTCATGTTCGCATTCGCATTCGCATTCGCATTCGCGAATGATAAAAAATTGACATTCGTTACATCACTAATATGTACTATGCGATGTTTTTAAACGACTCTTTGCTTCAATCGAATAGAATAAAGCATATAGAGTCCAAAAAATAAAAATTATTGCATTTTATTTTAACCGCTTTTTTGTATAGTTGTTTTACTTAATTTAAAAAATAATTTTTAGATATTTTCATCCTTTACAGTATACCTATCTGTCTTTAAACTAAGATTGAGCTTTTCTGTAGATTCACTGCAGAGGTATTTCCTACTCAAGTAAATAGTATCTCGCCGACATAAATCGAAGAAGAGCTTTTATTCGTTTCCAAGAATTATTAATGTAAATAAAGCAAAAATCTGCGCCAAACTTGAGTACAAAAGTTGTCTTCCCGTTAAGCAACTTTCTATAGCTGTCCTCGTCGATTGTGTACCTATCAATATATATTTCTTCTCTTTCACCCTTGAATGGTGACTACCGGATTGCACATACATACAAACAAGATCGCGAGACCAGTTTTTATGCACCAACCACAACAAAGCCATGCCCTCCGTCCGCGAAAATGGAGTCACCGTCGAGAATTCAAATACTTTGTACCTATTTGAAAAATAAAAAGACATAGCTTTCTCCATTCAAGGGTAATCGTATAAGGGTGTATTACTCAGTTTGATATTTTAATATTTTAAATTATTTAAAATCATATTTAAGAAGCTTGGTATGTAGATATAGTTGCGGCTCAACGTCTGTTGACGACGGTTGTTGACTGCTGTTGTTTGACTCTACAATTTTTTTTTATTTTTCTCGATCTAGTAATAATAAAACGCGTAGCATCGAGCTCCGCCACTTAACACGCAATGTTGCAATGCTTGAAAGGCGGTAAATGAAGAATGGAGTGTCTTAACACTGGTTTCTCTCTGCCTACTAAGTTATATGTGGAAAATAGCGTGAATCTATTTTTATTTCAATGATTACAAAATTAGTCAGTTATTATAAGGTTTAATTCAAAGAATCTTGGTTATTTTTTATATTTATTACATAAATATTAGAATAAGAACTCTAAAAACTGTCTCCTTAGAAAAAAATTCAAATCTCTTCTTTGTTATATAAATAGAATTATTCTGATTTATCAGTAAAACCTTTATACATACAAACATTATTACATAATGTATATGTTATCATTAGATTGTAATTATTAGATGTCTAAGTACATTGTGATATTTGCAGTTTACGATAACAGTGTACTATGATAGGTACGATTTCATAGTACAGATCTTCATCGTACTGATAAAGGCCGGTATTTTCGAATAAGGAATCCGCTGAGACCACCCATAGCTTCCACCGCCGACCCGTCTTATTTATTGTTTTAATTAAAACAACATAACTCAAGTTCCTTCCTTGGACGCGCTTATGTGACAATCCGTAATTTTATAGTTTAACTTTTGAACGCAATCTTTAGGTGAAACGACGCGTGCAACTAATATGAGGCTAATTCTTTCAAACTTGTAGATTTGTAAATAATAAAATTATTTACATTTTACTCTGTTTAAATCTTCGGGGAAAATTACGATTACTAAAAGCTTTATATACTGACCAACATAATTCTAATTTAATTTACCTTACCTTCCACTACGTATGTAGATGAGGATACACGCAGGTGATTCGAATATTTCTGGACATCCATCGTAACGAGTTCTTTATATATACTTTGGAAAAAACATTTTAAATACTTATTTTAAGGCAAATTATAGTTTTTCATCGTTCAGAGTTTAGGTTATTTTAGAGTTAAGGTAATACCTAATTAATCTTGAAATTTAATTACATATACTTATACACCACATATACGACATTATGTTTATTATCGCCTCGGGTAATATTGTATTTTTTAAATTGTTTATATATTTACATTAAAGAAGCAGTTATAAAAAATATTTACGTAAAAATTTAACTAAAAAATAGTGTGGCGTAAATTAAATGGAATTGAAGATTATAGAAGTTATTGGTTCAATGTCATATTTGTTTCGTCTCGCGGATACTACAAAGTAATGTAGAAAATACGGGGAAAATCAGCCAGCTGCGAAGAAATGTAAAAAACCATAGCTATTAAAAATTACATTTGCACAAATATCTTTACTTGGAAGTATAGCTTTTTGCTTGGCATAGTAAAAAGAAAGTTCATGGTAAACAATGAGTAATAAAACACTTAAAATTAAAACACATAAAATTCTCCTTTCCGAATAATAAGTAAATCAGTTTATTAAAATTATAATTACATATTTACATGAAGCAACAAAAAAATAAAGGATTGAATCATAAAACAAGTTAATTTGGGAATATTTTATTAACAGTTTTTTATAATTTAATCCACATGAATAATGTATTCAGTAGGCATGGTGGCTATTGCATAAGTATCTGAAATGAGAGCCCTTTAGGTACTAATGTTAATACACTTTTACAGTAATAATTACTAAAAATTAAAACTTGTAATATCTACTGAATAATTACATACTATTAACATATTTTACTGTGGAGTGACTTCATAAATCCCAGTTTGTAGGCGTTCACTGTTACGATGTGGGCTAAAATTAAGATTATGTATTTTCTCTTAATGATTATAAATGTTCTAATAGCTATAGCCGTACGATATAACGTATGAATAGTTTAATGGATATTTAGTTTATACAAAAAGGAACTACCAGTGCGTGTAGGTACTTACATAAAACATTGTTATAAATTACTACTAAATAGACACTATAAAGATATTATAGATTGGTGAAACATTAAATATTACTTTTTTTAATTTTATTAAGAAATGATAAACTCTTTTTTTCTTTTAAACAAAACATGTGGTCATATTAAAAAGATAATTTAAAAAAATAATTTGTTCAAAGTGCCGGGTGGATCAATTTAGATATTTATGGATGCATTAGTAAACTGCAACCGATTGATAAGATTCTTAACTATCGTATAAGTAATGTGTTTTACGCTAAACTATCTTACTATGGAAATTTTCTTATAATCTATTTAACTTAAAGTATCCTTAATGCTACATTAAGTATAGGTTTCAATAAATAAATAGTATATATTAATTAGAAATCTTCATTCACTTTTATGAAATTTCGAAATTATATCTAATCCTTTCTGGAAATGAGTTTTTAACATAATATTAAATAAAGTAGTTATATTTAAAAAAAAATCAAACTATTCTCAAATCGTGAAATTGAAAATTTAAAATTTAAAATTGATAGTTGAGAAATTTGTTGAATCAATTAAAATTAAACAATAACTTTATACAAAAACAAGTAACGCTGTTAATTTTATTATGAAATGTCAAAATACAGGTACAAACATGCATGGGCAACAACTGTCTACAAACAGCAGTGTTGTACCAAAAACTAATATGCACCAATAACTAAAGGAATAAGTTACGCTTCATTTCTCATTTCCAACTTCATCTGAGAAGACAAATCTTCTTAACAATAAAACCAAATCACTTTCTGCCTGTAAGGTTAGATCTTTACGTAAATCTCAGCGCAACTGATTTTAATGGCGTTTTCTTGAATAGGCAGAGTAATTCTATAACGAGATTTATATGTATAATACATTTAGGTATGTTATGTTAGAGTAAAAAGTATTTTTAGAAGCGTTGGATAAAACTTATGTGACAGGTCTAAATAATGTAACAGATTTTTATAAAAGATCTGGAGAAAATTATTACATTTTACTTATGAGAGAAAAACTGTGATTATTTACGGAGCTAGATATTTTGAAGAATTCAGTTGGTATTATATTAGATATTCTTAAGAATTCAGTTGGTGTGCATTTAAAACAGGAAAATTTTATTTTACAGCATATTTTAGAAGGCATAGATTTAAAATGCGAACACACTTTTATAGATGTCTATTTTGTAAGTGTAAACTGTTCGCGGTATATATAGCTATACCGTGTGTATTGTGTTTATGTAAACTATACCGTTCTGAAATTAAATGAATGGAATGTTTCAATTGCTAATAATTTAAAATTTCAAAATATTAAATTATTATAAATTGAACAAGCAAAATCCTGCAAAGAAAATTGGTAAACACGGTAGAACCATAATGTGTAGTTAGCATTTTCTAAATTTATTATAATCACACTTTACATAATGTTTAGTAACTAAATTTTAGAAGAAGCCGGTCAATTTTTAAGAGATCAATCCATGAAAGATTATTACATAAATAAAATAGAAATTTTGCCATGTGCGACCGAGAAGAGTTCATTTTTTTTGTTGGACGGATATAAATATATTTTTAATCGTGCAAATAATAATTACTTTTCACATTCATACTATGGTGTGGTGCCTAAAAATTAAATAGCCCATTTACTTTCAATCGGTCTTATGCTAATATTTTTAATATATCAGTGGTTGAAAACTGTTTACAGTTATAATAAGATGTATGCCGCATAATATTTCGAATGCAATATCGAATAATTCACTCGATGAGTCTTCATTATTTTATTAACACCGTAATATACATTTTAATATTCCAGTATCACTGATCAAGAGCTTCACTAAATTTTTACACCATTTCTCAAGAACGCCGTTAGATTCACCTTGAATATTAATGTTCATTTGCAAAGCGCTCATAAAGCGCAAAACTGGGGCTATGGACAGTCCATTGAATTGGGGCTGGGCGGGCCGCCCATCACGCTGTAGGGCGGACTGTGAGGCGGCAGTGACTGTATGGACCCTATCTGCCCATGGTACATATCCATTTCTAATGAACCATCTGGGGAGCATTTTTCCGCCATTTTGTTCTCCTGTTTCGTCACCATTCTTCGCCATTTTGCACGAGCGTTCTGGAACCATACCTGCAGACAAAAAATAAAATAATTGGCATTGAAAATAAATAATATTTGCCTTGAGTCATAACTATCATCGCTAGCTAATAATTAACTGTAAGTATTATATTTATGTACGCGTAGTTAATTATATGGCTGTTGGAGCAGAAAGGTTTTGGAGTGGCGACCATAAACCAGGAGATGTAGGGCAGGCCCTCCACTGGAACTGGACTGATAACATGATGAAAGTCGCCGGAATCGCCGACCATTGTAGCGCTCAATTGGGGAGGGACCTTTATGCAGCAGTGGGCATCACCAGCTGATAAATTATCTTGATTTAAATAGAAAGTAGGTACGCTATAAAGAAAAAGCACAGATTCCTATGAGTCAGAAGATTATTGGCGACTATCGGACTTCTCGCCTGCAAATCGTAACACTATTCCAAGAAGGTGACACTTGATTACATTACATGGTATTGCTTGTAATTTTGATACTATAATTCCTCTAATAATAGGTACAACCAATCAACCTCGTCATTGAATGAGATGCACAACCGCATTCTGCACCGTGCTACATACAAGAGTGAAGGATCTTTACAAAACGCATTAGATAGCATTCCATCACGATGTTTGCGACGTCGACAATTAAACGCACGCGCTGATACCTTGCATTCTTAGAACTATTAATCAATCATTAGGTATCATATAAAAGTAAAATGAAGCTGCAATACCAGCGACGGACTATTAATTACGTAATATGTATAAATATGATATTTTATACGTAATTATCGTTGGTTTTTAAATCTAAGAAATTACATTTACAGGACGCGCAAATATGATGACCAATGGCGCGCGGCCGCATTACTTGCCCCGCCCACCGCGTCATGGCCGCTACGAATGCTGCCTAACGCCAAATTTAGATTGGGCTTCTTTCTCAATCACAAAAACCTAAGTCTTAATAGGAAGAAAAGGGTGTAATGTCACCCACTTACGGGCGAAAACTTAATTAATAACCAATGACTTTATAAGAATCTTAGAATGGAAAAAGAAAACTACTGTGTTCAACTATATTCTGATGAGAAATGAATGAAAAGCGCAGAAGACATGCGCACGCGCACGATTAATGATGTCATGTCCGCACATACATACCGCTGTCAAGGCGAGATAACGCTGAAGCACGGTGGTCCCAAAAATACATTCATTACAAACAACACAAGTGGTGTGAGCAGACTGCATTGGTGTTGTGCTTCTATTATTTTAAAATAATGACTATTATTAAAACAAAAACTATAAAAAATTTGCAGAAATACAGTACCTATTTAAATTAATAAAAACACAATGGCACACTTAACCTCTTTAAACAATGAAATTATCAGTAGGATATAAGAATATATTTATGGATTTCAATTGCTTATCTTATAATAATCCTCTGAATTACAAATGATATAGTCAACAAGCATCGTAAAATAATAAGTGCTGCGTGCTTGCGTACCCCTCATTATCTCAACGACATAGCTATCCATTACATGAGTAAGTCTAACAATGAGAAAATTCATGAAACGAAAAATAAATTCAATTGTCAGGAAATATTTGAAATTCTCTCAGTAAGCATGAAAGAAGGTGTAAGTTACAAGCGGCAGTGGCATCTTGTATTTCAGTTACAACACAAAAGAAAATGTATATTTACACAACATTTAAATTCATTTCATTTACAGAGGTTATGTATATATATATATATATATATATATATATATATATATATATATATATATATATATATATATATATATATATATATATATATATATATATATATATATGTATATATATATATTTATTTTTATATATAACTACACTATAGGCTGTTACTTGAAACTTGGGCCACCGCGCCACTATTCTCGCCTGGCCTATTCAAGTTTGCAGAGGCATGCTATCGGACGTACCATTCGTTACGCCGTCACGCCAGTTTCTATGACGTTTCAAAATAGTTTGCATTAAGCGTTGATAAAACGTTGCGTCTCGATTTGGAGTAGCCAATGTAACAAATCAATTATTATTTTTATGTATATTCTATAGTTTATATAGCAAATTGTGTTAAACAAACAAGTTACTGTGACCACTATTTATAATAAAATCCAAAAGAATTTTATATACTTTTCATCAATATTTTATCAAAAACTAATTAATCAAAATTGTAGCGGCCTATCTATTTCCTTTTCAATTTTCATATACAAAATAAATATTATCTGGAATCTTAGCACTAAAAAATGCGATGATCATTTTTGTTCTAAGTCATCACTTCCCCATTTCATATATATGATGAATTGTAATAATATGTTTTATTCATTCATCAGATATTATGTAACAATTTAAAATTGAACTAGGATAAAATTTATAATTTCATACGCATTGTTATATATTTATTTAAGTTTTGTACCTGAAAATAAAACACGATACTGTAATCACTTTGTTGTCCGTCTGTACGTCTTTGCCTAGCGGTCAAAATTTTTGTGAACATTGAACACAAATTTGACATATACCTAATTAAAATTAAGAGAACACAAAAAAAAAACATAAACGAAACAATTGAACAACTAAATCAACTGACACAGTCGTTTAAGCTAACTTTTGCCGAATCTTATATCAAAGTAGCAACGTAATCAAGACATACTTTAACTAATTAGTGTTAGTTAAAAATTAACTTGCAATTTACAATACCGATAAACAAAGTAAAAATTATGTCATAGGAAAATCTATTATGAACTCACATTTGTGGTTGATACAAAATTAGTACATTTTTAATGTAAATTTTAATTCATCATTTTCTAAAGGTTGTTGCTTTGTTAAATATACTTATGAATTTTGTGCAGAAACTACAATGAGTCATGATCAATATTTCTTTTCCATGAAAACCTAAAAAGGTTTATACGTGAATTTAATATAAAATTGAACTCGTCAACTTCAACCATATGTTCTATATATATTTCAAAATTATTTCATTTAAATTAATAATTTTAATTTCTCAACTCATATTGTAAAGGTTGAAAGAAGACGTAATGGTGTAGTAGATATATTTCTCGAACAAGATGTAAATCTGGGCCGCGCTGTTCATCTATGACATTGACAGAGTGCTCTCGGTCGCTATGTGTGTCAATATTAATAAACTGTGTTGTTATTTTGAAACTGTTTTTGTATTTATTATTGCTTACAAGATTTTTTTTTAATTTTGGACACTTTCTAAGATTATTGACTTCACTTGAATAACTCGTATATTATCTGCTGTTTTTATTGTATCACTTGCGTTAAATATATTTAACTTCACATTTAACCGGCTAACTTTATCGAAGTATCTGAATCGTGACCGAACTACTTATTTATGTGAGTATGACTGATATTAGAAATTCTTTCGTTACGTTTTCTACGCGATATAAATCAACACGTGAAAAAAAATTACATCTTTGTATATACAGGAAATATAATTAATTACTGAAAAAGCTGTTTACTGAAAAAGTATTAGCTTGTAGTGTATATTTTTGTATTAAAAACGTAGGTAGAGCGTTTTGCCTGAAAAAATTAATTTAGCCAAACATACAATTAGCTTAACGCAATTACAGCCAGTGAAGCTAAAATAAACGTCTTGATAAACAAAGTGATCAAAGAGACTCAGCGAATTCCACTTATGTATAAATAAAAACTGAAGAGATGTGATTAATAGTCCCGTTTTCCTTATATAAATAATATTTGAATAAATTAGGAAGCAGACGTAGCACGTCCGCTTGGCGTGAGTACGCGCGACCAAATGACAAATGGATGCCTTTTGAAATCGCGGCGGAAATTATCTGCCCAACCGAGCGTCTCAAGGCGATGCGTTCGTACTAATTACTAGAGCGTTTGATTGTGATCTTAAAAGCACTCTCAAACAAGTCCAAGTCTTAAAGTCACTGTACAAGGTACACATCGTCTTAATTTCATCTCCTTTTTATTGTCACCAAACGTACTTAGAAAGTAAAATTATATTCAGCCTAATATTGAGGTGTGACCATCCGCTTCTAATTGCGAAGTTCAGAACGTTCTGAACTCTTGTCTCTGAGTTGTTAATGATATTTTTTAGTATTCGGCTGTGCACGTATTAACATTATATTACTAAGTTTACAAAATGTGTCAAAAATATATATGAAAGAACTTAATCATTTAATAATGACAAAACGTTTAAATATGAATTACATCATGACAAATTCCAAATTCCAAAAATACTCTAATTATTACTATCCTAAATTTACTTATAATATTTTATGTAAATATAACAAAAAAATGTAAAGTTAACTAAAAAAAACAATAATAATCTTTGATAGAAAAATTAAACATGCTTATTCTAGGATCAATAACTCCTGTAGCACGCCAATCTTACTACGCTTATGGGGAAGTGGTTGTACAACGTTACGGAGCGTCACTTTTTCAATCACCTAATTATGTAGTGCTGCTTAAACCTGTGTCATTATTCAACTGAGAAAAAAACAAACGGAGCGAGTGACAAATCACGCAATTGCGGACGCATGGAGAGAATTATGGCGCAGTGCATTCTAAATGCGCCCGCGCAGCGTCGCCGCCAGGCCCCGCCAATGAGATACTCGCCTATATGCGACAGACCAATTCAATGTTTTGCTCATACCAAAACAAACGATTCTTTAAAATTTTTTAAATGTCATCATTTTATTTACCGTAATTTCATAGTAAAATAATAAAGATCATGAGATATTCTTAAAACAGAAAAAGTTTACAATAGTCACATTTTAATATTTAGTTAAATAGGAGTGCGTGAACTATATTTAAATGGAATTATTATGACATATACAAAAACAAACAGTTACTATACTTACACTTATCATGTGTCTTGAATACACTTGTTTAAGTTGTTATAATTTATTTAATTTAGTTGAAGTAAAATATGTTATTAATGATAAAATTTACTATTACTAATACCTATATAAAAACTAAAAACACACCAATGCAACTTAGAGCTGGCTTAGCAGATATAAAGGCTTGATAGTCGTCGTAGCTCAGTTGTTAGTACCAAACTAAGGAAATTACTTAAAATAATATTATGTTATTTCATTTTATTACACAGTAATTTGAATCTATGCCAATATTTAATAATATATAAAAACATTAGTTCCAATTATCATTATGTTTATTTTTTTTAATATAACAAAAGTTTATTTTAGCTAACAATGGTACAACCATGGTACAACCAAACCACCAAAATTGTAATCTTTACAAAATAAATATCCCAACTCTATCTGATGCTATCTATAATAAAAAACGGTCCACAACATTTCTCTACAGGAGCGTTCTGCCAAAACTCGGTATACCCAAAACGAAAAAGCCATTATCTCGCCAAAGTGGCGTACGCGGGCCGTTGGTTTTTTATAAGAAAAAAATCTCGATCAATATTCTGAGGACGGAGGGAGAGAGGATTCTCTTTGGGTTCGTATAATTGGTTCAAGGAAAATTTATGCGGCGCGCGCTATCTACCTTTCGGTATAAGTCGGCTCGGTTCGGCATGTCGATAAATGGAGAGGGCACAATGCCTACCGTTCATATACCCCTCCAGCTTCCAAGTCGGCTTATACTATATGTATATGCGTCCTATATATATCTAAAGGGAGCTATTCACAGTAGAATATACTTACTGACAGAGGTTTACAAGAACGTTTGTTATACACACGTAAATATTATACATATATTTGGTATACATATCTCATGGTTAAAATATATACATTTAAGTTTCATAATATACGTATGGAACTAAACAAAGCCATGATACGTGTTACGTAAGGCTTTTATATCGAAGAACGTCGTAATTACGAGAACAAAGGAAAACTCTTTCAAAATACCGTGCTAGATCCACATTAAAGGGCCGCAACCACCAACAAATTAGAAGCAATAGAAAGGTCTAAACTGTAAAGACATGCCGAAGTGTATTCAAGTTATTAGTGGCGGCCGGTAACAACAGGCATCTGCCTGCTGCTAAGATAGTTTGCTTTCAAAATGTTTGCACTTAGCGGCCTACCGTATGGACTTAAATCGACTACGTTACAATTATCAACTGCAACACAGACAATTGCAGCGTAACATTTAAAGAGAAATAGATTACTGTAATATAAATAAACTGCCTACTACGCTAATATGTTGATTATTACATTCTCACTTACCTGTACGCATAATTTGATAGAATTGTTAAATGTAAGGCAGTCGTTATTGTATTTTATTAGACCTCAGTTTAATCACACAAACATTTTATAAATGTAATAAGTAGCAAATATAGCCTGTAACGTAAAAGATAAAAAGTTTTAAAAACCATCGCAATGCAAATATCATTTTAAACAAAACGCGTCAAAATAAAATTCGCCATTACTTAAAAAGCATGTTATTTCTGTAAACAATAACCAACTACAACAATTATCAGGTAAATATAAGTAAATATGTAGGTATATTATATTTTTTTACCTGTAAAACCCTCTTAGGAAGACCAGTCTTCTGGCTCAACTGCTTCAAATCCTTGGCGTCAGGATTGTGGTTGATTGCGAAGTAGGATTTCATGGTGCGCAATTGGTGATGCTTGAAGCTAGTCCTCATGCGCTTTGTGCGCGATGTCGTGCCCAGTCCTCCACCTCCGCGGAACCCCATCTCCAGGTACTCAGGATTCAAATCTGATAGGAGAAGATCATGCTGCTGAATGCTAAAGATTATAATTGTTAGTTAATAGAAGATTTGTTAATATTTAACTCTTAAGAAATCTTCTTTATTGCTCTAATTAATTCATCGAAACACATTATAAAATCGCAATAAAATTACTGTACATTTCGAATATATATGTACTTAATATATATAATGTTAAAAGAGTATAAAAAAATTACCTTTATTCTAAGATAACAAAAAGTATTCCCGACGAATAACCTTGCTATAAAAGCTATGACTTAAAATAATGACTAATAAGCTACGAATAAAAAAATGTAAAGGAGTTATCTAATAATAAATTTCGCATAGCCCATTCGCAAATTATGTGCATATAAAAATAAAAGCTATATATATACCTATACAAATATGTCGTCAATCGTCGTGTAAAATATTACTATATTACTATCATCTAAGTAACAAAGCTAAAAAGCTTACAAAAGCTTTTATAAATAATATAATATATCTATTTAAGACAACTCTTTTATTTCTTGGTAATGCCTAATTTTGCGCAGGTACACATGTATACGCGTGAGCTTTTACGAACATTTAAGTATCGCTGTTGTTTTCGAATTTGAGCAGTCATTTGATCGTAGCACCGCGCTAGTCATTGTTTTCCGTTACAATTTCTCAGTTACAGCATGACGTATCCATGACGGGAATGGAACGCTGCCACAACGCAGCTGGTTTAACGACCAATAAAAACTACTGCCAATTTATGTGTATGTATGTATATATTTTAAAACCATAATACGCGCGCCGTTGGGGACAAAGAAATGACACGGAACCAAGCCAGGAAATACCTACCTACACTTTACTATAGACAAAAGACTCAGTTACAGATAAAAAACTTATAGTGGTAAAACTATATGAACTATAAAAGTTATAAATGGAGAATGAATCTTTAATGAAGTAAATTGTAAGCACTGTACTAATTGTAAAATAAAAATATTGCAAATTATTACAAATTTTATGAAAAACCGATAAAATAATAATAGATACTGACACGACAATAGATACTGGCACGTGATGATTACTAGTTATTTATTAAATACATTAACTACTACTTACTAGTAGAAGGTTTTATTTATGAAACAATTAATAATAAAAAACGTTTTCAGGCAAAAAGCTAATCTACCTAGGACACTGCATGTCTATTTAAATGGTTTACTCTCCAATCATCTCATGCGTATCTAAACACTAACTATTGCAACTATGAACTTAGCGTTCTAGGTCAAGGCTACGCTGGTAAATGTTGAAGATTTCATATTTTTATTTAATTCTAACTAAGTTATTTCATTGACAAGATTTTTGTTATTGTTGTTATATGTATATACATTGAAAAGTGACTACTTTCATTTACATATCTTATATAATGATATAAAGCATCATTCAATGTGCATGTGGCGTAGTGATTGCAAGCTTAAGGTTACAGGTTCACAATTACGTTTAAAATTATTAAAAATATTCCATAAATAGACAATAACTAAAAATATCTATGCCTATTCATTATGTTTACTTTATGAAAAATCGTATTTTTATAAATAAAACTTAATGTGAATAAGTAAAGTTGGCCTCACAACGACTGCATTTATGATGCGCCGCGTTGACGGGACGTTTGTATTTACCGGACATGATTTACGCACTTGTTGTCAGATGTAAAGCTAGAAACAAGATTACTAGAACTTTTGCCATATAAAAATAGTCCTTTTTGAATTGACTTAAGTATTTGTTTGTCGCAACGTAAGACCCCTTTATTGTAGTTCTTGCACAAACGCTCTGGGCGCTCGTGCACTAGTTGGGTGATACGGTCGCTTAGCAAACTGGCAGAGATTTACATACAAGCGAATTTTCAAGTTCCGTTTGCCATACCTACAAGGTCCTCAAGTGAAACGTGATAAAAAGTAAACAAATCCCACTCATACCTGTATTTTAAAACTTTGAAACGGTTACGTTAGGATACGTCAACTTATCGATTAATCGCTAGAAAACGTCACCCCGCTAAGAGAAGACATTATTAATAGATGAAGACACAAAATGTACAACGATAACGAGGGGCACAAAAAAATACGGGATGACTTATAAAAAGATCAATGTGATCTCATAAATCGTACGCACCATTCATGTTTAAGGTCGGCAAAAAATTGAGATTTCCTACGCGATAGAACCTCGTCCGGTGGGCACAATTTTTTTAAATAATTCCTATGTAGATACCAGTGATGCTGCAAAATCGGAAACGCTGAATAGTCATTATAAGCAATATTTAAAAAAATATAAGGTTACTCTAAGTAAAAGATATTATTGAAATATTTTTCAAGTTGTCAACATGCCAGCCAGCGTGTGGGATACAGTATTAATTAATTCGGCGTTAGTGTTGTACCGCATAGCATGCCAGCAGGGGTCGCTACCGGCGGTCCTAACTCATGCGCGGTCAGCCAGCTGGCGCGAACCATCGAAGCGCCGGTCATATTTTAACTGTTATGGCTACTAAAAACTGTACACTTATACTACACTGATAGATATCAAAACAGACATCAGAATTAAATATTTATATTTCATTATAGTCGTAACTTTGTATTTTTATATTCAAAACAATTGTAATGTTCACTCACAAGCGTATTTATTTTGAATGGTTTTTTATTCATTTTTTATTGTTTGTATTATATACTACCTATACGTCTACTTATATATTATCAAATGTTACATAATATTTATGTGTATAATTTGATTGAAGAACATGATAATATGCTGCAGTGCGTTAAGTGTTTAAATATGAATTACTCGAATTTCAGTATATCATTACAACAGAGCGTCTTAAAATAGCAAGAATTCAAATGTGTTATTTGTAGTCACCAAATATACACAAAGTTAAAATTACAAATTTAACCATAAAGTATGTATTTAAATCAGATACGTACCTAGTTCGTTTGCAACAAATACAAGCATTCCGAGTAATCAAAAGAAATTAGATATTAGTTGACATAAGCTAATCTACGAACAAGCCTTCGAATTCGTTAAATTGATTTTTTATACATTATAATAACTCTCACATATTTCCTCAAGCTATACTCAATTTTTGCCTTTATAACAACATCTTTATTCTGAGTTCAACAGAGTGTCGTATTCTAAATTCGAAAGAGGTTTGAGTAATAAATAAGGCTTTAATATAAAGCTATTGAGTCGGTGTGCCACTGATACAGATGTCTTGTGTGAGATAGCGGCGGTTACAAAACGAACTAACATGGATATCACATTAGCCGACTAACGCTTAGTAAGACCATGAGCTAAAGAAAACTTAAATTATATATATATTTAATGTGTTCATTTCCAGAAAGCGAAGATACGAATTAGAACGTCAATCAATACTTTATTAATTATTTTAGTTTGATTAGATTAATGAGTAGGCAATCCTAATCGTACATTCATAATAATGTAGATTAGAGTATTCCACGAATCTAGAACTTTATCGACTTCATATTAATTAAATGTGAACTTTAAAATGTGCAAATTAGTGCAATATCATTTCAACAACCTGCTGCTAAGTATATATATATATGTATATATATATATATATATATATATATATATATATATATATATATATATATATATATATATATATATATATATATATATATATATATATATATATATATATATATATATATGAAGTACACTTCATTCTCAAGAAGCTATCCCCTTTAAAATTGTATTTAATAAGGGCCCTTAATTTCTTGCACCGTTCTTCACAGGTTTCGTGATGACATTATCTTTGATCGAAATAAAACAAAGAACGTTGGAAAACTTTTAAAAGTATCCAAGCTGTTTTTTTTTAAATAAACTAAAAAAGATTTCCTTTTTTAAAACCAACTACCGTCGGCTACAGAACGCGACCACCATATCTGTATAATCGTCGGACGCTACTCGAAAAGTCCAGTGCCTTAAGGAAATAAAAAAAAATATACGATATTTTGGCGGGAAATAAATCACTAGTGTCCTTAGATGTGACCATACAAAATTTATAGAGGTACAGCGTTGGAACCGACTGGTAGACCTACTAAAACAAAATGAATAAAAAAAAGACTAAGGGATATACCGCGTGACTCTCGACGCAGATGCGACAACTTCATTACGATCTATAATTTACTTCGCTCCCGTTATTGAAGTAGGAAATGTTATTTTTTGTCCGCCCGTTAATGCGTAATTTATGGTCACACCGCCAGAAAACTTGAGACATGCTGACGGGTTCTTGTTGATGTCGAACGAAAAGTGTAATTATAATTATATGTATGAGTTAAGTTCACTGCACCACCGAATAATTGTTTTCAAAATATTTTTAACATTTTCCGAGTGGATTTAAATTCCGTTCCAAGAAAAGAATAAAAAGTTTAATTTATGGCCTGCCCGCTAACATCTCGTTACGTTCTATATATTCGTACTTGGTACGATTGAAATAAAAAGGTATTCGCTTTTAACAGTTCTTCATTTCATATACCTATAGATCTGCTGACGATCAAATTGTACAGTCGGTAAAAGTAATAATGAAACATAAAATATATCTAATATAAATCAAAAATTAGTTTTTATTTTTTATACAATTTTCTTTATAATTATATTGTAAATTTCTAACTTAAAATTAGACATTACTCTACAAATTTGCAAAGACTGGTTTGCTCTTTTAGATTAAGCTTTTCTTGGTCTATATACAACATTAAATTACAATGTTCCAACCTGTTATTTCTCCCGCACTCTTGCCCACACGAGTTATGGAGGTACCTTCAGAAAGTACTTAGTAAAATATTAAAAAAAGCAGTTAAACCAGAGTTGAGCACGCGCACTGGGGGTTCCGTACCTATTTTACATATGTAGGTTAATAAGAAGTACGACATGTATAACTTAGTTTCCGGGCGCACTATTATTCTATAAAAAAAACAAGTAATAAGTTTTTATTGTTTTTTTTACTTGAATATATAAATTTTATGCACTTGTGTGGTTTTCTTTATAATTATGATTTATTCTATATTTACATGATAATTTTACAAAACAATTTAAAAATTGATTCCTACTTAGCTATTATCCCAAAAAAAATCTCATTTGGTTCTCATTAAGGCAAAGTAAGTAGTGGTTATTTTTGTTATTTAGAAAAACACGTCGTCCTTATAACACCGTTTACGAAAATAGGTGGGACTAAATTCCTAACGTCATTCCACGAATATCGATGTTTCCAAAAGGCTATATATATATATATATATATATATATATATATATATATATATATATATATATATATATATATATATATATATATATATATATATATATATATATATATATATATATATATATATATATATATATATATATATATATATATATATATATATATATACATATATATATATATATATATATATATATATATATATATATATATATATATATATATATATATATATATATATATATATATATATATATATATATATATATATATATATATATATATATATATATATATATATATATATATATATATATATATATTCAGTTACAAAATTACTACGTAAATGTATTTCGACATTGTCCCGTTAGTCATTTCTGCGAATTAGTGTTAGAGTTAGTAAAAATTAATTAGTCTTACGTTCTGGTGCTTAATACATATATATATATATATATATATATATATATATATATATATATATATATATATATATATATATATATATATATATATATATATATATATATATATATATATATATATATATATATATATATATATATATATATATACTTTGTAAACCTCTGGTTATATTAATCAATCCGTAAAAACGCATCGCCAAGTGACGTAAGATTTTATGGACAATCCATAATATGTGTACCCACTCTCAATATGGCACATAAATATGTGGAAATTTCTGATTGAGGGTTGGTGCCGACTTATTGTATTACGTAAGTCCACGTCCTCTCATAATTATTGTTAAGGCGTATAAAAGATACCGCCAAGAAACCGGCTTTTCCACCAAAATGGTCGTAATAGCAAAAACTCATGCAACCAAAAGTGCTACTGGTACTTTATATGGGATATTTCAACGGTTAGCGCTGAATCGTCGAGGAATAATTGGATTTTAGCTTATATATATATATATATATATATATATATATATATATATATATATATATATATATATATATATATATATATATATATATATATATATATATATATATATATATATATATAATCGAATGTACAAAAACATGGATTATTTACATTATATTACATCTTATTATCTTTATCCAATTTGGCCATTGTAGTGACCAAATTTGAATGTTCAAGTTACATAATATCGTCAATAGTGCTAGTCCTAAAGTTCTTCTTCTAATCTGAAGAAAACGTAAAATGCTTTCACTTTTGTTATGTGCAAATCATATGTATATATCATATTATATATATGTATGTTGAAGATGTAATCATTTTTATTCGTGTACTTACAAATTAAATATTATTAAACTTGACTAATGAAAATTAAACTTGACTCTTACTACCAATACATATTGATAAAGTACTCGTAACGGGAAAGAGACCTCATGTTTCAATCTCGTCTTGCTTGGGGTGACACACCCTCCTGGGATACTAAAATCTGTTATACGTTAATGAAATATGATACGCCTTCATGACTCTGGCGTGCATAAATTACGATCATATTTTAATAATATCACTGCACATAGGCTACTTACGCTACTTACGCCCTCTATATATATGTATATATATATATATATATATATATATATATATATATATATATATATATATATATATATATATATATATATATATATATATATATAAAGAAACTCTAATTTATCCTTATCCCCTGTTTTGAACAGTTGAATTACAAAGACTTGAAATTTGTAGGTTCCAGATCGATCAATTCAAGTACTTATAAAATTCTTACCAAAATAAATTATTTTAGGTAACTACTTCCTATGGACCATAAAACGTACAACAAATAAAACTTATTAATTATTTCGTAATTAATTCGTAATGTGTGTATGTTAAAATATATTTCCTGCATAGTTTCTACTATTACATTTTATTACTATAACAAACTTTTGTATATTTAAAATATGAATATATTTATATTCTATAAGTAATTTTTGACTGCATTATTTTATTTGAAATATTTAATGTATATATATATACATATATATATATATATATATATATATATATATATATATATATATATATATATATATATATATATATATATATATATATATATATATATATATATATATATATATATATATATATATATATATATATATATATACATATATATAAAATAATTGTATATTGACACTACAACGCTATTGAATAGTAGAAACATAAATATTAGTCTTACACTTTTTTTGTATAGTTCCTGATGGTCAAAATAGTTTCGTTTTGGATAGCTTCAAGAAAATTGAAAATAAGATTGACAAAAATTATAAAAAATACAAAGTCTCTAACAATCACACGTATAATTGTAACGACATTAAGTGAAATACAAGCGATAACCTCGTTTAACTAAATGAAGTAATTTAGATAATTGCGGCACTTTATCTTACATTCTAAAATATATTTGATCGTTACTCTTATTTGAATATAATTTAGAAATCAATAAGCAATATCTTTATAACTATAAAAAATATACATTGCATGAACGAAATACCTATATATACAATATTTTTTAAAATGGTTTTTAAAGTATAATAAAAATTTAAAATAAATATTGTAGTGAAATTTTATTAACACTGATATATAAGATGTTCGGTCGGTTCGTTGAAATGTGGCGACTATGATGAACTTCAGATTACAGCGAACACGCGAGTGCCTCGGGCTTCGAACGACGAGACTTGTTCGAGGTATTGAAACTAGCTCAACTTAGTTTACCTTTGTCTACGTTAATTATTATGCGTTGCACAGGTTATATTATAAAAAAATATATTTTACATAGCTGATATCGATTTTGGTACTATTATGTGATTATTTAATAATGAGCGCGTTACATATCCGTTATTCTTATATATAAATAGTTAATAATAATTTCCCATTAAAAACGTCAAAGGTATATTGTAGAAAGATAAACAAACGCCGTTCTCTAACTAAGCCCACGTCGCATGCAGTCGGCTGACCGAATACTCCTGGCCAGATAAAGGGACTGGTTTTGATATCTCGAAAAAGGCGAAATGTTGTTTTTTTATAAAAGTCATACACGGGAAGTTGCCTCCGATACCTAATCTCTTGAGGTAAGTGCAGTTTTGACTTTAATGTGTTAATAAAAATGTAACCGTTTTGTCAACAAAATGATACTTTGAATTATAATATATTCTGTTGTATTTATAGTATAGGTATATGTATAACGTATATTGTTATGTATTGTTTATATATGTATAGTACTATCTATATAATACATTACGTACGAAGTCAAAAATAGTAACAGTGATTTTAAATTCGCATGGACGTATATATATGATTTTTGTCGCAACTCACCAAGGTTGGCCGTCATTATGTCTTGGTCTTTCGGCTTTTTTTTTCTAGGGCGACCTTTTTGTCGAGGAGGCGGCGCCGTTGCCCCGTTGAAGAAAGGGCCCTTAGGAACATCGTGATCTACTCTCGTAAACTCGGGTGACGGATATGGAGGGTAGTGGGAGCCAGGTGGAGGCCCAGGATACGGCCCTGGACACATCTGTGGAGGTCCTGGAACTGCCATATGGGGACCATAGTCCGGCATTGTCTCGTAATGTAGCCTGTAACATGTGACTTTTATAAAACCACAAAATTTAACTTTTTAAAATGTTTTGTTTTATTTCCTTTGTTAATAATCCTTAATATCAATGAAATAATTATTTTCTTATATACTTTTAGTTTAAGATTAATATTAAGAAGTATTTATGTAACATATCTTACCGGCAATATACAGCTGAGTCTCTTATGCCGAATGTGTCGCCTTTTGTAAGCCTTGTACTGCAAAGGGCGCAGGAGAAGCAGTGCACGTGGAACACGAGGTCCCGCGCACGCATAACTAACTCTGACGCAGAGATAGGCGTGTTACATCTCGCGCATCGCTTAGAACCGTATAACCTGGGGGGAAAAATCTTTTATGAAACAAAACACATTTTAAATTATTTACATAAGCGTCTATTTCTTATATCTAATTGCCATAAAATTTAATTCATCGATTGCATTTGCTCTTAAAATACAATTCTAATAATTTAGTTATTATTAAATATACTAACATAGACAGATCTATCCTGATCTAGATAAACATCGCTTGTTAATTTTTTCCATCGTACACACACATATATTAGTATGTATTACATTATTAAATGATTTCTATAGAAAAGACTTATTATACGTTTGATGCGATTTTCCGCATAATTCAGTTAACTACAGTGCCTACAACTTAAAATATGTTAGCACATATTTTTATTGTTTTTAGTGTTACTACAATACAATAACTTTGTATGAATAGGTAATACGCAAAGTAGGCCCAAGAAAAATGAAAAAGTTAAGTCAATTACGATTTTGTGAAGAGCTTAGATTTTATTAGTAGATAGTTCAATAAACTATGTCTTACGTTAATTAGCCCAAACCAAAATACTACAATATAATGGAAATAAACGGCGACCATGACCGCGTCAAGAGCGAAACAGGAAAGAAGAAGAATGTAAATGGTTTGTTTCTTTCCCGCTTAAGACGTGTTTTTGGTTTTAAGTAATAAATATTATAATAGGAAGATAGAAACGCAATTTTATACAAAAAAGAACGTTTTTTATAACAAAACCGGTAAATTAGCCTTAAGCCAAGATTTCAAATTACAAAAAAAGTTGATTATTGTCTTCAATCTTCATAATAACGTTTTAACATTAGAAGGAAACAATAATACAGTTTTACATATAAATAGGGTCATAAAAAACAAGTACACGCTGGTACAGTTGAATTCAATGACCGATTAACATTATTTTTAATAACACTTATAGGCAGGTGTTGAGCCTCTAATCTACATTAGATATAATCAATTTGAACCTTTCGTTTGGGCAATTATTTAAAAACTTTTATAATTTTTCCAGTGACATTTCTTTCTTTCAATTTAATTTTTTAATGGTTGACAACAATTATAATATATTCGATTAGGAATCTGTCCAAACGAGACAAACTTGAGTTTAAACAAATTCTAGTTAGATAATTAAAACCGGTAAGGGGTCAAGATTCCAGATAGCGAGTTCGACTCCCGAGTGAGACATCTCCGTGTGGTCTCGATTCCACGATTCATTCCTATCTCGATCAAACGGCCCTGCATTATTTTATAAATTTAAAATGAAATAGAAACAACTCCAAAAGTTTAAATTCTTAAAGTTAAAAACGATAGTTTAACAAAGATCACAAGCTATATTTCGCTATTTTAGAAAAAAAATTGTCAATGTAATTATTAATTATAAATTTTTTGACATTTATATTATTACATCTTGTTAATGATAAAATATAATTCTTATTAATAAAAGTTTATGTCATTCAAAATTGAATAATTAAGCCACTTAAAAATTTCTAAAGTTGTAGTAACATGCAGCCATCGAAATTAAGAAGCGGTCGTGGTCAGCGGTCACGAGCGATGCTATCGCAGCCCCACAGCGCACTGGGACTAGCCTCATGCAAGTGCTAAGTTAGTGAGGTGCTAGATCGATATCACTAGATATTTTTATGAAAACTACCACACTAAACTATTGTGCTAATTTTGATTACTTAATAAATTAAATAAATATCCATTGTATAACTGGATGCGACATATTTTCAATTCAAGCAATTTATAATATTCAATTATTACGTTGATAATTAGTGTGAACTTCTAAAAAAACTCATTTTAATTATTGACGTTGAAAGAGTTCGAAAAATGTTTATATAAACTTTTTAGTAATTCAATTATTAGGTTGATAAAAATATTTTACGAATACTATTAATTTCTAAGAAAACCCATTTTAATACTTGACGTTGACAACTATTATATGCCTATTGGAAAAACTAATTACGCCAAGAATTATTCTATTTTAAGATCCTGTAGGAACTGTAAAAGGAATACAAATTATATACATAAGTATATTGGTTTTTATATATTTTTTCTTCAAAATATGCTATTTCCAATAGTGGTAATATGTCTACTTTATATATTGTAAACGCTGTTTGTTTTCCAATATAAATAAACATAAAAATTGTTCTGCTTGTATTTTTTGTAAAAATAAAAGTTACATTTATAGTCAAATTAGCTTCGAGTTAAGAGTTATGATTGAAATTCTGTTTTCACTCGACGATGTCGACGTCGCTAACGAGCATGGAATTAAAAATTTAGTATCTGAAACCGAAAACTTTAAAATAAAACCCTTATCGGTATGCGATACCGATACCTCAGGACGTTCAGCGCGTTTCACGCAAGAAACGTCGATTTGACACACTGCCGCCAACAATGGCGAGCGGCAAGCTTTATTTGTTAATAATGTGTCACGGCTAAAGAATATAACACACCTATTCACCGGCAATAATCGATATACCTATTGGTTTCTCGATACCGTTGAAATGCCTATTAACTTTTACTTTATTTTTAAGTACACAAAGTTGGTACAAGCTAACAAAAGGTTTCTTCTATATTTATACTTTTATGAGAATAAAGTTACAAAATATATTTAGAGTAAAACATTTACGAATTGTTTTTTAATAGTAATAGTAAGTTTTGTAAGCTTTTATTTTCTTTATTGTTAAATAATAATACAAATATAGTTTTGTTAAGTATGTATCTATTGCATCTATTTATATGTAAAAAAATCATTATGTCATTAATATATGTAGCTGGCTTACCTGTTTCTTTCAACATGTTGTCATGTTATCGTATTTAAGTTGTATAATTTAGGAATGATTACAAAGGTAAGTATAATTTTACATAATGACACTCACACTGACAAAAAACGCAAAACTTAAAGGCCTACTTTGCCAGCGAAAATATGCATATATAGTCATTGATATTCACTTATTTTTTTATAGAATAAATAAATATCTTTATAAAAGTGCACACCGCAAGAATTAAGTCGAGTAGTAATACCGTTTTTAGTATTCTACTCAGAATGACATTTAAACAAATACGTTGATGGAATTTTTAAGTCGACAGGTGACAGTATCTAGTAATATATATATATATATATATATATATATATATATATATATATATATATATATATATATATATATATATATATATATATATATATATATATATATATATATATATATATATATATATATATATATATATATATATATATATATATATATATATATATATATATATATATATATATATATATATATATATATATATATATATATATATATATATATATATATATATATATATATATATATATATATATATATATATATATATATATATATATATATATATATATATATATATATATATATATATATATATATATATATATATATATATATATACGAATAGGGAATGACGAGCGAAGAAAACAGGGGCCAATATAAATAATAATATTAAACTTTTTCTTCTGTCTTAATGGTTAGTTGAAGTATATCAATAAATTTTCAAATATGTCAACCGATTAAAAGAAATGAGCGTGTTATTAAAACGCTATCATTTTTCCCATTCGTTAAAACATAAAGCAAAAAGAGTCAATGTGGTATGTCTTCGCAATAACCAATCATCTACCAGCGATTTACACTCTAAGAATATAAAGCAGGGAAGGACAATTCCATCGACAGTAATAATTCAGTCTTTAACTGAAGGAAATAAGACTTAATAACTTATAAAGCGTTTTCTGTATGTATGCCTTACATAAGACACGTATAGGCATGTATTTACTAATTACTAAAATTTAATATAAAATTTTTAACACAGAATCAATTTTTATGTTCAACATTAATATCACATATTATTCTCACGCGTTGTATAATAGAAATATCTTCATATGAACATTACACATGTTCGTGCGCTTTGATCTAAGGCACATCATTATCGTCTAGGCATAGCTTTTACTTGTTAACAAGTTAATAACGGCCACAATAGCACCATTAAACTTTATACCCTGTAGAAAGGTGTAGTGTTAAAGTAGAATTTATTATGAGAGATGTGTAAACGTTCAAGACTGTTATGCATAACTCATTTTACAAATCACAGTTTATTCAGTCGAAGTTTTCAAATCTAAATGTGTCCTCTCATACATCTGAAAATATCTCGACAAATGGGAGCCGGCACGGTGTCGCATGCAAGATTGATAGGGCGTCACCGATAGATGGCGATGCCACCATTAATTAACACTGAACATTTGAGGTTATGCCCTCGTTCAACAATCGTTCCAGAGCTGCACGTCAATTGTCCGAAACGCCTCATCCTTCCTATGAAAGAAATATTAACGCCAGGTTCCACCTTAAGCAGACTAAAGAATTTATTTATTATAGTATATTGTGTACAATATAGACTTATGATGTTTTAAGTTAAGCTCTTGAAAGCTCAGAAAATAAATATTTCAAATGCAATAATGAAAAAATATATTATGATTTTTTTAAGTTTAATGGAACTTAGATAAAATGTTGTTTTTTCGAGTTCCCCATTTTCCTGGGTGTTTATTGTACATATGTCTGTCAGAATATTTCTCCTAACCTTGTGACAGGTTTTAATGAGATTTGTATTTATTTAATATCGTCTCAAAGGATTTAAAATACAATTGTTTCTTGGTTAGGTGAAGCTGCAATTGATTACGACTTAACTATAAGAAAATATATCACGTTTAAATATTGACGCTTCTTTTACAATCGGAAAAATGTCCGGCGGGCCCGGTAATTTATTATTGCTTGCTTGATTTTCAGCATTTATATAACAAAAATAAAGATACTTAAATCCGATATTTGCGTTATTAATATTTTCGAGAGAATATTTCGTAAATAATTGTGTTTATTTGTTTGTACTCGATTAATTGTTTATTCTTCATATATGTTTTAAGATCTTTATTTACTTATATCATTATAATTAATTGTAACTCAGAAACTGTTTACCTCTTAATAATACGATTTTTTTAATTACTAAAAAGTGATTGATAGCTTAGTGAACGAAGATACGTCAGAGCTTCTGAGAACCATAGTTCAGAGCAATTATGGAAGCGCGACTTCCCCATGCTAGCATGGCACGCATGAAAGTGGCAACTGATTTATTCTTAGGACCATAATTTTAGACATCGCTTGGTCGAATTAAAATAAATTGCTCACCTTACTAGGTGATATACCGAGCTTTTAATATTTCAACTAAGATGTTGTAGGTATATTAATGTATAAATTACAATAGAAGTAAAGAATTCGTGAAAATAATTTTGTATCAGTTTGTCACTACAATCTTATAAATATTCCACGTCGTCGTTTTTTACAATGAACCACAAATCATGTTGTAATGTAGGATAAATTTAGAATGATAGCCGAAAACCAACAATTATTAGGCAAATTCATGTTTCTTAAGAATACAAATGATTCAAAAGTAGCTACATCGTAAGTATATTGTGCACACATTCTTTATCATAACACGTGCGTAGATGATATCTGTCGCCCACCTCCGTCCAAATTGGTCGACGCGTAAGCTCTTTCGTATACAACGAATATTTTTCAAGATCTAGAAAATCTTTTAAGACTAAATATATCATTTAAAATCAACCTTTATCTTTCACAATTTATCACTATTATTTGTTTGCAAGCAGATATTTTGCACGTGAAATTTACTTATTCTAATAGGATAATGAGAGAAGGAACTTCAAGCCGCGCTTCAACTTATTAACGTCTTAACAAGTGCTGCTAACAGTAAAACACTGTGCCATGACATTATTCATAATTTATTGCATTTTTACATATAATTTATATAATAAATTCCATTTGTTGGTTCACTTAAACGACATCTAGTTTTTTTTTTATTCGTATTTAAAGATAAACAAAACCCGTTCGTACATTACAAATTGATAGCAAGCTGTTGCATTAAAATGTACATATTAACCGATGGGTACGACCTCAGTAGTTTGTAAAAACGAAACTTTTCTCTGTAATTATACAATTTTCTGTGTATTTTTTTAATAACATGTCAGTCAGAGTTATTGTTACGAATACCTACTCGATATAAAGCAAGCGCTCTTGGTCGTTATTATAGAGTAACGTAAAATAAAATGCCAAACCAGTTGGTTTATTTAGTTATTGAATTGTAACACATTATTTATAAGCTTGTAAAATATTACTTATTATATAAAACAAAGATTATACTTAAATTTTAGATAAAACAAAGCTATATATATATATATATATATATATATATATATATATATATATATATATATATATATATATATATATATATATATATATATATATATATATATATATATATATATATATATATATATATATATATATATATATATATATATATATATATATATTGAAAATATGCAGAGAAAACATAGCTTAAGTATTTTTAATATCTATAACTATACTTATAGATTTAAGCTTTGTTTTCTCTAAAATTTAAATATAATCATTAACAATGAAAATATACAAAGTAATGAGATGAAGCAAAAAGCAAAGCAGTTGTACCTATTCACAGTTGAATAGTTCCTAATAATCCTTCTCATTACACATTAAAGCGAGCTCAAACGACGTCGATATAAAACAATTGTTATTACTCAATCAATCGTTATTACTATTTATAAACACAATGTTATGGTTAATAGACGGTGTATGTTTTAATTTTTTTATTGCAAACTTTTTCCGTATTCGACAGCCAATGGTTCGGAAAATCGACGTGATACGCTGTCTTTATAGAAACATATCTCAATCAATTCATTGAAAAAAGTTCACAGCGAAAAATGTTTTATTCATACATAAACATTTCTTGCATAAATCTAAATTATTAATATTGCTGACATTGCGCTTACACTAGAATAGAATAACACAAACAGCTTTTCCTACAATATTACAAACATTTTAAAATAACTATATGACCACAAAAATAATATTCATACGTACAATAGTAAATAATAAATAATATAGTTCTAACATTTAACTGCGATCGAAAAATTGCATCCAAAATCAAAAATTTTATTAACTAGAGGTTACTAGAGCCAAGCCTATGTAATGATGCCGAAAACACTTTCATTATATTTAGATTTTTATAATTTTATAGTATTAAATCTTAGAGAAAATCTTAGACAACTCAAATAACATGATCGCCATCTAAATTTCTATGAAATATAATAATCATGCCAATGTTGTTTCAACTGTAACCGGTATCTTTATTTCACACGAAATGATCGAGCGTCCACACTTTATATCCTAGCCGAGATCCGGATTAATACTATCACTTGTCCAAAATTTATCAACTGGTGTCAAGTAGCAGGTGTCTGAAGTAAGTTGCCTCATGATACGCGTCTACACGCAGGTATCTACTAGACGACGGATATCACAGGCTGCTGATGAATGTGATTCTTTATTTCCGACACACAACTAATTGAATTTCATCACAACTATCTTTTTAATGTTGAGAAATTTTAGATTAAACTGACTATATTTTTTTAATTATGGAATACGTAAAGTATTCAGTATTTGAGATTTTATCTTTATATATGTAGGCAGATATTCTATTAAGTGAAATTAATTTTACAATCTATATAGAAAGAAAATAAAAAAGACTAGACCCAAGCGTCCTTAAATACAATTTAAACATATTCCCAAGAGTAAGTACTATGTTGAGGATATACTATAAAGAACTAATACTTAATAAATAAAAATATTTATCGTTTTGGTCTTGAAATGGCAGGTCAATAATTTTTACATGTTATTTCCGACATAAAATCTGTTATGAGCTTTTGGCACAATAATCTTACAACCTATTAATACCAACCACTGACATAAATCAACAATAAGGTACACAAGCAATTTCATTCAATATATTTTAGTAAAGTTATCACTGAACCTACAAATCTTTCGTCTATTAAGAAGTTTATGTAAGCGTACGTTATATTAATAAATTTACCAATTACAATTTCAAAGAATAATGAACAATGTCTACTAATAAATAATAATGACTTCAAAACTAGGAAGCACTTGGCTAAAAAAGGGCTAAACTATTTTTAAATAAGTAAGAAGGAGTAAGGAAATTAAGATGATAGGCAATTGTACTTGTGCTATAAGATACTAAAAGTATTTCACAGTTTATGTTGTCAGCTGTTACATTTAAATGACCTCAATATTAACTAATTTCATTAAAATTAAATTAAAAACAAACAATTACAAATTACTTATTATTTAAAAAAAATAAAATAATAATAAGTGCTGCCATGTCTTCCAATAATTTTATTTTTGAAAATAATAACATTTAAATCGTACACGTAATGTATGTAAGAATTCATTAATATATAAAATACTGTAATAAACACAACATTTA
This sequence comes from Dione vanillae, assembly GCA_037178615.1. Lineage (NCBI taxonomy): Eukaryota > Metazoa > Arthropoda > Insecta > Lepidoptera > Nymphalidae > Dione > Dione vanillae. The sequence continues at coordinate 3,494,933 of JAZFAU010000009.1, read as the reverse complement.
ACCTGTGTATGTTATACCTAAGTGACAAGTTTTATGGAGATGAAAATTTTATGATAGAGACATTACATCATAAATGCCGAATTCCGTTTCACCTGCTTTCTTTAACGATGACTATAAACGATATCGACATCGGCGCTGTAAAGTGAATCAAACCTAATACCGATGCGTGCAACCTGATGGGATTTGTCATTTCAATTTTACAATGCCTATTAGTGTTATCTAAATGTCTTTTTTATATCTGTGACTGGTTCCTACGTTTTTATAATAATGTTAAATTGATAACTTTGAAAGCTTCTGTGTAATTTCTCAATTTTAGGATCATTCTAATGGACACAAATGGATGTAAAGCAATAAAAAATTAGAAAAATCATAATAAAAATATAGAGTTAAAAATGTAGAATGAGAAATTAAAGACGCGGAAGTTTACAATTTGAAATAGAGACGCAACCGGGTATCGTGTTACCTAAATAGTAACAAATCGCGATATCAACCCGCGAGGGTCTGTCGCAGTGTCGCTCTACGGGGGGGCTTGTTCTCTGTTTGCAAATAAACACCCGGCAGGGCTCCGCTGCACAATAGCCGCGGCTGCACAATGTTGGCCAGCGTGACGCCGGCGGCCCACGGCGTCGTCGCCTGCCTCTACCACTTTCTCACGCGAAATAGGAAATACACCTCTATGGGAATTCCATTCGTAGAGAGCGCTACGCCGAAATTATTATACACATCAGATCACCCGCTGCTTGATACTAGTTGACTTTTACATAACTGCGCCGGTACACTACCCACTGAGTTACTTGTTAGTATAGAAGAACCGTAAACAACAGCAGAAGTATAATATTTTTGACTTCTTTTTTTATATTTGGGAAAATAACGTTATTTTTGTTATTTATATTAAAATAGTAAATATAATTTTCACTTGTTGGAACCACCAAATTCAACATCATAGCTCATATCTCGCTAAAAATCTAAACACTTTATCAGTTACGAGTATAAGTGTAAAAAACTAAGGAACTAGCAAAAATGGCAATAAAATCTTTGTTTAAAGTGACACAATATCTTTACTGGCCGCGTGGTGGCGGCGGTGGCTGTACAGAGCTTTGTGACTATCTGTTAACTTATACAGCATAGATATTTTTGTTTATATTACAACACTTTAAGCTTAAGCTAAAACATAACCACAATAGGTTTATTTTATAAGGAAACAATAGCAGCGTGAACAATGTTGCCCGCTACGATGAACTCTTGTGATATAACAAGCGATTCGATATTTAAACGCTCCGAAGCAGAAAAACGCATTACTTTGCAAATCAAACAATTATCAAGGGACCATTGTTGTTGTTATACATTTTATTTATATAGTTTACTATATTTAATTTTCTTGTTTCTTTCCTGATTTATTGCACTAACATAATACAGATAATATATACATATGTATATACATAGATGAAATGTACATATATTTTAAAAAAATTGAAATAAGTGACGAATACTATTCATAGATAAACGAGATATTTTTCAAAATATTTAAATTAGTTGTCATTTAAAAATAAAAAATCAATGTAACAATTTAAAATAATATCGTTTGTTACTTTACCTTACTAATAATAATTTCAAGTTAAAGTTTAAAAAAAAACGCTTACTATACCAACGACTATAACCGCAGGGAACAACAATATGGAGACGTCAATTGTACAATGGGTACAACCACACAATATAATTGTCATTATTCATTTGTCAACAAATTCTAGCACCGTACACGCCACAAAGACTCTTATGACCCTTATCCCAAACATATAGAGGCTTGACTCGGGACAAAAAAAAATGCTTCCGCTAGGGCCATCTGCGTCGACGATCTATTATTAGGTCAAATGTTTTCGTAAACATAAATATTACTGAGATTGGTTGCATTTGAGATAGGTTGTATACGACTAATTACAACAATATCGTTTAAATTTTTTTCATTGAATTTAAAGGAAAGTCATAATCTATACATATTTAATGCCAATTTGTAACGTTTAAAAATACTTTTATCTTTAAAAAAATTATCTCTGTATAAGTACGACTTTAAATGCACTTTAATACACTTAGTATCTACGTATAGTTGTATTATATATATATATATATATATATATATATATATATATATATATATATATATATATATATATATATATATATATATATATATATATATATATATATATATATATATATATATATATATATATATATATATATATATATATATATATATATATATATAATGTATATTAAACACTGACATTTAATAAACATTATTTAAAATCATAAAACAAATAAATACGAGGTCACGTACTGATCGCTAATGTTGTAATAGCATAGTACTTATTTTTGGTGGGAATTAAGCTAATTTGTGTAGTTTACAGGTAACAAATTAAAGTGGAGGATCACGTGCTTAGCTGCACAAAAAGACAGACTGTACACAATGATACGGCTTACAATCAGATATAATATAGCATTGATGTTCGTGTAATGAGTTCACAAGTTTATCTATCGAGGTGACTAACTCAGGAGACGATACTTTTTCATGATATCAACGTGGTAGACTTTGATCTCTCTGTAATATGTACATATATTTGTATATGTATCTATATATATTTGTATATGGATATATATTTATATATGTTATTCTTAGTATATAATACACGTGTACTTAATACGTGTTACTTACTTACTACTTTACTTTTGTTTTCTTTTACTTAAAGGTTAAAATTCGAAAATTTTTTGGTTATTTTATTTTATAATTTTTGTAGTGCAAGCTCACCAAATTTAAAAATAAAGAAAAAATGTTGTTATAGATATATTTTATTATTCAGCCTATCAATAGATGATGTATCCAAAACTATACCTAGACAGTGCTACTAATTTCAAAATATTTAAAGTACAGTACTTATTAGATAAGTAATTGGATGATCAAGAATGAGGGATAAAGATTAGATTATATAGGAGATGACCGATTTACATTCCCGTTACGTACGAGGATTTTGAAGCTAATTACGAAAAATGTAATATGTATATGCTACTTCTTAAAAAAATTATCATGCCTTTGTATAGTTACTTGGCATATTTCTTTGAAAAAGCCAAAGAAATATGCCAATGTATGCAATATACAGAGTACCATAAGCTAAGACATCTCGTTCTCTATTTTCCGCCCATTTTTTATATACCCCAACTGCCCAATCTCTATAGTAAGTGTAATTACAACAATTACAACGTAAAAAAATGATCACGCTCGATATGAAATATAAGAGATAATATGTGTCGTAAAGTTTCTGCTTAACTTATCACAATTCTTTTGCAACTGTCATACCAATTTATTAACCTAAGACCTGTCCTCGTCAACTTACGATTCCTACTATACACAATGATTGTGATCATCGATAAGGTTGTACTCGTACGTTTTTGCGAATTGATTACGTAAGGCAATTGGCGCCGTGACGCCGCGCTGTGTGCTCAGTGATAACATAGGTATTCTGTGGACTCCGTGGCCCATATCTGACCGGCTGACCCGGACGCGATATCGATAACTCCGTCTGTCGAGTGCGTGACAACACTGTTTATGTTTATAATAGGACTCGTGCGCAGTTCCGGACCTCACTATATCTTATTAAGTATATATGCGGCTAATATATACCTATGCGTTGTTCCCGAATTTTGCATTGGTCAAAATTTTAAATCACCTGAAAAAATGAATGTTAATGTTAATAAACTTATTTCAATTTCCAAAACAAAACACTACAGATCACACCACACACAGATATGATGGATGGTGTCTCCTTACGCCCGATTTTGATTAAAATTTTTGATAATGAACAAATTGATAGTTCCTTACGCTTTAATATATATATATATATATATATATATATATATATATATATATATATATATATATATATATATATATATATATATATATATATATATATATATATATATATATATATATATATATATATATATATATATATATATATACGAGAACGAACTCGTAAAAATGATGAAGCGTTCTTTCAAGAATGTTTACGTTTTAAGCATATATAAACAATATTTTAAATATATAACTTTAGACTAAGTTACATGTGAAATAATTACAAATAATGCTTAAGTAAGTCACTATGTTGACATTACCTTACGTTCCAAATCATGCACATATTTATACTAACATTAGAATAGCACTTTTTCGACTTGTGGTCATCGCCCTAGAAGCATCGGAGCAGTGTGAACTGAGAGACAATGCATCAGCGGTCTCACATGCGATAACGATCATTGCTTATGAATGAAGTTGTGGAGCGATCGCAGAATAGATATCGCTTAAGCAAGGAATTATAAATGATGGCACGCTCTTAGTGAACATTCTATGGTGGACATCATTGCTAAGATTTATAAACTCGTGCATGAGTATGTACATACAAAATATAATTACATTCTATAATAATTTAATGTACAGACCCGATTATATAATTAGGATCGTATAGAATTTTGAACGTAGCAGTTAAAATGAATGCTTATATATCAGATGGTCTAGTAACAGTTCCGTTAGTATCGTTGGTTTTAATTAATATTTGAAATGACAGATATGATGGCTTTATCATACTTATAAGTATAATAAGACGTGGAAATTTATCTATTACATACACTGGCTGACTGTTAACATAAAGATCAGCAATTATTTTTATTATAAATGAAGTCTAAAAATGTGTTTTAACAGATCAGATGTCAAAAAAGAATGTTCAAGTGACATTTCCATTAAAAAAATATTAATTAACTTTCATTACAAAACTGGTTATTTTACCTGTAGGTAGAAGTTAAGTTTCAAGTTCAAAATGTTTAAAATTTATTTGTTGTGTGTTACGCTCTTTGCGATTTACAACAAATATAAATGCAGTTATATAGGGTGATTTTTTAGCTTCACACTGTATCCTGCATGTAAAGGGGAAGTGAATTAAGACTGCGTGTTGAACGGCCTTATTTTGTCGTACCAGAACGAGTAAATGAAAATACCTAATTCATCCGTTTACAGTATGACGCTGCGACACGATGAGTTAAAGAATTAATATATGATGTATAAAAAAAGAAATTAAATGAAAATTGAGAATAATATTATATATTATGGTATTAATAATCGTATTTTTAGTCTACATAGAAATATTAAAAATTCTTAAACTATAGACTTAGGTTTTACTAATAGACCTCTTTACTACATTGTTTACATTTTATATTCTCTTAACAGCGTATAATAATATAATATATAAGGTGCCGGAGAGATTACTATTGTAAACTAGCAACCTGAGTTTGCCCGTATACGAACTAAGCCATTTATTTCGGTCAGATTAACGGCATTACATTGCAAAAAACAATAAACATTTAAATATCTCTATAAAATTTATAATAATTTCAAACAAATTTAAAACGTCAAAAGCTAGGCTAAACTGCCTAGTAACTGAATTACGTACACGATTTTCACTAGAGATATAAGAGGCAATGCTTCATCCATCTTCCAATAAAAATAGCATTAGAGTATTTTTTATCCTCGATTACCTTGGAATCGGCAAAACTAGTATGTACATATAATGTCCACTGTCTTAAATAAAATTTATAATAATATATGCTCTTTAACGCAATTTATTATTTATAATACACGCTATTTTTAGACAAACGCCATTTTGTAATATCGTTAGTGCTTAAAATAATATTTACTGTATCTAATTATGTTAAATTATATTAAATATAAACGTATTATTTGAATAGTGATTAAATAATACTTGTGTTAAATAGAAATGTAAGTAATTTATTCAAGAAAACCTACAAATTCTGTTAAAGTTTTTTAATTTGTTTCGTTAATTATCCAGTATAGATTATTATACAATAATATAGTGTAGACTTTAATATACACACACACGTATATATATATATATATATATATATATATATATATATATATATATATATATATATATATATATATATATATATATATATATATATATATATATATATATATATATATATATATATATATATATATAGGATCCGATCTGGAGACTGCTAAAGACCGGGACGCATGGAGCTCTCTAGAGAAGGCCCTCACCTCCGAGAACGAGGGGTTCTTACACACATAAAAATATCAATATACATGTAAAATATTAACAATTTTTTTATAAGTTTAATTTTTGTATTATTTTTGTAAGAAATAAGAGGCTTTTTTATTTTATTTTTATTTATATAGGATCCAATTGATTATTGAATTGAAGCTAGCTTATATGTCTATTAGTTCAATGGCTGTTATACAATTTTCGACAGTGTCCAAAATTGTACAAAAATCTATGTTGTTAAAATTACAGAGTTAGCTGGCTGCAATATTGACTTTCAATCTATGAACACACCAACTACGTCCAATCCATGAATTGTTACAAACTCACCTATATTTTATTACCTGTATGATTTTAGCTTTACATTGTGAATAGTGAGACGATGTTAAGCTGACTGTTGTGGGTTTGATTTCCGCTTAGGAAAATGTTTATAATTAAATAATCTTAAGTAAAACAAGCCGGAGAATTATATAATAGTGGTTATTCTCTAAAAGAGGAAGGTTTTTTCTACAGGAGATCAGAGAAGCCAAAAAAATATAAATAACAGAAGAAAAATAAATTTTTAACGATTATAAATTATTTTAGTTCGTGCTATTATTAAAGGTATATAAAAATAGGGTTTTCATTATTTTTCTTCAAGCAAATTTTTCTTAAAATTAGGATACCGAATGAAACAATCGAAAAATAAAGTTGTACTCTTTATTGATTCCTTATTTAATAAAAATATTTTTAATATTAAGATCCTACAGAAGGTTATATTAAACTGTACTATTATACTATCAAAGTAATAAGTAATTAAAAATTTTCAGAAGCCTTAAATTAGTTAATTCATTCATTGGGTCACTTTAAGTATACACACATATATTCTTTACCATAGACATCGTCCTAGAAGTATTTATATAACACGCGTAGATATATTGATGTATATTCGAAAATATATTAAGAAAATATGACTACAATAGTTGAATTCACTATTTAAAACTAATTAAAAAGACAAAGTCTAGTGAAACAGTAAAAATAATTAAATTACAAACATACTGAACTTTGAACATTTGACCCCATAACAGTCACTTTTGAACAGATTAAATATAACATTTATAGATACTATTGTCTAATTAAATTATTGTAATTATTAGCTAACACAATTACGAATATGGCCAGAAATCATCTATCTCTTCATCTTTAACCTTATGAAATAAGTTACAGCAAGAAAATGCACCAACAGCACCTTTAGTAGGATTCGTAAAGTCCGATCTGTCACGCCTTAATCATGTGTCGGTACATGATGTATTGCATTGTTTACATGCAGTGAAGGTAACTTCAGTTCTTTGAATGGTCATAAGGTCTACACTTATCAAAAAGATAATAGGTTCGTCAATAAGATGAATATCAAGAGGACAAGGTCAACTAAGAACAATATACATAAATAAAAAATCCACTTTAATATTGAACCGACTCTTGGATTATGGAGACTGGAAAAAATAATAAACGGTACTTATTAACCTTCAACAATTATTTAAAATGTATCTATTACAAATTACAGTTCAAATCCCAAAATTAATTTGGATTACAAAAAAGTTTATAATTATTCACAATTCAAGTATATTGAACTAAATATATTGAATGTTGTTAACACCAAATCTTATAATTATTATTTACAGTGACGGCACTTGCAGTAATGATATAATAAGCGCGCGGGTGGTCGGTACCGAGAACACATAAAAGTGGCTATTTTGACCCTAGATTTATCAAAAAAAGTGAGTGTTCGCGTGATCCACCAGAGTTTGATTGTATTAATCCGTCAGGCAACGCGCAAGCGCACGCTCCGTGACGTCACGCGAGCTTCCGACGGGAATATAATTTTAATTTTGCTACAAAAATAAACTTGCCTCTAAAAACGCGAGGTTCGTGCAACAATCATCCCTACGGCGCAGAAACAACTCCTGCCTCAACAAGCTCAGGGAAATTTACTACTGAGAACGTTTATTGACGACACGGTCTGATAGAGTGAATGATCTTAAGCTTCGAAGACTTATAGCAGTTTGATTTGAAGTGATACTCAGTTTTCCTACCTGGTTATTTACATAATTACAATAAAAACATAAACCTTATCCGTTTGTGGATCAACTTTCACGTCGCGACCTTGACGTTTCCCATGGAGAATGACAGAATTCCATAGTAGAAATATCAAAAAATTTTCAAAAACTAGTAAGATGTTTTGATAAGGCGCCACGGGAGAAGGCAATAAAGATACGGTACTGATTGTAATTAAACTTTATCTTATTTGAAAGAACTAACGATAAATAAAATTAGTTCTTGCTATGATATGAATACACATTTCAACTAATTGGTCACTTGTTAAACATAGGTTGGTTTTAACCATGCAATTACTTTGTCTCTACTATTACTATTTATTGTATGTTATAAAGCTGCTATACTAAATTTGAACCCTAATATTAAAAATATTATTTTGACAAGTCGTTGTGTTCCCAATCCTGTCCCTATTATCTACACATAATATTTCTTATGTAATATTTAGTTTTCTTAGACCCAGCAGTTAGTTATACTATTTTGGTATCATAAAAGAAATCTCACGCTTTAAAACATTTCAACAAGCGATTGCCGAGAAATTAGTCTAATTTCGATTGTCGTTTGTTATTTTCTCTTTAATTAGTAGGAATTCATGAGAGAATTTTTATTTAAATGATATGATTTGTGAGACAGTTGGGCAATCCTCATTGTCTAATTCTCACCTCTGAAACAAAAGCGACCGTATATTTTTGGAGCATGACTGCGCCTACAATATGATACACAAAAATATGGCATTTCGCATACGCGTAATATAATACAAAGACTCGAGGCCATAAACAAGACAACCGCTAGACGCGGCCCGCTCAGTTAAAATAGATCTAGTAATATTTAACTTTATGTGCCTACGTACGTTCACATCGTAATTAGATTAAATAATTAACTAGAATGAATTTATTTATACGAATATTATATTAAATATATTTGTTTTATAATATAAAAAAATATTTTAATTTTTGCTTTTAATCGGTTTTACTTTAAGAAAAACTATAAACTGAATCCGTACATTGCAAATGAATTTCGTAAATTCTTAGTGAGAAAATAAATGTGTTTAAACCTAGTACATCAATGGTATCTTTTGAACGAGGCGCGGATTCAAATCTGGCTGCTTAAAAATTTTTATGTTTTCTCTAAGTATTTTTTATCCATAACGTGGACTATTATAAGTGTGTTATGCTATTTTACAATGTATACAAAGTCTCTTATAAAATAAGAAACCACTATCATAAAGATAGTGAACGAAATGGCATTATGTTGCCGTTAGCTTAAACATCTTTATTAATTGTTGTTCATGTGATAACATTCACACACTCCTGCTAATACTTCAAATAAGGATATGGCTTTTTTTATTTCAGTCATTTAGTAAGTTCTAGCAGAGCTTTAATTAAAAGTTATGTATAAATAAATATGTGTATGTTCTTATATATAGGAGAAAGTGCCCAAATAAAAAACGATCGAACAGCAAAACGATATTAAGGAATTTGTTCAGTCATTCTGGAATGGCTGATAAAAATATATATAATAAGCGTGTAGTTTTTATTAGCCGTCTCCATATTTGGTTACTTTTTCTCTACTAACGCTATATGTAATATGTTGTACCTGTTTCTCTATATTATATATATTTAATTTACAATTAGCTTCAACTTGGTGCTGATTCATAATGTACAAGTGAGCTGGGCTGTAATTTAATTACAGTTCAATAAAACAAAAGTCCATTTTAATATACTTAATTGAACTTTTATGGTCAATTATTTTACACGTTTTAAAAGCCATAACTATACAAATATTAATAATATACGAATAATTTCAGCACTTTTTACATGATCTGTACACAATATAGCAATGTAGAAAAAATTTTTATGTGCATACTAATTTCTACACCATAGTTACGTTCCCACGTATCATCATTTACGTCCTTATGTGTATTACAATGTGTTGCTTTAAAATCGTTTAACAAATCAGTGCAACATTGGAATTTATGTTAAATTAATATACACTATTTAACATATATTATATAAATACTAAAAATAATAGACAAATAGTATTAATGTCCTACTAAACTATAAGAAATATCGAAGTAAATGCAAGTAGATTTGATAGAACATCTGTCTAGACGAGAGTCCAACGTTCGTCATCGACCACGACCGCACCAATCAAAAGTGCCGATAGTTCGACCAAGACCTGCCATAAACCCATTCTAATATACGCGTATTCGTTGCGTTGAAGACTTTTATGAGCAATTTAACAAGTGTCTCGTACCCGGGGCCGGATTTGATTTATGCCCACATAACGTATGTTTACGATGTACGTTTATTATTTCTTGTATTCCACCGCTCTAGGAGCTGATAATGTTATTTGAGAAGTAAAGGATACTGAGATAAAAACAGGTCAAGGCTTCCAAACATTATAAATTGATAATTAAATAGATTAATGAATTTGGACACGATTTACAATTTGCATTAAAAAAGTTTATATTACCAAAATACCTATGAAAAATTAAAGCTATTTTTAACTGCATTTTTTTTTTGTTTTGTAGCTTCACGCTTTATCCCGCATATGGCAGGGTAGGCAGAGGGAACTGCAGGAACCAAACGAACCTAGTGTTAAGACACTCCGTTACTTAGTCCCTGCTTACTCCGTCCCCACTTTCCGCCGTTTTCGAGGCATTGCGTGTTGAGTGGCGGAACTCAACGCCGCGCTTTGCCTTAGTTGCCGGAGCGAAGAAAATGGAAATAGAAAAATCTATCTTAAACGACTGGGAATCGAACCCTGAAACCGTCGCGTTACAGGCAGACGTTGCGCCTCTGCGCCACGACGGTCCTGCAATTGCAATTTAAAAGATATTATAAATGTTATAAGTAATCAATGTTCGTGTTTTTGTTTTTAATAAGTTTGTTGAATTGAATATCTTCATCGAGTTAAGGAGAATTCTTCTTTTCCTCTCTTACTAGAGAGGAGAGTTTGCAGGAGTGTGGAGTGACATATCCCACTGTAGTAGACGGTCACAATAAGCTATATTTAAATAAGTCAATGCACACACACTATTGATTTACATATAATTCTAATGAAAGGGAAAAAATACAATGTAATTTACATTTTTATAGTTAAAAGTTATTATTTTATATAATGTTCTTTATAACAGCAACTATTATTTAAATATAATCAGCTCACTCAAACAATTAATGCTTGAGGAGTTTAAGTCGCTTATTATTTAATTCAATAAATTATCTAATTAGGAATGTATTTAACATTTATAAAATATTTTTACGTATTCCGTGATGATCTTTATAATTATTGCACAACGTTCTCGTATCTTTAAGTAACTGTTGTAAAAAGCTTTAACATTAAACTAAACTAAATTGTTATACATAAAATTCTATTTAAAATTTCCATTAATATGAGGATGTGTGGGTGAGTGATATAAATGGAATTTCGACAATTTAACTTTTTCGAGGTCCCTATCAGATTTCAAGTTTATACTATAAAAATTAAATACGAGAAATATTACTTTGCTACTTATTAAGTTCATTTTGATACAAACGATAGACGTATAAAGATATGATTCATTGTATTAAAATAATTTAAAAAAATAACTTTCTGCCATAATTTGTAGATTTTACAATACATGTCTCAATGTAAAGTTAATACAGCCCAAGGATCCAAACAAGGAGCCTAATTTTAGGTTACTCTATAACTAAAACATTAAAGAAATAATTGTTATATATATATATATATATATATATATATATATATATATATATATATATATATATATATATATATATATATATATATATATATATATATATATATATATATACATATACATATATATATATATATATATATATATATATATATATATATATATATATATATATATATATATTAAAAGAACTAAAATTGACAATACTATGTTTTGCTTACAATGATTTCTGTAAACATACGCTTTCTCTCATCACTTATTCCCCGCGAGTCAGGCGTCCCGTAGAGATGGATCATTGAGATGCGTACGTGTCCGACGTGCTAGTGATAAGACCGGGTGAATTGTGACCGGGGTGGGCTGTAAAACGTTCATCAGATACCGCCTCAGATGGGTGACGGCCCACGTGACGTGTTCGGGTGCCTAAATCTAGACGAAGCCCGTGAGCGCTTCATATCAACTGCTTTGTCATACAAGCTTAGGATAGGCAAACGCTTTAAAGAACTCACGGAAGTAGATTTTTATCTTAGGCATAAAATACGTGTATGCGACTTAAGTTACAGATAGACAATCAGCCAGTGCAATCCTCAGGCCGTTATACCGTTGTTTATTTAGATGTTTAAAATTTACTGGACAGTTTGTAAGCAAATAATAAGTTGAGTTTAAATTTAAATATATATGTAGTTTCATTATAGTGCATTTATTTTCTATACAAATTTTTGGGATACCAAATTTTTGAGATACTAAATGCATTTATATTATTATTATTTTATATCGCGTTTAAGCTTATTTAAAAAGCCACTTTTATATTGTTGTATAATTTTTCTGTATTTAATATATCAAAATTTCTTACCTATATATATATATATATATATATATATATATATATATATATATATATATATATATATATATATATATATATATATATATATATATATATATATATATATATATATATATATATATATATATATATATATATATATATATATATATATATATATCCAATTAGTAATAAGCATATATACTAACTTCCCAATACCATCTACAAACACCCATGATAAGTCATGGTATAATTTGTTCTTAAGGTAAATATAATTGCTCTCAGAAGTGCGACAATGTTAGCGCTGTCCCTATATTTTAAATTACTTATAACTGACTTATTACCTATGTACAACGTATTTTATGTGTGTAATTATTTAAAAAATATTTCTGTTTACTTGCAAAATATATAAATTATATGTGGAGAGCAATCATAAGATGATAGTAGATTCTGTAATCTATTTTATTGTTACTCCTTTTTATTAACTATATCGAAAATAACAATTCAATATATAAATATGTAAATTAAATAAAAAGCTTAAGAGATATTTAAATGAAAGCTTAAGAATATGTAGAGTCCTGAAATGGTCATGAGCTTCATTTAAACAGAAAAATAATTATTTCCATTTAAATTATAAAAAACCGCCAATATCACTGTTTTCAGCATATTTTACTGTAGTGACATACGTACAATTTAAGTTATTTAATAATTTTTCGCTATATGCAGCACTTAACAGAATAGACATTCATATTTAGAGGGTAATGTTAAGATATCTTGTTCTTGCTACGCGTCTATTAATTATATAAATGATCAAACCAAAAATCCTTATATAAATTTACATCTTAATCGGATCAACTATTTTTATAAAAGTAATATCAGCCTATGAAAATGAAAAAGCCCACCAATATATTAAAGCTTAAAAAGCATTTGTTTTAGCGATATCAATTAAAATATTTATTTCAAGTATTTAATGTAAGCTAATTTACCTGAAGTAGTCGTTTTTGCAAAATATATTGCTATCCCTTGCATAACATCTCTGTTCGGAGTCAAGTGGCATCTTGCACTCACAGCATCTCAGGCAGGGCGTGTGCCAGCGTCGTTCCAGGGCCAAGAGGAAGTATCTGTCTGTGATCCTGGCACCGCAGCCTGCACACCCATCTTCAGGAGGTGGTGGTGGAGGCTCATCTGGAGGCTCTCTCTTACGACACGAGGTACAGTCGCGAGGCGAGCCCGGGGACGCGACCGGTGCGACTGGCGATAATTCGGCGCCCGCCTCGTATGCCGAAGATAGGTACCGCTCACTCTGTTGCTAGAACAGAATGAAATAACATTTACTGTAGATAATTGATTTAAATTATTTTAATGACGCATCTGCTAGCACATACATATTAAATAGAAAAAAGGAGTTACAAATCCCTAATTTTAGGTTGTTACTTATGTTGTGTAGTACAAAACTTCCGTTATTATAATATTGTATACATCAGTTGAATTACAAGTAGCTCGTCAAAAATATGTCTCTTCATTTAGTAGTATATATACAAGAACTTTTAAGTTAACAAGTTTAATAAATTTAATATAAGATTGTTTTTTGTTATATCATTTATGTATTAAACAAATTATAAATCACATTCATATAATCAAAAAATGACGACGATAAAGATAATACCGTGTAATTCATATAAATAGAATCGGCTAGAAATTCAAAAGTTAAAATATCAATGTTACGATTTTATTTTTCAATATAATGGTAGCTGCCCTGCAGGGTATTTAAATTATTTTAATTTAACACATTTTTTTACGTCTCAATACCGGGAGCTGCGTCGGTAATGCCGATGAAATGCGTTTGCTAGTATTGTTTTATATTTTATTTAATTGTTAGCATTGGTTAAAATGATAAATAGTATGCAGAATTTTTTTATAGACACGTATAATTGGATTCATAAAAGATTTATTCAATTTTAGGAAACAATTACTTGGTGTTGAATTAAGCTAGAGTAATAGGCAATCAAGTAACTGGGCAAAATCTCTACATTTTAATATTTATCGCAGTAAATGCTGACACAGTCTGCTGTATCTATGTACGTACGTATGTACATACAGTACAATACAAGCTCAAAGCTTAGTCAAAAATATAATAAGATATCCTTTCATGGTATTATCAATTAATAAATATAAAAATTTCGATCTTATTTAACCGACCCGTTAATTGCTTTACTGAAATAAATGAAAAGCTACTTATAAATGAAGGAAAAATTCACGCGCAACAAACCTAAATATTAGATTTTTATTTAAAGTAATACTCATCTTATTTTTTGTTATTTATACGTCAAATAAAAGAAGTTAAAAATAATGCAGTATTGACAGGTTTTTTTATAAAATAATAAATGTATATTTTTAATAAATGATACTTTAACTAAGGTAAGTCTAAGCGAAATTCAAATCATTGATTACCAGTTGTTTAAGGCAAATTTATTAAAAATACAGAATACTTTTTTTGGGCTTGATTGGGATACTCTTTAAAACTACCTAATTTTGTACAGGTTAAACGTAAATTTTATAGAAACATTGGTTTGTATAGTTTTTCATTTTATGTTAAATATTAACTAAATGATTTGTTGCACTATGTCAGTAAATATTGATGACAAAATCATCAAGCCGCGACATAGGTCTATAGAAGTAGTTTCATAAGTTGCATCCAGTCTACGAAATAAATATAAAATAAGGTTTTCCTTATATGTACAATTAAAGAATAGATTTATATTAATTATTGAAACTAGAAAATATGAAAATTAAATAGTACAAAACTTGATATACAAAAAAATTACGTACATTAGTAGTAACAATCATAAAATCTTGCTTTAACAAATCTAATGCATACAGATTTCGGAATAAACTAAGCTTGAAAATCTAAAGCGAATACAACACTATATACAATATTAAATTATATTTACTATATAAAAAACTATACTTAAAATAATGATATAGAGATCCCCTGAAGCTGGGAATTTAACAAGCGCATAACAAATTGCAAGTATTTAGAGTTATAAAATCCGGATGTATCTCATCAGAATACGTATGATTAACATAATAATTATTATTACACTTACATGAATTTTAATTGAATGAGCAATAACTAATAATGGAATTTGAAATCTCCGAGCTCCGACGCGCATCGCGGCGCGAAAATTACATCCAATTTGATTCAATTACCAAAAACACAATAGCTTCGTAACTTTTAGGTGATGGTGGTGATTTTTTTAATTCTTCTCAAAATAATAACCATAGATATTTTAAATATAGTATATATTACTGGCAATTTAGAAATTTTATTCTTTTTTAAATAAAAACTAAATTATAAGCACAAATAATATTATATATATATATATATATATATATATATATATATATATATATATATATATATATATATATATATATATATATATATATATATATATATATATATATATATATATATATATATATATATATATATATATATATATCTATATATATATATATATATATATATATATATATATATATATATATATATATATATATATATATATATATATATATATATATATATATATATATATATATAATATATATATATATATATATATATATATATATATATATATTATTCGTATAAACTTTTAATAAAGAAACATATTGTTTACCTATAGATATAGGTATATATGTAATATAGTTATATAGTAACATACATAATATAGAAATATACTGCACCAATGAATAACTCATTTATCCATACGTGTGTGATATTATTTATAATTTTCAAATTTACTGCTCAACCTGATTACGGATTTGAGACGGAAAGCAGAACTTGAATTGTACAACACTGGTTATAACTTACGCAATTACTTGCCGACGGAAAACAAACATCCTCTATAAAATCTTAGCTAGCACGGCCGCCTACATGTGTACATTGCAAACCTATAAAATATATAACTATAAATCTATATATTAATCAAAACTTGCTGTATAACTTTAAGCTGTGTTTTCGATTAAATATATTTGATAAATTTTGTACATATGTCATATTCTTAGATTTTAATGTGTAGAAATATAAATATAATATTAATTAAATACATATCTGTTCCCCTGTCATATTATCATAATGAAATACTGATTGATTTATGATTTATTTTTATATATAAATTTATTTTCACATTTATGTTATTTTAAGTTTTTTTGTAAAAATAGTAATTAAAAAATAGTAATTCGTCCATCATTCTCTAAATGTATACACTTTTCATTTAGTTAAGAATAGTTTTACTCTTTATATTATTTCAATATCTTTTTCAAAAACCCGAAACATCGAAAGTGCTTTCTTAACGTTTACTTACGAGTCAGCCCATAAGTCCAATCTTTAAAAGGGAATGTTATAAAAAATATGTACCTAAATACTCACTGAATGTTTATTTAAAACATGAAGAAAATATATTTAAATTATATTAATTATATATTTAAGTTTTGCTGAAATTACCGTTAGTACGTATATTTTGGGCAAATTGAACTTGTACAACTTTCCAAAATAACATATCGTATGTTATTATTCAGTGTATGTATAGGCTATTATTTTTATTCGTCTATTATTGAATTTTCTATTCTCTCTTTTAGTTAGACATCTTAATGGATTGTTCAATGAACTCTACCAATCGTTTGCAATACAAGAATAATTAAAACAACTCAACATATGCAAGAAAACAATTTTATGATGTATATTTTGTATAGGATTTGCCATCAATCATCTCGACATTTACATATTTTAACATATTGCCTATTTTATTTGTGTAATAAATAAAAAAAATGTTATAATAAAATATATATGAATAACTACATAATTTTCTTCCAGTTGAAATTCCTGAAGAGTCTTAATTTTAATAACCTAGTTGATAAATAATTAAATAATTAATTGATAAAATTAATTAAAGTTTTAAAAGCACCTTTTACTAAGTTTCTTGATATCGAGCTTTCAGTGTAATTAAAGTTCTATATTAGAATTAATTTCCGAGATGCAATTTCTTAGAATTCAGTAGTCGGTAGACCACACGTTTGTGATTAACTAAGAGTTATATTCAAAATATTTTTAAATAAAATATTTATTTAACTTTCGCTGTAGTTTACTAAAAATTTTATCGTATATCTACTTTTTTAATACACGTATATTTGCCTTGTCAATATAGCACTGTATGTAAGCCTAAAAATAAAACTATTCTGGTTCCATTATGTATTTGTATTTAAAATAGCTGCAGTACGCTACAACAATATCTACTTTCAATGATTCTATGTAGATACGCCGGATTTTTATTAATATTTACCATAAAACATAATAATATTTTGTAGTTTATAAACATCATTTTAATTTATTTTGATAATTCAACAAGTCTTGTGTCGAAACAGTAGTTTATATTATATTCAAATACAAACATAAAACCAATATTTTTTATACATATTTGATTAGTAGGTCCTCTACTCGTATATCTAAAACATTAATGTGCTGAGCTCTATAGCTTGAATCGTCTTTTGGACATTTTATGTCTCGATTCAATAAACTCGAAGGTTTCGTTAATCATAAAGTGTTTTAATGGATATATTTTTTTAATAAATTGTATATTGTACGTAATAATAATAAAAGTCGTATTTAAATGTATTTATATAAATATATACATAATTTTTGACATTAATATATATATATATATATATATATATATATATATATATATATATATATATATATATATATATATATATATATATATATATATATATATATATATATATATATTGATTGTAATATGTTTATATATAGGTATAAATATGATATTAAATGTAAAATATAATGACCAACTCATTCGAAAATATTTTTTTACAAAACTTTACATTTTTATTTAAGACACTAACTTTCAAACCAAGTTAATATATTAATAATAAAATATTTTTATAAAAAAATACTCGATTACATTTGTACTATTCCTTTTCAAAAGCTCTTTAATACTTACTCAAATCGTAAGTTCTATTTATTTCAATATAAGTTTAAAAAATATCACATAACAACGCCACTATCAAGTACTATGCATTTGCTACTTTTAAATTAATTTAAAATTCTCCGAGTTATTTCTTTTACTGTAATAAACGTCCATAAATAAAACTAATGTCTGTAATTAAGAACTTAAGCGTGTTGTTTGTGATTTATTTATTCGTACAATAAATAAAACTCAAATAAATAAATAATGTTTGTGTGTATATGGTTAACGAAGCCGTCGGTAAAAGGTTAATTATCTACCTACTGATGATAAAAAACTAAGTATCAAATTGAATTGTTATGTCTTAAAGATTTTCAAATTTTATTATACCTACACTAGGTACTAAATTTTATTGACGCTACCTGCTAAAAAGTTAATGGTCAATTTTACTGCTTTAGGTATATATTTAACAAAATTCTTATTTCCATACATATTAGTGGATATACTCTAAACATAATTTTTAAAAAGAAATTATTTTTTTTGCTCTAAGCGAACCTATATTCTAATTAAATAGACTCTACCAGTAGAATGAAAACTTAAACTAGTATAATGTAAACTTTCATAGTAATGACCAAAATTTAACCAACCATTTTTGAAGCGATTTATAAACATTTTGACTCCTCGCATGAAGTTTTAGCTAGCGTATCATTCTATATACCACAATTCTATGTAACTAATTCTTCCACTATCAACCTTCAAAAGATTTCAACGATATCTTGCTTCCGTGTATTACACGGAATTCATGATAGTCTCTATTAAGCTTTCATTATAATACTGTTATGTTTATATTACAGAATAATAAATGCATTTGGAGTTTAAAAAGAAAAACTTAGTTTTATTTTTAACGAACTATATGTTATTAAGTTGAATACTCAATTTAAAATATTTCGTTAAAATACTTTAATTCAGTCACTTGACATATATAACTCTTATTTATTCTAAACAACCAAATAATATATTAAAAAATGTTAGCTTTACTATATTTATCATCTGACTTGTAGGATCTGATAAACACTCATTTTTAATAGTACTTTTATAAATTATAACATTGTCAAAATGTGTTCCCTCATTGTAAACAATTATTTCTTCTTATTTAGTTAAACATACTAAAGTTATAATGATTATTCTGATTATTTTGCGGAAAGCCTTATGTAGTTTTTCTCATAAAAAAGTTTCAAGAAACTTATCACGAATCTCACCCAGTGCATCGCCCCCCTCTCTTCGTACACTCCCATCTGGGGGTCAATTTTTCCGTTTTGTATTTTCGAAGGTCTGGGCCTCTGCCCCACTACACTGTGCACTCACACGCGGGCATACCGTGCGCGACGCGTCGCGGCGGGCGAGCGACTGAGACTGCGGCCGCTGCTGAGCGGCACTCGGCCGCCGGCGCCCTAGGGGGAGGCCCGGCCCCGCCCTCGGCGCCGCCTCCGCTCCCGCTCCCGGTCGATGCGGACACGAGCCGACTTTTTTCATAAAAGTTGTTATTGAATTTTTGACGCAATTTTTTTTGCAAATTTGTAACGAATTGCGCTCAAGTGCCTCACTCCAAATAGTTTTAGTGCGACCGATCGAGTGTTCGCGCTGTATATTGATTACTTTTTCTAGTTATTCATTCAATGGATGACTCGTAACTTTAAGTTACATAGAGAACATATCAAGATAACTAGAAAAAAGTTTTATATCTTTACCGAGCTCAAAGAAGTTGTACGTAATTTACAAGTGCCTAACTATAACAATATAAATATATGGAATATAAATATTTATACCAAATTTTATAATCATTAATGTAAATCATTGATGAATTGTTAAAAACTAGTGGTGTAACGAATATTTGCATTCGCATTCGCATTCGCAAATATTCGCACATTTTTACATATTCGAATATTGCGTATATTGAATGTCAGAAAAATAAAAAATTGGCGAATATTATACGTTATAAAATAATAGAAATCAGTTTACTTTTTGTGTTTTTATTATAAGAAATAGTAACTTAACCTCGTAATCAAATTATGAGTCTTCATTTAATATCTCATATTTCATGAAACAATTTTTTAACGCAATGTAAGCAAAAAAAAATATCTTTCAAAAATTTTTTTCCAAAAAAAAATGATCTTTTGTTACTTAGGTTTTTAATGTTATATAATTATCTACTTGAACATAAATAAGTAGCGACATATAATAACTCTTATAATAAACTATTAATATAAAAAAATCGTAAGAATAATAAGCAGCGACGGAATGGGCGTCTAAAGTGCTATCTTGCCGTAAACATTAGTACCAAATTTGAAACATTAGTGCCAAATTTGAAAGAATAACTGAATAGTCGCATTCGCATTCGTGAATGTCGATAGCAAATATTCGCATTCGCATTGGCGAATGTTAAAAAAGTGAACATGTTTTAGCAATTCATCGATGTTTATTTTTTATCACTTAATATTACCTATTTACTATCAAATACATAAGTATAAATATACTGAGATATTTGAAATGAAAATTCTTTATAAGTTTTATATGTAGGTGTTATTATATATTGTAAAATATATTTTTGTATGAATTGTGTCAAATTTACCCCAAGGTAAGGCTTTAAGAAGTCAATCAAAAGTAACCGAC
Source organism: Dione vanillae (assembly GCA_037178615.1). Taxonomy (NCBI): domain Eukaryota; kingdom Metazoa; phylum Arthropoda; class Insecta; order Lepidoptera; family Nymphalidae; genus Dione; species Dione vanillae. Next base: position 3,473,525 of record JAZFAU010000009.1, on the reverse strand, counting down.
ATATAGGTTATACATATGACAGAAATAGTAGAGCTTTGATTAAATCATAATAACTTTGTTTAAAAATATTACAATTTATGCAATACAATATTACAAGGACATCACTTAGCATGCTGTAGAATTCTTATTTAAATATTTACCTGTTTTGCGAATGACTCTCATCTCTTTTCCACGTAGAACTGCTGTCGAGAAGCTTTTATACAGAATGATCTCCCATAATAATTAATTACCTACTCAAAATTATCTATTTACTTTCGCCGAATGTATCATATCATGTAACTGTATCACACTACTCTATATCATTAATGTTATTATATTATTATTACTACCACAATTATTATTTCTCAATAATAGAGTTAAAATATGTCCAAAACCATTTTAAGGGCAATTTCAGGGATATTATCGTATTATATAAAACATATGTGTAAATTAGCCACTGGTGCTAATATCTATAGGTACCGTGTTTAGTATCGTGGGTTTAGTAGTGGGTTATTATCTTTAGTAAGTATAGAAACTATCACTTCTACAGGTAATTAGTAAACATTGAAATTTAACATTTAAAATCATACTCAATAAAAGCGTACTTTGCTATTATCGAAAAGCTTAGTTATATAAAAAAAAAACATAAGAAACTAGTGTCTTAAATTTAAAATTACATAGTATATGGTTATATACACAAATTTTCATAAAAGATTTACTACCGAATTTAAGAAATACTAAAGTTACTGCCGATTTATTGGGTAGTTTGTAGCGGACTACACATTCAGAGACCTACTTAAAAAAACAACTTTGTTCATTTTTTTAAATCACTTAAATATTATCTCAGGTAGGTATAATAGGCAGGGTACTCATTAGTTTTATAAAAGATCAAATAAGTTTAATATCAAAGTTAGAAGTAGGTACTACCTGCTAGGCAGACTATTTTATAGATCGGGTAGGTACTTGAACTCTAGTTAAATTAAAGCCAATTTTTTTTTAGCTTTGCGTTTTGTCTCGCATATTGCAGGGTAGGCAGAAAGAACTGCAGGAACCATATGAACCTAGTATTAGGACACACGTTACTTAGTCCCAGCTTTCTCCGTCCCCGCTTTCCTTTTCGAAGCATTGCGCGCCGAATGGTGGAACTCAACGCCGCGCCGCTTAGTTATTAACAGATTTTCAGTGAAAAATAAATTTAAATAAATATAATTGATTGAATTTCTTTTTATGTATATGTAACGGGACACTACTATTCATGAGGTGGAAGAAAATCAAACGAAATACAACATATATAGTAAAATTTAATCATAAATGAATTAATTCAATTATTTGTTAAGTACGAGAACATTTGCTTTTACCTGTAATAAAGAATTTCATCAATAAGCTTTTTATTACGTTAATATTCATAGTAGAGATAGAAAATAAATTATTAAGCTCCATAAAAAAGAAAAATGAAAAGAAAAATGTGTACTTCAGATCTAACAAGTGCCTAACTAGAACTACCTACTTCTTCTTAAGCCTCTAAAGCTGCACTAGTAGAATTGTTTCGAATTTGTTTAGGTAGAGATAGAAGCTTGGATTTACTTAAAAGTTTGTCAAGTATTATTTATGTTGCAGTAATAGTATTTTCAGTATTCTGAAATTTAAAAAAATATACACGGAACCCTTAAAGGATTACATCGTTGTACCTAGGTCCATCTAACAGACTGCCTGTCAGTTAATTGGGAGATAATATCTAATATGGATCCAAAATTTCAAGATTGATACATAATAACTTTTACTTCGAAGACAGCAAAATCAAAAGGTTCAAAATTAATGCTCATTATTTTTTTATTTTGCATTATGTCTGCCGCATAACCAAAACGTCCTGTCAAGTTAGGATGCAAATAAGACAAAATTTCTGGTATTTGAAAGCGACGAGGAAAGGCCTGAATGCAAGATTTTCGTAAATGAAAGATCATTAGAACGAGTGAATGAAGTACTAAACTTGGGAACTATGTTGAGTAGAGATGGAAAATGAGAAATAGATGTGGCAAGAAATGGATATGCCGGTAACAGAATGAACAGTGCCTTAGCTGCGTTTTTGAGACGGCTGAACATCAGTTACGCTGCACGTTTGGCCGTACACATCTCAGTTCTTGATTCAATGCTGTTATAACGCCGTAAACCCGAGATATTGCAGAAGAAGAATGAAAGAAAGATAAATGCTATGAAGATGCGATTTCTTCGAAGAATATGCGGAGATATACAAGATGGTGGGTACCAGCGTGGAAGTCACAGTGAGAATGAAGAAGAATGTGCTTAGAAACTTTGGGCGCATGGAAAGAATGAGTGACGAAAAAATGGTAAAAATGATATATGAGGCAAAAGTCAGTGGTAAGAGTGATAAAGAAAGACTTCGGTTAATTTTCGAAAACACAAAATCAAAGATACTGGAGAATGACTTTCCTCCAGTATCTTTGATATCGTTAAAAGCATGAGGACTGCCAGAAGAGTATGTATGAAGAGGAGTAGAGAGTATGCAGGGACAGTATGTATGACGAGGAGGAGAGAGTACGCAGGGACCGCAGCGTTTGGCACTCCATTTTCTCTGACCTACCCCTTGCTCTACCCTAGGAATAAAACTTAGACGAAATTTGACAAGTATAAAATATAGTATCTACAAACAAGGTAATATTTAAAATGTTGTAATTCATGACTTTATACCATTGAAAAAACTATATATGTAGTAATTTATACACATTTTAAGAGCATACGACCACAATTTTAAATTTGTCAACTATAAGAGATTTATTTTCCATTTACCTTCAACTATCAAATTGAGCCTAGCCTAGCCTAGCTAGTAAGCTAGCCTAGCTAGTAAGCTAGCCTAGCCTAGGCGCGAGAGTATAATTCGCACTTGAACGATGTCTTTATACATACGATTTACATTAAATAGGTATGCTTAATACTTAATATTGATAGATAGCAAAGTCTTTATTGCATCGATAACATAAAAAATTCAAAATATTACGTAACCTTCCTCCAGTATCTTCGATACTGTGTTTTGGAAAGTCAACCGAGGTCTCCTCTTACCTCTCTTACCACTCACTTTTGCATCGTATATCTTTTTTACTATTCTTTCGTCACTCATTCTTTCGACGTGCACCACACCATCTGAGCACGTTCTTCTTCACTCTTACTGTGACATCCTCGCTGGTACCTACCATCCTGTGCACCTCTTCGTTGCGGATTCGGTCAGCTAAACTGACTCCGCGTATCCTTCGAAGAGATCGCATCTACACAGCATTCATCTTCCTTTCATTCTCCTTCTGCAATACCCACGTTTCACTGCCATATAACATCGTCGGAAGTAGAACTGATTTGTCGGCCAAACGTGCAATAACGCTGACGTTCTGTTGTCTCAACAACGCAGCTAAGGCATTGTTCATTCTGTTACCGGCAGCAACACGTCTTTCCACATCCATTTCGTATCTACCATCTCTACTTAACATACTTCCCAAGTATACTATATCATTCACTTGTTCTAATAATTTTCCATTCACGACAATCTTGCATTCTGCCTTTTCCTCGTCTCTTTCAAATACCAGAACCTTTGTCTTACTTGCATTCAGGCTTAGACCATTAGTTTCACACCCGTCTTTCAGAATGGTGACACTGTATCATCTGCGTACAACAAGCAATAAGCAACAAGCAATATCATCATTATATATATATATATATATATATATATATATATATATATATATATATATATATATATATATATATATATATATATATATATATATATATATATATATATACTTAGTCTGGCCATAAATACTGTTACTATTCAAAAAAAGAAAATATTACGTTTGAATTTGGAATCTGTCATTTTTATATGATTGCTTGATGTGTTTTCTTATTTTCGCGCCATTATATTGTTAAATATTTTGTTATATTAAAATGGAGTGGGGTGATAAAGAGAACCGAATCGCTGTGATTGCCTTACATAAAGTAGGTATGGAGAAAAGTGCAATTTTTAAAACCCTCCACCCGCTTGGTATTAGTCAAATGTTTGTTTACCGGGCTATTGATAGGTACAATGATACCTCCTCTGTTTGTGACAGAAAAAGATCTGGCCGTCCACGTACCGTTCGTGTGAAAAAGGTGATTAAAGCAGTTAGGGAAAGAATTCGAAGAAATCCTGTCCGTAAGCAAAAGATTTTATCTCGGGAGATGAAGATAGCTCCTAGAACCATGTCGCGTATATTAAAAGATGACTTAGGACTTGCAGCCTATAAGAGACGTACTGGTCACTTCTTAACTGATAATTTAAAGAAGAATAGGGTGGTAAAATCCAAACAACTACTTAAGCGGTACGCAAAGGGAGGTCACAAAAAAATTTTGTTTACGGATGAGAAAATTTTTACAATTGAGCAGTATTTTAATAAACAAAATGACCGTATTTATGCTGGAAGCTCTAAAGAAGCTTCGCAATTAGTAAACAGAGTACAACGTGGGCATTATCCCACTTCAGTGATGGTTTGGTGGGGTGTTAGCTATGAAGGGGTGACTGAGCCATATTTTTGTGAAAAAGGTATTAAAACGTCGGCACAAGTTTATCAAAATACCATTCTTGAGACGGTAGTTAAGTCTTTAACTAACACCATGTTCAATAACAAAGAATGGTGCTTTCAACAAGACTCGGCACCGGGTCATAGAGCTCGATCCACCCAATCTTGGTTGAAAACTAACGTTCCGGACTTTATCAGCACTGAAAACTGGCCGTCGTCAAGTCCTGACCTAAATCCATTGGATTATGATTTATGGTCAGTTTTAGAGAGTAAGGCTTGCTCTAAACGCCATGATAATTTGGAGTCCCTAAAACGATCCATTCGGTTGGCAGTGAAGAATTTTCCTCTAGAAAGAGTTCGTGCTGCTATTGATAACTGGCCTCAACGTTTAAAAGACTGTATTGCAGCCAATGGGGACCACTTCGAATAAACATTGTATATTTTTAATAGTTATATATTGATGTATTAAACTAACTCACTATGAAAGGAATAAATGTTACGTATAAAAAAAAATCGTGCTTTTCTTTATAACAATATTTATGGCAAGACTAAGTATATATATATATATATATATATATATATATATATATATATATATATATATATATATATATATATATATATATATATATATATATATATATATATATATATATATATATATATATATACATACAAATATTGATGAACTAAGATTAAACAATATATTTTTATTGATAGCAACGTTAATCTGATTTTACAGTACAACATAAATTATAAAAAAGTTGTAGATTTTTAAATATAATAGCAACATACAGTGTTTCGGATAGTTTGGATATACCAAAAACGTTTCTAAATAATGCTCAAGTGTATGCTGAAAATAAAATCCAAAACAAAATATTTCCTAAATAGTACACTTACTATAGACACTTCTAGACACTTCTACGATTAACTACTTCAGCTCAAGTCCCTATGTTTAATAAAAGCTAACATCGCACTATTAATTAAAATATTTATTTGTTAGTTTCAATTTGTGTTATCTAAGATTCATTAATTTATTTAGCATTCCATGTATTCACCACGCTGTTGCAGGGCCCATCGCGTTTTAGGCTCAGGGTAGTGTAGGTTTAATGTTGAAGGGTGTCCTTAAAAATGCATTGACACTCACTTCCGTCCTCTATCCGAGCTTTACCTACTAAATAACCAATTTCTTAGTAATTTCACAAGTACCGCCTTCTAAGTGCGCTCTAGAAATTAATTAGAAATAGACAAGCCGAGATCGTTAAGCAAACTATAGGAAGATTTCGCTGTTATACCTCTCGCTCCTATTTTAACCGTGTATAAATGAACACTAAACATAGGACTGTCACTTCTACGAATACTACGACTTCGAGAAGTAGGGACTGCAGTATTGTTACTGTCAGTTCAACAGTGAAAAAGGTTGGGATCCGCAGATCTTTTTCTCATGTATTCTCAATCTCGGCCCAATAGACGTTTTTGCCGTAAGATAGAAAGTAGCTGAAAAGTAGAAAGGCTACGGCTTCACAGTATACGCGGACCACAAGTCTTTATGCATCGTATTTGGTGCAAAAATTATTCACTCAAACAATTTCACCACTTCGACTCCATTTCTAAATTCAGCAGTCGCATATATCAGGGACATCTCAGGTCAGATCAACGTGGTACCGGATACTCTTTACCAGATCGAGGAACTGACTTCCTCAATTCACATCATCATGTTGGCTCCAGCTCCATGCGTGTGCCAGGGACTGACTGTCAAAATTCCTGAACGCGGATATCGACCTGGCCAGTTTCCTCCCACTGTCGCAAGAATCTACCTTGCCTTACGGGGGTCAGCTTTTGCAGGACATAGCTGCTATATCAGTAGCGCTGGCTCTGCTTTACGGATGGACAGTGAAAGGCACTTTCTAGTCTAGTCTATTTAATCGCCTGGTAGCTCCGCTCTATTAAGTCGACTTTGAATTTAAGCTGATCATAGCCTAACATCTGGTACATGAGCAGCGGCAGCTGATGGCTGATAGCAAAACTTGAATCGTGTCTCTGCCTCTATTTATACTAGAATTGCTTTTAAAGATGACCTCCACATTATATTTTCAGAATCTGTTTATAGTCAGTCCTTAAGAGTCCCAAGTGAGTTCCTCCATCTATTCTTGCTAACAAGGGAAAGTTGACAAACTTAATTCATTTTCTATAAAAGGAAATACAAATTTGAATAGTTATTTCTCCTGACAATCTTACATATTCAGATTTTTTACTTTAGTAGAAAATCGTTTTATATAACAAATAATAAATTCTAAGTGAATGGGAAGTACACTATTTAATTATACTGGTTATAAATACGTGATGATTGACTTAGAAGTTCATATTTTTCTTCAACATACATATTGATTTTCGCTCAATCTCCTCGTAATTTTAAGATTATTTTAAGATATATATTTTTGAGTTAGTTTTGAGTCTTCCCCACTTTCGCTTATTTTGAGTGGCGGAGCTCAACCCCGCGCCTTGCCTAGTTGCCAGAGTGAAGTTAGTGGAAATAAAAAATCTATCTCCCTCGAGAGGGAATCAAATCCAGAAACCGTCGCGTTTACAGGTAGACGCTATGCCTCTGCGCCACGACGATCTTCACCTTTGTACATAATAAAATATGCATAAATAATTTTTAATTTCATGTATGTCATTTTATATTTAGATAATTCGTTGCAATAATCTCAAATAGCGATATTGTATTTCACCTCAACGCCAATCAAAAAGGTAAGAACAGAGTGTCTTAACACTACATACCTACACTACCATGCAAAGGAAACGGAAAGGCGTAACCTAAATTAAAAAAGTATTGATGACATAAAAAAGTATGTGATGTGTAACATTGAAAGACCACTCACACAATAACATGCTTTAACAAGAATTTATCAGATTGATAGCTGCTTTTATTGATATGTAAAAATCAATTTGATTGATAACAATTTGGAATTTTAATGACCAACTACTCGACTATATATTTAAATTAAATAACTTAATCCTGTCAACTAGGTTAATTACCCAAAATATGGACTTGGAACCTTAAAAATATTTATACAGCGTAATAAGCATTCTTGAACAGTGTCACCATTGTGGTTATCACTGGTAGGATGCAACATATAAATATTATATCTTTTTGGACATATTGTATATGTCAAATAATATTATAACGCTATAAATAAAAATATCACAACTTAAACACAACAAAATTTGCACAAGACACAACACAAGAAAGATGCGCGGAATTGTAAAAGGTTTACATATAGGTACTTCTAAATGTATCTAAAAGCAACTTAAAATATCTAAACAATTAATTCGATGCTACTAATAGTTCCAAGAGCTAATAAGCAATCGTGTTCAGATCCAACGTTTCATAAATTTAATACTATTTGCTCATTGGTAATTTACCTATTTGCTTATTTTTTTAAATTTGCTGCTTGTCTATTTGTCTATTGCATGAATATAAATTAAACTTTTTTATCATAAATATGTTAAGTCAAGATGGGATTTAGGCTATAATATATGTTAATTTATTTAATTTATTACTAGTATACCTGATTCAGATCCGTAGTAGACTAGCTGAATTATAAAAAAACATAAAACGCTAATACCTAAGTAAATATTTTTGGACGTGATAATTACTTCAACGAAATTACGAGATTAAAAATCAAACATATGAAACACCCGATGTAGAACCAAAATAGGACAATTAAAGTATAGGAAACCAGAAAATAGCTCTTTAGTGCAAGTTATTAAGCATGAAAATGCTTATTTTTCACTGATAGATGAAAATCTGGAATCTGGAACATCTTATGAAAAACCATTAAGTCAATACAATAGATTTTGGACTGATATTAACCTAACATAGAACCAAAATCCAAAAAAAAATAAACTAAACTAGAAAAAAAGTAACCATAGTAGTACCTAAAGAGTAGTTATCAAAATATGTGCCACATTTTGTAGAATTTAGTTTTATTGTGTTTCACAATCTGAAAAATTTTAATGAAAAAAGATAGAAGACTTTTATCATAATCATATCAAATAATAGTCATATTCATTGTCATAGTCAATAACTAAAAAGTTCACGCTCGCGTTCACTAAATCAATATATAGGCTGATGAGACATTGCGTGTCGAGTGAAGAAGCGTAACGGTGCCGTATATCTATGTTTACAGGTAAAAGGTTTTATTAAGACTTCACGACATTACTTGTTATAGTGTAGGTTTGTATTTAAAATATTATGAACATACCATCCCATGGTTCGATATGTGCTTTAGTAGTGCTGTATGGATAAAAAGCTTCATCAGTCCCTGAAACATTTTCCATATGTGGTAGAAGCCACTTACAAGCGTAACAAGAGCTCATAAGGGCGAACTTTGCGCAATCCTCGCATGGGGTCCGATCAGTTTTGTAGTGTATCCAACCAAACCATTCCGGTGCTATCTAAAGAAGGTATAGTATAATATATTACTAATCTAAAATAAAATAATATATATTAATATAAATTATAATTATGAGGACCGTCGTGGCGCAAATTGCGTAAGCTGCTGCCTGTAAACGCGACGGTTTGTGACTTCGATTCCCATACGAGGAAGATGGATTTTTCTATTTCCATTTTCTTCGCTCTGGAAACTAGGCAAAGCGCGGCGTAGAGTTTCGCCACTCAACAAGCAATGCCTCGAAAAAGGTGAAAAGCGGGGACGGAGAAAGCAGGGACTAAGCAACGGAGTGTCTTAACACTAGGTCCATATGGTTCATACAGTTTCCTTTGCCTACCCTAAAAAAAATAGGTTGTTGTATACACCCTATCCAACCAAAATTTCTCAATTACGGTCTAAATTTAAGGGATTATGTAGCAGGACTCAATATATTTGTTAAATCTGGATGTAGTTAATTGAATATAATGATATGATTTTGAATATTGCATAAAAATCTTTAATAGATATACAAACCTACTATGTACAAAAAATACTATAAAAAACTACGCTTCAGCAAAATATGCAGACCTTGATAAGTATCATTTAACTACCTAAGACAATCCAAATATGTAACATCTAATGTAATGGTGAAACAAATTGTAGGGGACAGCTTACGAAAGGGCGGGCGGCAATAAAATAAAGTATATAGCACTAACTTGACTAGCATCATACAGCCACTTCACAGTCGGAGCGAACTCAACCCACCGACTTCGTCCTATCATGTAATAATCATTTTGATAGTATTTATTTCCAAAACTGTCACTGCCCATGTATGTACCTAACTGTTGGCGAAAAAAAAATTACTTTTCAATAAAATGATTTTTTAAAAACATAGGAAATGTTTATTTACACCCTAATACAAATTAGCACCCTAATACTAATTGATAGAATTACTACATACTAAGAACTTAAAGATTAATTTGAATATTAGCTTTATAATATTACCTATAGTTTCATCAAGACGATATAGAACATTTATACATTCTACAATATCTACTTCTAGGTAGTAACTCTTTGTTGACCATGAAAACGTATTTCTTATAGTTTGTAATCACAATTACTTATGTAGATGACAATTGTTAAATAATATTCGTAAATAGATTACAAGATATATTTTTTGGGGTACAGTTTTTTGAGGACCGTCATGGTGCATAAAAGCAGCGTCTGCCTGTACCTAAACGCGACGGTTGAGTTTAATTCCCACTTGGGAAAGACGGATTTTTCATTTCCATTTTCTTCGCAACTAGGAAAAGCGCGATGTTGAGTTCCGCCGCTTAGGACGCAGTGTAGACGCAAAGGCGGAAAGTGGGAAGCGGAATGTCTTAACGCTAGATTCACACGGTTCCTGTGATTCCCTCTGCCTACCCTGCTATGTGCGGAATAAAAGCGTGAAGATAAAATTATAGATCTATTTTTTAGTATCTGTATATAACCTAATCTGACTCTCTCTCATTATCGCTTGCAAAATGCAATATACACTACTCCATACAAACATAATTGCTTAAATCTATTTTAATTATTTAAGATATGTTAATAAGCAAGTAACAATGCTCTAAGTTTTACCTACTTTCAAGGTATCAGTACGCCACAATTTAAACATGGCTTTGAAGGGGCCACCATTGTGTGCTATAATCTTCAGTAGACGCGAAAATTTATCAAGTGCTAAAAATTTTATTACCATTATTTTTGTTTTTTATATAAATTAATATTCAAGTAAAATTAGAAATAATATATTTCTCTGAATTGTCATTAATTGACAGTCGTATTCAGTCGTAGACCGTCGTAAATGACAGCTATATTCACAAATTGAAAGTCGATAATGCCAGGTACTTTTTGTTATTGTTAATGATTCAAATATATTTTTTAAGGAATTAGATAAAAATGAAATATTTATATCAGTTTACATTTTATATAGATAAATTCATGTTGAATTTTCAACGTGATAAGTTCTTTTTAATTGACTGCTGTTTGTCGTAAATCTCCTCTTCGTGTCGTATCTATCTTTCTAATTAATTAATTTGTGTATCCCAGAAGTAGAAACATGAGATATATCAGTGAAATCTCTCTAAAGTCTATGACCACAACCCGTCTGTAACATCAATTCATATTTAGAATGTACTTTCAATTTCTAATTAAAAAAATCATTTTTCTAACAGAGTAAGATTTATATGAATCGTATTTACAATATCAGAAGTAATCTGTTTTTTTTTTGTAATCAAGGGACACGTTTTTATGTGTCACATATTATTCTATAGAAATTATTACAGAAAGACGAAAGAAAGCCATATTTTTAAATTGCAAATGATAGCCAAATATTACAATAGGTATAGATTTAAATATTGTAAAACTTAATGATAGAATTAATCTTTATGCATAATTTAATATTTTTTCCTTAAATTGGCGAATAAAAAATTATTATGGTCATATGATATTAATATAAATAGTAATACATTGTAAAACATTACCTCTTAATTTCAATTAAATAAAAAAAAATAACTTCACACTTTTTCCCGCTTATAGAACGGTAGGCAGAGCAAATCGTAAAAACTGTAGGAACCTAGTGTTATGACATTCGTTTCGAGACATTATTCCATTTAAAAATTATATAAAATAACGTGGACAAATAAAACAACAATGAGGAAAAGCAAAGTAATAATTTATTATGTTCTAACAACCTCTTGTTAGATATAGGTACTCACAGCCTAATACGAGAAAAAAGAGAAAATATTATATAACTTATAAAACAAGTTATTTGGAAGTTCGATGTGATTACCAAGGAAGACAATGCTAAAATATCAAAAAGAAATACTTTGTAACTGTGTCTCACAGCTTTGAGCTTTTTGATATTTAATAGTCAAACATTTCGTTACTTAAGTCAAAACAAATATAGTTGTTTCTTCACTTTTACTAAAGTAAGACACAATTACAAGTAACTGATTTATAAATAGTATAATAAATTATAAAAAGAAGTACAAATAAGTAACGTGCATTTCTCACTTTAAAACTAAGCACTATTTCCCTCTAAGTTTCATTAATGTAATACTTTTAACATATGCTTATAGAATATACATATACAGGTGTAAACAGATCGTTGGACCGACGGGGATCTCATACCTACCTATTTAACAACAATGTTCGTACATTAGAGTGAAATGGGTAGATCAGGCTCAATTTTCATGTAAAAAGACCAGAATTTTGCCGAGCTGGTCCACCGTAGTCCAGATACACACCCTATAGTTGTATATGGCTTAATATAGTGCCCGCAGTAAATTAAGTTCTACTATATGCACACAAACAAGTAAGTTATCAATTTTAAATAAAACTATTTTAAAGGAATAATCGCGTATATTGACATTTTTTTGTAAACCATGTACAATATACGCGATTACTCCGCTTAAGTAAGCTTTTAAATGTATAAAAATCAAAGATCTTATTAAGTTATTAATATACGATAAAAATAATGTTTTTTAAATATAGCACTCAGTGTGATGGCAGAATAATTTACAGATTACAGATTACAGACAAAATAACTTATAACAAATTAACCATTCAGAATAGGAAACTACCGATAAACACTTAACATTAAAAAAAATATTATGGCTTCAAAAACTTAAGACATTTTTTATTTAATATATTTTTTCATATAAGTTATCATAATCATAACACGCAATAACATTATCAAGTGCATTTATAAAAACCCAATTATTAGTTATTCATATTGATCAGTAACACAAATTGTGTAATACCAAAATAAACATCGAAATAGGTTGTTTACTTTTTACCACAATGTAGAGTGTGTAGTTAATATTTAAATAAAATTTAATTCAGAATATCCATATTTTTCACTTTAAATTGTCAATATTCTGAAAGTAATCAATAAAAATATATGATGAAATAGTATTAGTAATAATACAACAACAAAAACTTAAATTTTGTTATTTTTAGCTCATAAAAAGAATCTAAATCAGCTAGTATATAATTATTATTGCATGTACAAAAAAAGACAATGTCACATATATACAATTGTAAGTTTACTAGAATATCCAGAGATCAACGCATATGTATGTAAGAAAACGTGTTAAAATAATTAATAAGTTAATTATTCGGTAATTTTTAATCACGAGAAAATATCTCGCTGTTAAATACTTAAAGTTAAATGGACATAGACCAAAACAAAATGCCACTTTAAAACAAATAATTTAGTTGTCAGTATTTACATTTTGTTCAATACTTGAAAATCCATTAAATTTCATTTCAATTTAGATTTTTCCGTGTATTTTTTTTTTTCAAATATAAAACCAAAAAAAGAATATTTCACTTTAAATGCTATTTTGGCTGCAATATCTTTCATTTGTATGTATATATAAAAATAATAATTTGGCACAACTAGATCATGGAAGAACGGGAACGTGTTGTAGTATATTGTTATATAAACTATAACTAATGTTAATCTTGGTTCAAGTTATTTGAATCACTTAAATAATTAAATATCTTACACGATATTATATTTAACACCACTTATACGAAAAATTGTAAAAAACAACATACATATTATGGAAAGTTTGGTAAAATCCAAGAGAATTTTACACTTAAAATAGAGCATGTTTAAAAAAAGCATTGCACAGACCTGAGTAATATAATCATATAGTAAATAATATAATAGAAAACTTGTTATGATATTTCCATTCATAGTCAATATGAATTTATTTCACATATCTTCTCATTTAAGAATCTACATAAAGTCTTTTTTCCATATTTCTGCAGTCCGTTTCAAAACCTCACTAAGTCGTACCTCGTATAAGTAGAAAATCCCCATATCGCGATAAAAATTATCATTCCCTTCCTCTTAAAACTCAAAATCCCTTTATTAGTACATATTATCTCTTCATAACTTGAAAAATTAAACTGGACCTCTGTATCTCGAAGTTATCTAAGATTTATTTTACAACCTTTACTATTTGAATGAAGTTTAAAGAAAAATAAATTACTGACTTTAAAAATTTTACTTGAATTGTTATTAATATTACCTCTATGACTCCAAATTTATAACAACCAACCGCAACTTCTCTTTATTGAATCTACATTCGCCTAAATCAAATACAAATATAAGTCGAAAACCCTATAACTCGATATTTTGGCATCTCCCTTGATATTCGACTTATAGAGGTCCTAATGTACTACAATTATTACAAAAAGATATTTCAATTACTATTTCTATCACTATATTTGTATGTACCATACGACACGTCCAACGTCTGTTGGACGTCAAATACTAAATTCTTGGCATACACATCTTCCATAACACATAATTATGTTATTGACACATTTATATGACATAAGTAAAACTTAAATCTAGTTTTACACCAACTATATATATATTTATAAATATATGTATATATATATATATATATATATATATATATATATATATATATATATATATATATATATATATATATATATATATATATATATATATATATATATATATATATATATATATATATATATATATATATTCATCGATTAAGTATTACTTAAGAGATATTCTTTTATCACTCTACATTATTTATGTACGATTGTATAAAAGTATTTTTTTCACAGTCTATATACCTAGTAAGTCATCACAAAAAAATAAAAAAAAGAAAAAATATAATATTATTAATTATTGTGATATACTATATGTATATACTATAAGTAATAGGAATAGTAATACTATTTAAAATATAGCATTGAGATAAAATTTATATTTGTATAGTTGGCGATTATTTCACGTATTTCTTAAACATTTTGCTTCATAATAGTAGAGGAACACAATAGGGTCTTGTAGATTTACTCAAAAACGTCAGATTATCATAGGGGAGTCGTCTTGCAACAATTTAAGTTTATGTAGATTCGTAAGGAAATAAAAAATGATTTTAAGACATATAGACATTTCCCGATTGGTGGTAACTTTTATGACTTACAAGACATATGGCCTGTTATGATTTTTATACTCTATTCTTCAAAATCCTATTGAATGCCCCTACTGCTTTGGAATTCAAAATATTTTAATGCCAATAATTTCACTTGGAAAGTTATGATGTTCTAATAATCACCATTTGACTTCTTGGACTTCAATAGATAATACAATATAACTTTAGTAGGATACATGGAGTGTATTGAAAACATTCTCTATGCACAATTTTGTATTTCAAGGATAAAACAACATTTCAAAGTTACTTAAAAAGGTTCTGTATTAAAAATTGTGATTGTTTTTCTGCTTTTAGTAGGTATACTTGTCAAAACTCTGTAAATATTTTGCTTTTAAATATAATATGACATAAGAGGGTCTGGTGAAAAAAGGAAAGGAGCATCAACTGATTAATATAACTTTTCTTCATAGGTTGTTATGAAGAGATTTTCGATCAGTTAGTTTGTTTACATGAATTATCAAAACAATATGGCACCCAATGTTTTTATAAATGCGAAAAAAAAAATTTATTTAATTTAATTTTTATGATATTTATCGATTTAATAAAAATTGTTGGATATAGTATATATCTCCAGGAATTTAAATTCTTTCCCGAAGTCTGTTAAATATAGTGCTTCATTGAATTTTAACTAATTCTAATATTATTAGTATTTGTTTACTGTGTTGTATGCCAATCAAATTTAACGCAATTCGCAATTTTTCAGTTAGTCATTAAATAATTATAACAAACGAAAAAACACAATGAAATGATAAATTGAAGATTTACTTTCACTTATACATACTTACAACATTATATCACTTGGAATGTAAATACAAAATATTTTCAATATATATTTTTTCCTCACCAACTTAATAAATGATTGAATTATATTTTGAGAAAATAAGTACATGGTTTAATCATATGAGAATCTTCGAAGATCTTTATTATTTATAAAGTTATTCCTTACTAGGGAAAAAAATATGTTTAGAAAACTCTTAGGTCTCCTTGGAGCCTGTCCAAGTAAACGTGTAGCTAGTAGAGCACGGGTTCTAATTTAACTACGTAAAAAAAATTATATGATCGTTAAGAATATCTTTAAATATCACATACCAGAGACAGATGGACAAAAATTTCACCTAAATTCTGTATATTATTTTTAAGTACTGACAATGTTTACGTTTAATGTATTATATTAAATATAAATAAAAATATAATAAATAATTAAGTAAAAAGATTAAGTATATATCCAAAAAATTAAACTACATATTTCTTTGACCTCCCCTTGCTACGGTTGGTAGATTACTTAAACATAAAAATATCGTTATTATTTAAGTCAAACAATCAGATCTAGATTTTTTCGTTTTATACATATAATTAAGTTTGTGACGATCCGTAGGAGCCTGGCGGTGGTCGATAGTCAAGTGGTAAAGACATTACCTGCTTTTTCGAGAAAGCATACTTTCGAACTCCGATGTTTTTATAAGTATTCTCACGACGACATCCCTCACTGTAACAGAATTTTACCATCATAAATATACCATTATTATAAAGGTTTATTTCTAAAAAATCATATCCTACAACATATATTCTTGAAAAACACAACTAACCTCCTCATAATGCTTAGACATTTTTTCATTTCGTGCTCAGCAAGGTGGTACTCGGACGCGAGTATGGAACATTGTTCTAATGTAACCGACATGCCAGTCCTGTCCTTAGCACTTTTGCACGATGTGAATCTTATACCTAAGAAAGGAAAAAGACAATTATATGACGTTTATGGAATATTATATTAAACTATTACTAAGGACCTTCATGGCGCAGCGTCTGCCTAAAAACGGGATGTTTAGTGAGTTTGATTCCCATTACGGAGAGATGGATTATTTAATTTCCATTTTATTCGCCCTGGCAACTAGGCGAGAACGGGTAGGTTGTTGAGTTTTGCCACACGAGACACGCAATGCCTGGAATGGCGGGAAGCAGAAGAAGAAGAAGAGTGTCCTGACACTACGGTTCCAGCGGTTCCTATGGTTCCATCTGCCTACCCTACATTGAGCGAGATAAAGTGCTAAAAAAACTACTACTGTTCAACTTAATATAATCGAAAACGACTGTGAAACGGTCATTGGCAACCTACGAATACAAAAAGTTTCAATAAAACAATATAATAACATTCGCTGCTGCCGTTTCTATTGAATTTACGACGTTTTCCTCACTATCACATGAATTCATACAATATTGGGTTTAAAGTTATAATCTCTTAACAAATTTATTTGATTGCTTTGTATATAAATTACAAAGTAAAAAGTATGGTTATTTTCTTATTTGCTTTAGTAGATGGTATTAAGTTCCCATGTTTTAGATCTTTACTTTTAGTATATCGATATAATTGCACTTCGTAATAAAGTGTTAATTCTCTCACACGGATAAGCTACATAGCCGATACAATCATGAAACTGAATAAAACTTTGTCTTATTAGAGTGGCAAAAGGATTCCGTTAAAACGTTGTTATCACATTCTATGTCAAAGAAAAATGTCTATAATTTTAAACACAACTCACCATTCATTAGTCTCGTCGCTAGTGCAGCTAAGTGGAGGACTTCTACATTCTTTTGCACTTTCTTGTGTACCGATAATCGTAAGTTTTCCATTACTTCTTCTAAAGGTTTGGTTCTCGATGACGCTGATGACAAGTAAATATAAGTATTATCAAATTGTCTAAATATCCTTATCCTTTATTAATTATCTAACACAATTAAGGTAATATATACAGCAAAATGAAATAAATAGCAATAAAATATTGAAATAAAAACTGAAACACTTCCATATGAAACAGGGGCGGAGAATAGTGTTAAGACACGTGTTATTTTTGATATTTTATGAATTTATTAAGCAAACCACACAACTATAAAAATGTACAACTGTAAAAATGTCAAAGACTCAGTTATTTTGGAAAAAGACAAAGGTGTACACAAATAATCTATACAATAACATAACGTGGTTATGTTTATGTAAATATTTTAACGAAAAGTATGGAACATGAATCAGATTTTCAGCTTGAGCGATCACGGAAATGTTTTAGCCATAAAATTGGAAAAAAATATTTAACAAGGTTGTAATAAAGAATTTATAGCAAGTAACACTGTGTATACAGGGCAGTTTTTGCAGGCAAAGTCACTTTTGATATTTAATCGAATAAAACCAATTTGTGCCATATAAGCTTATCTGTTCATTAAAAATCACGAAAACAATCTTGTCACATTTGTTTTACGCTTATTACAATTTATTATTGCTGCAAACACTTATATTGAAGTTTTTACAAATTTCCTGTATCCATAGATTATTACCAAGAATAATGGTGCAACATACTATTTTCTATTTCTTATAATATCTTTTTAAATTATAACACACTGAGAAACTTACCTCTACTAGGAGCCATGGGGTCAGCTGGAAATATCTTGTTATATTTGTGATAATATTTGTATAATCTGTCTAGGTTGTCGTTATTTGAATGGTACTGTGGGACTGTTTCTCCTAAAGCTTCGGCAAGCGTCGCCTTCTCGTTTATACCGATGTTAAAGAAAACTGCTGTTATCGTGAAACTTAAATGCTGCAAAGAAATCAATATGTTAATTCAATTTGTAGAAGCTTTATTAAAAGCTTTATTAGGCTTGTTTTATAAATAATAAATATTAAATAAATATTACAGTATAATACAATCAAAATATTAAATTAAATAGTGTGGTAAGAAAGTAACGCTAAAATGTTTCGAAATAATATAGACATATCAAGTTTACGTTTGATATATATATATATATATATATATATATATATATATATATATATATATATATATATATATATATATATATATATATATATATATATATATATATATATATATATATATATATATATATATATATATATATATATATATATATATATATATATATATATATTATATTATATCATTCACCATAAAGAAGAAGATTCGAACCCATAAACCTTGAAATTACTACCAAACGATTTAATGTACATATACAAATTATTTGAAGAATATACCAAACTATGTAATAACTTAAAAATATAAATGCTTTAATCTTCTTAATAAATAAATAAAAAAATACTTTTAAATAAAGAAAGTCGCAACCTATTACCTGTTTGTTTGTAAACTTGTTGTACAGTGAATCTGACACTGGTATGTGCACGGTTATGGCACCTCTCGAACCACTAATTTGTGGCAACGCCATATTGCTAATAAAAACATATTAAAATTAATATTTTTGAATCAATTTAGTATAGTGGGGACAAAACAGTAAAAATGTTAAACTTTTTTGTTAAACGATATTCTCAATATCATATTTAATAAATATTAAGCATTATTTTTTAATTTCACGCACACGTTTATCTCGCACATGGCAGGGTAGGCAGAGGGAACTGCGGGAACCGTGGAACGTAGTGTCAAGACACTCCGTACTTAAGCATTATGTATATCTATAATTAACAATGTTATTTGCCAATACCTGTGTCCAACTTTGGTTAAAGTGAATACAACAGTCTGTAAGTCCTCTATTGCCACCACCATGTCACCCCACAAGGACTTTTCCATTGAGTAAAGGCTAAGCAAGCCTTCAAACACACACAAAGGTCCAAGATCTGATGTCAGTATTTTAAATATTAGATCAGAAGGCATGGAACAAAACCAGCAAAGTAATCCAGCTGTAAGAGTTGTCAGCTGAAAAATGATTAACATATTACTATACAAATATTTCGCTATATAAGATATTTCATCAGTCATAAAGTTATTATGGTTCAAGAGATTTAGGAAATTTCATTTACTTAAAGCTTCATGAAGGTTATATTTACATTAGAATATTATTTATTTTATAATTTATCAAATTCATTGTTATTAACAAATCTATTTACCCTATAGTTAACATCAACATACTAAAATATAGAAAAGTAGGACCTCCATAAATCGAATATTCAGGGAAACGCTAAAAAAAATAAAGTTTCAGAGTTGTCGGCGTAAAGTTAGGACGTAAGAATTCGACCTAGACGAATTTTGTCACGTCATAAATTTGGAATTATAGATGTCAAATTAAGAAAAATTTCAGTGGTGAAAATAATAAATAAATTTGAAATATTCAAATTATAAAGATTGTAAAATAAAACATTGTTATGCTCAAGATACAGAAGTTTAATTTAATTTTTAAGTTCTGTATGACTCGCTGATTATTTCCCCTAATAAATAGATTTCGAGTAATGGAAATTTTGGTGTTTAAAAGGAAGGGAAATATATAAGAAGACATTTTTAGAGGTTTACGACTTATCGAAATCCAACAACAAATATGATCGTTGACTAACATTATATAAATGACCACAAAACAGGATGTACACTAATAACAATATCTTTTTATATACTTCATAGTACATTTTTAAGTATATTTTGTCTTATTATTATATATATGGTAATATTAGCAAAATACATGTAAAATTCTTACCGCCTGGGAAAAACATATGTCCCGTCGAGTTTGTAGGGCCGCATTCTCTTTGGCCCAAGCGGGCGACTCGCACCTCAGTCTCAGAGCAGCGTGAGATATTCTAACCCATCGCACCAACGATTCAGTTGCTAATTTAAACTCATCTGTCACTATTTTAAGTAGATCGAGCTCTTCCTCAGTTACATCTAAAAAAGTTATATAATTTTATATTCATAAATTTCAATTCATTTATTTCAATTCTATAATATATAAATTGGTTTGTACATAAGTGATAATGCATTTCATGAAATGATATAAGATTCGTTCATCAGTTTATAAATCACATAGAAATATAAAAGTACATTACCTTGACACCTGTCAGCTAATTTAAGAACATTATCAATGACAATCGTCATAGCTGACTCCACGTCAGTGCCTACATTATTTAAGAAAGCCAAATTGTTCTTTCTAGTGGCAGAATCTACTTGTCCAATGCTAGGAAGGGATATTGAATCTATGGCTAAGTCCGTGTTCTGAAAACAATTACCAACGCATATTGTAACCAATATTTTATATGATAATACTTAAAATAAATATTTATATTTTATATAATTGATACGTAATACAATTCGCCACTAAATATCTCACACACAGATTAAAGATTCGCAATTGCTGAATAATTTTAAAATCATATTAACTTGCAGAGCACATTTTACATGAACAAATAACACTTAATAAATCGTTAAAATTCGCTTTGCAGCTAGTTATAATCAAATTTATAATCAAAAATTAGAATTATAATACATTTTAATTTTATATATATATATATATATGTATATATATATATATATATATATATATATATATATATATATATATATATATATATATATATATATATATATATATATATATATATATATATATATATATATATATATATATATATATATATATATATATATATATATATATATATATATATATATATATATATATATGAACACAATTTATGATATAGCAAGCAATTTTATCTTGTATGATTTAAAATAATAAATTTCCCATTATTTAATGCATTTATGCGTCGTTAAGAGTAATCGTTGCAGTTTCTTAATATAAATATATATACAATATTTTTTAAGCTTTCTTCAGTATAAAAAATGTGAGGCAATACATTTTATATATTAAAATAAGCAGAACAGAACATTGCAGCAACATTACATTTTAGATATATAAGCCTAATAAGTAACAATAACCCAACGCAACGAGAAAATTTATATATTCATTAAAAATATACCTTTTTTTTATCAATCCCGCTTAGACTTTCCATAACACACCTATAAGACACTTGTTCCAATGACGCTGTACTTTTGAAATCATGTCGCAAACTACCGTGTCTAAGTCTTTTGGAATCGAATGAAAAACTATGAGCATCATTCAATTTTGGCTTTGTTGGTGAACGAACTGATCTGAATGAATGATTCAATCGATTTCGCTCTTCACTGTTGAAGTAATCGTTGAAGAATTGTAGTTCACTCTTAGAGTCTTTACTCTTATAGTTTGAAGTGAAGGAGCTCGATGGGAATATTGCATTGTCTATCATAGGTGAAGTGTCCTTGGAGCTCGAGCTGGACGAAGCTTCAAAAGTTTCACAGTCGGAATTATCAAATATGTTTAGTCTCTCCGTTATGCGAAGTATTGTAGAAGCTACCTGTAATTTATACATGTATCATCAATTAGTTCAAATTTTTTTAGGAAATGTGGGAACCTAATGTTAAGACACTCGGTTGCTTAGTCCCTGCTTTCTCCGTCCCCGCTTTCCACCTTTCTCGAGGCATTACTTGTTTAGTTACGGAGCTCAACCCCACGCTTTGCCTTAGTTGTAAGAGGGAAGAAAATGGAAATAGAAAAATCCATCGCCTCTGCGCCACGACGTTAAAATTTCTATATAAAATATTTATTAGATTTAATGAAATGGGTACTTGATTTTCAGCGTCATCTCGATTGCGTTGCGGCCATCCAACAAGTGCCAACGTTTCCTCCACAACGGGCGGCTCCCACAGCGCAAGCATACTTTTAACTTTTCTTTTAATTACTATAAAACAAAAATAATTCAAACTTTTGAAATTATAAATGGTACTTTGTCTTGATATTGATATTGACAAAATGTTAGTTACAAATGTAAGGGGTAAAAGTTTTATAAATAAATTATTAGGCAAATTTTGAAGTTTGATCAACTGACAGCGAGTTTTATTTAAGTAATACTTCCTTACTTTCGCCTGCGTATTCGAACTCATGATGGAATGGTAATAACTAACAGTTCTTTATAAGTGGCATGACATGTTTAAGAATTTTCAAATTTACATAATTATCTATATCTTGGTAAACATTACCGTTTATTAACAAATTAAGTACACAAAAATATTAACTTTCAAACACACACCTTCTGTACTATGTACTATTTCAGTAGATTGATTTGCCTGCAGAAGCATGACGATTCTTTCCATACTCGCAATAATTTCATCCCTTAGACGTATTAATGCCATAATGTTATCGAACTCGGCCTGTATTTTATTTGCCATGGCATAATTCAACGCTGCCTTTGTGCTACTTATGTCTTTCACTTGTTGAACTAGACTGAAATAGTAATACTATATACATTAATTTTATTTATAACTAGTAAGCCAAAGTATATTTAATTTTTGTTACTAATATATTAAGATTATTCCTCGTGGTCCGGTAAAGGGAGGGGTTTGTATGCCGTAGGTTGTGGATTTTACTTCCACTCGGGAGAATTTATTTTCATAACCTATTGAGTACCTTCATGATATAACAAATTTAAGCAGGAAACGAAAAATAATAACTTGACATTAGGTTTCTCCTTGCTGCACTTGTTACAACAATTACAATATCCAATATATACTATAAAATTTACAACATTTTTATTTATCAGTAAAAAAGAAAAGAAATAAAGTTCTCTTGCATATTTTTCTTACCGAATAAGCCCACCAGCGGGTTCAGACTTTTGGGAGTGTGCTGCAAAGGCTCCAGCTGTGATGATGTCATGGAAACCCGTTTTGTTTAATGTATCGTTGTAAACCCACATTCGTTGTAAATGCAAATTAATCGGTGCAAACTCTAAACTAGAGTCATCTGTAAATCATAAAATAAAAAAAAAAAACATTCACTTAAATATGTCATGTCATAAAAATGTATTAGCATAAACTACGGGCCAGTTAACTAAATAAAATGAATAATAAATATATAACAAAAGTTATTTATTTTGATAATAATTTATGTAATAATCAATCGTGCTACTGGTTCTATTCACAATTATAAGTAGCACTAAGATTAATATCCAATTTGAAATATAGAAAGCATGTGTCTTAGGTTACTTATAAACCTCGACTCTAGTATAAATAACTATCTGTTATAAAGAAAAAATATGTAAACTATTTACTGTACACGTTTTATCCTATTTACAGCAGATTAATCGTGATTTAATTTATTAAATAATATAACTACTTTAATAATAAATCTTACCTTTCTTGCTGCTGGCTTTAAAATATGCATTTTCTGCTTGATGCAAACATCTCTTGGAGTGGCTGTAATGTTTTAATAGCGATATATGAGTACTAGCCAGTTCCAATTGTCGACCTTGCCAATGTCCACTTAAGTCGCCAACAGACAGCAGCTCATCTAAAAGTTCTTTTTCCCTTTGTATATATATTTCCCTGAGAAATAAAACATTTTATTTGCATGTTTTTTTTAATAATGTATTAAATAAATGAACTAAATTAAATTCAATTTATATCATTTTTAACTTGTAAGTCATAAAACTCACTATACTCTCTAATTTTATATACAGTGTTAACTCCAAGTACGAAACACCGCCTTATGTGTCAAAATCACAATAATTTAGTTGATTTACCTTGATTTCCATACAATGAGACACTACGTATCATCATAATAATGCCAGTATTATAAAAAAACAGAGCTATCTAAATTGCTACTTTTGCAATACAGCTATACTTTCGTTATTTATTTTTAATTTTTATAATTTTAAATCTTAGGCTGTGATTAACTTAATTGTTGGCTAATTAATTTATTATTTATATTTTTTTAATTCAACATCAATTCTTATTAATATGCCAATGACGGTAGCATTACATACAATTTACACTATATAATAATATATAATCTTACATGCATTCGTCTATGAAGCAAGAACATGCTAATCTCTATAGAAGGTAAATGAAAAATAAATATTTTAGTGACACTGAGTTCCACGTTTGGTCTTAACACTAGGTCTCGGTAGAATACGGGATACTTACAACAGCTGCATTGGCATTTGATAACATAATTTAGGTTCGGCCATGATCTCATGAACTGTAATATCACCTCCCAGACCCGAGTGGAACCTGTACGTAACCTGGTGACTATTCACGAAATTCTGTTTCAAAAGGCTTCCGTACGACGGAAACTTTAATTTCAAGCCCAGTTTGGGTGGCAGCGATTGCGAGCGTCTGTGGCATAAAACTTTTTGTGGGATATCTATACAATTTCTATCATTCGTGTGACTAGGACTTGTTCCTATGTAGGAAGGTTCCAGACTCCAGCCATTTACAGTGACAAAACCTACGGTTTTATTTTCCCGAGTGACGAGACCTACGCGCAGTCTTTGGGCCTCCTGTCCAACAAAAAATATACTAAGCAATAATGTTGTTATAACAGCAATAGTTCACTTCTCAGAGCTTCTTTTCGGAATGTGTGTCAAGAAATATTATACAAAACACATTATATTTGTTTAATTTTAATAAACTGAAAAAGCTAAACAAGTAACAACATTTTAGTTTATTAAACCCAAAATATTTACCTGAATAGTGCTCAACTGCATTGAAGTAAATCCCATTGGCACTGCAGTTTCAGAGAACTTCTCCCTTACATCATATACAACTATCCTCACTGTAGCATTTCGTGTTAATCCATCACTAGCTCGAAATAGAATTGTCTTAGAAAACGAAGGATTGCTGCAACTCTAGAAATAATATAATTTATAAATAAAAGTATTTAGCGCACTTTATTCCTTGATAGTTCATGTCTGCAACATTATTTCCGTGATTTTTGTGAATCTTGCCAATATATTTCATTTTACAATGTGAATTATACTGCCTCTACCATAGAGAGCTATTTTAAATGGTCAAATTTCAAGTCCTGATATTTAGGAAGATAGAGGTACTAACAAAGCATAGTTTCTCCGGAAATTTGTCGTTAGTAAATCTGTTATCACTATCAGCGGCTACCGAACATATAATGAATAATGCCAAATGCACGCCTCACGACGGTAATGAGAATTTCTATTAGGTTTAGTGTGAAATGTCAGTACTGGACCATACAGACAAACAAGGCCAATATCCATTTGCTTAATATATGGTCTGCGTCAGGGCATTTTCCAGCATAAAAGATACCCAAAAACAATTAAGCATAAAACAAATAAACAGCACTTATTTAATATAATTACCCACCAATACTTCCATTTACACAACCATGATCAAATAATAATGAACTATTACTCCTAATAACACTAAATGTGGAAAGATATTTAATAAAATGTTTAATGAAGGAAATATAAAAATACTATTACTGTAAGATAAAACAACATTGATGAAAATGGATCCTGCATGAAAATAATAAATTATTTTTTTTTTTGATCCTTTAAGTATTTACTCATAGAAAATGAAAATGTACATTGCTTTTGTATATTTTAGATAATTTAATAAAAAAAAATAAAACTTAATACTCACTTCCACAATCTCTGTAGTTCCATACTTGACACACAGTCCTTTAGAATATTTTACATAAATAACTATAAGTGGCGAAGGAGGGCGCCCATAAGCATCACATAACAAGTTATCACATGAAAGAGCCAATTCACACAGTGGTACTTCGTTCATATCTGTAAACATGTAAACAAACAGAAGCAATGTTATAATTTCATGATACTTAAATAAGTGCAATTTATCTTTATAAATTATAGTTATATTAACTGTTTATTTTTATAGCAATAATATTATATTTTAGACCATATGATGACAAATATTTAAATTCCATTAAGATAAGTGAATTTAATATAATATATTTTAAAAATACTTTTTGTATGCAACATTTTAAGCAAGTTCAACTTCAAATGGAAACTTCCTTACTATTAATAATCCACTCTTTACGCATTTTGTGCAATACCAGAGGTTAGCTACTATATATTTCTGTCTCTCCCCCATAATTTGGTCTGTGTCTCTCCCTTTAAAATTTTTTTTTGGGGAAAATGAATTCTGTTACAATTGTGTCCAAAAATATAGTGACATTTCAATAATAATACAATGTTCTCCTAAATAAGTTCAGTGATACATAAGCTAAATTGTTACAGAGCAACATTTTTCTCAGAATATCCCTATACATTCTTATTGCAACTGCTGTAAAGTTATTCTGATGAAGAAAAGTTTGATATTTTCTTTTATAACATTAAAAGAAGAAAACCAAGATTTCAAAATTCTTTGCAAACTAAATAATCTTGATTATTATTATTATTACTGTTGCTTACCCAGTACTATTCCCTTTTGCAATCTATAAGTTGATATATCAGTTGTTGCCCTTATTCTATTAAGTTTTTCCTTAAGTTTAACAATTTGTGTGTTAATAGCATCAAATGGTGCCAATTCAAAAGCCTTTAACCAAAGAGTTCGCTCTGCTTCATGAAATGCTGCCATTCTATAGCAAACACCATTTTCCCATACTAAATGAAGAAAGAGAAATCAAAAAGATAAAAAATATATATATTGAAAAAATATCATAATTTATATATAATACTTAAGGAATATTAAAAACAGTTAAGAAAAGTTATACCTATATGAAAAGGCCAGTACCCATTTTCATCCTGATTTTGAACCTTAATTTCATGCTGTCCCAGAACTATAACACCTACTGGTTCATGCCAAGGATCAGGTCCTTTTAGATAAAATAAAAGATTGCCTCTTAGTCGAAACCAACGAATAGAGCAACCTAAAAAAAGGCAACTTATTTAATATTTAATACTAACATATTTATGATATACAATATGTCTGAAACGGTATGTTCGTCTCTATTTTCAATGAGCAATTCCATTAAGTTAATGATATGCTTTTAACAACAAAATTTTAATTTCTTTACCTTCAGATCGGCGAAAAAATCCGTCTTGTTTTTCTTTTAGCACCATTACACCTTCACGATCAAAACTTTGAGAAGTTTGAGAAGATAAAGCAACTAACTCTTGTTTGTTAAACCTCATTTTTTAAATTATTAGATCACATTTGTTTCGCAACTATAAACAACACTTTTATTAAGTCAGTTACATATTACAATATATATTTTTAATAGTTTAGACGTAGTAATAAATGAGAAATAAGATGATACAAAACATTTGATTTAAACAGCTAATCTAAGGGTATACATAAGGCGTTACTCTTAATATTAAATAACATTTGCCAAAATAGTATATGTTCAAAGTAAATATCGAAATAACATATTATTTATACCAAAGCTGAAACGAACAACTGACAGATTGACATTCAATATACAGAAAATAGTAGTAAATGACATTGACATATACCAATTACTATTGCTGTTTTAAAAAATAAGCAATAGAAAATTGTTTTATCTTGCCTTTTATACGCTTCTTTCTCTATAGTTAACTGACCAAATTCAATCGTCTCTTTAACAATCTTGATGAACCCAATTACAACTAAACGTTATGAAATATTTAAACTATTCCACTTTTTATATTACGTTCTATTTTAATAATAATTTATCGTGATACAAACGTGACAATTATTACAAATATGACGGTTTTGCTATGTGAAAACAACTACTTACGTATAACTTTGTAAGTAGATTACAATCATGCAAACCTAAATTATTAGAATTACATATATAAAAATTCTTGCATCGTATTTTAAGAAAACTATTCAATTATGTTTAAAAAAAGTGACACTAAATTTTACTTATTTTGTTTTAGTTACATACAGTAATAAATAAAGGATGAATATCAAGTATTTATAAAGTATTTTGTGGTTTTTATATATTCTTCAATAGTAAGTCCTTAGGTGTAGGACCCAACGAACAGTATATTTTGATCACGTGACCTAAGCTCTGGATTAACCACAGACAAACTGTCTTTTCTATCCACGCCCGGCGGTAGCGGCTCATGTCCTCTGTTGAATTATAATTTACTATAAAATTTAATGTTAATTACGAAATCATGGACACCAGAAAGCTGACGGATATATTGCGCGCTACAATTGACCCAAATCAAAGACAGCAGGCGGAGGAGCAACTCGCTCAGGTAAATTGCATATTGTCATCCACATGCTCGACAAATTTACAATGCGACCAATTCGCACAGTTCAATAATGACTATGTAATATCTCTGTATGCATGTCTTTACAATTTTCCTTGGCGTCAATGTTCCGCGCTGTCTCCTAAAATACCTGTCTGTGCATTTTATATTATAAAAAAATATTGGTTTTATTGTGCTTTAAACATAACCTGGAAAATATTGCATTTTATGTTCACTATGATTAATTTCTTCTTAAATAATTTTACTTGCATACACTGTCCATATATCTTAAAAATTCACACACCAGTCAAATAACAAATCTAAAAATAGAATAACTATTCTGAATTTTATGGGAAAAGAATTGTATCTCCAAATAAATTTAACTTTAAAATTTCTTACGTGCTCTAAATGAATACATAAATAAATACTGATATATTAATCAGTACATATAGTATGTAACTTATACTAAATTATGTTAACTAATTTCAGATCCATAAAATTATTGGATTTGCTCCTTCATTGCTGCAAAGTGTCATGTTACATGATGTTTCCATACCAATAAGACAAGCTGGTGTAGTATATCTAAAAAACTTAGTTACATCAGGATGGCAAGAAAAAGAGGCAGAAGATGGAGAACCAATACCATTTAGTATTCATGAACAAGATCGTGCAATGATCAGAGACATGATTGTGGATGCTATTGTTCAGGCACCTGATATTATAAGAGTACAACTGTGTGTCTGTCTGAAAACTATTATCAAAAGTGACTTTCCATCTAAATGGACACAAGTTGTTGATAAAATCCATATTTATTTGCAAAACCATGAGCCAAATAGTTGGATGGGTGCTCTTCTTTGCCTGTATCAGTTAATCAAAAGTTATGAATATCATGCTGCTGAAAAAAGAGTTCCTCTCATTGAAGCAATGAATTTGTTGTTACCTATGATGTACAACCTCATTGTGAATCTCCAAGCTGATCAATCTGTTGAATCTGTCCTTATACAGAAACAAATATTGAAATGTTTTTATGGTTTAATAAAGGTAAATAAAATAATTATATTAATAAAAATATTGTGTGAACAAGAAACTAATTCCATTATTTATTTATTTATTGTAGTACTTCCTGCCTCTGGACTTGATCACTAAAGATATATTTACAAAATGGATGGAGGTATTGAGGTCAGTTATGGAACAACCTGTACCAGATCATACTTTAGAAGTAGATGAAGAAGAACGTATGGAACTAGCTTGGTGGAAATGCAAGAAATGGGCAGTGCATACATTATATCGTTTATTTGAAAGGTAAGATAATAACAAATTGTGACATAATTGTGTCAGGTTTCTCATTATAACATTATGAATATTTTCATATATTTGTAGGTATGGAAGCCCAGTAAATGCAAGAGATGAATATGTTCAATTTGCCCAGTGGTACTTAACTACATTCACTGGAGGTATCTTAGAAGTGCTGTTAAGAGTGCTAGATCAATATAGAAACAAAGTTTATGTATCACCTAGAGTATTGCAACAAACCATTAGCTACATTGACCAGTGGTATGTATTTTTTTGTAAATAAATATTATAAAACAATAAAAAATAAATAAAAAAAGTTATTATATTATATAATTTATATCAAATTTAAAGTCATTGTGACAGTTCCATTTGATATTTATAAAATATGTTTATGTTTAGCGTCAGCCATGCACACTCTTGGAAGTTGCTGAAACCACATATGTTTGCAATTATACAAGATGTCCTTTTCCCTCTTATGTCTTATTCTGAGGCTGATGAAGAATTATGGTTTACGGATCCCCATGAATATATTCGTATTAAATTTGGTTGGTATTAAAAACATGTTACTATTTCCTTTCATATATTAATGTGATTTACATAAACATTCTTTTCTTTTTAGACATATTTGAAGATTTTGTATCTCCTGTGACAGCAGCACAGACTTTGCTCATATCTTGTTGTAAAAAACGAAAAGATATGCTACAGCGTACAATGCACTTATGCATGCAAATATTAACAAGTCAAAGTGGAGAATATGGGCCCCGACAAAGAGACGGAGCATTGCACATGGTGGGAACATTAAATGACATCCTTGTAAAGAAAAAATTCTACAAGGATGAAATTGATTCCCTCCTCAGCCAATATGTTTTCCCAGAGTTCCACAACCAACTTGGTTATATGAGGGCTAGAGCTTGTTGGGTTCTTCATAGTTTTGCAAATATACGCTTTAAGAGTGAACCTCTTTTGATTGAAGCAGTCCGTCTTACTGTGAATGCTTTGCTTACTGATACAGAATTGCCTGTAAAGGTTGAAGCAGCAATTGCTTTGCAAATGCTTCTGACATCACAGGAAAAGGTCCACAAACTCTTGGAACCACAAGTGAAACCAGTCACCACAGAATTGCTACATGTTATAAGGGAAACTGAAAATGATAATATTGCAAATGTTTTACAAAAAATTGTACCACTGTATACGGAACAGCTCATGCCTATGGCATACGAAATCACTGATCACTTAGCCACAACATTCAGCAAAGTGATAGAGACAGATTCTGGATCAGATGAGAAAGCCATCACTGCAATGGGTCTCCTTAACACCATGCAGACTGTACTAAATGTCATGGAGGATAATCCTGAAATCATGGCACAACTAGAAAAAACTGTTTTACGAGTTGTAGGACATATTCTACATCACAATATCATAGGTATATACTATACGAAAAATAGTTTGCTTATTTATTTTTATATAACTTTAAATTTATTAAACATTTAATGCGACAAACATTATTTCAGAATACTATGAAGAAGCAATGACTTTATTATGTAATTTAACTGCTAAGACAATATCAGAAGATATGTGGAAAGTTCTAGAAATGTTGTATCAAGTATTTGAGAAGGAAGGCTTTGACTACTTTACAGACATGATGCCTGTTCTCCACAATTACATAACTGTAGACACCAATGCATTCCTGTCCAATGAAAATCATATTTTAGCAATGTTCAATATGGCCAAAGTGGTAAGCTTAAATAAATATTTATCGTCTTAGTAAAATACATTTTATAATTTTTAAAGTGCTAAGCGATATGTTCATCAATGACCATGCAAATCTTGACCATTTGAATTGCTTTTACTTTGATAATTTATTATTAATTAAATAGGCAGAGATTACTTATAATGTTTAAACACTCCATTCCCTACATTGCTTTTTTTTGAGACGTTGTGTGTTGAGTGATGTAAATTACTGCCATGTTGTTACCAGATAAATTAATTAGTTATCTCTAAATGGAAATTGAACCCACTGTTGTCGCGCTTACAGTTAGACACTGCGCCTTGTTGTCACGCTTACCGTTAGACAATATGCCTTATTTTAATTATATTATATATAATTATGTTTAAAATTGATAAAACTAAATTATTTGTACTTATAAAATTAACTGAGCAATGCGAAGAGTTCGAGGCTACAACATTACCATTGTTTACACATTGTGCATGCATGTGCAAGAAATGTTAATCTCTCACTCACTAGCATTGTGCTTAGTGCCCCAGAGATAATAAGGGCTCTTATCTAAAGTAATAGTTTAAGACAATTATTAATATTATATAAATATAACTTTATTCTTGCTATCAATTCTGAAGTAAAATATTTATTGTATGAATTTAATGTAATATGTAATTTATATAACAAATAAATATAGTGCAACGCAAAAATGCTAAGCGATTGTACAGTTTCGTGATAAAAAATGTATATTACATATTACTAATTCAACTACAACTTTCTATAACTCTGTTAGCTACAGTACAGTATTAGTTGAAGTCAAGGCATATATACAATTTATACTGGAAAGACAAAGCATAGTCGTCTAATGTCTATAAAACACACAAAAGAGAAGAAAATCAAATTTATTGTTAAGATTACTGCTTTATTTGCTTACTTCACTAAAGTTAGTAGTAAGGTACAAAAATTTGTAGTGACATTGCATTTGCAACACAGTAATAAAACACAATACAATGCCATATATTTATTGTAATAAAATAATGAAAAACAAAGTTACAACATTTTTTACGAATCTGTAACAAAAAATAACTGTATATTATAAAACTTATATATATAATTGAAATTATTTATTATCTTGACCTGGGCGAAAAACATTCTATAAATTAAATGATCTATTTCTTCTATCTTGTCTAAATGCTTTAAGTTAACAATGAAAATACTTATTCTTGTACAGGTGCTTAATTCTGATGCAGAAGATGAGTCCGAGGTTTATGCCGCAAAGCTTCTAGAAGTGATAGTGTTACAGTGCTCTGGCAAAATAGATAATTGTCTGCCTTCTTTTGTTGAGTTAGTTCTTAGTAGACTGACCAGAAAAGTTAAAACTTCAGAACTTAGGACAATGTTGTTACAGGTAATTCATTTTTATTTATTTACTATAAAAAAAATGTTAAATACTTTTTTATATAAATATATAAAAAAATTAAAATAATAGTTAAATAAACGAAATTGAATTGTACAATTTTGTTTTCTCACAGTCCTAATTGTTTTTTTTTGTCTATAGGTATTAATTGCAATCTTATATTGCAATCCACACCTTTTATTCTCAATTCTTGACAAACTACAAGAATCTGTTCCCAATGCATCTATCACTCAACATTTTATTAAGCAATGGATACATGATACCGATTGCTTTATGGGGTAAGACATTACTTTATAGTATAACGTTTATTTCTAATTGTATATTATAATATTTAACATCTATTTCTTTTTTACACAAATGAGTAACATTTTATTTCAGTCTACATGATAGAAAATTATGCGTTCTTGGTATCTGTACTATATTAGAGATGGGTCCACAAAGACCAAACTTAGATGAGATACTACCTAAACTCCTGCCTTCGTGTCTAGTTCTCTTTGATGGCTTGAAACGAGCATACGAAGCAAGAGCAGAAGCTGATGAAGACACGTCATCAGAAGAGGACTCGGGAGACGAGGATGAAGGTAAGCATACAAAAAAGAGCACAAACGTATTATAGTGTAGTGATTTATTGAATTATCAAACATGTCATACATTTACAGAGGTACTTTCTAGTGATGATGACGACATTGACCAGATGAATAATGAATATCTCGAAAACCTTGCAAGACTCGCGACTAAAAATAGCGCCCAACAAGGCGTCAACTTAACCGCTAAAATAGAAGAATACGAAAGTGATGAAGTGAGTTATCATTTTATCTTTTAGTGTTATTAATATGGTAAAGTAGGTCTGGAAAGTAATTTTCATGTTACAGTGTAAAAAATGTTGAAATTTGGATCTATTCTTATAGTCCCCAAAAACACTAAAACAGGTTGTCTCAGAATTCCTACGGGAATAAAAATAACATTTTTATTCAAATTCAAGGATAAAAAGGCTATTTAACTTTTTATATGATATACACGCAAAATATGTTACGAACTATACAGTTTTATAGTTTTATAATACTTTGTTGATTAGTTTTAAAAATGTTTTTTGTTTTTTCATTAAAATGTATTATGAATACAATAATAAAACACTTGTTCAATGTGTGTAGGACGATGATGATTTTGAACCAGACGAGACAGCCATCGAATGTTATACAACGCCCCTCGACGAAAAAGATTGCCCCGTCGACGAATATATTAA
Source organism: Dione vanillae (assembly GCA_037178615.1). Classification (NCBI taxonomy): domain Eukaryota; kingdom Metazoa; phylum Arthropoda; class Insecta; order Lepidoptera; family Nymphalidae; genus Dione; species Dione vanillae. The sequence goes on along the minus strand of JAZFAU010000009.1, from coordinate 3,439,015 downwards.
ATTTAAAAATACATTATCAGGCAAGTCCAATATTTAACTAATTACACAATGCAGCTATATGATTATATTGAGATATAAATAATTTGTTTTATGTTTTTTAGCTCTGTCAGGCAGCGAGCCTGCACTGTATCACGCCCTGACCAGTGTTTTAACAGAGGAACAGCAAAAACAGTTGCAAACTGTATTCATGTTAGCAGACCAACGCAAAGCGCAACAAGACAGTAAACGCATAGAACAAAGCGGAGGTATGTGCATTGCGTTAACAGAAATAATAATTATATAATATTAAATAATACATATGTATAAGTTGCCTGTATCTTTAAAATGGTTAATATGTACAATTTAGATTTTTTAGCTTAATATTTGGGTACTTAAACAATAATAATAATATCAAAAGTAATTACATAAAATAAGTCTATGTACAAATTGATTGATTTTGTGAGTGTTATATTTTTTACTTATAGAATTATATTGTTCCAGGTTATTCATTCACTGTTCCTGCACAAGTACCTACGACATTTAAATTTGGTTCATAATTGTTTTTCTAAATAATAATATATTTTATTTACATCAGTTTGTGAAAATGTATTGATTTAGAAAATTAATTAACTACGATATTTGTTACTGAAAATTTCGCTACGTTTTATAAAAATTCACACAAACAAAATATATTGGATTTTATGTTTAAAAATCATACAATCATTAGTTCTCCTTTTTGTATTGGTTGAGCGAATATGTTAACGTTATAGCTTTTAGTTTATAGATGTGTTTGTATTTTATAAAAATGCAACTGATTCTAACTATACATGCAGCTGCGCTTTAGTTATTATTAAATATTTTCTACAACTATTCTATCATGTCTTCTTTTATTAAAAAATATAACATAATTTTCATTTTTCGTTATGTTATATGTGTAAAGCAACTAAAGTATAACTAAAAAAATTATATTTTTCACAGATTATGAATGCAACATAATGATTTTTATTATTATTTATTAGTAATGGCTTATTTAATCCTATCATTTCGACATGCCCTAAGTTTTGTAATCACCAGTTTAATAAATTACTTAATGGTTGACAATGAATACCATTCATTTATACTAATGTTAATATATGTAGGTATGTGATAGAGTAATACTGGCTATTAAGGACGTATGATACATATAAATAAAAATAGCCAGCATATAATGTTGAATATTCTTTATATATAATATATTTTTATTGAAGCTTTTTTCATATTTATATTGACAGTATTGCATCAAACTGTCCCATTGACTGTATACATTATACAATATGAAAAATTGAAATCATAATTAAAAATTCTGACAGTAGCTTAAACTTGTAAACTTACAATGTGAGTAAGAAATTTTTTAAATTTGCATGTTTCTTCTAAAGATTCTAAATTGGCAATAGTTATTTAAAAAAAAACACATTGCTTATGATACATGTACTTTAGTAAATTTATAGAATATGAGATTTTCTAATGCATGTCAATGAATACTGAAAGGCATATTGGTTCACACACTGAGGTTTAGTGTTAAAATGTTAATAAATTAGTCCATATACAAGTTTACATTTAATTATCATAAATACATGCATGTGTTATAAAAGAAATGACACCAAATGGTCATCATATTATTGATGGTAATTAATAGGAAGTTAAGATGCATATGTATATATGTGTGCAAGTATATATGCATATTTATATATATATATATATATATATATATATATATATATATATATATATATATATATATATATATATATATATATATATATATATATATATATATATATATATATATATATATATATATATATATATATATATATATATATATATATATATATATATATATATATATATATACATATAAGGGTGGCAAATATATTGCATTGAACACTTTCTTCAAGATAACAATGATATTCATTTGTACACGACTTGTCATTGAATAGCCATTAAAAAATTTATATCTGTTTAAATGCTTATACATATAACATACTATATATAGTTAGCATCATCGATTACAATAGTAATAAAGTAAAAAAAATATTAAGTTATATTATGGAAAATATGTTTTTGTGGTCTATGATGTTGATATTTTAAGTTTGTTTCTTTGTTAAATAGAGCATAATATATTATCGTTCCCTGAAACTGCATGACAAAAAGGCCTATTAGGGGTGTTAGTTTATAATTATAAATTACTTGGAGCATTTCCAAGTAAAAAGTTTTAAATTATTTTTTTGAATACTACGCGGCTACATAGTGCACAGTTGGACCGATTAAATAACATACTCGTGATCGGAACTTACGTTCTGAGTTCCTTGGTGATAAATGAAATTTTCTTTTTTCTTGATTTTTTTTTAAAATAAACTTAGTTATGAATATGTATGAATTTCATTAAAATTATTTTATAGTTGATGTTAAATTAAACGTTCAAGCTTCAAGTTGCTTTCATGTAATTTTAAATAAATTTCATAACATTTTACTTTAGTAAAAAGGATAACGAATTTAATCCTTGCTTTTATTCAGCACTTCATAATTTTTCGTTTAATATGTCCAAACTTTAGTCCAATAAAATATATAAGATGTCGATAAATATATTTAGCTTCTGATACAACTTAGTCTATGTAATTATGCATTTTTTTAATTAAATATATGTATTTATATATTAAGTATAATAAATTTTTAAATAAATATTCTATCAAAATACCAGACTTAATGAAATTTCCAGTTAACCAACACAAATACAACAGTAGTACTTAGATGGCCAACTATCACCTTGGAAAGTTACTATATTGTAAATAAAAAAAATATAAAACGCTTAAAGCGTCATTTGTGAATTGTTTCAGGGTTCTACATTTTGAATAGAAAAACATCGTTCACGTATAAGTAGTATTTGCAGGGGCTCTTCACCCATTTCAGAATCTGCAATCATGTATCATCTTAATTAAATTTATGGTCGTATTTCTTCGTTTAGTATGAAACAATTTCCAATTCTATAATTCTGGGCCAACGGGAAGTAATTAGGTTTTGATTACGCGTAGATTTTCATACTAAATACTTTTGTATCTATCTAATCTCTGCTAATGATCGGTTGATCATATTAGATAAAATTAGGAGAAGTTCCCTTATTTGAGGATCTATTTTTAGAAATTAGTTAAATTAATGCTGAATTTAGTGGACCATTTTGTACTTTTAAGCAATTTTCTAAAGTTAGAAGACAAATCTGAAATAGAAAAAAAATTGAAATGTCAAAAAAAGTTAAGTAAAGAAAAAACCCCCTAGAAACTCTATTTGTAATTCAATTCACACAGTTACATTAGTGCATATTCATGTAAATTGAAATTTAGTTACTTTTGTTAGATCCTGTTGACCTTCAATTATGAATTCAGTATCGTACTACCGGTGCGCAAAATCGACTTATCGATTTTTTGTCGAAAACAATTTCACCATGCAGAAGAAAAAGAATTTAACATCTTATCTCGTGTAAATTGTTCCTTCTTCTAAGAAGACATTGAATAGCATAGCACAGTACAAGAAACTAAAACGATACTATCAAAAATTTTTGCACAGACAAGAAAAGTAATGATCAATTTATAAAGATTTTCACATTTATTGTGTCTCCAATCTTCTTTTATGTAAATAATATGAATATGCCATACGGTCAAATTGTAACAGTAATTATATAGCCGTCGGATACATTTATTTTTGTGCTATAATTTCTGTTTACCAACACACTATTTTTCCTTTCACTTAAATACAATAATTTATTGTATCTTTTACTAAGTGATTGCTTGTGTTTCTTTTCGGCCAAGTATCTGGTCTTATAATTATTTTCAATGACTTGCTTAATATAAATATTTGTTTAACTTAATAACCATATGCAGAAAGAATCTTCATAACACTTTAGAAGTGGTTTAATGTGGGGGAAAAATTATTCACCCCGAGTATATACCCTATAGGTAGTAAGTAGTACCGAGTGTATTATATATTTATATTGTGTAACATTGCATTTATGTTTTACATTTCAATACAAGTAGGATATTTACTTAAGATCAACATAGAATTATATACTAATGTCAGTGAGTTATTACTTACACCTGCAGGGTTAATATCTGGTAATAATTTACCAGATATTAACCTTTAGTGCATAAATTATTTTACCCTTAGAAGAATATGTCTATATTAAGAAAAATTGAGAAGTGTAATTGTCTAAATCTACATATTTAAAGTATCGTCTGGGCCTCAAAAGTGATATAATTATTGAAGAAGTTAGAAGGGTGAAGGTTTTCAGCTATCATACTAAAAGTCCTAGTTTGAGTGGAGACGCGGACTATCTTCGTAGATAAAATTTATGCATTCTTAAAGTGATGTGGAAAACGTGTCCTGACTGCGAAACGCACCAATACATCAATTCTACCACTGTTGCAAATAAAAACTATATTACAACAATATATTTTAGCATAATTCGGTCACACAACGCGAAATACAGAAAGCAATAGATCTCTCGATTGTTTACTATTACGGTGGACTGACTACGCATAGGAGGCCGACAAGAAAACACTAAAAACCTAGTGTTCTATAATATTAATTATTGAACATCTGAACAATGGTGAAATTTAATCGTTGATATTTAGTATATTACAATTTAATACGATAATAGTTTTGAAAGAAACTATAGAAACAAACGTCTGAGTTATTAGCTTGTAAGGAAATGCATTGTTTAAGTCCCGGTTCTAACATCAGATCATCTCGGCTATTTTTATCATATTATCATCTTAGCTATTAATAAATTTAAAAAACGTGCGTCGAATTTAGTCTTTTTTATTGGTTGCAAGTCGACACAGTGATACCGATGTTATAAACAGAAATAATATATGGTCATAAATCATATTTCTATATGGATATTTTAGTTAAGGGTGTTTAATAAAAAGATTATAACTACAAAATACTATTTATTCAAACAAAATTAAAAAATATGCCATTACCACCATACACCTACACCAATTTCTATTTAAATGTGGCTGAGTAGACATTTACTAAAAGAAAATATGTATATTGAAAGATTTTTCGAACAAATATATGGTATCACACCAGATACTAAATAATTGCCCACATCCATTTATTTTAAACACATAACACTAACAATAGTCTATTCTTTTAAATAGATATTAGTTTTGATATTAAAACAAAGGACAACAGATTTTTAATTTTGTTGTATGTTTATATAACCTTATAATACATAAGTTATGAAAGTTTTATTTATTTTTATCACGAAATCAAAAAATACAAAATACAAAGATATTAAAATAATTACAAGTATTCATACTAATTTTATATATTATAATAACATTCACATATAAATCTATATAAATGCAAGGTTTATTTAATTTTTATATTGTGTCCCACTGATAGCACTCTGAGGTGAAGTAGTGTTAAGAAACTGTTCCTCATCATGAATCTTTAAGAGGCATGTTAGTGAAAGATACACACACTTTAATTATATAAACCTTTAGATAACAATACATATTCATACAATAACTCAGCCATGTATAACTATGTCCATTAGCAATATTCTAAAAAATATGAGATTCACCTTATGACTACATATTAAACCTCTATTATTTCTAAAATGTCTTGATAGATAACAGTAAGTAACCAAAACCACAAGCTAGTAACAAAAAAATCTGCATTTATACTTGTTTGTATCATGTATTAAGACTTGTTCTCTACCTATGAAGTCATGTTTACTGTTCTAAAGTAATAAACTTAAAAAGTAAATTTTCATCATAATAAATATTTTTCAAGTAATCTCAGTTATTGTTTCATATCAATACAACAAATTAGAAAAAATAAGATCCTCAATATTTAGAATATTATACAAAATTAAGTTTTTAATAGAGGCATTGTTGCCTCTATAGGTAGGTACATTATATTAAATTTTAGTATTTATATTAGACCATTACCATTGATTAAAACAAACAATAAAAACCCTGAAGACTAAATATAGTATTTGTAATGATTATCATATTTAATTTGAGAAATTATTACTTATAATAACATAATATTAAAACAAATAAAAATTAACTGTTTAAATTGCAATTCCTCTGAGATAGTCATATCGATATTTTCTTTTGTCTTGGATCTGTCCAATTTTTGAAGCCATATCACATTCTCTGCATAGGCCACAAAAGGTGCTAGTTATTACATGGAATGGACTCCGGTAGTATAATTTAGGATCTTTCAAATCCTTATTATACTTATGACATCTTATATGTAATATTATTTCAAGCAATGTTAGCATTACACAAATAAAACTTGGAAAGAACATCAGAGTTGGTATGAATAAAAACAACCTAGGACTCGTAGTATTCGCGCCATCTAAAATTTTGGTCTTCAGGTCCTGGAATTTTTTCGTTTTGCTAATATATCCACCTGGAAATTTTGCAAATTTCCGGCTCCTTAATTTCTTTCCTGCATATATTGAAGGAATTTTGTGTAAAACCGCAGGCTCTCCGGTTTCATCATTAATATTGTAGGTAATAATTTCACCAGTTTCAGTATCACAACAAAATCTTTTTAATTTTGCCATTGCAGTTTTATGTATGCTACTACTACCTACTTTCTACTCTATTTTCCTCAAAGCAATGCAATTTTTTTTAGTTTCATACAAGGAGTCTGTATTCGTATAATTTAAAACTTTAAACTGTGAAATATTATAGGCACTAGAGAGCTCAAGCTAATTTAATTATGAAAAGCACTATAATATTAATTTACAATAATAAATGTAAATAAAATGTAAGCGTTTAGCAAAAAGATGTCGCCATCTTTGATCTTACTAGTTAGTAGTTACAACGTACAATTTACAAATACGAAAACAAAGAATGAAAAATCGATTTCACTAGCAATGATATCGATATTGAATAAGCAAATTACTTGCGGTCGAACATAATAATTCAAAATCTTTATTGTTGATATAACTCACATCTTTCTGCAGAAAAGTGTGTTTTAACTATAAATAACTCTACTATGCATAGCAAGGTTCACAAAAAACCTTAAAGCTTATTTTCTTGAAGTAGTAATGCATTTTAAAATCTTTTTAATTAGAATTTAAAATTTAAATTATATAGACATTTATGCTATAATAAAAATAAGAATATAAATAAGGATACAATTTGTTATGTAATTATGTAATATAATACTTTATGAGGTTTTTTCTTAAATAAGTTACTGCTGAGAATTTATACCAAGATTTATTTTCTTATTCAATCAAATATTTAGCAAGTAAAAAGTTAAGGTTAATTTGCGGATCTTGGCACTAAATTTTTTCATTCGGATTTGTAATCGCACACATTGCCAATCCTTCAGTACATCACTAATAATGGGTAATAATTATAAATAGAAAATGTGTCATACTTGGCGGTAGTGATTATTCAATTTAAATAAGAGGGCGTGATATATTATTTGGAAAATATCGATCAGATGCGAGTCTCACTCGTGCACCGTGTACCGTGATTCTGTAATAATTTCATGATTAATAGTCAAAGAATGGTACACTTCAAAAACATTGATAGACTTTAATTGACTATGAATTACTTGGATATGGACTAATTTTATTTTAACGAGTTTCACACTAAGATTACAACTTCGTTACATTGACTAGCTTACAACTTTTTTTCTTATTTTTTGATATGACTTATTTATTGTCATTCCACAACACATCTTTAGTTTTAAGACAAGTATTGATGAAAAATATACATCATATTGATGAACTTTTGTTCCTATTTGTATAAAGTTTTTTAGTGTTTAGTGTAGCATTACGATTTTTCATGAGACTCAGGTCTTGATATATATATCTTAAAGTGATTAGTTTACCTGTGTGTACTAAGCTGATCTACTACCTATTTAAAAGTTTACCAATGTATGAAAGTGCAATAAAGAGTATTTAAATTAATTCGTAAATAATGTACCATAGAGCATCTACGTAATAACTAATAAACATATTATTATCTATGGACAATTGATGTTACAAAATACAAATAACAATATTGTCTATTCTCAGATATGGAGGTTTGATCGGTAATGTCACGTTGAATTAAAAATTATTTTCATCGTTTAATATTTACTTACAATAAATATTTGTATTGTTGATCAGTAGATACGGGTACAATTATGATGTTCTTATATATTTTAAATCTATAATGCATTCTAAGTGCTAGTAAAAGGATATATTTAACCAGGATAATTAATATTTCGGTAAAATTTGTCTTAAAATATCATCGCAGTAATGTTTGGTAAAAAGTGCAATATTGATTGCAAAGCTATGACTGCGCATTGAAAAATATAATAATATGAATAATTTATTTGCGAAAAGCTTATGGAAACCAATAAAGGATGTTTTGATCCTTTGCATTTTGTGAACTTCGTGAATTATGTGATTATTTGTTGTTTTAAAAAATAATAAGTATTTTTCATAGATCGATCTATCGATAATTCATGCATGAAGGCAATGCATTTAAACATGTGCTGTTAACTTTTGATTTCGTAAATAAAGTATGAACAACTATTTGTGTAGTTATAATATACCACAACAAACTTGCGTTTGCTTAGAGGTTATGAAGAAATAGGGTAGGCTTATATTTTTTAAATCATAAGAATTTCAAAAAGTTAAAATTAATAATTAAATTATACTTTTCCTTTTTTAAACACAAATGTTAGTTCTGTGAACTAAAATTTTTTTGGTATGAAATTTTAAGCACATTTCTTATAATCTATTTCATACAGTTATTTAAAAGAACATTTCCAAAAGAAACATTGCTTGTGACAAATATTGTATTATATCTTACTATTAATGTACCATTGAACAGCTGTATATAATAAAAATTTTGAATATTTATCAGCTAAAATAAATTAAATTATTGCATCTACAGTTATAGCTAACAACACCTTTATATTTATTTCAGGTAAATTGCTGTATCTGTGATTAAATAAAACATGGGGAAAGAGTAAGTTATATGTTTACTATGTATTTTCACTAGATTAGTTTGAACCACTGATACAAGTTTTACATTTACTACACAACTTCAACATTTGATATATTGTGTGGGGGTGTAATTATATACTAATGAACATATTTAAGTATAATTATATATAATTGTACAATTGTACATATTAGTATTTTAAAAATAAACATACATATTAAAATACTAAGTTATACATTTTTTTAATTAAGTTACATTCACTTAATAATTTTATAGTAATATAACATAATCTGTGTTTCTATTTGTAGATCCTTTTTGTTATATTGACTTTATTAGCTGTCAGTTGAGATATAATTACAACAAAAAATATGACCTACATGTCATAAAATCACAATATGTAGGTGCTTTTTTGTATATTTTTTCCATCTAAACATTATGACCTTTTCATGTTATTCTTTAAATTTATCTATTCAACTCACCAAAAACAATATTAAGAACCGGTATGTTGTAGTGAAATTGTTAATTGAATAATAATGTTTGGTTCTATGTTATTTGTTTACGATGTTACAGACTAATAGAATGTTTTATAACCAAAAGCAAGAAAGGAGAAGCTTTTAAAGATAACCTTGTAAGTATGCATTCTGTTTATTTTTTGTTTCAGCAAGAGAAATGATTTAGAAAAGTCTTTAAACGGAGATAGTCAAGATGATGAAAGTAAGAAAAAGAAAAGAAGCAAAAAGCATAAGAAACATAAAAGATCTTCACTGGAGCATGAGGAAAAAGCATATAAAAAAAGGAAAAAGTCTAAAAAAGAAAAATGTCCGAGCCCAAAGGAGGAAAGTGAAACATCATTGTCTGATGTAGAAGAATTAATAAAAAAATCGAGACGTTGTAAAACTAACGTTAAGGCATCCTCGTCATTAGATACTCCTTTAATCGATAGTATTAAGGTATCAAATCCTAAAAATGGGAATTATCTTACAGAATCACGTAGTAGTAGTAGTCGTAATACCCACTCAAAACAAGTGGACACTCTGGAAATAGTATCGTCCAACTCTGAAGCAGAAAATTACCAGGAAGATTGTGCTAGTCCTGAGTTAACAATAATTGAAGATGACTTGAATCTAGAAGATCTAATGAAACAAAAGGAACTAATACAAGCTCGCTTGGTTGCATATGATTCTGAGAATAGCGAAGATGATTATCATGTAAAGGTGTCAAAGGAAGAAGTTCATTGTGTAGATATTGAAATGAGAAGTCCAAGTAACAAGAAAGAAAAACGAGATCATGATAATGAACAAAAAAAAAGTAGTAAACATAAATTACCGAAAGAACAATCGTTAGAAAAAGACAAACATAAATCTAAGCGCCAAGAAGAGGATTTAAGAGTAACTATAAATAGAGAAAGTAAAAAAGCACTTGAAAAAAAAAATGAAGATAGAGAATATCGAGAACGCAAAGAACGTGAACGACGTAAAGTTGAATCGGAAAGAGACAAAGATCGAGATCGCGAAAAGGAGCGCGATAAAGAAAGAGAACGTGAGAGAGACAGAGACAGAGACAAACTTAGAGAGCGGTATAAGGAAAGAGATCGTGATAAAGAAAGAGAGCGCGATAAAGAAAGAGAACGCGAAAGAGAAAGAGACCGTGATAGAGAAAGAGATCGCGACAGAGAACGTGAGCGTGAGAAAGAAAGAGAACGGGAAAGAGAAAAGGAACGTGAACGAGATAGAGAACGTGACAGAGATAAAGATAGATTAAAACGTGATAGAGATCGTGAAAGAGATCGAGATAGAGAACATCGTTCGTCTGAAGTAAGACGTCGAGACAGGGACCAACATGGCCGGCGTTCCCGCGACCGCTCTTCGATTGCAAGACGCGACCGGCGGCATTCTGACCGCGAACGAAAATCACGCGAACGTAGCAGGGATAGACACACGGGTCGCTCCAGGGATAAAGTCCATAAATCTAATGAAAAAGATAAGAGAAAGGTGCGTGCGTACTTTGTATTTTGGTTAAAATATTTGGTTATAAACTTAACGCTGAATAATCAATAAGCCTTAAAACCAGATTATAATTACTGTTAATAATTTTGTTTAACATAATAATTTATAAATTTATTTAAGATTATCAAATGCCATGAGCAAACGGTTTTTCCCATTTTCGAGCCTCATCAAGCTACAAACATGCTATGAAAGAGTACTATGTACACACACACACACATATATATATATATATATATATATATATATATATATATATATATATATATATATATATATATATATATATGTATATATATATATATATATATATATATATATATATATATATATATATATATATATATATATATATATATATATATATATATATATATATATATATATATATATATATATATATATATAATGTGTTTTTTTGTTATAGAATTCAGCCCAAGATGTACAATCCCAAGAAGTTGCAAGTTCTAGTGACGAAGAACTTGATATATCTATCAACACAGATGATGAGGAGGAAACTGAGGAACAAATAATTGAGAAAAGACGGAAGCAAAGAGAACAACTTTTAAAGGTAAACTATTTATTTTGAAACTATGACAATATAAATATAATGCCGAATGCTTATATATTTATATTGTCATATGTCGGTTAATTGTTATATAGACTAAACGGTTTCAAGTTTGTGTTTCGCGGTTTCAGATTGAAATTATATTCTACTCAATACATAAACGAATATCTACATATTCATAGTTATATATATATATATATATATATATATATATATATATATATATATATATATATATATATATATATATATATATATATATATATATAGATATATATATATATATATATATATATATATATATATATATATATATATATATATATATATATATATATATATATATATATATATAAATATATATATATATATATATATATATATATATATATATATATATATATATATATATATATTCGTAACAAGCATATTTGTACTACATACATATTTGTACTACTTGTGGTATAATGTTTTGTATGATTCTCTTATTATGTTATTTATTATAAATTTTAGTTTGATTATTATATTACATAATAATACGACGTATAGATATTTAAATATTTGTTTTAAGGTTCTGTGCCTTAAACTTGATAACATTGTAATGTCATCTTGGCAACCTTTTGATGTGTGTATGTGTTTATACGATGTAAATCATCTCTCTTAAACATATTAAACTGCATACATGCAACACAAATAATAGTAGTTACAACAAGACCAACAAAATATGGGTAAGCGTTGAATTGTCGTGAGCGGAAATCTGTATATATATAATTGATATGAATAAAGTGGTTACTTTGCAGAGGCTAGGATGTAACAATAGTGCTCATACAGACACTAAAGAAATTACTACCGCTGCCACCGGAAGGAGTACTAGCATTGAGACCGCTGAGGTTGAAGTCGTTAACAACCAAGCACACCAGCCAGAAAATGATGACACCAAAGCAGACAAATCCGCCGGTCAAAATGAATCCAAAATAAAGCTCGAAAAATCCCTCAGGGGCAGTGAATGGGATATGTTTGCAGATCAGGACAACTTTGAAAACATAGATGTAAGTTAAAAAGTCATAAGTAGTATGCAATTATTACGTATCACTTAGCAGCTGTAAATAATATTTGTAAGAGAAAATGAAAGGTTTAAGTTGATTTAAGTAATTTTACTGTATAAGTTTGATATGCGAAATTCGTTATGATTTTACGCTTGCAATATTTAAAAAAATATAATAATATGTTTTTTGATTTCGCCATTCTGACGTTTTTTTTTTGTCAAACACAGACACCAACAGCTGGTAAACCAAGAAGTAAAAATGCTTCTGAAAATCCGTCCCTCACTGACAACTGGGATGATGCTGAGGGATACTACAGGTAGGTCTTTCGTTTATTTCGATTTATACATTACTATTCCGCACGTGGTAGCATAGGCAGAGGGAACTGCAGGAACGATCTTCGTTTCTGACGACGTTTGATATTTTTTTCATATCTCTAAGGTGTTATATTATGCATAATATTTGCCAGGGTTCGAATAGGAGAGACGCTAGACAATCGGTACTCAGTGTACGGGTACACCGGGCAAGGCGTGTTCTCCAACGTGGTGCGCGCGCGAGACCAGGCCCGCAGCAACACCGACGTCGCTGTGAAGATCATAAGGAACAATGAGATCATGTAAGCTATATTACGATAAGTTTCACTTGCAGTGTGACAATAAAATAAGAGCTAAAATGACTCAATCAATATGTTTATGTAAAATTATTTGAACTGCACAAAATAAAAAAAATATTTTCATACAATAAACATTATTTTCGTAGACTTAATAAATTATTTAACTAAATTAATAAAATTCATTGTCCATCAAAAATCAAGAATTCTTTTTTTTATATAGGCACAAAACAGGTTTGAGAGAATTGGAAGTATTAAAGAGATTAAACGATGCTGATCCTGAAGATAAGTTCCATTGCTTGCGACTCTTCCGCCACTTTTTCCACAAACGTCATCTTTGCATGGTCTTGGAACCTCTTTCCATGAATTTGAGAGAGGTTCTGAAAAAATATGGCAAAAACAGTGGCATCCATGTGAAAGCTGTCAGGAGCTATACACAACAAATGCTTCTAGCATTAAAGTTATTGAAAAAGACTGGAATTTTACATGCAGGTGAGGGATTGCACAGTTGTTTTATACACTCTTAAACATTTTAGAACATGACTTATTAAAACTTTATTATCATATGCATTTTGCAATCTTATATGCGTGCTCCACATAACCTTTACGTTTATATTACGTTTATTAAAAAATAACCCAAGACATTTTTTAAACTTTTTTTAGAACTTTAATTTAATTTAATGATATCAATTAATGTTTTCAGATATAAAGCCGGATAATATCTTAGTGAATGATAGCAAGCTGATGTTAAAACTTTGTGATTTTGGTGCAGCGTCTCACGTGTCTGATAATGAGATAACGCCGTACCTAGTATCTAGGTTCTATCGAGCTCCTGAAATAATACTCGGGGTTCCTTACGATTATGGCATAGACATGTGGTCCACTGCTTGCACCATATACGAACTGTCCACCGGGAAGATCATGTTCAGTGGCAAATCAAATAACGAAATGCTTAAATATTTTATGGACCTGAAAGGAAAGATACCAAATAAAATTATTAAGAAGGGCCATTTCAAGGAGCAACACTTTGACGGGAACTGCAACTTTTTATATCACGAGCTAGACAAAATTACAGAAAGGGTAACTTAGTACACTATACTTATATAAAGAAACGTCTTTACTACACACTATACTATAGTATATGGTATATTCTATCAATTTCATGTATCGGTTGTTGTATTTGAAATATAAGAAATGCGTTTTAAATACTCCAATATACGATATTCAAATTCTATTGTTTTTTATCTTATTTCAGGAAAAGATAGTAATAATGTCCAGTATAAAACCAACACGCGACCTACAGACAGAGCTGGCGCCGCCACACCATCGTCTGCCAGCGCCGGAGGCTAAGAAAATCACACAACTTAAGGACTTAATAGAAAGAATGCTTATGTTAGACCCGGCCAAACGAGCGTCCGTCAATCACTGCTTGGCCCATCCATTTATACAAGAAAAAATATAAATAAGCAACATGAACTAAACTCAAACTGACACTTTGTATATTAAACTCCGAGTGAACCTGCCGAAATTTGTGTGCTGAGACTATTTACAGACTAAAAGTAACTAATAAGCATACGTCATTGTGCTGGGTTATATCTGATTGATATAATTTTTTTATGGAAATACCTTTCAATTTAAATGAATTTAGCACGAATTTGCTAATCATATCAAATATGTAGTTATAACTTTATAATATATAGTTATGGTCTCACGTGACGCAATAGCTAAGACGTTTAAACAATATTTACTTTGAACAATTATTTTTTCAACTTTTTGGATCTCTACAAATTTCTAAATCAATTATTAAATACTAAATCAACTTGTGTAAGTGTCGAATGTTATATATATTTTACAGTACTTTCTTATGTACTGTATAAACTACTGAAGAGATTTCAGCTCGTAATGGGTTCTTCAGTGTCTGTGACAGTTAAATAAAAAAAATCTACTGTGCTTTTGTATAAATTATTACAAATTTACTATCTAGGTAAGATTATCTTTTTACAAAACAAGACATTTTACTTGTAGTAGTGGTGGTCAACATGAAATTTAAATGAATGAATGATGTAAATTGATGTGTATTCTTAAACATATGTATAGTTACAGTTGTAAGTTCAGCACGCAACATTTCTTTGATACAAATTGTATAAATTGACTTTCAGGTCGTTTGTATTCCATAATGAAAACAAATGTTCTCTACTCAAATAGGATTACTTTAATATAATTTACAACTCTTGTTGTACTTATGTGTCAATGTTGGAAATAAATTATTTAGATATGTCTTGCTTTGTTTCATTTTCATGGCATATTTACAATTTGAAAATTATGTGATATTTGTATGGTTGACTTTCCTGATGAACTAAATATTGTGAATTTTTATTTATTGGTGTTAAGTCAATAAATTGAAGCTCAGGATTGGATTTAGTTTCATGAATCAGAATTTACCTGCATCGGGATTTATCTACAGACATGTTTAGATGCAAATAAAAACTAATTAGTTATTACTAATTCATAGTTTACTTAACAATTGAAAATAAATAATATTACGAAAAGGGAACTAAAATACTCACACATTTCTTACAAAACTTTATTGAAAGATGCCAACTGTTACAAACAAAAGATGATATTATTATAATAATCATCTACATGGATTCAGTTAATGTTTATATAAAGAACAGTTTTGCATTTTACATCTACAATAAATACACGATAATTTAATACTAAGCCTTTCTTCTTTTGTACAAAAAATAAATACTTAACTGATCAATAAGTACACACAACAGTCTACATGAGTCTACGCAGTCTGTCATATAAAAAATGGTTTGTCTAGTTAAAAGTAAACAGTTATAATAATCGTCCACAACTGTGAAATCTTAGTTAAATTATGTAATGGAATTAAAATAGTCGCGATGACAGACTGCGTGTTTATGAATATGTATTATAAATTCGAAAAGAAACCCTAACTACAATAATACTGCACGACGCGAGTAATCGCATTTAACCTTCTATATTCAAAATATTTTTGAGCACAGGAAGAAATTATAATGAATGCCAATATTTTAGCAAAAAAAATCGCGAATACTACATATATCTATACATATTTTGTTTACAGGTTATCTACTTTTTGATTTATGTTTTTATTTCGGTACCATGAAACTTTTCTACATTTTCCTCATGCATTATAAATTATTTTCCTTTTCCATTTCCACACAGGGCATATGACATTTATTTTTATAACAAAACACTACTTCAAAGTCTGATGCAATTCGCTTTAGCACGGCGTTAATTAATATATATTTTTAAAAATACATAAAACAATCGTTCACAGCTAGGCACTGAACCTACTCGGCCAAACTGATGTGTAATACAACAAGCATACAGCTACAAATTTCGCTTCACTGGTAAAATCTTTACAATTAAAAGGCACGTATCGATTGTACTATATAAAAAATATCGTTTAGCAACGACAAGGCGAAAGAAATGCTACATCTTACAAGGCAGTGACGAATACACTATTTGTTAATATAAGAAACATGAAGTATTACAATACTCACTTTGCTCATAACTTATAGAAATATTCTACAAATGTTACTGAAGCATTCACGTACAAAATGGCAGTGTACAAAAATTTAAACAAAAAACATCTAGATACAACATTACAACAAATGCTGATAGCTGAATTTTAGACAATACTGTGTTAATGCATTAAGTGCGATTATTCATTAAAAATTACTAACAATTTTTATATTAGATAAATAAATATATAAAATATACTTTTTTTTACAATATTATTGCTACGTTTTGCGTGAATCCCATACAATGAGACCACAGATGTTACATTTTAATTACAAAGGCATATAAACTTGTTTCTAATGTTTATTGTAATGGCTACTACATAGTATGTATACACTCAATGCTAATATATTATTACTAATATTTAGAATGTTACTTAGTCTTGATGTACAATTAGAAATTAGAACCAATATATAAGTGATATGTGTCACTGATTTTTTGGTAATATTAGTATGTATGTTAATGTACTAACAAAAGAATTCTTTATAACACTTACATAAGTTGTTAAATTAAATTTGTTACAAATATGTGCATATTTCAAATTTAAGCATGTTTATTAATAGTATTGAATTCGTCATAGCGTACGTGTTGTAAAAAATAAATATCATAAATAGATAAGCCAGTATCTACCCTTTAGATTAATTGTGACAAAATAATTGTAACCAACACAATGACAATGAAAAAAATAAGTAGCAAGTGCCCAATCTGAATAAATACTGTGAAAATTATGTTAAAGTCTACAACTTATTCTCTTTTTAATATACTATTTTAAACTGATGTAACAAAAGAAAATTAAATGTAAGCATTTTAAATGATTTAGTACACTGAATTATTAAAGTGACTAATCTAAAAATAATAACTAGGGTATATAAATTAAGTGTAATTCCGTCATCGGAAAGATTAGCAATATTACAAACTTCTAGATGAAAAGCAATAATTTTTTTTAACTATACACTTTAACACTGGATTATCTGCCTATTTTTAACTTATTATTCACAGATAGATTTAGCAAAATAAATAAATATAAATACAAATTAAAAAGACAGTGATCATAACATGCTTAAAGGTATTAGTATTAATTTCAGTGCTTTATAATTCTAATAATACTTTCGCACAGCATAATTAAATAAAATTACAATTTTAATCTATAAAAAAAATTAAAAGACCTCCTCTTTAATTTTTGAGTTATATACTTAAATGTACCTTGCAAGTCCCAATTAGTAATTACCGTAAGCATAATAACTTGAATGTCAGAAAAATTATGACATTTTAAATATGGTAATCTCGCAAATTTATTATGGTCGAATTTTTAACATATATTACAATATTGTTTAAATACGATTTGGTGGCATATTATGTTGTATGTTAGTAGTCTTTAAACAGGTTTGATTGCAATATGCATCCTTTATTACATAAACGTATGAATATATTAATAACTTGTGCTTATTTTTTTTTTCTCTTTTGCTACTTTTCATTATCAGTTATTTTATCTGTGGTGTGGTGTAATATCTGCTATATTGTAATGTAGGTATAGTTTATATATAAAGTGTAGACTAACATTCATATAAAAAACCTTTACTGTGTTGCACTGATAATAACAAAATCATTCGCCAATTTCAACATATCAAATGTAAAATTTAAACATTTTCTGATGAATACAAATGATATCTACTAAAATATAATATTATTTTATCACCTCACATTCTGCAATTCTAATATTTCAATTATGAATTGACCTCTATTGATACTTAGCTATGTGAATACTTTCTTAACAGGGTGGGTGTTTATCTCCATATAATAGCTACATTGGGGTCGTCTTCGATGATCTGATCAAGAGTGGCCATGTCCACTCTGGCGAGGCAGCAAATTTCATCTGTGCTGTGTCTACCAGTGAAGAGGCGGCGAAGACCCAGCAAAGAATCCATACGAGCGTTGAAACCGTTAGGTCGAGTTGGATTGCGAATGAATACTGGATATCTGAAAACGAAGCTTTGCATATAATGTCAAAAAACAACTCAAAACACTATAATAAAATTCGGTTTGTGGGTTCATTTCCACTCGGGGAAGGTGGATTTTTCTATTTCCAATTTGTTCGCTCTGGCAACTAGGCAAAGCGCGGCGTTCAATTCCGCCACTCTAAACGCATTGCCTCGAAAAAAGATGGAAAACGGGGACGGAGAAAGCAGGGACTAAGTAACGGGGTGTCTTAACACTATGTTCCTACAGTTCCGTCTACCTACCCTGCCATATGCGGTATTATAAAGGGTAAAAAAACGAACAAAATGAAGTAACCTCTTCAAGCATTTAACAAGTCCGTGTATCTGAGCGAAGACGACCAACCGGCGCACGTCGAAGGGCACGCCGGGCGTCGGGAAGTATCTCTCGCACACCGCCCGCAGTGTGGTCCCTTGCTGGAGAGAGCACAGCACCCCGAGCACGTCCGACAGCACCGGCTAGAAATCAGAAATACAATAGTCATACGTTTTAATGTATATAAAACAAACGACTTTATTTAAGTATTTTTATTTGTTCACATGATTTGGGCACGTTGAAAGAATGAATGATGAAAGAATGGTAAAAAAGATATACGACGCAAAAGTGAGTGGTAAGAGAGGTAAGGGAAGACTTCGGTTGACTTTCGAAAAGACAGTATCTAAGATACTGGAGGAAGGTCACGTAAACAGCATGAGGACCGGAGAGCATGTATGAAGAGGTTAATGCCAGTGGACGAGGCGAAAGAGGTATGCAGGGACCGCAGCATTTGGCGCTCCGTTCTCTCTGACTACCCCGCTAGGGATAGAGCGTGAAGATGTGTATTTTAATTTGTATATTATTTCTAACTAATTATTCCGTAAAAATACAAAAAAAAACGCAACGAGTACTCATGTCAATTTTCCTGCTGTGGTGTAAAATACATACATACCTTTTCCTTATCTTCACAGCCCTTATTAATGAAGGCGAGACATGACTTCTGCATTTCGTGATCGCTAAACAGTCTGCTTAGGCTTGGCGTAGCGCGGTACATGTTGCTGAACTTCAGTACAGGTAATAATGTTACCTTAGGAATTCATAAAATACTATTAGCTTTTTATTAGCAGTTATGAAATGATACAGAACTCTCCGTGCGCGAATACTTCTCACACTTGACCATTTTTTTTAATTATCAGTCAGTTTTGTAAATTACTCCAGCTAGGTGGGATATCCATATAAGCAAAGAGAAGATCAAGCAATTTTTTTAAGATGTTCAAAATCATTTTGCCAGAGATTTTTTATTAAATAAGCATTTTGATATCAAATTAATTTTAAATAGAATTACAGAGTATATGTGATCTGTTTTATTATAAGAAAGGTTTGCAATTTGTTTTTAAAATTGTTTAAATTAAAATAATAGGCAAAAGAAAACATACCACTCCATAATACACTAAATTTTGTATACAGGATTTGACGAGGGTCTTTTCCACATTAGTATCGGCTGCTATTTTTGACACGTGGTTGTATCCATTTATATGGGGCAGAAGCTAAAAAAATTTATTGTATACAATATGATACAGGCATAGGATGTGAAAAAGAATGTTTTGTTTTTGTGTTGCAGTACAAAGCCAATAATTTTTGTGAAGTGACCATTGAAAAATATCATACAAACACATACTATTAACATATTCAGTAAATGCATCTATATAATACCATAAATAAAAAAAATCATTGCAAATAATTTAGTGTCTTGAAGTTATATGTAAAAATCTTTTTTTTTTTCAAATAATCAAAATGACTTTAATGAACAGGGCCAGGGCAACATATACAATACTTGCCTTCCTGATAGTTTTCGCAGAAACAATAAAAAGCAGATATAATTAAATGTTGCCTATTAGTCACAATTGAATATAAACTATGTAATTAGAATGAAAATTTGAATAAAATCTAATACAACTGGTTACAAGAGAAAGCACAGTGTTGAAACAAAAATTGAATTGACTGCTGCTTTTGTATTTAATTAATTAATTTAAAATTGAATGCTGCTTTTAAATTTAATTTAATATTTAAAAAAATGACCTGTCTTGTAGTAAGATCCCAGTCTGCATCCATATCAACTTCAAATGGTTCTTCATCTTCTATGTCCAGGTGTTCCTGGCTTTGTAACTCTGTACCCTCCTGGGGGATAGTTCTGGGAGGTCTACCTGGCCTAGGCAAGCCCACGGATGCTACTAACACGGGAACATCAAAGTCATGCACAGGGGTTGGATCCTTCCGAACTTCTAACACTTTTAAGTGCATCACTGTGTCACCTTCTGGAAATAAATATATAACAATAGAAAATATTTTATTTTTTTGGGGCTTTTAATAAAATGTTCTATAGAGAAAAAGCTTTTTGTCAAAATTTTTGTCTCATACACAAAAATGGATAAGGAACATACCAACTAAAGTAGCTTTTCTATAAGTGTTAAGATCATGTAATAAATGTGCGAGTAGTGTTGGCAGCTTAGTTGACCCACTTGACACGAAGCGAGTTTCTTCTTCCATGATGGTCTAAACAAATTGTAACAAGTTTAATTTATTCAACTGAACATGAAAATACCAAACAAGTCAAAAATAATTTTGTACTGCTTTAAATACACAAAATATTTCAAATGATGTATTAGATAAATAAATATCTTATGATACTAATCTACCATAAAATTACCAAATGTTCGCCAAGTTTCTTCACCACAGGTTCATATTGCACAGTTTTAGACCAGCTATCACAGACAAAGCATAAGTTGAACAGGTACATATTTCGTTCATATCTTGAGTTATCAATTCTTATTGGGTAACCAATTATTTTGTGCCCAAGGGCATTTCTAAAAGCACAAATATTTGTATAAAATAATAACATGGATGATATTTAAATATATTATTATTAATTTGTATTAATATATTAAAAGCAAACATATATTTTTTTTATAAATGTGTATGTGATAAATGAGTATATAACTTACATAGTCATAGTACATTTTTGTATTTGAGGTTTTGGAATGATGTAAGCACTTATAGCATCAAAAAGTTCTTTAGAAACATAGTCTTCTGGAAACTAGAATAAAGATAATAAAATTGAATGTCAGCAAATTACAAGTAGCCCATGATTTATTAACTATACAAGTAAATATAAACAATTTTTGTGGGTACTGCATAATTTGTTTACTTATTTAATACTTCATTATTTTTTTGTGGACAGTAAAGTACATTTTTATTATATAAAAGTTACATGTTAGTATACATGTTTCTTGGTAACATCTAAGTGACAATTTAAAAATAAAATTTATATTTGACATTTATATTTTGGATTTATAAAATATTTATTAACACTTGACGTAACGTGCATGTTCACTAAATTAATAGCCTGTACCTCACCTGACACGATATTTTAGGACCTGCGACCGGGTGGAACTCCCCTAGAAATATACAACGAATGGGACCCTCGCGTCCACATCCCTCGTAATATCGTGTTTCCATAATTTTTGAGGACATCAATATGATTTTTTTGTTTACACCGTTGTCATGTTCATCTAATACCGAATCTAAGATTTGCATTGAACAAATCTATGAATGCATCATATAAACTTTACTAAAAAGATACAGGGAAATACTGTCAGTATTCTATAACAAGTAATGGAGTATAAAAACTAACAAGGATTGCATGACAACGCACTGTGCATTTCCAAGAAATTGAAAAATCTCGCAGTCGTCACAAACCACAAATGTCACAGGTATGTCAACGGTTAAATGTCATTATTTAAGTAATAGACTAGACCACAGAATACAGAGTAAGTAAGAATAAACAAAGAACTACGTTTTAGAGAAAATTTACCTAAATCTCTTCGTTGGACATGTGCGCTGTGCCCATACCAAAATAATTTGGTAAACACCCTAGAATTTTTGAAAGAAATAAAAGGAAAATATTTACAAATATAGATTTAAGTCGATTAAATTGATTAGTCTGTGAAACTCTAAACGTTGATACTACTTTATTAGTATTTGATACAATTGCTTTTAAAAAACTAAACCAAATTATCCACTAAAATATATATCCAATAAAATATGTTTTACTGAAAAATTTAGCATGAAATAATATGTAATATAGGTCTTAAATGATAATCGCCACTGCCTCATCGCATAAATTATTTTAGTAGGAAAGTATTATTTTAAATACATGATATTATCTTATAAAATAAACAACAACTATAGAAATATTAGTATTATACATTTTACCTGTTTATTTTGATACATAGAGTACTATTAAAATATGTAAAATTAATATTATTTATTTTTATGTTAATTGATATAACTTGATGAATGCAATTTGAATTTCAGAAGAATCCTTTTCAGTCTCAACATTAACAAATCTCACGTCCATATCGTTCTATATTTTCTTGTAATGTTTTTATAATTTGTCTTTCTAAAATGTTTCTTACGTAGATTATGTTTAAATAATTTCTATTTCACATATATTTGAGGTAGGTACATATTTCAAAAAAGCTATTTGTTTTGTCAATTTTTTCAGCAGGAACATCTGATACTGTAATTCAAATATGCCTCAAATTGAAAGCTTTCGTTAAACTACTTTGGAGACCCAAAACTGTTTTAAAAATAATACGTATTTAAAATTTATGGCTTATAAATATAGTTTATATTAATTATTGCAGAATTAAAAGGTAAATTTAAAATATGACCTAAAACCGAGGTTATAATTTGTTTAAGAATAAACCTTTTGTGTTCTGTATTAAATATTATAATTCGAAAAGTGTTGACATTAACAATTTGTTTAGTAACAGAATTATTCTAAATAAGAAGGTAACGAGAATTTTTTCACATATTTATTTTCTGGTTTAATATGTTTATTATTGTGTTAGTGTTCATGTGTACTTTTGAAACCATTCCAATGTGGCTGCAGTTATGTAGCATAAATATTTAAGTAAGTGTATAGTTTTGACTTCTTATTAAATTACTAATATCCCTACAGTTGAAAAAATACAGTACATAATGAGCGCGAGATGTGATTTGCGTGTTTTTGTTTTTATTTAATGTAATATTATTTATCCATATCTACAAGTGGTCCCCATAATTTAGTTTGGATTCGACTTAAACATAATAAAAAACTTAATTCATTAAATGAGACTAATGAATTTATTTGTATGAGATATAATGTTACTACCCTTAAAATTAAAAAAAAAATGCGTGATTTGATATAAAAAGTAAACCATATTAAAAGCACGTATATGTGTGGTTAATTCATTGATATAGACTTAGAATTTAATTTTTTCAAACGTGTGATTATTTAAATTAAACATAATTAACTGTATTGACACGATCATTGCGATATTAGTAGGCTTTGAGTAATTACTACTTATGCTCATATTCTTATTTACCCCCTATCGTTTGAATTATAAAGCAAAATAGTCGAAAGGTAGATGACCTTAAAATTAGACAAAGACAACATTTCTAGAATAGTCAGGCGATAAGCTTAAAAATACATATTACAAAATTATCATGGAATTTTAACAATAGCTTAAAGTCTTCCATTTATATAATTGACTAAATACCTACAACTGCGACACTAGTAAGTCTATGTGGGAAATTGGAAAAATAACAAAAGTACAATTGATAAAAACTTCTAGACTTTTTAAGTTATCGGTTAAAAGGTATCGTTAACTGTAACATGATATTAATCGGACAAATTAGATAAATTAAGTAAAGTAAAATTGATAGTACATTTAAAATCAGAATGTAAGTATTTGAGGTTCATACTGAAATTGGGCAGCATTTTCTTGGTGTATGATCTGATTACGCTGAGAAATTATTTGCATTTTCCTGTTCATGTAATATAAAGCACGGCAGCGTTAAGTTCCACACACAATGTCTCTAATACTGGAAAAAGCCAAGAGATTTTTCAATTTGGAATGAAACGCCCAGTTAAAGAAATGAATCTATTTAATTTTTCAATAAAAAATATATGAAAATAACTGAAATTAACATTCAAGTATTAACAGAAAATTTTTAATTGTTTAATATTTGTTGACGTATCGTTCGTCTTCGTGTTCCTCATATCGACTCGCTACAATTCGCTTTGGGGTAGGCGTAACACATTGACCTAGAAGGCAGGTGACAGATTCTGTCCATGAACCGGGAAGTGTTCTCAAGGTTACAGCTGCGCATGCGAAATAGGGGTTTAGAAAAATGATGTGACTTTGTAAGAACATACCTTTATATTATATTACTGACTTTCTACTCTCTTCACAACCACAACTATGTAAGTAATTGTTTTTGTAAAAACAATGAACTACCTAATTCGTTTTATCAATTCCAAATGCTAAATAATATTATCGATATTGGTTACTATTGATTTCAGAATTGATTATGAATTTCATTAATTTATTGCTTTCATTTCTTATAGCATGATTATTGTCTTAGAAATGCTATTATATACAAGCCCGAATAGATTGAGATTAATTTTCAGGGCTTGACGTTCTTTCAATGTTATCACGTAGAATTTCTGCCCTAGGCTTTTCTGATTTCAATCCGAAAAGTCGGCTTCTAAATGTCATAAAATGCTTTCTTCCGTATAAAATGAATAGTGCAAATTGTTTTTTGATTTGTTTCCATCACCGGCTGAGACATCACCACCATGCGGCCATATAAAGATGTGAGTGGACAGTGATATACATACAAACAATTACTATGAGTTGTTCGGTGCTGGTCGAGGCGACTTCTTCTAATATAGAAGATGATCTATACACGTAAGTTTTTATACTAATTCACGTTTTAATATAGTAATAAATCGAGGTCTATATCAATGAATTAACCATACATATACGTGCTTCATAAAATTAATAACTTGCTACGAGTACGAATCGATTCAAGGTCACTGCTAAGTGCGCTGTTTCACGTCCTTGATTATAAGTACTTATAACATTTTGTACAAATATGTACATATATGGCTGCATATATTATATGGCCATTAGAAATGATATATATCTTGGTGGGTGCATAAAAATATGAACAGCTAATTAATTGGTAAAGCGTTAATATCCGAAGCTCATCTGGAATTAACTAGACGAACTACAGATATTAACAGCATCTACAATCATGTTTTACCCTCTTATTTTTGTAAAGTCATCAATCATAATTAAAATACTCTGTGTTTTAGTTTTATCGTACAGTAATAAATGTAATTATAAAAAGGTACGTTATAGTAAAAATATTAAATTCATAAATTTTAAAGATTAAATAAAAATAATTTTCACACATACTTTCTAAAGAATGAAAGAATAATAAAAAGACAGTTATGAAACTGTTGAAACAAATACTTAATCAAATACTATTATAAAAAAAGAATATCTATATATAAATTAAGAAAAAAGAGTTTATCTATACGTAAATACGTACGTTCAACCACGTGGCGGTTTAACTTATTACATAATTATAATTCGAGATATTGCATAATCAAAATTTGAGATATTATTCTTTGTTTCTAAGAGTTGGAAAAAATAATTTTAAAAATTATAATTCTGATTAAAAATTATGATACTGACGTTTGTTTATCCGATTAGGGGTTCCAGTTGACAACAATTTACTTCGCCACCAGAATAAAAAAATAGTATATAGTCACAAACCGTCAAACGTTAAAATTTTTTATAAGGTTCCGCATTCGCCAATAAGCGCATTTCTTTTAATGTTCCCCTCTCACTTCCTACTCATCAAATTACAGCTTTCCACTTCGGGCTATTTATTAGGGCTATTTGTTTTACAGTTTCAATAGTTTTAAATAATTAAAGAGGGGTAATTTAATTCTTGGAATATATTAATGTGTAACATATAAATATAAATTCATACACATATTTATAATCACATTATCTTTAATCATACTAGTACCGATCCCTATAGGAAAAATACAATCATATCGTAATAGAGTAACTGTTTTATATTCAAATTAAAAATATAATTATCAAGCCATAAAAAGGCTAAAATAAAGAAACTCAGTAATTATTACCAACGTGTGGTTTTCTTACAATAGGTACTTATATATAATTCTAGACAAGAGACGGAGATCTCAAACTTTTGGCACTCAACAACCAAAGCTTTGTTTTGGAGGAAATTGGCGATCGAAAATTATGACAACTTCAGGTTTGCTCTGATGCACTCTGCTATACAGGGAAAAGAGATGATTCATAAAATAAATTTGCTTACTATAGACACCGCGTGTGTTTAAATTGATTACACAATTTCACCGACCTTGGCATAGGAACAGATGAAACTAATAAGATTTTAAATATTAAAATCGATTTTGTAATATATTGTAGAGTACACTAGTCTCGAGTTGATAAGTATATAGATTTTCATTAGTATCGACTAATTTTGACATTTGATTTTTTATTTATTATATGTTTCTTTTTATAACATTGGCGTTGAATCAACGTAAATTAAAACAAAAATGCCATTTTTATTAATTAAGTTAAATGACCCTAAAGATGACACATTTGTCACAATTTTAACAGTAGTACTTATATTGTTGAAAATAGTGTTGATAATTGCATAAGCCTATGCTTAGGAGAATAGGTTTCGTTACTGCACCAAAAGTAGACTTGCATGTCATCTTTAAGGTATTTTGACTATTTTCGGTACCAATAATAGACACTTATGATTTTGTAGAAAAATAATATCGGAACAAATAATGAATTGTTCTAATGTTTAGAAAATATAAATATCAATACAAAACATAACAAATAACAAAACAATATCTTTATAAAATTTATTAAAATCACTTGTACCGCTGCGGCGTCCTTAGCTAAATTCACAAGAAATGGTTAAAAACACACATTGCTCGCAATAATTGATGCTATTTTAACTTTTTAAGCAAAAGACCGTTGTTATGGTTGTGGTATTTGATTTAGAGGTGAAGCAACCATTTTCTGGTACTAATAATTGTGACATACAAGTAAAAATATTCTTAATATTGAACTTAATATATATATATATATATATATATATATATATATATATATATATATATATATATATATATACATATATATATATATATATATATATATATATATATATATATATATATATATATATATATATATATATATATATGTATATATATATATATATATATATATATATATATATATATATATATATATATATATATATATATATATATATATATATATATATATATATATATATATATATATATATATATATATATATATATATATATATATATATATATTAAGTTCAATATTAAGAATATTTTTACTTGTATGTCACAATTATTAGTACCAGAAAATGGTTGCTTCACCTCTAAATCAAATACCACAACCATAACAACGGTCTTTTGTCAATATATTCAAACGGGCAAAGCCGCGTGTGGGTCGCTAATAATAAAATAAAAATTCAAATAAAATTTCAATTTTTTCACAGATTTACGCTCATATGACGTAGCTTATGTTAATGTGGTAACAATACAATAACCCTATCGAATTCCATGCAAATTATTCCAAACCAAAATGTACTTCATGTCTACAAACTAGATAATTGTCAACTTCTGGGTAGTAGCGGCAAATGTTTGGGAACTTATCTGTTGAAAAGTTCTATTTCAATGAATAATAACCAGTGTAAAATATTCAGGTTGGAGTGAAGCTGCTTATAATGAATACGTATTCACTTTTCAATTTCCCTTTGTGCGACGTTCAATATTTTGTTTAAATATGTCATGTGTTCGACTCGACCACTCTGCGGATTTATTTCGCATGAATAAGTTGTTGCCCGCCGGCTCGGTCCAAACATGATTCAATAAAAAAATAAAACCCTGGTATAGGGTAAAAAAAGGTATCTGAAAAATCTCTTGAGCATGATAACGGTATAGCTATAAACTAGACTTCATGACTTTTTACTATTCTTCTATCAAAATATTTTTATTGTAAATATTTAAGAATCTGACCCATCTGTGTATGTCGTCATGGTTTAGTTGCCATGTGTCCATCGATATTACATATACTATAATGAAAATAATAAATTTGTGTTCACAAAATGAATAAATGAACTGATTTATCGAAACAATGATGCAGGGAGATATGAAGATACTAAAAGAATAGGAATCTATGATTTGGACGTAATTGAATTAAACTTTGTTTATTACATATGTCAGGACTGAGCAAGATATAGGCTTTAATTTATTTCGAAGATTTGCTCACCTAACGTAAAGCCTTAGTATTCCAACTGAACTACAAGAAATAATGTAAGAATAACAAAAATAATTAAGTTTATTGGACATAAATATTGTATATTAACACGTAATCGAAGATTTGGAACTCTTGACGTAGATCCGTTATAAATCAGCGAAACTATAAGATATAAGAAAGTAGCTCTTTTTTTTTAAAGATTGAACTAAAATTTCGTTGACATATTATGAAAATTCGGAATAAAAAATCAAAAACAATATACGCTTCTAATGTGATAGCAAATTTCAGGTTTTATTTAAATTAATTGCTAAGCAACATTTTAGACTCGGAGGAGAATCTGAAAGCACTTGACTTTGAAGTGATGCTACTTAACTTCACTTGCTTTTTAATAAAATAATTATACAATAATACTAAAATAATATTGCCTTTAAAGCGTGTATTTAGAAATAATGTAAATACTTGTATAAGATAACTAATTATTGAAATCGTATAATTATGATGTTATTTATAGGTATACACTTATACATTGTACGTCAAATACTTTTTCATTCATATATTGTATTTTGTTACCCACAAATTTGTGAATATAATTCGAGGCGGACGGTATATCGACAGTATAATGCATAAGCGATTTTTGTCAATTTGCTTTGCAATTCAAATTATGAATCCTGTCGCAGCTCTGGGGAGTAAAAAAAACTTTATAAAAAGCGTCACGTCCTTGAAGGTATAGACAATAACCTACTGGCCGTGTTCTTCAATATTTGGGTAAGAATTTGGTGCCTAGTATTAGTGACCTCCCAAGCGATCGAACGTTCAAATGTTGACTGTAGTTAATTTATTTTGAAAGACTTCAACAAAAGTGACTTTACTACTTCTATTTAATTACATAATAAGGTACAAAGCACATAAGACGTATCAATTTACTTGACCATCCAATTAATTTACAATACAATTATTATTCAATTTACAATAGAGTAATGAAAAGTAATTAATATAAATAAGTAACGATATTTATCGATTATTATATAGAAATAATTCAAACGTCAGTAGTATAATACTGATTTCTCGTTGTTGGAAGTCTGTGCCAGTAAAGGTTCAATTATGGTAAATGTTAGCTGCTCGTTCATGTCGTCTGAATGATCTAATTTCAGGCTTTATAGGTCGACTCTAATCTGACACTGCAAACGGGATGTTCACCCATTATAGTACAGTAATATAATAAAGACAGGTGGCGGATTGCAGAACTACCTATATTTTTGAATATAAGATGCAAATATATTGAAATATATATTTAGTCCTCCTCTACATATGGTTAATACTAAATTTAATTTTAGTGGTTAGTGGGTAGATAAAATTCAAATCATGAATGTTTCTTAATTTTTATTTAGATATTTTTTCTTGTTTACACAGTATAAAGTCAGTTCTAGAGTTTTAACAGGGTTTTTGCTAACACTTACTTACTTGTACAACATAAAAATAAAAAATATATATATCGGTGAATCCGTAAATTTACGCTGACGTGTTATATTAAACAAATAAGAGCTAATATTATATATTATATCATTAATTAATTTCACCACGGGTAAAGTGAATTATTTTTATTAATTAACTGTTGTGAAAACATTTTTGGGAGGTTTTAGGAAATTCACGCTATATCCCTATCATAGTAGAGCAGGTAAAAGGAATCACAGGAAACTAATATTAAGACACCCTTGTCACCGCTTTCCGCCTTCTATAGAGGCATTACAAGATGAGTGGCGGAATTTAACACCGCGTTTGTGTAGTTGTCATGGTGAAGAAAATATATATTAAAACAATCAATTCTCTTCGAGTGAGAATCGAACCCACAAATAGTCGCGTTTATAAGCAGAAGTTGAGCCAATGCGCATCGACAATCTTTTCAGTCTAAAAAAATATGTAAGGCGGCTTCAGAAAAAAAATTAATATTTTGAAGAGTAATATAAATAGAAAGTAATTATTAAATTTTATTTTTTTTTAAATTTCATTTAAGACCGGCATAAACAAACAACGAAATATTTTTATTTTTAGGTTTAAAGATGACCCAGAGTCGCCACTGTCCGGAAACTCACCAGGTAAGTGCTCTATGTAAGTTACTGTTAAAGTATTAATGAAGTAGTTTTACAGTCACATAATGATGATTAGGGTTCCTTTGGCCACATTATTGTAAACATCTATCTACCTGTCGGTCTGTTCGTTTGTCAAGATCATTTCTCATGTTACGTATATATATATATATATATATATATATATATATATATATATATATATATATATATATATATATATATATATATATATATATATATATATATATATATATATATATATATATATATATATATATATATATATATATATATATATATATATATATATATATATATATATATATATATATATATATATATATATGTATATATATATATATATATATATATATATATATATATATATATATATATATATATACTTTGTATTCTCACTCATCAGATATAATCAAATATATCAACATTCTCTTGTTCATTTTATATTGAATGTGTACACAAACTAGGTGTAAACTAAACTAGGTGTAAAAAAGGGAATATGGATGAGATACTTGTATAATGATTTAGTCCTATAATACTCCAGTCGCAAATGCACCTATACTAAGATTTTAAAAGAAAATTTTCTTTAATATGCATTAAGAAATTTATATTTAAAAAAGTATATAAAAGACCTGATGACTCGTGAGTACACTTGCAACTTCTCTGCATTACGTAGTCTGGTTGTTGAAACGATATTGAAAGTTATAAAGCCAAGCAATTCAATTTGTGTACTAACGTCATTACTAATATTTGTAGTCGACACGGTAATAGGTGTAGGGCGATGTATTTGTGCGTCTTTTTGCCGCCGCTGTTCAAGCTATGTCCACTTATGTGGCAAATTACAGTTTTAATGAAGGCTCTGCCATCTAAACACCAATACTTATTTTTGAAATCTAAGATCCATCGTATGCTGAAAACCATTTACCTCTAACCATATACTCTCTCTATTCCATAGTTATTTTTATGAGGTATGTATCTCTTAACTTATAACAATTTCTCTCCTGCCTCAGAAACAGGTAATTAAAGAAAAATTAAACAGGTCAGTGGCTCTGTGGTTAGAGTGCTTGCACGGTTCGCAAACGGTTAACCGACTACAAAAATTTCTGAGTTCTCTGATTTGATGTTAATGATCTCTCACAGCATCTCACTATAGAATTAGAGTTCTGATAACATGTGATGGAAGCTACTAATTCTCCTACTTCCAAATCTTTCAACTTTTTAATTTATTTATTAAATAAAATAAATAATAATTAGTATATAAAGATTAATAAATAATTTAAATATAGTCTACTTTTAACGAACATTAAAAATGCGAAGTCAACTTAATTGTATCTAACATTACGCAAAGACTTCTAAGGTTTTAAATTTTCCTTCTTTATTTTCATTTACAGAGGTTTAGTCTTTTGTTAAAATCAACTAAAAGTAGTCTTTAGCCTTAATCAAGCCATATTAAAGAATTCGAATATCTGTTTTGAGAACTAATGTAGTAGTCGATTACTTGCCGATTACCGATATTTATGTTTATTTTTACGTGCCAGCGAGTTGTCAATTACAGAAATGATTATTATTTCATTTATGTTTCTGGTATATGTTAATTTTTATTTTTTAATATTTATTAAATATATATATATATATATATATATATATATATATATATATATATATATATATATATATATATATATATATATATATATATATATTTATGTATATATATATATATATATATATATATATATATATATATATATATATATATATATATATATATATATATATATATATATATAATACTTATTAAGTAATGAAAGTATATAATTTTTTTTAAACAGCTTTCAAAAAAGAGAAGGTTCTCTATTGAGTTCTTAATATTATTTCTGTGTACACAGTACACCGATTACAATGAACTATTAGATTTTTATTTCAATTTAATAATTCTTTCTTTGTGTGACGCAAAACATTTTTTATAAACAATTTTCGTAATATGGACAATGTTATTCACGTTTAGCGCTAATATTAATGTTAATTAATATTAAGTGACTGATATCGGGCTTGTCGCTGACTTTAGGCGTATCACTAGTAAAAAATACTAATAATAGTATTGCGTTAACTTTACAGTTACGTTTGTTCGCACAACAAATGATATAAATGAATGATTTATTAAGTTATTCTTTTCTTTTCAGTTATTGTAGTCCCTTTTTAACTTGGCTTTTATTTTTGATTGTTATTTATTATAGGAATAAAAGAAGACTATTGTTAATAATTAATAGGCCTTAAAATTCATTAGAAATATTTTTACTGATGTAACAAGATAAATCACGTCAAAATTTAAATGTAAAACACATAAACATATAGCTTGACGTGACGTATGTTACTTTTATATAAGTCTAGTGATCATATACATACACGTACGAAAATATGAGAAATGGAACTTATTCTACTCAAATTTATCATAAAAAGCCACCTTCAGTACTAATTTTGAACTTAATCTTTGTTATCGGGAGATCTTATGAGACAGCCGAGCCTATACAGTAATGGCACAACTTTGCTAAACCTTTAATATTGTATTGTAAAGAAATTTAAGCTTAAGTAAAAAGCTTTAAATTTCAGTTTGAACTGGCATTTATTCGCAACACGTTTGATTAGATGCTGACACTCATTTAGACATTTAACATTAGATTATGTTTTCTATTTCATAAGCATAAGGTATACTTTACAATACGCGCTGTTTTCTAACAGCGATGCCGGGTTCGCTGACCTGTGCAAAGGTTTCCTTCCTGCGCAAACGCCATGGAGACTTGTGCACTTTACATGACACATCCACAGGTAGGCTACCGCTCTCTTATTAGATTTTGCTAAAAACAATACATAATAGGATGAACAAATATTTATTAATATTAAAGAAGCCTTTAATTTGATTTAGAAAGTAGTTAATTTTATAGGCAATAAGATAAGTTAGTATATGTATTTAATTAAGATTCATTTTGGAAATTAAATGTAATTCGTAGAAAATTAAATTAGTTCACATATGGATATCTTTAGCATATGACTTCCAATTTATTATAATAATGACACTGATGTAGGTATGTATGAATATGGTAGAGCCGCGGCGGGCACTAATTGCGGATATAATCCTTTCTGAGCCGGTTTTCAGACATGATTTTATGTAATATTTTATGTTATGCAGAGTATTGAACGATCATCGAATGGCTGTAGTACAAATCACTCTTTATTTGAAGATGATAAGTTAACAACCATATCCTCTATAGATACTCGTAAACAAATTAGATAAAATAGACATAAGGTTAGTAGTAAATAATTTTTAGTTATAAATATCTTCAACAATAATTATAATAACATCATTATAAGTCTTGATCTTCTTTTTCTTATGTGTTGCTGTCCTTGTCTATTTTGATATTTCTTAAAGTTTTTTATTTATTTAAAAACGGACATTATTGATAAACACTGCCCTATTATTTTTATAAATGAATGTACATCTAAATGGTAATAAAGCATCTAAAAAAATATTATGCTAAAATTGTTGTTCAATTGATGTCCCGTCTCCGGAGTTGTCACTTAAAGCTAGCCAACAGGTGTGAGTATTTCATGTTGTCAGAGGGATGAGAATATATCATCGAATAAAATGAAAAATATGTAACATTAAATACCTAAAATTAATTTCAAGCAAAAAAAATTAAACAAATAGGGAGTTACATTGTTGCTAACTAAATACATTATTATCCATCTTAATATTTGAAACTGCTTGTTGTCGATTTAAAGACATATAATATTTGTTTTTTAAAAATTGATATATTGTGTTTTTTATTGATAAAATTTTTGAAATAAAACTGTTATATTTTTAAATGTCATATTATTTTAATATAAGAAACTTAAATCTTAAGATTTATCAAGTATTTTATTGATACAAACAATGGCAGATTGAGTATACTTAATCTCCCACTCAGTAACACAACCTTAATTTTTACATCAGCAGATTTTTTAAATAAGTGGCCGGAGCTTTCATATGCCTCATTAAATGTGACTACTGTTAGAAAAATTACTGAACACAATTACCACTAAGTAGTGATTCTCTACCCTGACATAAGCCTTATAGAAATATTAAAACTGAATCAGCAACCTAAATATGAATCAACCAAATATTGCCGTTAAATTAAAAAAGAAATAAACAAAATCCTCTTTAGGTGCAGCCACCAATAACATGATCACCTATGTTTACTTTTAGATGAAGAATAAAGAGATCAAAAGGAAATAAATCTCGTCATCATCTTTCTAGGCCAAAACCAGCCACATGTTACTAATCACACGATCTTTGATATATCTACACATATGCTAGACTAATAACTGAAAATTGAAGTTCGCGAATTAAAAGTTAATGTTCGTATCAGAGGATCGAATACTTCTATGTAGTTTTAATAGTAAGTAATTAGAAGAGTAAAATAGAAAGAGAGAAATCTATACTAGTTAGAAGCTTATCAGTTGTAAAACAAAAACAATTACTGGCTATTTAAATTAGTATATTTATCTTTGATACATATTTTAAACTTAAATTGAATATAGTTGTACCTTTATAGAATTTTATTCACTTTGTTACTGTACAGAAGTTTTAGTAATTCAACATTTCTCATGATCCTTTTTGAAAAATTACAATAGTGTAATATTAGACAGACTCACTAAACATTAATCTTTTGCTTGTTCTAAAACTTTTTCTGAGTTTGTTGTTAATCGGAAGCTTTTTAAGCGTTTGAGGGCTTAGAAGTTGATGGTTATGAAGGTTGAAGTTGCCTATCCTTTTAGATCCCTTGACAATGCTAGCCATCTTCTAAGCTCTTTACAAAAACTGAAACATATATTAGCAGGGCTAGTTTAACTTTAATTAAACCTAACATAACAGTAAGGACTGAAAGCTCTAATTTCATAGTTATGATATATATACAAAGTAGTGATGCTAAGATTGAAAAAAAAAAACTTTATGTAGAGCTTCTTATGTCAAACTTACGTCACATGATCTTCGGAAAGAAAGAATTATATATATATATATATATATATATATATATATATATATATATATATATATATATATATATATATATATATATATATATATATATATATATATATATATATATATAATATATATATATATATATATATATATATATATATATATATATATATATATATATATATATATATATATATATATATATATATATATATATATATATATATATATATAGATAAAAAAAAAAAAAATAAAGTGAACAGTGAAGTTATACAGAAATATTATAAATAATTGAAGTTAACATAAAAGTGTACGTATTTATTGAAAAAAGCTGTATATTTCGGTGCGCCGGTGCTCCCGCGTCACCGACACCAACTCTTATAAGAATTACAAATTGTAGCTTGAAATTCAAAAAGTGTTTTGAAGGTTTCATCCCGACGGCAGTTATATACACCGTTATACTTAAATTATAAACATATAAATAAATAACTTTTAAACACAATTACTAAATTAACGTTGATTTAAATGTATTTAATGATATAAATAAACAATAGTAGTTATCTCCAGTACTAGAAGTGTACAAATTAGCTCAAAATGATTTAAAACATTTCCAATTCAAAATAACTAATAAATTTTCCTTCTACATTTTAAATACCAATAGCGGAGCCTGTCCATACTATCTACTTGTTGCTGTTTCGATAAGAGTAATATCAATTCTAGTGTATCGTTTCACTCGACCTGAAAGAAAAATATTACTTAGTATTTTTTTTTTATAACTATGGATTTTTACTGACTGCATTTTAAATCATTCTTTATTTGAATGTACATTATTTCAGGTTATTTACGCTCACGCAATGCAATCTAGAATTATATATTGGACGCAAAATATTTGTTGTGATCTAATTAATTAAACGATATTTTAATTTTTAAGATTTATTGTGAAATAATTACAGAATTAAGTTGTCACTGTACAAAAATAATTGTCTCGCAGTAGTAGCATATATTATGTCCAGTATTCACATTAGTATGTGAAATGTAGTCATTGTAAGAATTTATAAAGACCAATATTTATATCAATTATATAAAATGTGTAACAATAAAATAAAAGCTTGTACATATATACTTGCCAAGACTATCAAGTTTAGTGCAATTGTATAAAAAAGTCCGTGTAAGAAGCGCGTGGGCAAGGAAGTGTTGTGGACAGTAGAGTAGAGCTTAGTGCGCGTTCTATCGCTGGCCGGTGCGGTTGTGCGACATGCTCGGAATATGGACGTGTATAGCCTGTCCGCCTCGTGCGTACGCGCACCACCCCTGAGCATCGACGAGTTCTCTCTATACTTCGATAAAGAACATCAACTTAAACAAGGTGTGTTGTTTTTCTTGTTTGGTGATAAGTGATTTTTGGATGTTTGCCTAATTTTTTAACTTAATCGTTTTTTTTGTTACTTATATGCGATTTTATTATAAAATAAAAGCTATTTATGCAAGCTTTGAATTACTATTTATTAGTCTATTACGCTCTGCTAGATAATGTATTTATTTCCGATAAAATAATTTTGTAGAGGTAGTTGCTCTAACTGTACGATATCTTTTGAAATAATTTATGGATGAACGCTTAAAATGAAATAGAATATCAGCTTTTTACACCTGATCAGACGAAATGAAATAAATGTATTAATTACAAACAATAAATGTAGATACAATAACAATTTTGTATTGTATATATGTACAAATATCAACGAAAATGATTTTAAGAAATGAAGTGATTTAGTATTAGTGATCTCTTCTAGCCCCTGACCTATCATAGTTAAGTGAGCTCATTGGTAATACTGTATATTATCTGTGGTTTCCGGTGCAGCACTGTTACTAGCCATTAAGCTCCACTCAAAGTAAAAAACAATATGATTAACATTTAAAAATATTTCAATTGTTCTCTTAATTTTCCTATACATAATAACAATTAATTATTTAGATCTAGATTAAAAGCTTTGTACCTATAAATAAAAATAGGTCATAGACAGATCTAAAAGCAAAACCCAAGCATAATTTCAATTGAATGCTTGTACGAATTGTTGGAAAGTCTCTCTTGAACTTTAAAACCGTATAAAAAGGCCAATGTCAGTTTAATATACAGTTGTGTCCCCACAAGTCCAGTTTCGAAAATTTACATGTCTCCGAAAGTAATACCTAAATATGCGCCTGTTTTACAAAAAAATAAAAAAAACTCACAGAATTTTTAATACTTAGCGTTCTGAGTATTGATTATGTATTTCAGTTTCCGCATTCATATTGGGATATAGACGCGTGCTCTATCCATATTCTATTATGGATTGTCACCATCGAAAATAATATTCTAAGCTTTGATATTAAGAACAAATATATTTTTAGTGAACTCCATTTGGTTATCGGTAGTAAAGTATTGATTAATACGAACAATAACATCAACATAGTATATATGAAAGCAAGTTGTAGTAGTAAAAGAAGAAACTTCCCGATTCTATTTTCTAAGACACATGATTGAAATAGAAAATTCAAATTATACTATAAGGAAATTAAAATATTTCAATGTATCCGACTCTATTTATTCGTCTATAGTATTGTGATGTCCATAATTATTGTAGTGATAAATAGTATATTATTTTCTATTCCGATATTTTAAGGTAGTTGAGAGTGTGGCCTAACCCAACGAATATATATTAAGATATATAAAGATAAAGTTATCTAAGCGTATTTGCCTTCTAAAACTACATTTGCTTTAATTGAAGCTTTATAACAATTAAAATACACATTTACAAGAACACACTCGTATCTATTTATATCAATTCCTATAAAAATATTAAAATATTAGTAGTTAGTGTAAATATTAGTTGTATGTTGAAATATGTGAGAATCTTTGCTTTACTCAGGAGATCGACACCCAAAGTGGGTGTCGATCTCCTGAGTAGTAATTAAAACCAGATTCAAGTTAAAATAATGAGCTTGGTTTATTAAAAAAAATATTTTTTTTAATATATTTTTGCATGTGAGTACTTATAGCTAGACACAATAGCGATAGAAAGTAGAGAAATCAAAAAAGAGTTAATATTATTTTTTTAAGGAAAATTAATATAGTTATTTTTTGTTATTAGTATACCAATTTTGACATTGTGGGTATAAACCCATTTTACCGCAGAATACACACATTTCATGGCATGATTTCACAATAGTTGTAATGAATTAAACAATATTTTAGTTTAAACTGGCTTGAGATATAAATATAACTATTTAAAGAAAATGGCAGTTAAAGTAAGTTTTAAAATAAAATAAATTAAAGTCTACAGAAATCGAATAAAGTTTTATAATCTTGTTTCTCGCACAAACCATTCAGATGCTCTGATTAAAAGAACACGGCATCATGAGGTTTCCCTTTCAATCCTTTTGTTTAGTCTTGCTCTGTGTGTTCTCTTAATGAAGAAAATCTTAAAAGATGAAAAGTATGAACGTAACAATTTTTGCAAGTACATTGTGTTATAGATGCTATAATAAAACCTAAGACTACGAGTACGTTTGTTAAAGGATGAACAAAGACAAAACATGAGTTTCTTGCTTGCTGAAAGAAAGAAGTTTTTGTTTGATTTTAATAAACATTCATAATAAAGATATTTTTTGAACATTCAATATCATCGATAGTTAAAAACCCAACCCAAGTAACCTAAAACGCGGACACGTTTTGGGTTACTCTACTATTACACTTTTTTAAACACTATAGATAGGAGTTATTTAACTAAGTGTAATGTAAAATGTTGTAATATATGCTAACCTATATATAACCTGATATCAGAGCACAGCAGAAATATTTATGGGAACGTGATACGTTAATACATGTAACATTGAAAAAAAATGGAAACTATACTTGAAGACAAAATTTGAGGTGACGATTTAGATTTTATATATATAAAACGTAACACGATCCGTCTCTACTCTCCGCAGAATTAAAAACATCGGACAATGAAACCTAACGCCGGATAATACTACGAGTCCGGGATTATATCGAGAGAGAAATAAATTATGTGTGACCCTCTCGAGAGTGAATCTGTGATCACGACGCTGGACCTAGGTTCAATAAACGCGTTATGCAAGCCCGCGATAAGACTTGCCTTAGGCTAACTTTCACATTAACTTAGGTTAGGGACTAGATTGTCATTATTGCATGTAACGCAATATATAGAAATGTTAACTTAATTATAGTATAACTATGTTTTAAATCATTTATATTTTTTATTTCTTTGTTTTTCAAATGTTATCTTGCAAATAAAATTAAACTAGTTACGACACTACGTTCTCCGATTTACATTCCTCGTCGCGTTTCTTTTTACTCCGAGTCTCAACTTAAAACCAACACTTTATTATCAAACACATTTTTATAAAGCTCAGTATGAATTTTGACGATATTAATAACAAATTAACCATTGACTTATTAAAAGAATAAAACGAAACCTGCATGATATAAAAATACCTAAAATATGAAGCTTGCTAAGGTGAGCAATCGTCAAAGAATAAAATATTAAAACTGTTACTGCTAAACCAAGAAAATTATTAATAGTTATGCCCCTTATCCCGAGATATCCCATGGGTCTTGCTGTGCTGGTAGGAACACAATATAGTTTCCACAATGCATTGTGTTTTGACAGTGCAATATGCGCATTGTCGCCTTAGATAGACTTGAAAGTTTCAACGGAAAAGTTATAAAATATTCGTACAGAAATTTCTATTCTTCGAGGTATGTATATATATATATATATATATATTTATATACATATACATATCTCGTCGAATATTATATATATATATATATATATATATATATATATATATAATATATATATATATATATATATATATATATATATATATATATATATATATATATATATATATATATATATATATATATATATATATATATACATATATATATATATATATATATATATATACATATATATATATATATATATATATATATATATATATATATATATATATATATATATATATATATATATATATATATATATATGTATATATATATATATATATATATATATATATATATATATATATATATATATATATATATATATATATATATATATATATAATGACTAAGATGTATGGAGAATATAATTGGATGGACCGTTAGTCCTATTCAATAGCCCAGTACTCAACTGGGCTATTCAATAGGACTAACGGACGTCCGCCATTTCATCAGTCTCAAATTAAAGCCGACAGACGGTAACCCGCCTCTTACTAGACGGGCCCCCACATAGCCTAATCCTTCAGGCGCAACATCAGTGTGCACCGGTTTCACCATCACGGAAATCTTGTGAGTAGGTTTCCCCGTTATCACGCACGCTTGAATTTTTCCAACCCTTCGAGCATACAGCTCTTGCGCTTCACTCTGACCGTGAATGAAAGTAAGCCAGAGGTGTGGAATAAATTCCAATTCTCCTATGGAGGTCCCAGGTCTGTGAGGTAGCCACTCCCTAACAGCTCGCCAGAAGCTGTTCTGCGGGCTTATTATTATTATTATATTTATACATAATTTTTAAGCAATTAAATTACAAAACGAAATATTTAGAAGATTTGTAACTTATAATGTTTACGCAGGAAGAAACCATTACAAACTTATCTGTAACTGTACTTCATTTAACACAAAATGAGTCGATATGATATTTTTTCTTATTACAACAACCAGAGCCTTTCTAAAGTGTTTTTTAATGAGAATATTGTTGTATAAGTTCAGATTCAATCCAATCTAAAAATTTTTATAGCTATTTAGGTATTACGCAATTTCGATCTAGATTTTTGAGTTCTTGTTTAATTTAACTGTCATTTATTAGAAATAGTAATGGAAATGGTTTAGTTCTTATAAAAATAAATTGTAACAAATTTAAGCCAAAGAATGAGTTTCGATAATTATATACATACTACGAATGAAGTTAAATCTTTTGTCACATAGTATTATCATGGAGAGATGGAATGAATAGGTAATTTTTGAAGCCTCTTAACGTTACAGCTTCTATAACAATACTTGGAAACTTTTCAGCAATCTTTTGATGAAATATAATATTTTTTGTAAAAGTTTTTATAAGGTAAGTTGTATATGCTTTAATAAAAGATCGTGTTCGTTTTATATATATATATATATATATATATATATATATATATATATATATATATATATATATATATATATATATATATATATATATATATATATATATATATATATATATATATATATATATATATATATATATATATATATATATATATATATATAACAAAAGAAATAAGTAAGTAAAGTTGACAAAAGACAATTTTAATCGTTACTTAATGAATAATGTAAACTGTCAATCCATGTCCATGTAAATGTTCCCTGCGGCTTCCCGTTAATAAGCTATGTCAGTTGCAGCACCAGAATTGATTTGCGGTGTTAACGTATAAATATATACAGAAACTGTTTCGTTGAACATTTGCTAAACTTAATATTGAGCTATTTTTTCTATAACACGAAAACAAAACAAAATTTTCATTAGAAATCAACAATGTGTAATTTTAAGGGTCCCTAGGTGTAGTATTTAAATTGAAATGGACAGCGATTTTCTTTGTTGTAAATATCACGTTCGATTACCTACTTTTGCTTCTATGTTGCTTGAGATAGCAATTATTTTGATAGAATGATAGGAGATCTGTGTAAATAATCAACTTTATCATCGATTCGATAGGCTGTCCGTCTTTATCCACCACATAAATGCTTCCAGTAATAATACCACCTAAATTATTTCATTGTCGCAAGTTAGTACACTATACCTAACTACACATTCATATTTTACTTTCATTCTTCTTTTGTAATACCAACACAGCATTATAAAATAATGCTGTGTAAAATCTTTGGTGAAATTGTATTTTATTATGCTGACGTTTCATCGTCAAATCAGTGCTGCCAATGCACCGTTGATGATGCGACTCCAGATAGAAACATGTTAAATTATAAAATTGTACTTCAATAGATTAGCCGAAATTGTAAATAAAAGTAAATAAGTTAATCAAAATCATTTAATTAGTATAACAAATCGTCGTGTCTTTGTTAAAATAAATAACATTCATTCAAAGTAGTCAAAAGTTGTGAATGAAATCTTATACAAATATTTGCATTTGTAATACCGAATAATATCTAGAATAGAAATTATAAATATAAAACGACGTCCATAATTAGGATCCTATTTTCGTTAGTGTTAGGAAAACACTACCTGTCTTAAACAATCGTAACTATTCGTTATATCACTCGTGAAAGTAGTGGTTCCGCCTTGTTGTTACGCTCGTCGATACAGCATAAGCTCGCGAAAGTTTATATTAGCTGGTATACCCCCTATACAATGTTACGCTTCAGTAAAATATAACTTTGTAAAAACTACTATTTTGGATTTTAAAGATACCATGATATAAGTAACTTTTACTAACAGCTCAAAACATCGTCATAAAAAATTGCAGTAAATAGGTACAAACGTTTTTCTACCTGCATAAGCAATGGTCACCGGACATTTGGGCTTTTCAGTTAGGTTCGATTTAAGTTTTATGAGCGTTGATGTTTTCGTTTCTATATTTTTATAAATTATAATGATGTGAAATCAAGTTTATTAGTGTAGAGTAGTATTTAATTAATACTATTGATTTTTTTTGTATATCAACCTAACCTAAGGATAATTGTTTCAAAATTTCATATTACATTTTATTAAATTTAAATATTTTTAAATTGAACTTTAGTCCATTGAAATGTTACGTTTCAAAATTTCATATTACATTTTATTAAATTTAAATATTTTTAAATTGAACTTTAGTCCATTGAAATGTTACGTTTGCTTTGCATTTATTAGAGGACGCAATTTGATTTTTGAGACGTGTAGGAGGGGTCATTAGAAGCTTTACTTCATGTTTGTGGAGTTGCCCCACTTGTCCCCCGGCCGCTATTTTGAAAAAGGGGCGGAAATATGTTTCTTGCGGTATCTAGGAAACTATGTGTCTTACAAAAAAATTGTAAAATCTAATTTGTAGCAAATTGTTTTGCCTACAAATATGCTTATATAATTTTTTGCCCTAAATTTAAAATTAAAGAAGTTATATGCATAAAAGTGAAAAATTTTTAACGCTGATTTTCTTTTTTGCTCTATAGCATTCTTTTTATACATTTTACAAAAAAATACCTCAGGCCAATCTTGTAAATGATATTTTGAGGAAAATTTTTATCTATAATTTTTTTTTAATTTCATTTATCTTAAACGCTGTTACAGCGCTCTCAAGTCGACCGGGTTCAGTAAGAATTCAATAAGAATCCGGTAAATATATTCTCACAATTTTTTATACAACTTTACTTATTTATTTCAAATCTTTTTTGCGCCACATTGAGGTAAGATCTGCAGGCTCGTTTTTTTCACATCGCATCCCCATAAACATTAGAAATGAAACGCTTGTCGAGTAAAA
Source organism: Dione vanillae (assembly GCA_037178615.1). Classification (NCBI taxonomy): domain Eukaryota; kingdom Metazoa; phylum Arthropoda; class Insecta; order Lepidoptera; family Nymphalidae; genus Dione; species Dione vanillae. The sequence goes on along the minus strand of JAZFAU010000009.1, from coordinate 3,394,362 downwards.
TAATACAAAATGTACAGCCTTCTAATGTTCTTAGGAATAAGAGTAATAGTAGTAGTCACAAATATTAACTCTAATCATCTCACCTAGTAAAATATTTAACACAGAAGCTGTAAACTTTTTTTTAAAGTTTCAATTGTAAAATTAGTTTTTAGTTTTTCAAGTAAATTTCTCTAATATTACGCACAAAAAGTTAAGATATCTACAATTAAATAGTTTTCAACTATGGAAACTGTAATACTGAGAGCCGTATGATGAAGTTAACAGTTTTGGATCTGAAACTGAATTAATGGAAAATGGCGGAAGTAGTGGAATATATAAAAGTAGCCCTTATATTAAAGTAGCTTTTGATAGGCAATCATATTAGGATTAATAATACTATAAATAAAGCTGAACTAGAAGAAATATCAAGTAATAGCACAAATTTGAGATCAGTAATATTCATGATATATCCGTTAAATACTACATAAAAGACAATAAAAATACAACACTTTACGGTGTTGTATCTACTTGTGGAAGCAATGCAGATCAAAACTACTCCAACTGTGCCTTGGGCAACTTCTCTCTGTTATTTAATTTGCAAGTCTCACATGTAAGCTTAATAACAAAACATACCGCCTCTAAAGTAAAGAATTAGGTATTCACATAGTCAAACACATAATAGTTTTCAAATTCCTTCCGCACGATATTCAAACCGCTTGCTGCTTGCTTGCAGCTTAGTAACGTATAGCTTCTACAATAGCTTATTGTTTATTGATTTTTTGAAATCGATAACCATTTAAATAGGAATTGACTCAGTGCATGTAGTCTGACTTAATATTTAACATCAGGGAAGGATAAATACAAATACGCACAGGCGGGATCTGAGTCTTTCAGTTTTTCTTTCATTATGTGCCAAATAATAAATTCATCAAAGCTAGTAGTCCAAAAACAACGCTTGGTATTTCAATGCAAAACACTGTATCAAGTGAGAAAACGTAGTACAGATCTAGATCAAAGCTCATGTTATCTTAGACGACAAAGAAGTTAATATGCAAAGCAAATATAAAAATTGTTATAATAAAACAAAAATTATTAGGTACGCAATAAGCTTTCTGTAAGTTTGTTAATAAAAAATAAAAGAATAAACATAAATTAAATTAGATTTACAATACGTTAAAATTCAGTGTTTTTAACTATGATAGTCAATCTTATCAATCTTGATTTGGCGATTTTGAAGTAGTTAAAAATATTTGATAGTCGTTCGAAAAAGTGCATCGAGATGGTTGGAAAGCTTGCATTAGCTACGCAGTTTTTAAAATAAGAGTATTATATATTATTCAATGAACGATTGCAATATAATATATATGTATATGAGTATTTATATACTAATGATGTTTTTACATATTTTATTTATAGTGGATCCAAGATTTCTCAATTTGTTTTTTAACATTGTGATATAAACTATCCAAGCCTATCTGTATATATTTTGAGTGAAATCAATTTTCCTGATGAAAAAGCAAGGTAGTATATGAAATGCTTTATAAAAAATAAAGTTACAATTTTAAAAGGTACATATTATTTGAAATAGTCTTAACGTTTTCTATTTATGATACTGTGATAAGGGTACATGCAGTCTTTGGATTGGTCTGCAGTTAGCAGTAGATACACATTCATTGTATCCAATAATTATATATCCTTTTAAGAGTATAGTTGAAAGGGTCTTGTTATTGTAAAGAATATTCAATTATAATTTAATTTCATAGATAATTAAATATTAAAAAACATAGAATTGTTTAGAAATTATAAACATGTACTATCTTTAATATTTCAAACACAAACTTATATCGTTGATGAAAATCAACCACAACTAAAAGATTTGTTTTTATAACTAAATAACTAAGTAAATAATATAATATCACTAACAAAAAAATTACTTAAAGAAAAGCGAGCCGTGCAAGGTTCGCAAGAGGGCGTGATTTCAAATCTAGACGCATATAAATTTTTGTATGTTTCTCTTTTTCTATCCTCAGTGTGGATCACCACTTTGAAAATCATAAAGGGATCATTTACTGTTATTATTTTTATTGTTAACCTTGCTGATATTTGTACTTTTTTTGAGCAGAAAACTTTTATTTTTTAGTCTCACGCTTTACCCCGCACATGGCAGGGTAGGCAGAGTTTAGTGTTAGTTTTTGAAGCATTGTGTGTTGAATGGCCGAACTCAACGCCGCGCTTTGCCTAGTTTACCAGAGCGAAGAAAATGGAAATAGAAAAATCTAACTTCCCCGACTGGGGATCGAACCCAGAAACCGTCGCGTTACGGGCAGACGTTGCGCCTCTGCGCCACGACGGTCCTCTGAAAACTATAATATTAAATATATAAAATCTAGTGGATGATTTATGCTTATTTATAAATGTTTTTAATTTATTGAAGAACTTTAAAACAAGTCTTAGAAAAACTTAAGCCCTTATTATGCTTATTAATGTTATTGATTGGTTCGTAGTTTACGTTTCTAGAGCATAGTAATTGTCTGTTACTTATATAAATCACCATGCTATTGATTTTTGTAATAAATATTTCATATTTTTATATAGAACGTATTGATTTTCTTTTCTATATAAAAAAGTAACTTATAAACATTTTGTACACTTATATGAACACGTGTATACATGTTTTAATACCACGACTATTAATCACTGAGCTTAAATGCGCACATGAGATAAATCACTAGGTCCAATACGTAAAATTTTTGAAGTGTTGACGTTCAGCGTAAATATTTGAATAGTGAAAAAACTTCTTAATACTTAAGTGATTTGCCACGTGAGAGTCGGGCTTATCGCAATGCATCCTGACCTAAATGATTGGGATAGCGCTGGTGCCTTCGACGTCTGTACTATAAATGAAATAATGACAGTTCTAAATAAACCATACGCGGTTTCACTATTATACCTCTCACTCCTATTAACAACGGGCGAAAATTGAATGTTTACGTACTACTTATCTGTTTTATAGACCAGTTTAAACAATATTTTTAAGGATTTTGAAAAAATAAGAGAAATATCGTTGTAGGTCATCCTAGAACTTTCTAAATTATGAATTTTTTTTGTTTCTGTTTTTTTTTTCTTTTTTTTTAGCCTCACGCTTTATCCCGTACATGACAGGGTAAACAGAGGGAACTGCAGGGACCGTGCGAACCTAGTGTTAAGACACTCCGTTGCTTAGTCCCTGCTTTCTCCGTCCCAACTTTCGAGGCATAGCGTGTTGAGTGGCGGAACTCAACGCTGCGCTTTGCCTAGTTTGCCACAGCGATAAAATGGAAATAGAAAAATCCATCTTTCCCGACTGGGGATCGAACCCAAAAACCATCGCGTTACAGGTAGACGTTGCGCCCCAGCGCCACGACGGTCCTCAAAAAATTAAATTATTAAATATCCTATATTATTAAAAAAAACAATGATTAGCTTAACAGGATTTTTTAATTTATTTGCATATTAGTGAAATTAATACCGGTAATTAGTCGATCATGCTTGTAAACGCGCTTTGGTCTGGACACCGCAGCTATGAGATCCACGAATCATATAAAGGAATAGAACTGAAATTAATATCAAATATCCAAGTCGATACCCTCAGCTGCGCTAACCTGCAGGGTACTTCCCGTTAATCTAGAGTTATGTCATACGTTAATTACGAAATAAATTAAAATATCTTGGCTAAAATAAAGAAAAAGTCCAAAAATTTGGAATTTTGTGACATATTCTAGAAAATCTTTATTATACTTTATTGACATACAGTATATGTATATAAAATGATAAATAAGAAAATAACTAATATCTAGCTACTTTCGCTATGCAGCAATAGACATGTAACAAAGTGTACGCCCGCCCGCCCGCCGATATTCATGCGCGTGCGGTAAACAATGCGCAACACACGTACTACAGTTAGTCTACTCTACACGTGTTTCACCCCTCCACGGGGCATTTTCAGGAGATGTTGGACCAACCAGTGCCAAACACCGATTGATTCGGGGCGACAAGCGCATTTATCAGCGGGCGGGCGGTGCATTTCATTGCATTACTACTGCTACACAGCGGAAGTAGCTAAATATTAGTTCCTTTCTTATGTAGGATGTACTTCCGCGACACGCGCGGTAACGCTTGATTCTGTTAGTTATAAAAGGATAAAATGTCAAAATTTGTAATTTACATGTTTAAACAGAACCCTTGGTAAGCTAATGTTTCACGTACTTGACAAATGTTTTCATTTTTCGAACTACCTTAGTTTGATTTATATATATTCAAAGATGACAATGTTTTCCTACATAAAATGATCATAAAATTACAGCGGACAAAGTGCCTTGATTGCTATGTTGCAGACATTATAACATATGCCTATGTCAAGTAGTTGACGAAGATAGGCAGATAATGATGGATTAATATGATTTTGGACTAAATATGTAGTATTTAAATTTGTAATTTTTTTGGGACATTTGAACGACTTTTTGGCAATAGTTTGAAGTAATTATTTCCCATATATGTCAAATAATGAAAATCTTCCAATGTGAAAGTGATCTGTGTGAAATTTCGATGAAAATTTTACCACTTCACAGTTATGTTGCCTACGTTATAACATTGTAGTTTTACCAATAATTGAGTTAAGCGGTTATTAAATTTCAGTTACGTAGTGCACATCAAGCCTGACCGTTTATAACTTTAGTTTATTTTAGCATCATCGATAATAATTTTATTTTATAAATTTGTTAAAATGTATTTATTATATATAATATTTTCAAGTTTTTTTTTAATTTAGACTGAAAGTGCCCGTAGATTAATTAAAAATGAAAAGCTCTCAAATAGCAGACTGCACACCTTTGAGCATTATGGGTTTTTTATATATTTGATACACTTTGGAGAGTTTTCAAAGACTCTTTTCGAACTTATTGATCCATCCATCTCCATTCTTTTATAGGACTACTAGGTGGAGCCAAAAGTTTCATCCAAACGTTGTTGACATACCCAAAAGTCAAACTAAACGATTTGACAGCGACACCTTTTTTTTAGTTAAAAGTTGCCAAGATTTGGAACGATCTGCTAAAGTTTATTTTTCTTGATAAATTTAAATATGGAGCCTTTAAAAGTAGAGTGAAGGTTTTTTGGATAAAACTTTCTTCATTTCAACAGTCACTTTCATTAGATTGTATTAATTAGGTTACATGGAAGACAAACTCCTATTTCATTACAATTTCAGTACCTTTTGTTAACAGTACGCAAACTTAATTTTTTGTCAAAAGTAAGAAATTTGTCAGCCTCGCAAATATAAATGAATTTTATAAAGAAACCTTAAGGCTACTTTTTAACAATTTTACAAATCGTCAGGTTTTTAGAAATATGCTTTTAAGCTTTTAAAAATATGTAGAAATCGTGAAATCCAAAGAATTAAAAACACCTTCTTTTTTACTTTGTAGTTAATCAGTACAAATGTCAGAACTAAAATGAGTATTAAAAATATACTACATGATGAAACGTAGCACTTCATACGTACTAAATAATCTTTGAAACAAAATTGAATAACTTGCTTTATAAATAATTAGCTGGAAGTATTACGAAAACTGATGAACAATAATGATATTAATGTATGAAAATCTATTTTCTGTATATAATTAAGGGTAGAAGCCAATTAACGTATGACAGGTGTGCTATTTCAGGAATAACCAATACGACACGTTGATATGAAGATTAAATCTTTCATAATAACTTCATATTTTATAACTTATAGTAACAATTCAGATTTAGTTTCTTCTGGATATTTGGTGTAATAGTGCATGTAAGTATACTATGCGTTTTTCATATGCATAAAGTAATCTAGAGTAACGTTTTTATTGGTATATATGATTATTTAAACGAAGAGTAAATATTTAAATTTGAACATGTCCTTTCTATATTGATAACTTATCTATCTGTATTGATATTGAGATGTAAAAATGCGAATGTGGGAATTTATAAATTTATAACAATAATGCGAATTTCGTACACATTGCACATTACGTTATTACAGCGATTTATTGATTTTACCAATATTTAAAGTGCGGAAAACTATACTGTCAAAATATATGTTGTGCCTATATGTTACATAATAATAAAAAAGAACAATTGTCGTCTCTTTTGTTTTAGCTCAACACTTTACGGTTTATAGGAGAGTAAGTAGAGGAGATCTAGTTTTAAAGCACCCTGTGGTTCTTTACTGGAAAGTAAAGAACCACACCTTTAACAGTCCAACATTGGCTATAAATTTGTTTAAATAAAAAAAATTGAGGAAATAAGCAAAGGAAAAATCAAAGGATATGTATACATATATTTTCAACTTTAGTTTGTTTACTTTGATCTTAAATGTAAACGTTTAAAAATATATAAAATAATAATATTTAATGAATAAAAAGTTAATAAAATTAATAACCTTCTGGAAAAGTGCCACGTAGTTAGAGCGCTGCTCCTTCCGGTATCCGGTAACTTAGTAATAAGAACGTTAATCAGGCGTAATTTACTTGACGTTAATATATAATGATGTTGTCCTATATATAATTTCTAGAAGCAGTGATGAGTGATTATTGTCAGGTACTTGATATTTTAGGATTATAAGATGATTTATATATATATATATATATATATATATATATATATATATATATATATATATATATATATATATATATATATATATATATATATATATATACATATATATATATATATATATATATATATATATATATATATATATATATATATATATATATATATATATATATATATATATATATATATATATATATATATATATATATATATACATATATATATAGATTTCAGAGTTAAGGCTAACAAAAGCATCTAAACGACAGTTATCGAGAAAAGTAAATTAAAATGCAGTTGAGTAATATCTGGTCGGAAATAAGAGAATGGTTTTGTGTAAGTCATTAGAAAGTGCCGTGCGATCAATCACTACCTAATAATATATTTTATATAATGTTTGATTTGTTGAAAGCAAATAATTTACTTATAGTCAAACACTACTTTTTATTTCTACTTGGACTAGTAATTCGCTTATATTATTCATACAGTATATGATGTGTTACTAAGTGTTTTTAATAACATTTTTTAATAAAGGCTTAAGCTTTTATAAGTACAATAATAAAATTCATATCTGTTGCTGTTCATATCACTATTTTTGTGAAAGCTTGTAAGTTCCTGAACCACGATAAAATTAAGATTAGCTACGCAAGGTTATATTTTTCATATACAAGACTAAGACTATACGATTTTAATAAGCGCTTGAACGTGTTAGATTAGCAAAGGAATGCGGGATGGAAATGTAAATTGAAAAGCGGTTTACTTGGCTCGGCGATCTCGCAGGCAGTCTAAGCTGATATATTACTAGAGTTCCTCTTCTGTCAACTCGATATATCTAAAGTTACTTAAGGGTAGAAAAAATAAGAACAACTAACATTAAATTTATGTTTTTTAGCCGTGATTACAAATGTACATAGATACAAAAATGTAGCAAAAAAATAGCAGGCAGTTTTAACTTTTTAGACATTACTTATGTTAACATCCCATTTATGTTATAGTTAGTAAACATTTTACACAATAATATCTCGATATATGTAAAGTTTTATTGCAATTCTTCGATGCAACGTATCCAAAAGACCAGTGTTTACTATCTACATTATTATGCTGCGGACACGAATGCTGACCGTGATACTTACAAAGCTCTTGCAAAGCTTTGAATGACATTATAAGTTATAACATAGTTCTTTTCTATTAAGTAATAAGTGAGGTGTGACCTACGATTTCTTTATAAATATTAAGAATTTTTAATATGTTTTATGCCGCCATTGTATTATTAATACCTGTAACTAGAGGTAGTAAATATTATTATATTTTTAAATGACTTCACAAATGATTAACACACTATTAATAATCTTTTCATTTCATTGCATTAGTAGTGAATAAAAACATGTATGTATAATATTACAGTTATATATGTAATTGTTAAAAAAATATCCCCTATATTTTCTTGTACGATGTGCAATTATCTTATATTACACATATAATTACTTATAAATATTTTTTCAATTAATAAAATATATATTTTAAACATGAATAATTTTAAAATAAATATATATTTAATATTAAAATTATGTCTCTATTACTTGTATTTAAAAATCTTTGTATTGAATTTTGAAATAATTCTCTAAGACACTAAAATATGTACATCAAGAAAGTGGAGAGGAATGCTCGAGTAACTTTGCGCATGTTACTTTTATATAGCGAGCTTGGTATTAGATAGTTAAAGGTACATTGCGCTGTTTTGCAATGGCCTAAGACATTTCTATGGAACCACACATACGATGTAAACGATTATAGAAGCAAAGCGAAGTTTTAGAGAGAGAAAGATAGTTTAGACAGTAAAACCAAAGCGCGTGCGAGCGAGACGAAGCAACAGTTGATGCAGGTTCAACGATCGACTCACGCGCAGTTTGTTGAACTGCAATCATTGCTTTGGAAAATTGTCAGGGTTGTCAACAATTATTATGCAATTCTTACGTAATATTTTTGTTTAATGAATTTTTTTTATCAATAACATGATACATATACTGAAAGAAAACATTTAAAATTTTATTTCAATTTTAATTTAAAACTGTGATTTCACTGTACATATGTTACTATTAGGGGATTGTTGTGGTGCAGAGGCATAGCGTATGCCTCTACACGCGGCAGTTTGTGAATTCGGTTCCGACTCGGGGTGAATGTTTTTATTGAGGGCTATGATGGGTCCGACACGACTTGCCTTGAAAGGTGAAAAGTGAAGAATGATGTATCTTAATACTAAGTTCTCTAATCTAATAAAAATAATATAATATACTAAATATTATTCTACTATATTACTGAGTATTATTTATAGTTATAAAATAAAATTTTATGTACAGAGGTTATTTGGAGTTTTAGTGCACAAAATGATAATATTTCCTTTAGAGAAACAATCGAAAGCCAGATGTCTGCGTTTCTATTTACCTGACCCAATTGATCGTCAATTAATTTCCGATGCTCCTTCTCGACTGTGACCCCGTTATTCGCTTTATGATTGATGACGTGTAAATAGTGCCAATAATGTTTTCTTATTCCATCTGTCATAGTATAGATATCACATTGCAGATATATTTTATGATTAAGTTTGCAAGAATTGTTGAAAATTAATATTTTCAATGCACATAATTGCAACTACTTTCAGAACCCAAGATTTATGGACAACTGGTAAGTCATCTTCATATCTAGATTTGTCTATTAATTTTATTTTAAAATATACATGCTAAATTTAATGAAGTGTGTTGAGAACCACAACCCTGATCACCAGACTCCGAGACCGTGCGCGGGTCCCTCTCGCTCAGGCGATTAGAGCAGGAGAGGGCATTCGCGGAAGAAAGTGCCTTACGTAACCCGTTGCTTATCGATCGCTATACTTGCGATTGCGCAGGTCCACGTGGACGTGCGCTTTTATAAGATTCGTAATATTAAAACTTTATCGTGTAATTTCACTTTTAAACGTTTTATTACCACACTACCCTTAGTAATTCTAATACTAGGCAAGCTTTATGTTACGATATACAGGCTTATATAATTAATTAAATATTTAATCATTACTTCTCTGATTTAATTATTTTATTGTCATTGTTAGTAACTTTAACATGAAGTGAACAAAAATAATGAATTATGATTGTACTTGAAAGTTTCTTTATATAAATAAAGATGGAGAAATATTTATTTGGAGAGTATTTGCATATTATTAAATTATTTTCATTTCTTGTAGGTAAAAGCGAGACCTTTGATGTCGGTGGAAATTGTATAAAAAAAACGTCCGAATACAAGTTTCTCAGAGGAATCCAACTTGACGTACAAAATTTAAAAAAAAACTAAATTCTAAAATGATTTTAAATTCTTTAACAGAAACATAAACTAAGATTAATATGATTATTCGCTTCAAAGGATGAGTTATTACAAAACAATATCGTTAGATTCTTTTCTCAAGATACTCCTACAGTATTTTCTTGTTACATGTTAATGTCATGATAATGTCAGTGCAAAGCGCAAGCTAAAAATAATAAACAGTGAATTCTAACTTTATGTAACGCTGATAGACTTGCTTTTCTTTTTTGTTTTCATTTCCTTTTTAATTTGATAAATTTCAACTAAGCTGTGCAATTTTACATTATTGTTAATACAAATATTTCTTTAAGGATTACGTTAGGCTTTATTTGATTTTTTTGATCCTCTTGTACACCTGCATCAACTTGCACTACACCCTACTAAAATTTACATTTCTTCCTATTTTATATCTACTCAATATTGCTGAATTAACAAGTTAACTTATACTATCCAAAATAAATAAAAAAATATTACTCAGAAAGACTTTAGGAAAGTTTTAAGAAATATTGTAGTAAATGAAAAATTAAACATTATTAACAGCTTTATTGTTCTTTAAATAATTTCACAATTATTAATAATAAACATTGAATTGTCGCATTAATAGTAAGCAAACAATGTTATTTAAATGTGATAATAAAAATAAAAAAATAATAAAAAATATTCTAAGTATATTTCTTTCTTTCTTTTCTTCATACTTATTAATTTATATTTCACATTATATTCATAGGATGAAGTTTCAATACCAAAGATAATTATTATACTTATTAATTTATATTTCACATTATATTCATAGGATGAAGTTTCAATACCAAAGATAATTTTTGTCACTAAATCAAATCAGGTAAAGTACTAACGAAAACATTAAAGTTTACATATAAATATGATTAATAATAAATCCTAAAATAGATTTATCTCTTTTCCATATAAACAGTAAAGAATGCTAACGTTAAGTAATATATCTCCCACGAGCGTAATAGGAAATAGCTCACGTTAATAAATTACCACTTATGAGGTGCTCTTTGCTTAAGACGCAAAATAAAGGTAAATAAAAATACTTTACTTTCTAAACTAAAAAAAAAAACGATATAAATTGAATCGAAAATTTAATGTGTTTATGCTGAACCAGAAATAAGAAAACGAGTAAAAGGCACAAGTTATCGGTCTATGCACTTAAGCATATCGGCTTTGTCTCTGTCTGCAACAGGTCTTTTCAAGCGCTTGCTTGACAGCAACAGTCTTTATTATAATTATAATTGCTTCTATTATGTACTACCTGATATGGCCCAAGTAGTAATTTCCCACGTTTTATGAAATTCTCCCGATGTCTCACTCTATATACAGATTCTCTCTTTATATACAGATAGATTTTTACATTAAACTACTGCAGGAAAATTGATAAAAGATTTTTATTATTCACCAACAATTAGGAATTACACTTCACCGCATTAAAAAATTGAGGATCTAAATCACCATACATAAAACTACAGGATCTTCAGAGTAACTAGGAAGGCAGCTATCTATAAAGACATCGCTACTTAATTACTAAACAAAAAATCACGTACATCGTTTTGCAATCAATTTTTTGCAATCACTTACTAATGGGAAGTTGTTACTTCGATACTTATATTATAAAAATAAAGAGAGTTTTTAGTTCTACATGTTAATTTTAAGATGTTGAGGTTAGAAATGAATTAATTAATTTTGTATTCCATGATCATGATGAGAAAGGTTTTTAGAACGTTTTTCATGAGCCTTTTATTTTTGTAATATACAATTAAAGTAATGCTTTATAACACTAACAATAAAAGTAGTTGGGTTCGCAATATTTAAAATTACGCTAAAATAATATATGAGGACATAGCTGCTTTTCAAAAGTTCTTAATAAAAGTCCGACAGTATATAAATATATCATTTGTTCTTTTACCAACTAAGAAAAAATAGTTACGAAAATGTACACCAATTACAGGAAATCATGACCATATGCAGGAAATCCAAAAACTACGGAAAGTGAATTTTTATTGTGTTAAGCGGTGGAACTGAACGCCGAGCGCGGAGCTCGAAAAAATGAACAGAAGTCATTTCTTCTAACGTGAGCAGAACTCGCAACCGTCACGTTTAAAGCGAGCCACTAAAGCTTTGGTTGTTTATATGCTCCATTGTAAGGCTTAAAAAAAGTAACTTAATTTCAATAACTGTAAATATTTCATTATTTTTAGGGTAAATAGAGCTTATATCAATTATAATGACTTACCTTATTAGATGGAATCAGGGGAGTCATATCGATTACGGAATATTAGGAGAGAAATGAGTAATGTGCTGACACGAATCGGTAAAATATATTGTCAGTACAAAGATGATATAACTCTGGGATGCATCATCTCCCAGGAGTAGGCCATGATACGAAGACCTATTTTAGTCATGACTTGACCTGGACATTTTTTTGTTGAATTCGCTACTAAGTCAGGAAATTTTCTACGAGATTAATATGACCGGCGTTTTGGGAGATTATAACGCCCACTACACCCCCCCCCCCCCCCCATTTATTATTAATGGAGAACTTTATATCCTAATCTATCGATATATAAACTACCCAACGTTTTTTATATAATGTGAAAGCTTAAGAAGTCCAGCCAGTCCAGCATTAAAAAAATAGTATGATGCCATATTTTCTTCAGCGCCCTGGGCGATTCCCCTAGCTACAAAATAAATTTATATACGTTTCGAAAAAAATATTATTACTAGTGATTTACATGGGGACATGATTTAATAATCCTATTGCTTAATTAATTTGGCACTATAAACAGGGCATCAAGGTTCCTTCTTTAATATTTATTTCGAAGAAATTTGAATATATAATGTTGAATTTTATATATATATATATATATATATATATATATATATATATATATATATATATATATATATATATATATATATATATATATATATATATATATATATATATATATATATATAGATATGTAAATAGAAAAAGAAGAATCTTATAAATTTTACCGAATTTTGCCGATTATCAATATCCGTCTCACATCGTCTTACATGATGTATCGAAATGTTGAAAATCAGCTGATAGTAAAATTATATCATTGAGTTACTATGGTTGTATATGTAATATACAATTATACGAGACAAACATACATATATACAAGATTAAAATATTAATTAAATTAGGTATAAGGAGTTTAATTTTTATGGTATTATGGTAAAAATGATTTAATTCAGCTTTCGTTCAGCAAGCAATCTAAGTAATTTAGCTAGAAGTCTATGTAAATCTTTGATGTGCACAATTAAATTCTGTTCTTTTTATTATTTACTAGTACAGATGATCAATTCCTTTAATTATCGATTTATCATTATCGGAAATTTGGCTATAACTGTTTCCACTTTCATTACCGATACATATTAATTTATCGTTCTATATAATAGTATTTTAACCATCACGCAGCTCAATTTAGTATTTTTTAATGTGACAGCTTAAAGTAATGACGTGGTTTGAAAGTTCCAGAGTGAAGAGGTTCATTTAAATATATTCTATTCCCTGGTAGGGGTTTGAACTCAGAACCTTCGAACGAATTTGACTAGCGTTCTTACATGCGATAACCAGTCAAACAGATTTACGCTTTTATACCGCTCGTAGCAGTGTAAACAGAGGGAACTGCAGGATATTACGAGTTGAGTGGCGAAACTCAATTCCGCGCTTTTGCCTAGGTGCCCGAGCGAAGAAAATGGAAACAAAAAGTCCATTTCCCCGAATCTAAATCGAACCCACAAACCGTCACGTTTATAGGCTGACGCAGCGCCTCTGCGCCACGACGGTCCTCGGTAAACCAGTCCATGCACAATAACGAAGTTACTTTAATAAGTTTTTAACAAACTTATGATAAATATTTATATACGTTATTTTAACATCTATATCATATATACGTATATGTTTGTATTTTTGCGTTCATAAATAACTAGACTATTTTTAACATTTCGTTTATTTCGTAACTTCGTTTATTTCGTAAAAATATCCTTAAAGGATATTTTTACAAAATAAAAGAAGAATTATAATGTGACATCGTAGGTATAATATTGCAAACTAAAGGCGATCTAGTTTACTTAGCGGCTGAGTGGGTCGCTAGTAAATAGTATATTTAAAAAGAGAAATGAAAAAGTTTTGCTCCTATAAACTGAATACATAATTAGGAGTACCTTGGCTATCTATAGGTAGATTAGGTTAACTCGTCAAAGGAAACTCCATTCAGCTGACAAATTATTATTTTATCGATTGGTTTGGTTTTGATGGCTTTCTATGATAATAGATATTGATACATTTAACGGCAATATAAGTCTTAAATGTCTGATATAAGCATGTCTTGTTTATGTTTTTGACTATTAATAGACACATTTAATAATATATGTAATATGTGGAATGGCCAGTGTTCAAGAATGCTATATTTATAGTGATATTAAGGTTATGAGCTCTTCGAGCGATAACAAGGCATGACGGCTATAGGCTCCGCCATGACTGCACTATTTCTGAATCTCAGTAAGGGTTTCAACCAGGATCAGACACTATCGTCTATAGTGTCATCACAACATTATGGAGACATACAGGGAAAAAACGAGAGCTCTTTTTGTGGCGTTTTTGGACCTACAGAAGGCATTTGACCATGACCCACCCGATGCTGCAATGATGTCTGTATTGTATTTCAAGTGAATCCCTGAAGCCTATATTGAGACTATCACAGATATGTGATTTGTAGTTAAAACCACTGTTGGCATTACGAAGCCCTCTCCTATTACAGTCGGAGTTGACCAGGGCTCAGCTCTTAGCAGCCTCTGTTCCTATTCAATGTAGTGCTGGATACTGTTTCGGCCGATATCCAAGACCAGCTTACGTGCATGATGTATACTGATGAGTATACATCATGCATGTTACGCATGAGTTTGGAGGTATCGACCACGACTTTCATTTCCGGATAAGCTTTACTTAAGCCAAAAGGCGAAAGATCACTGATATGTTCTGCAATCACAAAGTACCACCCAAGTTCAAAAGATTGATGAACAAGAACATTATTCGATCAGTTTTTGTATACAGCAGTAAATGTTAGCCAGCCTTACTTCGGTTCACTCAATAGCTTCACATCACGGAGATGAAGATCGGACGTGGGTTTGTATCGTGGTGTGTCCGACCGCATACGCAATTCACTCATGTGAAGTAGCCATGAGATCCATGACATAGCGGATAAGTTATAGAAGTATCGCCTGAGATGGTATAGCCATGCCATACCAAAGACCTAATAACTATATTGGAAGAAAATGCCTTGATATGTCTGTCCCCAGAGACCGCCCGGACGTCCAAGGAAGCAATTGCTGGAATATGAGAACCAATAAATTTTCCACTTAGGATGTAGAAAACCAAGTGATGTGGAGCACGCTTAGCCGGAAAGCAGCTTGGCAAACGAATCCGGGACTAAAGCTAAGACAAACGAAGAACATATCTATGATATTCTATTCTTACTACAAATTTATATATAAAATACTGTATCTTAACATATTAACTCTAGAATCACCATTATATTCATTCATAAATAGAAACAAAATTATAGAAGGTCGTATTAAAATTATTTTTCTGAGAAATTATGAACACTTATATTCCTCATATCATTGTGGCTGGATGTTCCAAAACCATGTTGCTATCGTAAAGACAATTTTAGTATAGTACTGTGCGCGAGTCAACTGATTGCAGTTAAACAGACTGACACAGCTCGCAGAGGGGCTTCAGCTTGTTTATTCAATCCGGATATCCGGATTTAGAATCACATCCATCGAACGGACTGTTTGCCTACTAATATTGGTTGGATTTGTATTCTTTAAATAAATCAATATTTTTTTACTCTACAAATAAAAATATTGAATGTTTGTTATAAAACAAAAGAACAAAAAGATCACAATAATTGACAACCTGACAATACAACCTAACAAAAATTAAAACATAAAAATCAAAAAAATCAAAAATTATAACTAAAAAAATAAGCAATAACTTAATTATATTTTGCCTTCAATAAATCACAAAAACAAATATATACGGTCATAAATATACTAATATAGTTTTAGTATAAGCTAATAAAGTTTTAGATATACAAGAAACCAAAAGTTTAAATATCTGGTATCTAAAATTTTAACACTAAACGGTGTTTCAGTGAAATTTTAAAAATAACCACATTCTATCAGCTATACAAATAAAGTTTTACAATTCATCTAATTCATCGGCATGTATGACAAACGTTATTGGCACCAGGCACTATTGGATGGATTAATATCTATCGTACAGGAACAATTCAGATGTTTGTTTGTATAAGAGCCTGAAGTGCGCGTATTGTGCAAGCTGGCAGATTTCCTCACATAGAACAATGAGCGATGAAAGAATGCACTTGATAAGTTTAATTCATTTAACTTACCATAAGAATTTCATTGTTATGGTGTCACGAAGTCAAAGTAGATGAACTTAGTGCTCTGCATCACCTCAGGTAATTTATTTTATATTTGTAAATAAATTATTATTTTTTTTCTTTTATTTTTTAGCTTCAGGCTTTTATCCCGCACATGGCAGGGTAGGCAGAGGGAACTGCAAGAACTATTGGAACCTAGTGTTAAGACACTCCGTTGCTCAGTTCCTGCTTTCTCCGTCCCCGCTCCGTAAATAAATTATAATAGTATGTTTATTCAAATTATCTTATTTTATTTAAATTATCTTGTATTATACGTAATTTTGACCTTGGTTAAACACAAAAAATGTCATTTGACATCAACATTCAGATCTTTCATATTTTTTTATTTCAATAGAATATTAACAATTGTGAGTAAAATTAGTAGATGTCGCAGTTCACAAATACAAAGTAAACTGTTCCAACTATAGATGGTTTCTCTCAAAGAGATAACTGATAACATGGAAACATCACGTCCAAGTGCTTACTTAGGTTACTTCCATTAATCTATTTAAATCTTCATGAAAACACTCAGTGCATGTTTTAGTGAAGGCACACGACTCTACAAAACACACATGCATATGTTTGAGAGAGATATTATATTGTAAATGCAAAATTCAACTCAGATGGAAAGTCATGATGCTGTGGAAAAATAAATATTGATTTTATTAAGTGGTTAGTTATATAGTAACAAAACAAGTAATATAAAAACTATATAATATGATTGACTAACTAGTCATTTACTGATGGTGAATATCCCTACTAGAACAATATTCAACCAATTCGTTGAATGCAATGAAAGGAGATCAGCTATTTCCGTTTTCATAAATATTTCACAGGCACGAACATTTTAATGGCCACTGCTTCACAAAGATTATTTCAAACATATAACCAAAGAATCGGAACAATATCTTTTGGCAGTATTTTTATATCTCAGTCTTTTTCATTTGTTTATACATATATTTATTAAGGTAATGGTTGCAATATAATGTAAATCATAAAAGAATGTAAAAAATAAATTTATAACAGAATGTTTAAATAGTTTCTCTTAATTTATTCGTTAGTTTAAAGAGATTCAAATAAATAATAGAAAATTTCACAAAATACTGCTTGGATATTTTGATATTTTAAGAAATATAAATTTGTAAATAATTATAAAAATCTGGTCTTCATAATATATAGCTTTGGCTAGCTAAGTAGTTGTATTTTATTAGTAACTTATTAGTTTTATAATGTATTTTAATATCCCACAAGGTTTAAAGTAAGTATTAGCGAAATTATATCCTCGATATTTAATTTATTTACAATTATTTACTAGGGTTATCTATAGAACGTGGAACTCATGTTGATTTTAAACATTTTGTTGATTTATAAAATACATATATTAAATGCATCTTTATTGACGTGACAACGTCTTAAATTAGGTTGCGGCTCGGAGTCACTCATGAAAAAGTGTAACGCCCGGTAACGTTACGATGAGTCACCGAACTATGATCGGCCGGATTCGGTTCGGATCGGAAAATGTGGAGTGCTTAGATTCGTCATTTACAAGGGTGACATGTGCATGACTGACGTTACTTGCTTCACCGCTAATACTAGCTTCAAGTTTATACTCGTTCGTGCAAGTTGATTCTAGTATACCGATTCTTCTGTGTGGTGATTTTAACAAAAACGTAAAGTCTGACAACTCGTTTCTCAATTTCATGAAATATGCGTATAATCTTGATTGCGTATCAAACGTTTCTAAGTCAACTACGTTAAAAGGAACAACCATCGACTTGACTTTCGCAAGACACATTACAGCAGAAACACTTCCTTTCATTTCATATTTCTCCTATCATCGTCCTATCCTCAACAAAATCACTCAAATAGGAATTAGTTAAGTTTAAGTTTACATGTACAATGTTTTAGTAAACAAAACATATTTTCTATAGTTAAAATTAGTGCAATTCTTATTTTCATAAAATTCCTTGTTCCTATTGTGCAATTTAATAATATTCATATCAATAAATATTCTACCGAGAAAAAGACGTTGTCACGTAAAATCTTCGCCCGTAAAACCGACTTTACAGGCAACCATTGTTTTAATTATTATTTTGAACTGAAATTATAAAAAATATTGAGATGATATCCACACCCCATCATGTTTTAATTATTTACTAAGTTGATAAGTTTATATCGATTTTTATACAGTATATGGAAAGAATTTTTATCAATATTATGTATATGTGTCTGTAAAATTTTTATTTTAAGTTTTACTTCTAAAATAGGTTATAGGATAGCCTATAATCTGTTTTAGTAACAAATCCAACTATTTATTCTCGGAATCAGAAGGTATTTCATTACGCAATCTTTAAGAGTAAATTCTGCTCAATATAGCCGGTCGTTTGGTCGTATTTCATTGAAATAAGTACTGAAGTCGTATTATAGCTTGGAAGGTAATAAAATTCTATACAATTCAATCATATCATAATATGTGACACGTGTTTATAAAATGCTTTTAGAATGAACTATGATAATGTTTTTAATTATCAATCATCATAATTACTTTTATTGAATTTTTTAATTAATAATTTTTAATAATGTTTTATTTTTTTATAAAAATATACACATTTATATAAAGTATAAATTAAATACACAAAATGATGATAACAGATCAATAGAAACAGAAAATATAAAAAGTTAACGCAATGTAAAAGAACGCGTTGATATCTTTTAAACCCTAGCATTGATTTATGTAAATTTTTTTAAGTGAGCTCTAAACATTCTTATATGAATATAATACAATATCCATTTTAGTAAACAAAAAATGTAAATAATTATTTAACATAAAAATAAATATAAAATCCTTATAATTATAGTCATAGATCAGCACATTAGTTGCACGTTCGCAGAACTAATGTTTTTCTTATTTAACACTAACCTCCTTCAGTACATAGTATTTTGATATTATAACATTATATTTGTCATCAAATTTTTATATACAAATATATATTTCTTATTAACTTTTATATATTTCTTTCAGTAAAATATACATATAAGAAATTCTATTACTTTATAGTATATGCAGAAAAGAGCCAGTATCTAGAATAGCATATAATGAAATGGAAATGTCACCGTGTTTCTTTAGAGCTTTTAGAGCTTTGCGCCACAACCATAAAACTACGGGTTTTAATGACATTTGCAGTTTAAAACCTTAGAGGCTCGAACTAGGTGCGAACAAAGAAGTCCTCGCTTCGTTTTTAGAAAAAATAGATAAATATAGAGATAAATAACAACATAATTCTATAACGATAGTGCGTTACAACAATATATTAAATAATTTTAACATTAAATATATCTCAATTCCTGTTCTTAGTAACAAAATCGGGAAGATCGTCACACAACTTGACATATCCACCAGTTTAAGGTTCGCTTTACTTATTTTAGAATATATCTTTATGTATACATACGTTAAAACGTTAAGAAGAAAACATTAAGATGCTTTTACAAAGAAAACAGTATACTAAATTTGTTAAAACTTCACCGATACATCTTATCAATTGAGAAAATTCTTTTATCTGTCATTAATTTGTATTTATTATTTTGTATTTATTATATAAGTTCCGTACGTTAAAGTGTGTCAGGAAGATGCTATGTTTTTGAGATACGTTTGGCATATGGAAATTTAATATATATATACAAATATTACAGAGCAACAAGCGGACAGCGCAGGTGCAGGCAGCGGGAAAGCCGCGGCGCCGTGCAAAGTGTGCGGGGACAAGGCGTCGGGGTATCACTACGGGGTAACTTCGTGCGAGGGTTGCAAGGTGAGTGCAGTTGCAGCAGCGCGGCGGGCCCGCGTGCACGCCGCCTGCTACGCCGTAGCGCTACGCCGGTGCGGCTCGGTAAGTTCGGGTAAGTATATAGTTATACTTACTCGAAAGTAAAAGTATATAGTGGTTTTTATTTTTTTCAATATATTTTTGTTGTATTCGTTCATTTTTTTACGTTTAAAATGTGTTACCTTCTGTTTAAACCATTTTAAATTGTGTATTTGGCACTTTCGCGTTTTAACGAAAACTCGAAAGTTGTTTTGGGTTTTAATAACAATTTTATTTCAATTACTTTTAATTTATACCCGTTTTATATAATAATATTTTTAATAAATTTTCAAAGTCTGTGAAGTTCCACGTTATGCAAATACCATATTCAAACTTTCTTTTAATTATTTTAATATTTTGCTGAGTTTAACTTATTGAATATATATTGAAGGACTTCCCGAAAATATTATATTTAGACTGAAAATGTACTTTGAAACGAGGATTTGTCATAAAAATCAACTTAGTACGCACAACTTAACTTAGCACAAGTATAGATTGTCGCCTTCACCCGCCTGAACACCACTGGATTTTTCTTTTCTTATTTCAGTAGTAATCTAACTTTAGCTTATGTAAATCTTTGTGCGCCCGCGTCTTTGCGCGGTTTGCTGTGACATTTTTGTTATTTTTCAAATAAAAAATTACTATCTCTAGTATTTTTTTACTTAATTTTAGTTACTTATCTATGTGTATCAAAAACTTATATCTCGGGTTAGTAGGTTGCAAATAATATAAAGGTGGTGTAATATATATATATATATATATATATATATATATATATATATATATATATATATATATATATATATATATATATATATATATATATATATATATATATATATATATATATATATATATATATATATATAACTGAAAAAGTTCTATTAAAAGCCGTTAGACAGTTTGACCAGTCGCTTCTTTAAGTGAATCTAACTTTAGGATATTCGGCGGGCCCTAATGTCTTATTTAGACCAAGAATAATTTAGTGGGATCAGGAATGTTTGAGATAGAGAGCGAAGGAGATTTTTGTCTTATAAGATGTCGCTAAGTATCTTATTTATATATTTTCTTTTGTAATGACACCCTGATACCCTGACACTTGCTGATGAAAAGAGAATAAAGTGATTCCTCTTTAGTGGATTTATTGGAATTCTATTGTACACGCCCTTCTTCGTTGTTGCTGTTAATATAAATATTATTATTTTGTCACTTGAACTTTTCTCCTCACATACACTGACCGACCCATCTTTTGGAGATTTTGTAAAGATTTCTTTCCTTGCTGAATTTACGCCTTTCTTTAATTTCGCAAAATATTTCCATTGATTCTTTTTCTTCTAACGAAGCAAAATTACAATCGTACGTTATCCTTTTCTTCACAAAGTTTAAGAATCAAGATACGATGAGAATTTAATTAAAAGAATAATAATAAAATAACATGCTTTTATTTTTTTAAAAATATGGAAAAAAAAATATTTTAAAATCAACTTTTGTCTCAAATCTCATGTAGAAACGAGTAATAGAGAGTTACTCAAATGTTCTTTTGTATTTATGACTGAAACATTCAGAAAGGAATTCTAATGAATAATTACTGACATTTAGTAATGTTATGAATTTGCTATAGCATATAGCAATAGCAATAGTCGTTGGAGTGATTAAATATTTGACAATTATAACATATATACATTACTCTTCTTGTAAATTTGCCGTGTCTTTAGATTTTTATAATCATTCTACATTTTGACGTGACAACGTCTTAAATTAGGTTGCGGCTCGGAGTCACATATGAAAAAGGTAACGTAACGATGTGTCAACTGTCACCGAACTATGATCGGTACGCCGCGCGTATCACTTGACACATGTACAATGTTTTAGTAAACAAAATATATTTTCTATAGTTAAAATTTGTGCAATTTATATTATAATTATTAATCATATCAATAAATATTCTACCGAGAAAAAGACGTTGTCACGTAAAATTTTCGCCCGTAAAACCCACTTTACAGGCAACCATTTTTTTGTATATTGTGAAATTATATAAAATTCTTTAGTTACGTTTAAATAACAGAGTAACAGATAACACACTAGTGTAACCTCCCAAAAAGCTTAAATTTACATAGATTCTTAGAACAGGTAACACGTAAATTTTTGTCGAAAAATTTGTATAAAAATATCGATCAGCTACGAGTAGTACTTGTACACTAAAAGCTCTGTATCTATTTTATGATTGTGGGCATTATACTGAGAAAAATAGCACATATAAAAATGGACAAATTTTGTTTTGCGATCGAATATAATATAAGTTTGAAATGGTTTCTTATTGCGATAAACGTTTTTTTTTTTGTTTCTATGTACTGTAATTTTTCAGTTTTTGTTAATATTCGTAAGTTATATTCTGGAGTATCATGTACTAATTGTATTTGTATTAATGAATGATTTAAAGAAGAGATCAGGCACTACTTGTTTATTTAATAAATGACTTGTTTTTATATAAGAGTAAAAAAAACATATTATATTTATTAAATTTACTCTATACCAATTTCTATTGCATACAAGTGAATCAGAATCAAGTGGTACAAATCTTAGATTCATTGTTTCTATGAATAAGATGGTTATACAATTTTAAGTTCAATACTATTGTAAGTAAATTTTCTATCAATATACGTCCAATTAAATATTTTAATTGTAAAATAATATAAGGTGGTAATAAATAAAACTACGAGACAACAAGTTAAACTTATTTAATACTAAAGTTGGTTAGTAGTTGCAGTATTTGTATGTTTAATAAATATGCACCCTTTGACATTGTAAAACCTACAGTATTTTTGCCATATAATCCTAATCGGCTTATCGAGGGCTTTAATAGTCGCAGATGAAAAATGGGATGATAGGATGAAGATGTCAAGGGATTTTGACAATAGCTATCCCCTTTCATTGAATGCTCGTAATAACAATTTAAAAGCTCGTAAGGCTTTAATTTAAAGTCGATTTTAAGCTTTATTGGGAAATAAAAAATATTTTAATTTCAACGTTTATCGTCTACAATAGCAAGATTTTAGTACGTTAATTTTGTTTAAGCTTCTGTATACCTCCTTAATAAACCAAACTTAATTATTATTAGTAATTTTCCAATTATATAATAAGATTATTATTCCTTAAGCTTCCCAAACTAAAGTAGCACACATTTTTATCGTAAAAATACATTTAAAATTTTTTAACAATGTTGAAATAATTTGGAAAGTAATTTGTACTTTTAAGGTTTTCCTTTACAAAACAAATAAAAAGTTTGACAATAGGAAATCATACACAGAGTAGCTAAGAACTCTATTGGGTAAGAAATTTGAGTTGAGACATTTGAATGAAACAAGTAGGAGACTTCAAAGTTTTGCAACTTTGAAATTGTAGCGTACCTTGAAAATAACAATAAATACATACGCTTAAAATTAAATTTAGTATTACTACATAATTTAAAAATCATTACAGAAATATTAACGAGATCACATGATTTATTTATGAATAATTCTTTCATTCCTTAAAAAAATATTTATAGAGTTACGAGACAAATTGACATTTGACCTAAAAGAAACCTATATATATATATATATATATATATATATATATATATATATATATATATATATATATATATATATATATATATATATATATATATATATATATATATATATATATATATATATATATATATATATATATATATATATATATATATATTCAAAAATGTATTGATACAAATACTATATTTTTATATATATATATATATATATATATATATATATATATATATATATATATATATATATATATATATATATATACATATATATTCAAAAATGTATTGATACAAATACTATATTTTTTTGTTCCTGACTTCCAATATTTTGGAAAATGAAATATAACTAAAGCCTGGTTCTCACCGCGAAAAATTATGCAGTAAGATTTCTACTGCAAAATGAAACTTTATTTAAAAGGAGCCCGTCCTGCCTATGCGTTGCTCGCTCATTACTCCTTCACTGTGGGAACCAAGTTTACAATGCCCTCTAGAGATGTGTATGACACTTTTAATGTCAATCTCATCATCGCCTCCCTAACAATAGTTGTAAGAAACAATCACAAATACTTTTTTTGCCTGGTCTGTAATTTCATAAATTTTCTTTTCTGGATACATACTAAAATATCACACCACACACCAAAATGGTGACAGTTGCTTGGTTTCCGGAATTTGACTAACAAACACAAAAATAACATATTTTAAATTCGAAGATACCTTAATTTAAGAAAGATAAGTCACAAAAAAATAGCTTTGTGCTGTATTCCGTGCTGTTACAACAGGGGGTAGACAGAGCGAGGCATGATGCCGCCCAACGCCCGCGAGGAACTTAAAATAGTTTATTTCCTTTAAAGAGATTATTAAATAAACAGGAATAATTAATAACATTAATGAATTCATGTGTAGTGACAATAAGTATGCTCTTATGTTACGTTACGTTATTAATTATATTTATTAAGTATTAATAACTCTTGAGTGTGTTGATGTAACATCAAAGAAAAATTGCATTGATTTAATGTCTACCTAACAACTCGAAAAATTCAATCAAGTTAGAAGCTGGCCTTGCCATATTAGTCTGTTTTGTGTATGAAAGCGGATTAAAATTTGATTTCCGTTGATCCATTATATATTTGTATGTACAGTTCAAACGCTCATATCGTATAAAGTTGTAAAATGATAATACCATTATAAAATGATGATTATTGTAAATAGAAAATAGTTTGTCTGAAATACCTTAATCGTTTTTTAAAATGATTAATTATACTAATATTGTTGCAAACAATGTTTTACAAATATACAAACGAGTAGATTAATTTTATATGAAAGCTCCTATGAGTTATGTTATAAAAATACCATTTTACAATTGCATATAATTAATTATTAATTCACAGGGTTTCTTTCGAAGAAGCATCCAAAAGCAGATTGAATACCGTTGCCTTCGTGACGGTAAGTGTCTTGTGATCCGGCTGAATAGGAACCGCTGCCAGTTCTGCAGGTTCAAAAAGTGCCTCGCCGTTGGCATGAGCCGCGACTGTAAGTACAAATATTTTTAAAACATTTCAATGAATGGTTAACATGATTTTATTCGTTATATGTTATATGTACTTCATATGTTCATAAATTTTGAGGCAACATGTGCTTTCACAAATCAAATTATATAAAACTAACAAAAATTTGTAATCTTTTTTACTTTCTTTCACAAAATAGCCAACCTTCGTACTTTGTGTATTTGAAAAAATAAAGAAAGAGCTACTTATTAATACAGTTCACTTCTTAATCGGCCGTCTTCATAAATGTCGTTTCGATGTCCAATGATATATTGTATAGTATTACAATCAAAGAATTGTTTAATAGACAAAACAATAGTTTAAGCTAAAAGTGATGAAGTTATGAAGAGTCACTTCTACGTCTACGTCTCGTCTTATACGATAGCGTCACTTCAGATCATTTTTTGGTGGTGGTGACAGCAAAAAGTTGTCGAAGTAGCATTTTAGAAACCGTGACAAAACTATTATCTGATATGTCATCAAAACTGGACACTATCAATTACGTCCAGAATAACCTGATCTGATTGTTCATTGTTCAAAAGAATAGTCTTCCTCCAGAGTTTATGATCTGCCAAAAATTCCAAACTTGGATTTGGTGAAACCAGCACTTGTCGAAGAAGCTATTAACTCAATAGCATATGCATTAACCCAAATTTCCTGAGGATAATTAAAAACCTCAGGTAGTTTTGAATATAATTAATAATATTCTCAACTAATATTTATTAATCAAAAGCTATAACTTAGTTAGGTATATGTTGTCTCAACACTTATGAACATTCAAGATTTACTTATGTTAAAATAATATACATTTGATGATAATTAGTATCTCAAATAAGTTTAGGCGAATATTTTGTTTGTTAAGAATATAAATTATATTAAGGGAAACGTTAGCATCTCGTAAACTAGATGTCACATCTTAAAATGAGGAGGTCGTACGGAACACAACGCACTTGTATGCCATTACGTTTCTTGCGTGACTATTCTTAGTAAGATAGAGTATCCGCTACGCAAGTCGGTCAAGAGGATATTATTATTTAAAAACACTAGTGCAGTGTAGGTGCGAACTTAACTATTAAAATTCTAAAAATCTTTTCGGCTGAAAATGAAATTTTAAATTTTGAAGTTTGAATTCCTTTTAAATTTGAACTGAAATTTCGGATGAAATTTCAGTTCAAAATTAAAAGGCTGTGTTTTTGCTTATATGTATAGTACATGATGATCATGATCTGATGATTTCTTGAATTTTGTCATCTACTAAAATAGGTTAACAGTATTTATTTAGAATAAGTTGTGTAAAATTAACATGTGATAATGTAAAGTGGTAGAAATATAAAGGCATATTACACAAATTTTAATAAAATTAATCTGTATTAGTAGACGGCGCGGTGTACAGAAATCAATAATAGATGTATGGTTCTCACGGTACTGAGATACCGACACGACGTTATTGAGGGTCTTAACAAGGCAGTTAGGACGTGGTGATGCAACACATCGTTACACTTTATTCGCAGATAATGCGCCCTATTTGCTAATATTGGAAAACAAAATAGAGCACAGATCAACGCACTGCATCATCACGCCTATTTTCCAATTGAGGAATCGAGCCCCGACCCGATACATGCACCGCAGTTCACAATTTGCATCGGGTCTATCCAATCGCATTCAGTATTTATATACAAGACTTTATTCCACCAGCGGTCAGATACGGAAGAGTTCCTAAGAGACCGAGAGAAGCGGCAAGCACTGAGCACACTGTGGAGTCACCAAAAAACATGGCGTCAGGGTCGGCCCCGCCGCCACAGCCTGATCCGCCACCTATAGAGGAAGTGGATCCGGACCCTATGCAACAAGACTTTATTAAGGAATTCGCCAAGGTGATCATCGGGGCCCATCGAGCTAATAACACATACACGGATGAAGTGAAGTCCACCTTACTAATACGGAATGTCGAAATAAAAACAGAAGAATCTGACACAGAAGGTAACTTTAGAAGCTTATTTTAAGCCTTTACTTTAGCTAATATTACCTAAATTTTACTTTAACACTATTGCGTCGGTTATTTGTAATCATGTCAATTGACTGATTGATCTATTACAACGGAAGCGCGGAGATCAACGCACGCATTCTAGACCTTATTATTTTAACTCGTGTATAGTTGTATACTTTGTACATGTGCATTTGATCATTTAAATAATAAGAAATGTACTTTTATTGTCACTTACGACCATGTCAATAACCAATCCTAATTAACAGATTGATTTATTTTTCAATAAATTTTATTTCAATCAATTTTTGAGTATAACTAATCGACAGATTGTATTTTTAATATATATTTAAAATCATTCTAAAGTGAAGTAATTACAATATTTTTTTCTTAAATAAGATTTAAAAAAAAAATAGAATATTAAAGATTTTTGAAGTTAACGTAATTTAATATTGTATTATTATATTTTATAGATTTGAAAATTCCTATTTAACGCATCAAATACGTCTTAGCGTCTTTTAAACTTTCAATTATTACTTTACTCGTCGAAATTCTTCCAAGCAACTTTCATTTTCAATTTAAATATATTAAAGTAAACGTTAACTATTTTAAAGTTAACGTTAAAAATTAAACAATTAATTATTTCCTGTGATTTTTGTAATATTACTTTATCTATATTTTAGATGCTCGCTTATTACTTCACTATGTTTTCTTAAATTACCCGCTATACACGTAAAGCTGTATAATTTATTATCAATTGCCCGATAATGAAACTAGAGATGTATAAATTGCTGTTTAACAATTAATAATAAGTATCATTTTTAATAAAAAAAAGCTTTAATAAAAATATACATTATATTATTTATTTATTATATTAATAAAATAATAACATTTTGTTTCGATGTTATTAGTAAGCATAAATTGTAATATATGCTTATGAAGCGTCTTAGTAATTAAATTATACTTACATTTTGTCAGCACAACAACTAAGAAAAATTGAAAACGTAAAATGTTGAATTTCTAATGTATATCTTAATTATGTTAATTTCAATCGGTTTGAAAGTTGAATGTAATTTTAAGATTTAAAAGTACCGAATTCTCACATCTGAAGTTGGCGGCGAATTTGATATTAAAATTGTGAAGTAATAACAATTAATAATTGCACATTTATGCTTCCATGATATATTTTTAAACTTAGATTATACTAGATTTTTTCCACTTTACCCCAGTAAATTGTCTTAATATTCTTGTTAATAAAAGAAAGAAAATAATAAGATTTTTTAAGTTAAATACTTATATCATATGCATAGGAAGTGGTGGAGAAGAGGCAGCCAGCTCCACGACAGGGCAAACTATGGACACACTGTCCACGCTTTGGTACAACGTAGCCTACAGAATGACACCATCGGTGCAACAGGTCGTGGAATTCGTTAAAAGAATACCTGGGTTTACTTCTCTGCCTCAAGATGATCAACTTATTCTCATTAAGGTAAATAATGGAAGGAATTATTATTTGTTGACAAATATAGTAATAATATGTAGTGTTAAAATTTATTTATCGTAACGGTCACTGCAGTTCTTTAGTTGTATCTCGCGAAGGCTTGTTTATTTTTGTAAATGCGAATTTGTGTTTGCGATGTTTTTAGCATAATATAGTGCAGAGCGATGTGCTTGGCAACTTACTTTAATTATAGACCTATTTATTATTATTACTGTGTGTCTAATTGTAAGCTTTTTTGTTTTAAATGTATGAAAACAACTGGCAGTTTAATATTTTCACAGTTAGGATTTTTTGAGGTGTGGTTATCACGAGCTACCAAGCTGTCATCGCCCGCTAACATCGTGTTCGACGACGGCACCGCCGTCAACCTAAATCAGCTAGAAACCATCTATGATGTAAGTAAAATATATTGGCCAAAAATGTAAATTGTCATTAAGAAGAATTTGTAATGATTTCATTGATTTGAAGTGGTCGTGTCGCAGCACTATAGTGTCTAACTGTAAACACGACGGTTGTGGGTTCGATTTCCACTAGAAAAATTAATTATTTCGTGAGTGCCTTAGTACTAGATCCTCTCTTTGAACCTTGTCGAAGAGAAAGAGGGTGGGGTTGAGAACAATTATAACGTTGTCATAATAACAGCGGCTCATTTCAGACCCAGTTTGCTAACGCCATGCTATCATACGTTGCCAAATTAACGAGTCTGGCGATGTCTGATGATGAACTGGCGGTGTATACCGCTGGCTTGTTGATGAGCCCACAGCGTAACGGACTAAGCGATCACGAGAGGATCACTAGTATCTACACAAATATCGGTGAAGCACTGAAATATTTGGTAAGTATGCACATAATGACAAATTTACTTACACTGAATCTGAAAAAAATATTTTTTGATGACAACCTTAATCTTAAAATCACAAGACATAACACGATTCGGAAAATATAGTCATAAACATGTATTCTTTTAATATAGATCACTGAAACTGGAGTTCCAGACGTTAAAGCTCGCTTAGACGCGTTCGCTTTAGCTGCACATGAAGTACGAACATTGGGTGCCAGGCACAATGAGCTGTTAACCTGGTGCCGCGTCAACTGGCCAAGATTGGTCCTTCCCGCCCTATTTTCTGAAATATTTGACATACCTAAGGGTGAAGAGGACGATTCCACGGAGTCAGAGCGCGCCTCCGCACCTATATCCCATGTGTAGGGAGAGAAAGTACTCTGTTAGACGGTAGATGCCTCAACCTTGGTCAAACTAGCATAATTTACATTTACAATGGCTTATTATTTTGTGTTTTAGAATCAAACGCTTTCATATTTTTTGTTTGCAGTTACTAATACATAATGATTGACGTATCTATAAATATGTCATATAGAATGAACTTCAAAGAATCCACACTGCTTAATAACGATCTTGCTCTTCAGAATTGAGGCATTTACTTCTATTATTATAAGACTTTTAAGCAGAGAGAATTAAAAGACACACATGTATGTATATGTAACCATCGAATTTAAAAAAATATGTTAATTGTGATTTACTCTCAAAGCCATTGAATTAAGGCGTTAAGTGTGCAAAATATAAGGGTTGATCTATACTACGATAACGTCATCCATGTATGGTGGTGGGTTCAAGCATCTAGTTTATTTGACAATACGTTATTTAAAATACATACTTTGTTATATATACTTTCCTTAACTTTAATTTAGTTTATTTTGAGGTGTATTTACATCATTTATAAATAGTTCGTCCTAATTAGTATGGATTTATGTCATGTGATAGTAGGAAGATGTAGAGGTGAAGGAGGCACGCATTTATACAACGCTCTTTATCTTCTCTTTATATTAAGATCGTTTATAATTTTCCCAGTTCCTAGAGTTAAAATGAGTTGCCAGGATGGCTTAAAGTGTATTGTGTGGAAGAATACAATATTTGTTTAGGTTTAAATAAAAAATATAGTTCTTGAGAATAACAAACAAATTAAAAAGCGCTATTTTTCATCTTAGTACCTACAAGCAATCGTTCGCTATGCTAAGCTTATTCAAAAAATCAAATTATATTTATACTATATTAAACTATGACTGATTTTTCGGCCGTGGATCTTTCGTTGTATAGTATTCCTTATCAATGTTAATAATTTTGTTAAATTTCTCTAACAATCGTTTATCAAAATTGTTGTTAAGTAAGTTGTTATCATTTAAAAGTATATTCTTTTAGTTGAAATTATACGTAATTCGTTTGGGAAGTTGCAATTACTTTTTTGTTTTAATATTTTTTTCCTTATTTTATTATAAGATTTTTTTTAATATCTTATATATATTGTTGTTCTCTAACATTATGTGGATGGTATCTAGTTTTGTTATAAGTACCTAGCAAAGAATACGAGACTGTCATACATTCAAATTAAAATATATTTAAAAATAATTCTAAAATTATTTTCTTTAGTTAGCGTTGTTCAATGAGAATGAAAAAAACAATTGTATAAGTATAATAAATCAGACAAATCGAGTTTTACTATACTAACTTACATATCAGGTTCAATTTAACCTATTAGTAATAAGGTTTTAGTGACAATTTTAATTTTGCTCAAATTCACAAAGAAATATGAGAAAAAGACCACTAGTTTGTGTTTTAGTCAGATTATGAAAAACAAGTTGTTTATTTGCACATATGTAGATATTGTGAGTTTGGAATCATCCCAAAGTATAAACTTTAAATGCCCTCAGGTGCTTGTTATTACTTCATATATATACAAGTATATCTGTGCCTGTCATTTAATTTTTTTCTTGTCAACTAATATTTTGATGTCTCTTTTAGGTGTCAAATATTACATATAATGGTACTACGCAAGTAGCGTTTACTCAGCGTTTGCGTTCTTCTCTATTAGTGATAATTTTGTTTGTGTACTTTAGTGATAAAAAGCACGAATTTTACGTAAAAGTGTTGCGTTTTATTTAGTTCATGGTACAATGAAAAAGATTAAATATTGTAACTTGTACGCTTTTTAAGAAATGGAAGCCAGGATATGCATTTATTTTGTAAAAAAATTATTTACGCTGGCTACCCGTTCAGTTATATTTAGTTGTACTTTGTTCATATTGGATTAGATGATTGCTATTCCTGATGTGTTTAGTTTGATTTGCTGAACTTGAAATAAAAGATTTCTATATAACTGACTTTTATTACTCTATCGGGATGAATAAATGAAATAATTTGAGATAAATCTAGTAAAGCCAAACTTTTTATATATGTAATTAAAAACATAGTCTATGAAAAGCTATGCTCCTAGCCTTAAACGCTTCGATTTAATTCTTAATTTTTTTATTAACAGAACATTTGTCGGTTTTAGACGTTAGCCAAAAGTTTTGTACAAAGAAAAATAGATACAAGCGTATAAATTAGGACCTTTTTCTTTATTTTAATGACATTTTTATTTCGTTTTCAAATATATTATTTTTTGTTTAGTTAGAAAAATTATAACCAATTAATAAATGTAGATACGGGTGTAGTAGGTACTACTTAGGACCTACTACTTACCCTGCAGTAGTGTAGCCTTAGCAAAAGATATGAAGTCCCCATATTAGTTGATAATTTTATATATAGTTGAGTTATTAGTTTTAGATAACCTTCAATATATGTATATCTTCGGTTACAAAAATAATATTATATAAAATTTCAAGTGTATTGTTAATTTTTAAAAATCTTACGGCATAATATTATGTTATTATATTTATTACTGTAAAATAGATTTCTTTTTTTCATTTTTGATAGAATTGGACTTTTTATAATGTTTGAGGATAACAGGGTTTAGTGAAATAATTTGACACAAGAAATAAAAAATATCAACTTCTATATTTTCGAGACAGATGTTAAATAACGCAAATTAAAGAAATCGTAACGGAACTAAATTTATTTAAAACATTATTTATAACCTAAAAATTCATTTACGTACCGAACTAAGGAAGAAATACAAGTAGTATTGTTGATGAAAATAAAAAAAAAAACAATAGAAATATACAAACAAATGTTACTTGATCAATCAATCAGTAAATTTACCTCTACCAATAACAACAAAGCAATGTAGGTAGACACAATAAAAAGCGACGGACGCTGTTCGACACAAGTATACTTACACCTTATAGACACTGAACACGTACACTGACTTGTAATGAGTGCGAATAACATTTATATCAACTGACTGCATGTAGGAGTAGCGGCATTGAGGGATCATTTGCATCCCGTCCCGCCTTCGAGGATCATCGAAATTACAATATAAACTGTAGCTTGTCCTTCAAAATATTTTATATACAAAAGGATATAAAAACGTAGATCATATATATTTATTTTTATGTAAATCGGTTATGATTTAAAGTACATTTCATTCCATTAATTTTTTTATTACTGTTCAATAATTGTTTGGAATTTCATTTTTCTTGTTTAAGTTTAGATTATTTAGGAATACTATTGTTTTTAAGCTAATCACAAATAATCTATTTCAATAAATATGTCATTTTTCAAGTTGTGTCTTGTCAGGACCGTGCATGCATGCACGTATGGTTATAGCTGTTTGATGTAAGAAGTCTACGTTTTTATATTCTCAATGCAGTGAACAGAACACGTGACACGTGAGTGTGAAGAGTAATCTATTACGAAACATCAATATCGGAACTGCATAAGCCTATCTAACATCATACCTTATTCTACAACACATGAGAAATATTTAGTTTTTTTAGAGAATTCAAGTTAAGTTTAAAAGGAAAATATCATCTAGCTCTAGACCTAAGCTTGGTAGAGCCATTATGCCTTGAGGCTAAAACGTATTAAGCTAACTAAATAATTTAACTAAACCATAATTAGTTCTAAACAAATTGAACGATATACAGTTAGAAATAATACAACATCGATATTTACGATTAGTAAGCTACGGGTACTACACTATAAATAAAAGCAAATAAAACGTAAGGAATTTCATTCTGTACGAACATACTAATCTTGCCCTTAAATAGAAGATCTTAATTACACATAAGTCATGGAACACATGAAGTTACACGACATTACAATACGTTGTATGGTAGTCACTGCGATGTCGTACACAGGTAAAGCCAAAACGGCCAAACTTACGTATTAAATACATATTACATTTTACAACATTATAATCAAGTCAAGAGAGAACATTATTTATGTACTAACATTGTTAAATTAGGTACACTTACATCGATTACCATCATCGACACTTAATTGTTGTCACAAAATATACAATCTTCACAGTTGGCAAATGCATACAAGCCCTTATTGAGTTTTACAAATATCTAGGTATTAGACAATTACGTATGTATAAATATAACGTTCATACTGGAGTATGAGGTCGCGTCACACTAATGTAACACACGAGTACTATATTACATTGTGAATAAGATAACAGCTAGATAATGTCCCATATATCGTCGCTTCGGTGGTGAAGATTTAACACAAACAAAAAATACACTTTCAACAGAAAACTAATATTATATAACAAAAATCATACTAATTTGATCTATGATTTAGAAATTTTAGAAACAAATTTCAATTTTTGTTTAAACATTGCCTCATTGCCGTGATGTTTGTTATATGTTAGTTGACTGTTACCACCACCAGTGGGACGATTTATATGTATATATATATATGAATGTATAGGTCCCCCTTTGACATAAATGTCAGTAAATGTACATCAGAAATGTATGAAGTAGTTGAATGTTTGTAATTGTGTTTGTTTTGTACTTACACTAGAGGCAAGATCTACCGCTAAGGAATAAGAACGCAGGATTCCTCAAGTATTTATGTAACAGTGACGTCTTTGATACTTATTAATTAATTTAAAATGCAGGGATCAGAAAAGCTCTAATTGGTTTAATTTCCTTACACAGCTGCAAAACTGTTTTACTTTTAGGATATAATATTTTTGGTAACTTTATACAATAAGAATACAATAATACAAATAATAGTTCATATACAATAAGAGTAGATTGTTGTCGATGTAAGATAATGTTGTCTTTGAAAGTAAGTACATAGTCGTGTTTTCTTTAAAATTTGACGAAAATGCTTGTTCCACGATGTATTATGTTCATATATTTTATTTCAAATCAATAATATTGATAGTAACTCAATTTTGGACGGAATTCTATTTTATACATTTTCCAATATAGTTTTTCTCAGTAATAATATCGTATGATATATTATTTACATAAATATGTGAAATATAAACTTTATATGACTATTTTATATGTTTAATGTATTTTTCATTCGTCCGCTAGTCACGAAAACTAATGAACCGGCTCAACCCATTTCAAATAGTTCATTATCTAGTCCAAAGATTGAGTCTGGGCAGAATCGATTGTAACATACATACATACATACATACATAAATTCTTTATTTATATAGTGTAGGAACAAGCATTTATCGATTTATAATTTTATGAAGAAGTGTTATTCATATGAATCATTGTTTACGTAAATTTTTAATTGAAAAAACTACATTAAATTGATTCTATTAGAAATTTTAAAGTATATTTGGTCAAGAATTCATAGGCTATTAGTGTAAAATATAAACATTCTCATAAACAATATAGTTAGTGTCTTTATCCGGAAAATATAATAATAGGAATATTACGAATTCACATCAGAGCTTCTTTATGGCAGACATTATACACCGCGGTACAACGAAAACGACGCTGATAAATGAAATCTTAGATGTGCTCTCTATTTGCTCGCATTTGGCAAGACACAGTGCTAATCAAGCTCTGGAAAAAAATGCTAATTTACATCTACAAACTACAATAATACATCTTTCACAAAAATGGTGTGAGCAAATGCGTTCTTCGCTTTAGTCGCTCATTAGGGCTCTCTGGCCAATAGAATATTACGCCCAAAAAGTAGCCTCTCGTTTGAAGGTAGGAGCATTAAAATTTCAAATGAAACTTAGCAAAAGTATCAATAAAAACGAATTCACCAATATTAACATATGTGCTGTGTGACGACTATTTCAATTTCTTCACATATAGCCGCATAGTTTCTATTTTGTGCGCACAGCCAATAGATTAGTGCTTTTTTAAAAATTTTATAAATATCGAGCCCAATCCTTTGGCTGGCCTTTGACCAATTACTATGAATAATTTTGAGCAATATTTCTTTAGTTTGCAATAATTTGACTCTCAAGCGCCCTACACAATTTCGTTATCTAGCACATCATAGTGATCCCGTTTAAACTTCGTTGTATTTATTTCAAATAAATATGTATAAATAGAAATCTGAATTGATTATTTGATAAACATTAATAAAAATATATCTTGGGTAAATATAATCTGAGGCCAAGTTTCATTTGATATAATGCTCTACGACCGTAGTTACCTTTCAATTGTTACCAACTTTCTAGAATACATTAACATTGAAGAGTCAGTATCATAAGTTAGTATGATGACAGAGCCAGAAGTAAACACACATACACCACTACAAGTTGGTAATCTGTTGCACTTCACTATGATATTGTTCGTATACCACTACTACTTGTTCTCCATCTAAAGAAAACGACAATGCATATTGAAATAAATTATTAAAAAATCATATTTGAAAAAATATCAATATGTATTTACAATAGTCTTGTTGTGAAGACTTCACGTGACTGTACTATATAATAAGAGCTGTCGACATTTAAATCCATGACATTTAAAAAAAATGACAAAATCATTATTGCACAAAGGAATATTACATCACCATGTGACGGAAAAAACAAAATCAAAATTATCAATACAATGGAGTACAAGTAACGCTGTCTATTTTACAAGACCGTGCAACACTTGATCGGTGTACGGGGCGGGGGGTCGACGTACACCGGCCAGGCGGGCTCTCATACTGGCACTCATTTCTTCGTGGGCGTGCCGCGCTGCGTGAGCCCCTCGAAGCGCTTGAACGTGTAGTTGATGAACACCCAGTCCTTGTACGCGATCTCACCCTCGGGGGCAATGGGCGCTGATGCTGGAAATAAAACAATAATAAGTCCAAGACAATTTATTGTCAAAGGAGTTTAGACTTTTTAATTTACGTAATTTTAACGATAAAAGTAGTTATCAATAAAAAAAGTCATTATATATGATGATTTTTTTACATATTCTCGATTTTTACTAAATATTTAAGTAATCACTCACCTGACCTTATCAATCATTATCTAGGCAACGCACCTAAACTTACCAACTTCTTAAAGATATATCTAAATGAAACGTTAGTTATTTAAATAATGGCAAACATAAGGTAAACAATTGCACGAACATTTCTCTTTTTAATTGTATGAATTATTACTTTTGCAAATAAACAATTTAATAGAAAACACGTGACTCACGTATTTCAAGTTTGACGTCGGGGAACTCGTCGAAGTTGGAGGTGTCGTCTATGGAGCGCACGTCGACAGAGATGGCGGCGGGGCGCTCGCGCACGTGACTCCAGTCCACGCCGCGGAAGAACGGAACTAGCTTTACATCTTCTATGCCACGCTGTGAACCCAGCCTGAGGAGTTCCAACAAAATAATCAAAGATTCTAATGGAATAGTTAAAATTTACCGAAAAGTGTCTAATGTAACGATTATTTAGAACACAAATGCTTTGCCATCAAATGTGCTTGCTTTACAAACGTTTTATTATAAATATTAATATTTACTAATGCCTACACCGCATGTTTTTTCATGATAACAATTAAAGAAGTAGAGCTTCTCTCTTTCCTACATTCATTTGAGGCAGAACTTATTAAATTATTTACATAAAAAAGTACCTGCGATCAGGTTCTGAACAAAAGCGCAGTATCGTGTCTCTTGCTTCTTCGCTAATTGGAATTTCTGGTGGAAAAGTCAGTGATTCTCGCCAAGACATCACCTTCCTGTAGGTTTCTTGAGGCGACTCGGAGCAAAACGGCGGATAGCCTATTAGCATTTCGTACCTGAAATATTTAAATTTGCCATTTATATAACGTCTGAGTCTGAGGTTCCGTGTTCTAATAATAGTCCTTAAATATAAAACTGTTTCGTTACCTAGCAACTAACAGACATCGCACAGCATAAAATGAGCAGCAATAAAGTATTTTCATTATGTACTCTACACAAATAGAATTGTGGTTTAAGGCTTGTTTCATACAAAAAATGTAAAAGTTATTTATATTTTTTTTAAAACGTATCTAACGCTTCATATATTATAAATAAAACCAAAAAAATATGTATAAATTAATTGTTTTTATAGTAAGCATTAACTACTGTAATGCACAATAAAATTACGCAATGCAGCAATTTGGCAATGTAGCATTATAAAAGTAATACAAGAGAGGACATTATTTTTCTTATACTTTTTTGTATTATAAGTAATTAATTCACTAATGCATGGGACTAATAATTCAAGCAATTCGGGCAAGCAGGACAAATTCACATTAGCTATCATTTTATGAATCATAGATGTTTAGGTATATTACTTAAAACTATTCGAAAAT
Organism: Dione vanillae; assembly: GCA_037178615.1. Lineage (NCBI taxonomy): Eukaryota > Metazoa > Arthropoda > Insecta > Lepidoptera > Nymphalidae > Dione > Dione vanillae. The sequence goes on along the minus strand of JAZFAU010000009.1, from coordinate 3,355,954 downwards.
GTTAAATTTTAGAGTTATCCATTCACATAGTAAAAAAAATCTAATCGCTTTTTGCTACATATATAAAGAAAACAAGTATTTATAAATTGAAAAATATCCAAATAAATTATTATTAATAGTTTCTTTGTTTGTCTGAGAGAGAGAAGCTCTTGAGTCAATGGACTGAAATATAATTTTCTCTATTGTGTTTTTGTACACAAATTTACTTTGAAACAAAGACAAACTTGCAGGAGTAACTAGTTCTTAGTAAATCAATTGTATTACATCTATTCTCTTACAGAAGCCATCTCATTCGTCACTTCTGTATACTAAATATATATGCGTATAAAACTACAGAAAAAAAGGCGAACAAAAATCTGCAGCAATATTGTAGAGCTAAGCAGCTTAAAACAAATATTGCAGGCCGTCATAAAAATAGTGCATAAAAAGCCACTGTCTACTTTATGTTACAATTTTAAACAACTTTACGCTTAGTATATTTGAGTATATTACACTCTATATATATTCGCATGCTGTAGCAGAAATCAAATAAAAGCGATTAATGAAAACACCTAATTATTTTTAGGTATTAATAAGTGACAATTGAATTGTTGTTTTTTTATCATCGTTAACACTTCATAGCGCTGCGTAACTAATTCTTATAAAAGTAACTAATTCACGCAAAATATACATAATCTGTATTTATAAAAATAGTATCACGCATTTTTCCCGCATATGCCACTCTGGGCTCTTGAAACTTGGTGTTCAGACACTTCAATTTTAACTTTCTGCTCTTTTTCGAGACATCTCACAGTAGGTGATAAAAGTTCTTTGAAAAACATCGTTTTTTGTCTTCTTATCCGAGAAAGATAATGAAATAATTCATTCAAGTGAGTGAGAATCGAACCCACAAATGTTGTTTAAAGTCGAATGTAACGTAACGCCTTGCATATTTCGCATTTAGCGAGTTATTATAATCTTATATTAAGACAATCTTTTCTCTATTTCACAAAGACGTATTTTAACTTCTATCTTAACATATGATAATTGACACACATTTGTACAATTTGAAAGGTTTGTAATAGTTTTAGGAACATTTAATATCAATAGATTTCGCATGAGAGCTTCATTTGTTTATAAATTTAGAAACACCTATTTCCAGCTCAAAGGAAAAAAAATACATTCAATAAAAAAATAAATTTTATAAAAAAATAAAACGACATATAATGTGAAAAAAAAAACTAGCAAAATAATAAAGAAAAAACATTTGCAAGGCAAAAACAACATATAATAACTATAAAACAAATTATTAATAGCAGCGAGAAGCAGTAATAAAAAGTCTGTTGATATCAGAATATATATAAAATTATAGTGTATATAATAAGTCATTATATTATTTAAGAATACGGCACTAGCTTGTTAGTACGCCTGGAAGTAATGCACGAATTCGAATAAAATAAAAAATGAATTATATATATATATATATATATATATATATATATATATATATATATATATATATATATATATATATATATATATATATATATATATATATATATATATATATATATATATATATATATATATATATATATATATATATATATATATATATATATATATATGTGCAACACAACACAATAAAACAACAAAAATCGCAAAGCACAGAAGAATGAAATCAGATATTTTAACAATCGTAGTTCATAGACACAAATCATCATTCATCAATCATCTCTGCGCATATAAAATTCACATAAATTCACATAAATCACGTCTTGCGCATATAAAATTCACATAAAAATAAAAAAAAACAAAACGTAGTAAAATAATAAATAATAATATTATATTCTCTGTATATCAAATATCAATAATTATATTAACATCTCTCGTAGTATCAAGTTGAAAATAATATAAATAGGATACTATACATCATTTAAATGTACTACAAAAACAATTTATAACAAAGATTGTCAATATGTATACAATGAGTTTGTACAAAAAATAATATTGTTTTTATTAAATATCTTAGTCATTCAACTTTACGACATCAGCAAAAAATAATAACGTAATAGTTAAACGTCTAACAACATAGTGAAATAAACTTTGTTATTTCATGAAGTGCTACCAGTTTATGAAACGCTCAATATATGGATATTACATATAGATATACATATTGACATAACATACATATTGATATACATATTCACATAATATATTAAAAACAACCAAGACAAATACTTACATTATAACACCTAAACTCCACCAATCCGCCTGCGGTCCATAACCAGTCTGTAGGAACACTTCAGGTGCTATATAATCCGGGGTTCCCACTGTGGAGTACGCGAGTGCCCTCCTGTTCCTTTTCCACGACTCGGCACGACGTTTGGAGTCCATTGGCGAGCTCGACGTCGATACTGAAAAGAAATCTGTCCTTTCCATTAAAGTTAGGTGTTCTAAAATACATACTGATGAACTAATAATAAATTAAAGGCGGAAAGCGTGTACGGACAAAGTAGGGACTAAGCAACGGAGTGTCTTAACACCAGGTTCATATGATTCCTGCAGTTCCCTCTGCCTCCCTGCAATATGCGGGATAAAACTGTGAAGCTAAAAAAAGAAAACTAAAAATTGGTAATAAAAATTATTTTAATACTATGTTCTCATACTCAGAGGGCAGGCTTCTAAACGATGTTCAAGGAATACAATTATATTAATATTAATCAATATATTTATACTATTAATCTACAGTATAATAGAAAAATTGCGTTTTTATTATAAAAATAATATAACAATTATGTTTCACGAGTACAATAAATAACATCAACTTACTAAAATCTGAAGGTGTAGCTCGGGACAAGTCACGGTAAAAGTCTGTCCTATGGCTCTTTTTCAAGCCCGTACACAGACCGAAGTCGCTCAGCTTTATGTGACCGCGAGCGTCCAGCAGCAAATTATCTGGTTTTATATCCCTGTAAGATTTAAAAAAAAATCTATATATTTTTGATTTATACATTATAAATACAAAGTCGCCTCCGTTTACAAAGGGAAAAGAAGAAAATTGGGGCAGGGTAAAGGGAACTCTTCAAGATTGCGGTAGTTATAGACGCTGTGAGTGTAGCGGATTTGGGTATCAATATTTATTTTTTGCCCTTTAATACAGTCGTACATGGTAAAAAGAGGGACCTTCGACCTGCAGAAAGCCTTTGAACGTCCCTGAAGCCTATATTAAAATTATTATAGACATCTATGACACTATCATTAGGACCGTTGTTAGCGATAACAAGTCCTTCTCTATCACAGTAGAGCTTCACAAAGGCTAACTACTAAACTATGCCATACTCTATGTCGGCTTTTGTTTAATATAGAGATAGATACTGGTATCTGCTTACATCTAGGATCAACCTCCTAGGCTGATGTTATATGCCCATAATATAGCAAACAGAAGAGGACTATATTGAAGCAGACTGGCGTTTGAGCACAAGGCGAAAGTCTAGCACGGTACACTTAAAAAGTCATAAGAATACACGGCAGTATACCAAACACTGGTATGGCATGTCGAGGCTCGCTTTGACATATTTATTTGTTCCTGTAGGACTTACTGGGCGTCATCAAGCGATGGATGCCAAAGCAATGGCTGAATGTTATAGTCCAAGACATGAAAGTCAATGAACTAACCACTGAGAATATTCAAGGCCGTACAAAGTGGAACAAGTTCATATAGAAGGCCGATCCCAGTAACTAGGCCGATTTAGTACCAGGTGAAAAACAAGATGCTTTATAATGTTTTTTAGAAAAAATATATGTTACTGAACTTTCTAAAAAGGATAAGATCGAAATCTATAAATTTGAAATGACATACATTTTTGAATAACAAGTTTTTTTCGGGGCGTCACTCGTGTGGTCAAAAGGGTAAGCGTTATGATTACATAACACTCGTGATGCATTCTTAGTACCTACATAAGCTTACTCTGATCCCCGGGTTACATGGAAACTATTAACGTGACATAACTGCCTTTAATTAATTTTTTTAATTCAATGTTTCAAAAAGTCATAGTTCCTGAGATTAGCGCGTTTAATAAATAAACTTATCATTCAGCTTAATAATATTAATATAGAATTATAGGTATACGGACATATACGTATATATATTTCATCTATAATTAATCTGCATCAGACAATAGTGTCTTATGATTTTATTGATTAATGATAGCATTATGTATCCATAAAATGCTTGAGAACTAACTAAGACAGCGTAATGACATTGTTATATGAAATAACAAAAGTAGAATAGAATAGAATAGAATAGAATATCCTTTATTGTACACCGATGTGACACATACAAATTAAATTTACAAAAGTCATTAATGTGCAAGAGGCGGCCTTATCGCTAAGCCAGCGATATCTTCCAGGCAACCTTTGGTAGAGGAAAGAATTAGGATGGTAGGGGTGTACAAAAGCAATAAATAAAATAAATACAATACATAAATATCTTACTTATGCACAAATAAATAAATAAAAATAATATACTTACATAAATATACATGAGGAGAAAAAAAAAATAATAATTATGATACAATGAAATATAATAGCAGGTAACATGATAGAAAATGCATTTATAGTGTAGAATATTTCACATTACCTCCATATACCTTTTTTGGTCTTATTTTGTACCTAGCAATCTCTTTATTAAATGAACGAAATTAAAAACATACATTAAAGAATTCTTACATCCATACGAATATTATTTTTATTTAATAATGTATAACGACTTCAACTCTAGTATAATATTTGTTAACAGCAATTCTCTGAACAATATAAAATATTAATATTTTATATTTCTTCAACTAAAGGCATAGCACTAACTGACATTTGACCTGTTGCATGTACCACGACAATAAATATTACCTGTGAATAAATCCAAGCTTGTGGATGCTATCTATAGCTAATGCAGTCTCAGCGACGTAGAATTGGGCGCATTCTTCACTGAGTGTGTCCTTCTTCATCAACAGCGTCATCATGTCTCCGCCAGGCAAGAATTCCATAATGAGGTACAGGTTCATAGGATCCTGGAAGCTGTAATACATTTTGACCACCCATTGATGATCGGCCTCTACGAGAATATCACGTTCAGCGCGTACGTGGGCCACCTATAAGAATAAAAAAAATGGTTGAAATATGCACACATAAATAAATAAATATACTGTATATAACAAATAAATATATCATGTATACTAAAGAATATCTACAAAATTTATCGATAAATCGATAAGCAAAATCGACAAAACGGAAGAATCACACAGTTATCAGACGGACCTCATGTATATACGATAAAAATAAACCTGTGTTAATATCAGTTTCAATTTTGATTTTATTCGTTATTTCCATAAGACGTGACATTAGCGAAATATATTGTGCTCAACATGCCAGATTCACCACATTTAAAGAATTTAAATAGTCATATATTTTTAGCACCAACACATTACCTGTTCTTTTTCGAGCATATCTGCCTTCCTGAGTATTTTCATAGCATATACATGACCAGTGTCTTTTTTCTGTACCAGTCTAACTTCGCCGAACGCACCACGCCCTATAACCTGGTAGTAAAATAAATATAGTAAATATGTATATATTTTCAATAATATAAAAATGACAATTGACATTGAACTAGAAATTATATATATTAACGATAAATTGAAACAAGATATTTTGTCGAAAATTGTTTTTTTTAGTAAAAATATATTTTATTATGCACTGCCGAACATCGGATACCAGCTACTAGCTGGACATGCTGTACTTTAATTACCGAAACGCAATCTCCATTCCATTCCAGAACTAGCATATACTCGATTTCGAGACAATTTGATAAGGCCGTTGCTAGTTCAGCTTGTTATTCCTTAGGGCTATGAAGATGGCTTTCTCTACAAAACTACCTCGATTCAGACCTGACTATTAAGAAACTTTGAGCATACCATTTTCAATAGCATACTAGGCGACTTTAAATTGATGTACCAGCAGGGAGAGAGGACTGTGCCTTTGTTGAAAATTAGTTTAATTTATATTTAAATATTTATTTTTTAAAATTCTATTTAATCCTTCATTTTGTTTTTGCGAACGACTCACTTTTAAGGGCTCAAAGTCCTCAACCCCTAGCCTTGATCTTTTGAGCCTGAGGAACTCCGTTTCTTTCTGCGCATGTTGTTGACGTTTTTCTTGCTTTTGACTTTCCGTCAATCCCTCATCTTTTAAGGTTTCCTCTAACTTTTCTAACCTAAAAAGGCAATGTCAGTCAATAATTATAATTATAAATATTTTTCTCTATATAAATATTTTTATCTATAAAATAAAAAATATCACTGCTCTTTCCTCTTTTCAAGTTCTTAAACGTGAAAGAGATATTAAATTAAAATTAAAATGGCACCTTAACAAAGTTCTTTTTAAGTGATGAATACTTTTTAATTACACTTTGTAATATAAATATGAAGAATCTAAAATACCTAATGTAGATTCATAAACTAGAACTTGAACTAACAACACATGAGCTGAAGTGTAAACAAAATTTTCTAATCAAAAAATAAGTGGAAATCAGCTATGTTGTGTCAATTTAACTATGTTGTGGGCTCTACTCTACTAACATAGTGAATGTTTACGTCGATATCCAAACATTTCCCTTGAAGGGAACTTTATCATATCTTATTATACAATAACAATATATAGTCGTATAGACTTACCTTTGTTTTCTCTCATAGTGTTGTGTAATGAGATTCGTATAAAAGTTCTCCAAGGTCACCTTAGCCTTGGTGGCCTTGTCGAGGGTGTGTCCGCTGAAGCGGATGTTGTCTGTGCCAGTCATCTCCAGCACCCCTGCATCAAGAATCATGTTTAAGAAATATATGCATACAGAGATTATCTTCTTTTATTTCTGTTAATTTTTTATAATAATTTCCAGTTTGTATGAGAAGAACAACAAATAGTTATTCATAATTGTCGTTCATTACTTAGAAATATAAAACGCTCAAGCCTTTAACGCCAATAAATTATACTGATAATTACTGTCACTGTATTCAAAATAGATTTATAATAAAGATAATAAAATGTCATACTTATTTAATTTATTAAATGTGTTATTATTTCTTTATGAATAAAATATGTAATTAAAGTATAAAGAAATAAGAGTAAACTTTTGTATGAGATCGACTTTGTACAATGTCACATATGCACTTAACACCTACTACCAACAAGACCAAAATACGCAAGACTTTGTGTTGATGTCCAAATGGTCACTTAATATATAAACTTGCTTAAACAACTACTTCTTTAAATAACTAATTTCTATGTAAACATTTAATAATAATATGTTTTAAAATTTTAAATTTATATATTTTAAAATTTATATAGAATCTAACCAACCAGATTCGTCGCCACCGGGGTGCGTCTTATGGGAGAAACAAGCTTTTAAACAGAGCATCATAAATTCCATTATGCTAAAAGCGGACGTATTTAGTACTAAAGGGGTAAGAAACGAATGCGAGTGTTATTGAAGTTTCTCATTAAAAATTGACGTCACACTAACTTTACACCTGGCGTTAGATTTGATTTTCACATAATTAAGTTCATTATAACATGCATGCATTTATGTTTAGAAAACATAAATTGGCACTAATATTTTGTTTAGTAAAAATGCCACATAAACGAGTTTTATCATTTCTCACCCGAGACCGACACAGATGCGTTGTGTCTACGACTGATCAAATCGTATGAAATCTATGTACGATTAAAATAAAATAAAAAAATACTTATTTACCGAATATCTATTTTCGTTAATTGTTTCTACTTTGTCAGTAAATTTTGTGCGAGTGATAACTATAATCTAACAGTGAAAATCGGGAAAATCGGAAACTCTGTGGTACTTGTAAGTGCTTTAATATTGACATTCAACTATAATGTAATTATAAATTATTAAGTTCAGTTTGCAATATATTCATTCTTTTACAAATCTTTAACTTTTTATTATTTAATTTGTTTCATTATTTATAGTTCTATAAATACATTATAGGCACAAACGCGCGTATCTTTGGAGTGCGATGTCGTTGTCCCTTAAGGATTCATACTTCTTTTTCATAATTACAGTAGGCGAAGTAAGGGTTGGCGATCGAAGCGAGCTGTGACTGAGACTAAACTTAGGGCGAGTTAAGAAGAAGTACTTGATATTTATTATTAGTTTATATGTTTCACGTAATTTAAAAGTAACTTAATATAAAAGGACTACTCTCGCTTGAATTTTATGACATATTTTACGTTTGAACCATTTCATAAGTTAAATTGGGTAAAATTAAACATAAACCTAATAAATAAAACTAAACATAAATAGGAGTAGACCTAAAATTTTGACATTGTGTCACACATTCACATCATCTGGCGAGATATTTAAATTGCATTAATCTACTTATAAACTATAAAACAATAATATAAACAATGAGTCATTTGGATGTATTAATAACTTTCGCAGCCAACATTGCTGGAATAGTGTCTCTGTCTATTGCCACCCCTTTGACAACTTAGATTTAATCCAATTATCGTGGAAAATGTAATAATACATAATATCAATGAACATTATGGACCAAAGAAAGATAAGTTGACCGTAAGGACATAACATACTTATTGATATATTTTTCTAAATAATAATATTTTGTCAGTTTTTAAAATTGGTATGTAGTAGGCCAGATAAGGGAATTATACAATGTAACTTAGTGAACACACACAACAAAGGACAATGAAATGATCTAAATACTCTAAAGAAGTAAAATAACGGGAACAGGTTGTAATAATCAAGACACGATAGAAGTAGTCGACTTTGGTCATTTGGAATAGTCGATCATTCCTCATTACCTCAAAAATTATAATAAAGAGTTGGGGAGAAGAATTTTACTTAGTTATTGTGGTTTACACGAATCCTATTTGATGCAGCAAAATGTGGTTTATATAATGATAAATACCGCCGTAACAAAAGTTAGACGTTTGTTAATTAGAAAATAAGCTGTTTAATCCCTATACTGTGATATGGTTATGTAGGAGTATTTGCAGTTTTAACTACGTGAACTACATGTTATACTAGACTATTACAATCATAGTTAAATTAGAATCGACATATCCGTTATCAGTGGCGAGGTTTGTGACACTCGTCCCTGCGTACTTAATGATAATAAGACCACCTTGTTGAAAACAAAATAGTATATTGTATTTCATTTTTATATCTGTTGCTTGATTCATAAGCACATATTAGCATCGGCTGCTTCGAACTAATGTTTATAAAAAAACTATTTTGTTACACAAAGAGTATCTGACAGAAAAAGCAAGGTGAGACTCCTTGATAAGTGTAGGGTAATAGGGTACAGGAGTATTTTTTAATTTATTATATACTCAGCTTAAAATAGATTACGTAAAGCATTACTAGGAGTTTTATGTTACTTTTATGAAATTTTTAATATTAAAACAAGGTAAAATTAAAACATCATTGTCTTTTTTTTAGATTAATTAAGATAAAATTTATTATTATATAATAATAATTTTTATGTAAATATAAATAACTAAAATATTATATCAAGTGTACCATTTGAATGATATATTAAGGGAGGGGGAATTACCTAGCAGTTTAAGATTCATTAAATATGCACTTGCTTGTAATGATGAGATAATCTAAAATCGATATCTCTCTGAAGCGCAAACACGATAACAGGTTACACGATTTTTCAATATTCCTGCACTAGACGTCCATGTTGAACATAATGAAATTCCAATATCACGCGTCGCTCGCTTCAATTTAATGCTATTACGCTTTAATGCGAACTTACTTAGCACCATGCCCCTAACATGGTTACAGTATGGAGTTTTCCCTAAACGTATTAATTCCACATGTATGAATTTTAAGTTTCTGACGATAAAATTTAAAACACTATATTTTGTAGCGTAATTTTAAGGATGTTCGCGCTTGATTAAAGCCTACTCCATATAATAATTTATACATAAAAATCGTTTACAAAAATATACCATAATATATACTCACACATAATATATACTTATAAAAGCGATTATAACACATCAAAACCTCATCGTTGTAAATTGTTTGTTTCTTCATGTATCAATTTTTTGTATTTTATACTATCACGGTTCCGCTAATGTGCTTAAATAAAAGGAGGAAACTTCACAATTAAATGTAAACAGTTCAAATTTAGTTATATTTTTTGGTTTTGTCAATTTAGAAAAAAAGCTAGAGGACCATCATCTCACAGCAACGCGGCATTGAGTACCGCCGCTCAACACGCATTGCCTCGAAAGGCGGAAATTGGTGAAGGTGAGTGTCTTAACATTAGACTTCCACGGTTAAAGCGTAAAGCGTAAAGCTAAAAGAAATTACATAAAATGTATGTAGGACTATAATAATTTACAACAATCTCCTTTTTGGAGGTCTGTCATTCAGTGTGTACGGAAATTGCATCCATAAAAATATTACTCAACATAATAAGTACTTTCTTATAATAATCTGTAAGAGCTGACGTAAAAGACTCTAAGATATAAGGTGCTAATTGTAAGGTCATGTCCACGAGAAAAGTATATACAAATAACTATAGTAACGATAAATATTATTGTAGTAAATGAAAAGCAAGTGTTGCACTGTCGCAACACGAATTATTGTCATTTCATTCCCACATAATAAAATATTTACTACAAAAGCACTTTTCTATTTTGCATACGAATGTACATGCGCTGTAGTCGGGAATGTATCTGATTAATTATGAGACGTATATATTTAACTAACTTAGTATCTTTACTATTTTGCAGGTACCTAATATCATTATAGGGTTTATTTTTTAAGACGCTAATAAAGTAAATTAAGATATTATAGATATTTATTTTAAAATTTGACAAGTATATATAAGTAAAACAATAATTGAATTATTTCTCTAAAATTCAAAACCTAAGTCATAGAAATCGTGTTTTTTAAACATTTAATTTCTAGTACTTCCAATTATAATGTCTTATATTACAGAGTTTACATTGAAGCACTCATTGTTTAGAATTGGGAATCCTGAGGAAACAGGTTAAAAAGTCAGTGTGATAAAGAAACTGTCCTTGTTGACAGTATCCACTACAACATGTTTAAAAAAATACTGAAAGAATACATATAAAAATTTGAAGGCAGCGGGACTCGAACCCGCGCCCTCTTGCGAACCGTGAAAAGAACAATCGTTTGGCGAGAGAGAATCCTATTTTTATTAAATATTTTTATAATTTTTAAAGTGTTAATCCACACTGAAGATAAAAAAAATACAATTCTCTCACCGCTGAGACATGCGTTCAGAGCACTTGCAAGATTTGCAAGAGGACGCGGGTTCGAATCCCGCTGCGTTCAAATTTTTATATGCTTTCTAAGTATTTTTTCTATCCTCAGTGTGGATTAACACTTTAAAAATCATAAAAACATGTGTTTGAGATAGTATAGGTAGGCTGTTGTTGGCCAACACATTAAACCATTCATAACAATACTCGTATATCAGCTTTAAACCTTTCAAAAATACTAACGTCAAAACAAAGTGAGTAGTGAAATAATATTTCAAACAAAATAATCATGTATAAATATTCAATGAGCATGTGATTACTTTGACAGACATTTTGGAAAATGTTATTAAACTTTTGCTTATGACTTCTTTTTAAATTTTAATATAATATTTAGTAAATTTTGCCTTATATAATTTAAATTATTAACAAAATTTGTCACAACTATGTTTTGTGACGTATGATGTCATATGTATATACTTTAAGAGCTCTTAGAACAGTGACATCATGTTTATATATCCGACCTATTTTTGTTTATTCAACCAATAAGTGTTAATATGAGAACAAAATTTACCTTGGTAAGAAATGTTTACATTTCTAAGCATAAAGACAAGACAACCATTATTATTTTTTTATTTGATTCATTATTTTTGTTTCAAGACAAACTTTTTATATCGTTTTTATTTTATATCAAAGATTAGATCAAATGGTGGTTAGCGCGAATTACAAGATATATATTGATAAAGTATTTTATGTAGGTATAATATTTAACAAAGTACAATAACAAGATCTTTTGCAAATACTTTTACAAACTTTTACTCAGAGTTATTTACTTTAAAGACTCAGAGCTATTTATTTTCTTTAAAAATTCCATAATACAACTATTGACCGCAAACAGAAAACAAAGCAAAGCTTTACTTACTTCCACTAAAGTTCGACATCAAGACCTCACCGACACAATAAGTTTGAGCTATCAACTAGTAACTATCAATGAAAATCAAATAATATTAAGACAAATATGTACGATACTGTCGTACATAATATATATGATTCGTACTTGGTATTTTTAAATATCAACAAATGAAATAAAGTTATGTTTTACATTAATTAAAATGCGTAAATGTTATAGTTAATGTTTTGTGTCATATTATATAACAAAGTTAGTATATTTATAAGAGCTCACGTGTCTCGTATCTCTACATAGCAAGGTGCCCCGGGGCCCTTTTCCTAGTTTGGAATTAATATAGGTCAGAACTAAAGTGAATTAAATAAATCATTCATAACAAGCAAAGCTTGGGAGAGAAAATGTACAAGCCTCCAACATGGGCATAAGATAAAATGAGCATGTTAATTTATTTTATGTTCTAAATAATTAAAAAAATAAGCGATATTTAAGTTAAAAATATTTACTTCTTTGTTATTGTAGTTTTATTTATAAGTCTCTGTTAGTATTGGCGCTACACTACCTAGACATTTTGGAAATAATCGTTTAAAAGAATAACCATAAAATTGTATATTATTCGGAATTCATAATTATATTTCCTTGTATTGTTGAGTATAATTAATACTAAGCTATAAAAAAAATAATGCAGCCTAATAAGTATCCACTTGTATTTATTATATTTGATTCCAAGTAAATGGAGTTTCAACCAACATTTTCAATTTTTGTATGATTTCTAAATACGTGTTATATACATTTCAAAAAGTAAAACGTACATTTTTTAATACGGGAATGTTATGGCGTCAAATTCCGGCACAACTCGAAGGTCAAATGAAGATAAGATAGCTTACAAATTCTTAAACTACGTTAAATACATTATAGAAAACACTAAAATAAAATAATAAATAAAATAATAAATAAATATAATAAAGTTATTTAGTTAGAGGTTGTCTCACCCGGGGGCTGGGGCGCTGGGGCCGGAGTATCTGGGGCCACCGTAGTGCCCGTGTTGCTTTTACCCCAAGACACGGCTTATTCTGGAAATTAATCATATTGTAATAAAACAATTGAATATAATTACATAACATATATATTTAATAATAGGTAATAGGTAATAATAGGTAATTTATATGCATAAGCACTAATAATAAAACTAAATACATAAAATTTAATAAGTTCTGAGATATATGATGTTTAAATGTTTATTTGACTTTTAAGTCCTTGAACACATTGTAGGCATGTAATTTTTAACCCAAATTAAGGTATAACAACATAAGTTACTTATACCTACATTCAGAATAATGAATAGTCTCATGGTACAAAGTAATATGGTGGTTTTAGGAACAAAACAATTATATTAATAAATGATATGTTTGATATATTTTTATTTTATATTAACAATTGCTTGTTCACAGAATCAATTTTGTAGACAAGCAGTAATATTTAGATGCCAATGTGACAATAAAATAAGTCTTGTAAATAAGTATCACCTTGGAGTAAGCAGCATCAATACAAAGTAATTTATAAAATGAATATATTTAAGATATTTGCAGCAGTTATAAATTATGTTCTGACAAATATTACAAATCTCTAAACACTATAATATTAGTTTATAATTATAAAAATTAAAAAAATTACAGAAGAGAAAAACTAAATAAAATTGAGAAACCATGTTATATCACTATTATGGTTGAACCTCATTTATTCATCATTTATGTTCATTGATACCACAATTAAAAATGTTAAAATTTTATTTCTTCAATAATAAAAGAAATAATAAAGTGGTCAAAGTTTATTTAGGGCAGCTTTGAAGCTTAGCCTGGACTAAATTTAGCCACAAGCTAGTTTTTATATGGCTCATTTATAGAAACAATTTTATATTTAAAATAAAGGTATGGTGGTCATATACATGTATATACAGATATTATTCTAAGCTAATAAAAACAATAATTATAACAAGAAGTATTTAGTTATGTATAAATTTAAACAATTTTGTGTAATAAAATAAATAAACTTGGGCACTCTGCGTAAGACTATCATCTCTAAAAGACCTTATAACATGACAAGATAAATTGTGTTTAAATGTGTTTTTCATGACTCCTTATGAGTTTATAATAGACATTATTAAACATTTATTATTCAGTTCATCAATAATTAATATGATAAAAATGATTTTAGTTATATCAAAAACTAGCAACTGGACTGCGACTTCAACCACTTGAACTACATTATTAAATATTAAATAAACTGAATTGCATATGTATATTTACAAGACACTAATAGAGATTTCTTATATAAAAATCTTTCTATTATAATCTTCATTAACACAATTTTTATAATAATTTTTCAATTTTTATAATAAAGTTTCACTACTATTTATAAATTCAACTGTTTGTTTATACATGTTTATACTGGATATTTAGATTCAATCAAAGAAATTGTGTTTAAATTGGTTAATTGGTCTGAAATTAGCATACTTAAATGCACAGACACAGTAAATCAAAGTAAACATTGCTAGATTTCATTTTGTTCAATAATACTTAGCAAGTATGTAAAGGTTAATAATAATATAAAAACATTAAAATGCTACAATAGAAATAAGCTTCATCTGTACGAGCAAATTTCACGGTTCAGAGAGTGTTAATAAGACACCACGACTATTATAACTGGAAGAGATGAATCACAGCCAAAAATAATGCGTGTCGCATTTTACAATAATATTGAACTGGAATCGAATAGCACTATTCGGTATGACACTAACTGTAAAAATATTTATAGATTATGCAGAATTACTATCGATACCTAAATGTTTGGATACACGTAGTTACGCGACCTCGGCTCAAGTGATCATTGTTGCATTTTACTCACCTTGCTTGGACCTTCTACACAAAAAATCTTCTGCTAGCAAGCCAGTTGTCAGACCGCTTTAATAAATAAACAGCATATAAACAGAGTATTACACAAGCAGTTAAAATCGATAAAATAAAATCACAATACTTTATTTTATAATGGTGTCACTGAACTTCTAGTGCTTGGTGACTTCCGATACGGGGTCTGACACTAAAAGTGGTTCACCGTCGCGGATAGTTAATACCTTTGTTAAACGAATTATGAAAGTGAAGTAACGGGATTCTACATGAGAAACCTATGTACTTAGCACAAAGAAAATGTCAGGCTGAATCACAGACAACATTTTTTTAAAGTATAGTTACAGATAATAAATACCACAGTGTTTTACCACAGATTATTATATAAAATCATAGAGCAGGTAGTAAGGTGAGTTTAACAGCACAATATCAAGGAGGACAAGAAATGAATATTATTGTTGAACGTTTTTTTCTGTTTTAATTATTACTTTATCATTAACAAATAGATTAATAAAGCCACTGGCATTACATATTATGTAACTTTATGTAAATATTATAGAGATATAGTAATTTACGTTAAGCAACATTAGTATTAAGCATTCTTATTCTTCTCTTAATTAATGGCGTTCCGAGCGTGCGAGTTGAACATAATTCACTTCGCCATTGTCACATGGAATTCAGAACACACAAAGGAGAATATCCGGTAAGAGAAAAAATATTACACAATAGAGGGATGCAAGTTTATAAGAGATCCAATTTTAATCCTTTACCTATAAACAAGATAAAAAAAATATATATTTACAAAATATACACACAATATTGAAGGTTAGTAAGAAATACTAACCTACATGAGTGTTAGTTCATACCATAATATTATTATATTTACATAAAAAATTACATAAAGGACCTAAACACAAACATTAACAAACAATGAACATTGAGAGGACGCTGGACTTTGTTAGGAAGGACGTCATACAAGGGATGGATTAATTTGGGGCAGGAAAAAAGAATATGAGAAGGAGAACCGTCGTTTAGGCCACATTCACACAGAGAATGGTCCCTGACCCTGATCTTTGCCAGGTGGACAGGCGTACATGCGTGTCCAAGGCGTAAACGGTAAATTGTAGATATAACTCCCCGTTGGTGCCTGGATCTTCCTTAGACAAGACAAAATCTGTTGTGATATATGGATGGTACACCAATGCCTTGTAAGGTGTACAAAACAATCGGCTAGATGAAAAACGGGACAGGGGGTGAGGTATATTGATGAAGTTAAGGAAACTGTTGAGTAAGTACGGTAATGGTTTATGCCGTGGGATAAGGCCAGTTAACTCAGTTAAATTACTCCAGAGAGGATGGGAAGAAAGCTGTAACATTTTGCCAAATGAAATGACAAATCGGTCGGAAAGGAATTGTCTGCGGGTAGGAAAAGGTAGATCGACACACTCTACTTGAAGTGCGCGTAGGAGTAGACCTCATAGCCCCTAGACTAAAATGCAGTCGTACTGAATGCGATTAAGTTTTTCTGTGGTTGTTTTATTGAAGGGGTCCAGAACGAATAGAGCGTAATCAATATGACTCCGAATAATGGCACCGTACAGAAGCTTCTGAGTATACGGGTGTGTCCCCCACCACTGACCAGACACAGCTCTTAGAGCATTGATGCCTATCTCACACTTCTTGCTGAGGTATTCGGCATGGGCAATAACGTTCATACGTTTATCGAGAACTATGCCAAGAAATTTAACATTATCCATAAGATGTATGGAAATATCATCACATACAATATCAAAATGTGGTATATTTCTTTTTTTCGTAAATACCACCAATTGGCACTTTTCTATAGACAGAGCCAGGCCACGATTTGACAACTAAGATAGTGTACAGCAGTATTGAGGCGGTAAGTTATTTCCTCTACAGAGATTGAGCTGTAGTAGAGGACGATATCATCAGCGTACTGAAGGATGTTACAAAAATTACTAGCAGACAGTTTGAGATCATGTGTGTGCGATGTTATACAACAGAGGACTAAGAGAGGAGCCCTGAGGAAGACCTTTCCAGACGAGTCTGGAGGGTACAGTAATTAACGGATGTTTAGCAGATACCGAACGGCCGGTGAGAAAACTACAAATTAAATGATTTGTCCTCGGCGGAATACTCAGCTGTTGCATTTTCTGCCTGAGCAACGGAATATGAACATTATCATAAGCAGATGCAACGTCTAGGAAAACACCCACCAAATACTCTCCTTGGGCAAAAGCTCTTCGAATGTCTGAGTTCGAGTACTCAACCCAATTGGCTTTTTTTAAATTAAAGTTAACAAACGGACTAGGATTAGGTGTTCTGTTCTGTTCTGGTGTAATAGATTACCATCTTAATCTATTATTGAGTGACAGATGAATAGGAAAGCGATCATTACCATGGAAGGAGGGGAGTACGAACCATGATAGTAAGGAAGCAAGAGAAGGAGGTGATAGGGAAAGGTCTATATCGGTCTTAGGGTTCTGATTAGTATTAAGTATTGACCACGTCTTTTTGAAATATAACTGTCAAGTAAGGTTAATAGTCAACGTTAAATAGAAGTTATAAAAGTTGACACACTTAAATTTACAGATATACGCACTTACACAAATTAGTTTGTCTAGGCTATTTTGTATATGCTTGAATATTTACGATTTTTTTCTTTTGTTAGTCTTCATTGGACAAGTGAATTGTGCTCAACTGACACGCACGTAGCGCCATTACCGTTGAACAGAACAAAATTTTTGTTAGTACCATGAGCTTTAATCTATTTCTCAATTTTATTGCTAATAGTAGTCGTCTTTTACAACTTCACACTTTATTTATGTCACGCTTTTTGTTAAGACACTCCGTTACATACTTTCCCCCCCTTTTCGAGGCATTGTGAGTTGAGTGGCAGAACTTAAAGCCGCACTTTGCCTAGTTGCCAAAGCGAAGTAAATCGAAATGAAAAAAAGCCATCTTCCCGAGTGGGAGTTGGACCCACAAAACGTCGCGTTTATAGGCTAACGCTTCTTTTCCTTCTTTATAAGTCTAATATTTTCTTGTTTTATATGTAAACAATAAAATATTGAAGTTCCAATTTCCTGTAAAATATCATTAGTCTATTGAACAGAAATTTCAATGAAATATATTTGTAGTGGATTTATCTGGGATATATCTATTCCATTTTCAATTTTCGGACTTTTCTCACTGGTTATACTACAAATTCTATCTTATTACCAAATTTTATAATCCTAGGTCAACAGTGAGCACAGACAGACAGCCAGACACAGACGGACGCAAAGTGAACCTTTATGGGTTTTGCTTTTCCTTTTGAGGCACGGAGGTTATTAGGTAGGTATATATATTGAGAAACTCCGTTTTATATATTTTTTAATAAGTATTCAAAAAATAATTTTCACATTTCTATAAATTATAAATTTAGAAATCATAAATTATTTCCATGTTCAAAGTTCGCCTGAATTTGTGAATCATGAATAAATTTATAATTGCCCGCGCTTGGATCAGCCCCTGTAAAGTAAATGTGTCATTAAAGTTACTTATACACTTACATAGGTATGATAAAATAACAACATTTTTTATATTTGTATACGTAAGTATACCTGGACCGTTTGTTAAAAGATGTGTATTCCCAATGATGACATCCTCGGCACCAGTATCTCTGTTTTCTGTTCTAAAGTTAGAGGGTTGGACCTACGAAAAAATATGGTGTATTATATTACAAATGAAGGTACTTTTTTAGTAATTATATAATAATGTATCCATGTTAAATAAAGATAATTATCTTTTACTATGTCAAGTTTGTTACTATTACCACTTTTGCAATTAACTTAAATAATAACATATATTTTAGTTAATAATATGTTTTAAAAAACCTGTCCGTCATTCCTCATCAAATCTGGCATTACTACACCTCCTGGATATCTGTTGTATATACCATTCAAATTGTAGTGTAAATTCATATCTGGGCCAATATTAGCTTTAAGAAGTTGCTCCCATATTCCACCTAGTTAAACAAATTATATTTGATAAATTTAATTGAATATTGATTTGTACTTACAGTAGAAACTAGATTAACCGGACTAATTGTTGTTGTAAGGCATTCGGATAATGGAAAATCCGGATAATCGAAAGTGCATATGAATAACACATGTAGGCACATAATATTATACTTTATTAAAAACGTGTTAACAAAAATGTTAACAAAAATCAATGCTCTTTAGAAATTTGGTTGAAAATATTTGGTTACCTTTAATTCAATTTGCCTGTAGGTACATTTGCCGCCTGAAGTCCGGATAATCGCAAATCCGTATAACTGAGGGCCGGATAATCGAGTTTTTACTGTATTTTAGTTAGAAATCGATAATTTTGATGACAAGCATTTAGCCGATAATATTATGCTCGTATTTACTTCATACACTATACCATCGTAATCTAGGTGTAGCTATTAGGGAGCGAATATTGTATAAGCTCAGCTTCCAGCGCAACCAATAAAAAAATTAAGGAAGAAAATATTATGAATATTTTTACAGAAAATAAAAATATATACCTTTGTCAATAGATACGATGGGTCTGTTAGATTGCCAGGGATATTCTCCATGAGCTTGGAAGTATATAGCATAAGTAGATAGCTAGAAGTAACAAATTTTATTGATTAGACACAAAAATAAGCTTATTCCTTTAACCTTTTCATAAAAACTTTGTGTAAACTGAGAATAATCTTCAAGTTTCGTCTTCAAAAGTCATATTATGCATAGTGGGCTTAGGCGAGAACATTTTGTACTATCTACAGTCCTGCTTACAAACCTACACCAGAATATTGTTGCGATAGTATTAGTGTTATTTTATAAATTACTAAGTTGATATATTTTACCTGAGTATAATAGAGAGCGAGCCAATATTTACCACCGTGCCCTACAAAAGCTGTTTCGTTAGCATCTAGTAAGCCCATTGGCATAGGTTGATGCAACGACTCTGGGGCTATGTTAAGATTGCAACCGTACCTAGAAAATTATTACCAAAATTTATTTATATTTTCATTAATTTCGTTTATTACTTACTTAATGCATTAATTACTTGATTTGGCTCTGACTACTGTACAATAGACTTTTTAAAAGTGCTTACCAATCAGGACATGCTTTTAGAATGTCGAAGGGTGCACGATAGTATTCGGCTCTTCGAACTACAGGGTTCCGGATATTAAATCTTTCATTAGGATCGGTTAAATTAATTCGTCTAAATTTCACGTCTCTTCGTTCACAGATGTAGTCGTAATGAAATTTAGGAACAGATTCGCCACGAGCGCAGTACGTTGCTTTATATAATTAATGATTATTTCATATTAAATTTATTAAATATTGTACATTTTTAATAAAGAAAAGTTTTCTTACTTTTATACGTTCCGTCAAGAGAATTCACTGCTGCGTACCAATCAATACAATACCTATATCCCAACACAGTTGGATATCGAAGATATGGGACTTTACAAGAAAATCGACCTTCTTGGTACATAGCGCCCTGCAGTTAAATAATATATCATAAAGTTATTTATTTAAAAAGGGTATATACTATATATATTTTTGTTATAAAATAGTATATGGCCACATCAAATAACAATACCCGTAATGAAATACTATGAAAGCTGGACGTACTTTGCATATAACGCTCCTCCTGCCCGGCGGTCTTGAAACTCCCCCGAAACAATAAGTGCGGGTGCCATTAATCATGATCTCAGTCGCCCCAATATGTGATATCAAAGTTATCCCGTTGATACCAGCTAAAGCAAAACGTTGTAATCCAGCTCTTTTCCTTACTTCCACATTATTTTTCATACTCATAGTATTTACGATAGCTTGCCATCCGTATACAAATTCGTGCATGGGCCCTGAAAGATAACTACTTCTAGACAAACATTACAAGCAGTGTATGTGTGTTTCAGATTCTTTGTAAAATCCACCTAAATTTACAATTTCTATTGTAAAGTTCAACAATTAGTATACACGATTGTTTCCATATTACCTAGGTAGGTATCTGCGATTTTAGCCGAATATTTTAAATTTATTTTCTTGAAAGTTAACCCTTTTTTAATTTTACTATAATTTAAAGACATCTTACTTAATACTTGTGATCTTATATTAAATAAATGGATTGTGATCTTATAATAAGTTGTATGTAAATAAACAAAACCAATGCCGAAGCTGTCCCCATCAAGGAAGTTGAACATCTCGCCAAACGAGTCTGGCATGAGGCCGGCGATAACGGTGGATGTCTGCAATCCGTCATCAGGCAACATAGGTCCGATTTCATCCGATGGAGTAGTGAATGCATGAGACACATTGCTGTAGTGACCCCGGGATGCTTCAGCCTACAAACAAATGCATTGGACAAATATATATATTTTTTAACCTTATTAAGTTGTTTCATTTTTTTGTCATACGTATAATATAGTAGACTTTTATAGTTATTAAATAGTTAATATTAAGTTTATTTTTATTTAAACTTAAATCATTCTCTGCATTCTGTCTACATTCAATTTATATCACATTCAGCGTTAGTCAAACTCCACGTGGCATCCCCTTTAACACAGCAGAAGCGCCAGAACCCACGCCTCTTGGCTAATGTCCAAGCACTCTGCTGACCACTAAGCCATACGCCCTTCTCGCGCTGCTTTGGAATTCTATTAGAATATATAACTAATTGCGTTATTACCGTCGCTGTAGGGAAATAAATAAATTTCTTATTTTACACAGCTAGTATTTTAAAATGTCATATTAGATACTACATAATTTAGTTTTAAACGAACGAAGAATGCATGTCAGGTGTCGACTTTTAAATCATAGGAAAATACAACACAAGCAAGGATCTCTGTTATTAGATATGTTTCAGAAAAACAGGTTTAGTTTTTTGAATTTTTAATAGAAAAGACGAAGATATTCCAATATTTACTTTCTACGTACGTATTTCAATGAAATAAATAACTTACGTAAAAAATTTTAAAGACAAATAACAAATACACGGTGTGTATGAACATTGTGATTGTTAGAGCGAGTCAAGTTGAAAAGATTTGTTTATAACTAATTGATTAGTAAAACCAGAGCTTGTTAGCCATTCGTTAACATTTTAATCAAATTTAACAACACGTACCGAATGTAAATAAAATATTTTTGTATATACCTACAATAAACTCTACTATCAAGAACGTTTACATATTGAACACAACAGTTTTATTTATTTTTATGTTATTTGGAGAATATCACACAAAAATTGGCTCTTGTCTAAATTAATTGTATTAATTGTATTTTTTAAAGCTAAATACAATTAAAAGCTTATATTTCTATGCTTTATTTTAATATATTTGTACTATATATATTTTGACTGATCTATTATAGTTCACTAGATATTATATATCTTTAATTTTTTAATATTGATATTTTTTGCTAAGTTGACTTTTCATTATTTCTTGTAGTTTAGCTTAATCTCTTTCTAACTGAATACTATTTATAGATGTTAAATTTATAGATGAATCAGTAAGTAAATTATTTATTTCAACTGCATAAGTACTGCAAGGAAAAAATAAAAAAGAAAATCAATAAATACAATATAATTAATCTTATTCTAAGTTATTATGTTCCCACGTATAAATAAGGACAAGAATTGTGATAGCAGTATGACGTCAAAAAGGAAGGTCACTTAGCATAAATGTTGATTCACGAGGTATAAAATTCAGTCAGTAACAACGGTAGATTTCAATGACGCCATAGGAAAAAAATGTGCCTGCGAAGGAACTTATTACTATGTATTAGATTTTTAAAATACAATAAATGTAAATAGTAACTGAAATTATCTATTATGAAAAATATTTACCAAAATGACATTGTAACATATCATTCAGGCGTAGTAAAGAATGTTTATATTCCCCTTTAACATATACACTATTGTTCTTTTAATATTAGAAAAATCTTAATAAATAATATTAGTCTAAAATTATTGATCAACTTCAACAGTAATGGTGAAAAGTCATCAGGATCATTTAAAAATTTAGATGCAGAATATTTGAACACAACCTCAGTGCCAATAAAAAATACCTATTGTATAAAATGATCATGCTATACCATGATAGACATTATTTATTTTAGTTGGCCAGCATTTCATTATTTCTTACACATTTTCGAACGTTCTATATAATTAATTTTTAAATTACATGCATGTACAGATATTTTTCTCTAATTTTCTCTGTTTACGGCATTGGGCTACTAAAATATGCGTTTTAATAAATTAAATAAATGAAATAAAACAACGTTATTTAAAAAAGAACACTTTTCATTTAATTTAACAACATAAATATAACAATAATGTTTTTGAAACATAAATTTTATTAATAAATAAAACATCTTATTTTTCATATAGGAGGTAAATCATATTGAATGCAATTTAACTTTTCTTTACTAGGTTACGTCTGCTGACGGTACATACTGACGAAAAATGTTTCTGACAGAGGCTATTTCTATATATAACAGTAATACATTTTACTAGAACAAAATAAAATAATCATATTTCGAATAGTTATCTAGGTATTAAGAACTATTAGGAGTTTAAAATAAAAATAAAACATTTACAATACGAACAAAATTATTTGTTTAAATCCAACAAAGCGGAATAGTGCGTAAAAGTGATTGAAATAATAAATACTATCACAGAAAGAAAGTTAAAGCAAGCATAAAGGTTGCAACAAATCAAAAAAGAAATAAATTGTCAGTTAAAAATATTATAAAAATACTTGCAGATGTAAAAATACAAATCAGTATTTTATTATGTCCAAGAACTCATTAAACTTAATCAAGTGCAGGTAGTAAATATTTGTTGACAGCTATATCTTAAATAATAAATGATATAATTAATTCAAGTTCAGCAAAAATATCAAAATGCAAAGCAATACTATGACTATATATATTTTCACAATCAACACAACAAAAATATATATATATATATATATATATATATATATATATATATATATATATATATATATATATATATATATATATATATATATATATATATATATATATATATATATATATATATATATATATATATATTCTAATTATTTTTTTAAATATATTAAGCATTACATTATTATGACACTTATATAACACAAAAAATGTTTTTAGTATTTAAACTGTACTATTATAAATAATAACATAATCATAGTGTAACATATACATATATTTTAACTAATCAACATTTCTTTATAAAATATTAAAAAAATTGAACACCTGATGACAAGTGGCATTTTATTTTATAAACCTGTTACAGGTAAACAAAAAAGTTGTTGTGCAAAGGTGAGTTTTATAATTAAAATCAGAAAGATAATAATTTATAATACGTTAGTGCAAAACTCTATGAGCGTATATCTTTGTTTTCACCGAATTTTGTACAGAATTGACTATATAATTAATACCTGCTCTAATCCAATCGACCTATGAATCACTATGGAGTTTGGCAACAAGTGAAAATTTACTGTACAAAATCTAGAGAAAAGAGGACCTGAAACATCAATACAAGGAGGAGTAAGACAAAGCGACCCGCTGTTCCCCAGCCTCTTTATAGCAACTTTACAATATATATTTGACCATCGAAACTGGACTAGACAAGAAGGCTATTGTTAGAGGACGACAATTTACCTAAGATATGCAGGTGACATCATACTTTTCGCTGAAAGCAGTTAAACTTTAGAAAATATGGTTTGGGTACTCAGCCTCCAAAGTGAAAAGGTTGAGCTAAGGATGCATGAGGATAAAACCAAAGTAATGACAAATTCGAAAGTAAATCGTATATTCTTAAATGGAAAACAGCTAAAATATGTCAGCACATACATATGCCTTGCAAGAAATATCCATCAACGACCATAGCCTCAAATAAATATAGCATGGAAGAAATTCTGGTGTCATTAAGAAATACTATAACATAATCTTGCTTTACACCTTAAAAAGGTAAGACTTAATTCTACCATCCTTCCACCCTAATATTGCTGACAGACATGGACATTAAACACAAAGATTAAAACAAAATTATAACATGCCAGAAAGCAATGGAAAGAACCTACTAAATATTAGAAGATTTTTCAGTTGTTAGTTTTATATCATTTTATTTTAGATACTAATTATTTTCAAGTATGTATTGATTTTTAATATTCTACAAAATATGATGAGTTATTGTATTGACTCACCTTATATGATTTATGCACTATAACTCTTGAGATATTGTTTAAATTGTCACAAACAATTATGAAAATATTACCATTGTAATTATACCATAAATAAATAACAAGAAATATAATTTCCATAACCTACTTTTTGTTTTAACATGTAAAATAACCAAATATATAAGTTTGACTATCAATTTAGAGATCAACATAGCTATGTTACAAAACAAACCAAAAAGGTAAAAATATATTTGAGCTACATATGATAAACTACAGACACAACCATTTAGAAAATCAACAATTTGTAATCACAACAAATAAAATCAATTCATACAAAATAATAATCTAAGGGCCTAGAGTTGTGGGTCTGAAGTTTTGATATATTTTTAGAAAACTGTCACAGAGAGCGAAAATTAGATATAATTTATTTGACTTGATTTAATAGCAAGTAATAATTATTAAACATACTTAAAACATTTATAAAGTACAAAGAAAAACTTACAACAAACAATCAGTAAATCAGATCAAGTGGCAGATCTAGACAAAAATAGAGGCATACATTGTAATATAAACGTGTGGTATTATATAAATTATTATTGTCACAAAATTTCTATTGCAAAGAGAATTGGATTAGCCTTTTACTATTTGTTTTCTGTACACAGTAATATTAATTTAATTTTCGTTTTTTCGTCATTTATGTCTTCAAAATCATTTCATTTTTTGCATAGTTAACATAGTAAATGTAAATTCAGTAATCACTAAAGCGAAATAAAATGAAAGTGTGATATAATCATATACATTATGTAACTAATTAATATAACTTTAATTATATTTCGTTTTATAATAAAAATTAATTTATTTTTCTCACTGATTTCATTTTATTTAATAAAATGTTCAATCAAACAATTTGAAATTATCTACCAATATTTTACATAACATTTTTATCTATAAACATAATAATATAGCCTCAATAGCCTCAGTGTTAAGGGCATTTATATAGCAACTAGCATGTTAGCTGGTAAAAAACAACAGCTAAATAATGATACAAATCATTAGAGCTAAGCTTATAAATTAAATGTTGAATGGGACAAGAAATATATTTAATTAATATCTGTATGGGAACAATAGAAATGTAGATAATATTTCATCACATATAGGTTGAGTTTTTCAACAATAACATTAATTTATATATATATATATATATATATATATATATATATATATATATATATATATATATATATATATATATATATATATATATATATATATATATATACATATATATATATATATATATATATTATATATATATATATATATATATATATATATATATATATATATATATATATATATATATATATATATATATATATATAATATATATACATATATATATATATATATATATATATATATATATATATATATATATATATATATATATATATATATATATATATATATATATATATATATATATATATATATATACATACATATATATATATATATATATATATATATATATATATATATATATATATATATATATATATATATATATATATATATATATATATATATATATATACATACATATATATATATATATATATATATATATATATATATATATATATATATATATAGCATTATAATATCAAGTAGCACATAAAGCGTTTGGATTCAACACCACAAGTATAAAACTATCTTCCAAAAATAGATTTAGCTCTCATATCAATGTGTGTTTAGTTACCAGTTGTAATATTTAGTTTTCTTTATCTTCTACTGCAGAGAGGAATAGTTTTTGGCAAAAGTGGGTGAATTTAGCTGAAACAACATAATTGATATAGTTGTATCAATATTGCCTTTTTTAAAGTTTAGGCTGTATAAAGGCAATAGTAGTCTGAGAAAAACTGTGTGGAGGGTCAAGAATTCGAGACATTATGAAATCAACATTCATCTCGTAATGTTTCAATGATATGTTTGATCATATCTATCGCTACAGACAGTTAGAAACTGTTCCATATATCTGTAGCGTCTGTATATTTAAGTATTTTATTTATTAGTAGTTATTTCTAACTAATTTGATGTCGTCATTATGTTTAAGTAAATGTATTGTTTGTTAGGTGACAAGCATGGAGGAAAAAGGATGGAAGAAGAAAAGGAGAGAGTAATTATTTAAACTAAATTGTCTAAATTTATATTCAAGAGAATGTTGTAGTTAATATAAGTTAAAAATTCTGTGATATGTAAATATAAAGAAGAATTATTATTATATTAAAACAAGTTAAATCGAAATTGCTGTGTAATGCAATAATCATAAATAAAAAAGTAGTAAAACGAAAATAAAAGCTTACTAGAAACATGTCGAACAGTCTTCGGTTCAGATTTTACCAAGAGGTAATAAACTGGTACTCCGGCGAGGGTCATAAGAGCTCCCGCAACTACAGCAACAGGTTCACTAACTATCGGCACGATCAGTAGTATCACGCATATCGTGACAAACACTATTGGCATCCAAAGTGAAACCTGAAAGTTCCAACAAAAAACGTTAAAATTATATTAGTAAAGATATTGTCAAATAATATTGTTCCACTGTAGTTATCTCCTTAGCGCACATTCCTATTTATTTATATTTGGTATGACGTCACGAGCACAATATCTCAGTTATATGGTAACCATATACAAATTACAATCAAATAAATGAAATATAACACAATAACACTTAAAACAGTTTTTTTAAATATTTACAGAAAACATAAAAATGTTGAATACAGCAGGATATAATTTTTTATATATTTTCTTTAAGTATTTCATCTATCCTTAATGGATGGAATGAATCCTTGTGGATTCACAGTTTACATATATTATTTTAAATGCACAAAAGAAAATGCTACAGAGATTTAAATTTACCTTAATTGGTCTAGCCAAATGTGGTTTTTTGTATCGCAGCCACAAAACAGCACTGCAACTAAGAGTTGTAAAGAAGGATTCCACAACTGTACAATAGGTTATAAGAGATGTCAGATTATTGGGAATCAACATCAGGAGTGAAATCAGCATCTGGAAAAAAGATAGTCTTTGTAACGTAGCTAAATTGGTTAAATAACAAATTTTCCAAGATTTAATGGGGTTATTGTTTATATATATATATATATATATATATATATATATATATATATATATATATATATATATATATATATATATATATATATATATATATATATATATATATATATATATATATATATATATATATATATATATATATATATATATATATATATAAACAATAACCCCATTAAATCTATATATATATATATATATATATATATATATATATATATATATATATATATATATATATATATATATATATATATATATATATATATATATAGGCATTAATAAATCTAGTAGCTATACATCAACTACATTATATATTTGTAAAACAGACTTACCAAAAACACCAACGAAGGCATTGGAGACATGCATTTCACATTTATATGGGCGAGGAGTTCCGGCATGTGACCATTTCTAGCACCAGCAAAGCACATCCGCGATGACGTCATTATGTGCACTGATAACCCTCCAACTATGGCAATTGCAACTAGAGTTGGCATAGCATACTTAAACCAACCCAGCGCTGCTGTTGAAAAATCCTGAAATTATTAGTATTATAATAAAATATTATTTTTAATATTATATTCAATTTGAAAGTATATCGCACGTAACTTGGTATAACTTTAAACTATGTTTTTCAAGGTTAATGTTCTAGAAATGCAAATAGATCCAATTTTATTGAAATAATGGTCGACATATGTATCTAGCACTCATAAATTAAAATTCATTTTAATTTAACTGATAATATAATATGGAACGTACATAATAGATGCGAAACGTGGATATTACAGAAGAAGAATAAGAAAAGAAAGAAAGAGAGAAGATGTGAAGAATGAACGCTGTGAAGATGTGATCACTTTGAAGGACATGAGGAGTCAACTTAACTGACCTAATCCGCAACAAAAATATACACAGGATGGTAGCGGTACCTACTTTCCTGTGTATCTTTTCGCAAGGATGTCACGGTGTGATTTAAGAAGAACGTGGTCAGGTGGTTTGAGCACGTCGAAAGAATTCTTTCATCATTCTAAAAAAAGTAAATACAATATATGAAGCAAAAGTTGGTAAGAGATGTGAGGGAAACATGGGTTGACTTTCCAAAACACAGTATCCATGATACTGAAGCTCACGCAAACATCAAGAGGACCTCTCGGAGAGTTTGTATAAAGAGGCTAATGACAGTGGACGAGGCAAAAGTGTTATGTACGGACCCAGAGTTTGGCGCTGGGGATAAAGCGTGACGTTGTGTATGTATAATACAAAATTATAGTAATTAATTTAAATTTACATTTCAGGATTTGTTATGGCAATATTTAGAACTTGGTTATACTCACTACAGCTATAGCTTCTGTAGCTCTCACTCCGACTGGTCCTAATACTGCCATATACGAGATATTTGCTAACAAATATATGGCTGTGACCAGAGGCAAAGATATGTATATAGCCCGAGGTAGGTTTATAAATGGTTCACGAAGCTCTTCAGTCATAAAATTAAGGTAGTTCCTAGAAATTTTTTAACTATTAATGCATATTTCCTCCTTTCAAAGCAGGGAAATGGGGAGTTTGACATGTAAATTCTTCTTTTATCTGTTTAAGAAATAATTTATTATATATATTCTTTATAGCACACAAAACAGATGAGAAATATAAAAATAATTTTTGGTATACAAAGGTGGATTTAGGTTTATAAATTATTTTAAAACTACTGATATAAAACAGTTTATATTTTTGTAGTTTTATGATAATTTATTTATTTACAAATAACTTTATTTTTCTAAAAACAAAAAATATTGACTTACCAGCCTGAGTATGAAAATATTCCTGAATAGAAGGCAACAGACCAGTCACTCACAGACGTTTTTGTACCAACCCACCCATCTTCAAAGTTTTCTGTGCCTCCTATAAACATACACGTAACCTAATTATATTACTAATATCATTTTCAATATAAAAACTTTATGCAAACTCAATTCTGTGTGACAGTTAAAAGTCCTAACTGTATAGATAATAGCAATTAATTAAAAACCAAAAAAGATTTCTAGCATGACAATAATAAGATATTAAATAAGATAAAATTATTTATTAGGATTACCTCCAGCCATCCAAACAATCCCGCCCATTATAATAATGACCAGTGCTGATATTTTGGTAAACATGAATACATTCTGAATGCGTGTAGTAAATCTAACATCATAAGCATTTATGAATGTTAAAAAACCTGCAATGAGTGCAATTGTTATCAATGGGCTAAACATCTATCAATAATAACTAGTTATTTTAAGGGTTATAGTCAGAAACTCATTAAGAAATTAAAATAATTATGTATAAATAAAATATTTGAGTGCAAATTTCAATGTCAAATTCCAAAAAGATGAGTGTTTCCTAAATTTATCTTAATATATGCATATAGATCAAGTGTACTTAGTAATTTTAATTATTTTAATGGATACCTTTATTATTATGATAAAAATTCAATGTTAACAGTGGGTGTAATAAATTAATGAAAGTTGAAACATGGGACAATAGTAAAATTTAATTATTAAAAAGCAATAGTAGTTTTCTAAGTCAAGAAAATATAGATATTAAATTAAACAAAAAATAACTTTTGTTTTTCAGACATGCATGTTATAAGGTCATAATTTATAATGGCTGCTTTGAATCAGATTATGAACAGATGGGTATTTTACACAGTTAGTGTATTTTTATTGACACTTATAAGCAAGGTGGTTACTAACACAAGTTCCAGACAAGGCCAACCAAAAAGGCATTCGTTGAATAATAATTTTACTTATTTATAATAACTTTCAAATATTTTTATTTAATTTATAGTTGCAGTATTATTATTAGAAGTATGTTGAACATAGGAAGAATTATCATCTTTAAACCTGTATATAATAAAACAGTGAAAATATTGTCTGTACACTAAATATTTTTACAAAACAAAATATGTATCTTCATGTCTTAATAACCCATTAAGAAATGAAGGATTTGAAAAAAAAAAATTTGTCTGTATGTGTGTTTAAATTTGTCTGTTTGCACAAGTTAATCTCCAGAACCACTGGAGAGATTTTGATGAAACTTTTTTGTTATATAGCTATTAGTCCTCACTAACATATAGGCTATCTTTTTTTGGATATTCGCTCTTTAAAGGGGTAAAACGGGGGGTAAGTTTGTTTGAAACTACAATTAAATAAATATCTAATATACTTACAAATGGTCACAGCAGCAATAAGTTTTCTACTCAATGGATCTATGGGACAGTTCAGAAAAATTGGTTCGAGAAGATTATTCGCAAATGTAAGTGACATTATAGCATTAGTACTTGGCCTGAAAAAAAAATTTGGTTGTATTTTAGATATCATATTCAATATTTACAGTTTTCTTTTGAATTTAAACTTTTCACTCTTTTTTATATATACATAGATATAAGAAAAAATAAAAAAATATACATACACAAATACCATGTTTGCATCCCATAGATACAGAAAAGCTGGCAGAGGTCCATAAGCTTCATGAATATAATGATAGTCTCCACCACTTTGAGCAAGTGTAGTGCCTAGGATATATAATTATTAAATGTTGAAATAATAAAAAGCTGTTCAAATAATGTTGTAAAAATATTATATAAATTATATAAATAAAATTTCCTTGATATTCTTAAGAGAAACTGATATCACCGAGAATTACCAAAAATGGATTGAATGGATTTATTTTAACTTATATATTTTATTCCAAAAAACAGTTTATTGTTACCTAATTCAGCGTACGACATCGCTCCAAGTGTGGCTAAAACCCCGCAAACAGCCCATACTGATAAAGCACCCCAAACTGAGCCAGTTTTTTCTAAAACTTCTTTAGGGGATATAAATATTCCACTTCCAAAAATAATTCCAAGTATAATTGCGACTCCTTCTAACAACCCTAGTTGCTTTCTCATTTTCACCCTTTCGTCACTCATTTTAATTATAATAAACAAACGAATGCAAACAAATCAAAACTAAGCAAAAGTAACAAAAAACAACTTTCTATAAATAAGTGGATCACGTTCTACCAGTTCCCTGTTACAAGACAGACTTGTTACTTAACCTTTATTAAAATAGGAACATTTAAATACTAATTGACCTCTCACATGACTAATTACGATTATAAATTAATCCATAAACTGTTAATTGTGTTAATTCAAAAATACACTTTAAGAAATAATATGCACATTAGCTTTTTATAATAAATAAACCTCAAATCTGACGTGAAAATTTGGCGCGAGTGCAATTCTCAAATTTCAAAGACTAAAGAGTTAACACAAAGACTAAGAATATGTAGATATACAATATAATAGATCAATGACAAAATTGAAATATTTATAGCATTTCCATTTCGCAGTAATACAATACATGATACGACAAGTACTGCGTAGTATTATTAAAGGCAATAGAAAAAATAATTCTTTTTAATTTATCAACTAATTCTTTTATGGACACTATAAATATTATATTTCAAATTAAATATGTATTTGTAAGATAAAGCGGATATAGATGTGATATATGTGAATGTATGAATCAATTCTTGTATCTAAACCTATCTTACACTTCCCCGTACTATAAGATAGGATCAGAGTGGAATAACTTAATTTAGAAAAAAAATCATGACTTTTGATTTAAATAACAATTGAGTCATTTTTATTTATTTTCCTTTAAACAGGTAAATCTCTCTAAAAATTAACGGAGCACGTAACAAGATAAACATAAAAGAAAGAAAGATGGCAAATGGAGAAATTTGTTTCGAAAGGATCAAAAGGAAAAAGGAAAACAAGAGGTCCCAGGAAAAGATGGACAAAAGATATAAAAACAATAGCGGGTACTGTTTGGAGAAAGAAAGCAAATAATGGAGAAATCTGGAAACAGAGGGGGCCTTTACCCTGGAAGAGGTTTCGATCAATAGAATGTTAAACATATTGTAACAATAGAATTGAAGATATTGACGATAATGCAATATAAAATCAAAATATTGCATTTGAGTTCTGCCACTCAACACGCAATGCCTCGAAAAAGGTGGAAAGTGGGGACTAAGAAAGCAGGGACTAAGCAACGGAGTGTCTTAACACTAGGTTTCCACGGTCCCTGCAATTCCCTCTGCCTACCCTGCCATGTGCGGGATAAAGCGTGAAACCAATTTTCATTTAATTAGATTAAATTGTATTGTAACATAGCAAACGTATGTAGCAAATTTTTTAAAGTGGCATTAAAAAGAGATTATTATTATTATGTTCTCTCTTAAAAATTTTCGGGTTCAAATGAACCCGATTCTCCTAAAAATGCTCTTATTTTACTGTGATGCATAATCCGGGATCCGTCTTTGTGTAACCATATGTAAACGCCCAGATCGTCGGAAAATGTGAAGGAATTATGGAGTATATAAAAAAATATATACGCGTTATGTAGTTAAGGATATACTATATTAATATTTTGTGTATTTGGGATAACAGTGTCTCCGTATTTTTCAAAGCGTTAATGAATAAGATGTATAGTATAGCAGTAAGATGTATGTATTGTAAATTCTTAAGACTGATGACATATGACAAAAGTTAAATTTAAAATAATTTTGGTGCAATCTCAGGATCAGGATCTGGATAATATTGAAGTAAATCTGCCACGGGAGCTTCTTGATCTTCGTAGAAATCGCATGCTAATAAATATTCACGCTTAGAGTAGTCGTCTCCTTTGCAAAACATTTCCCCTAAAACAGTAAAAGATAAACTATTTTTTCCTCCGCACGAATAAGATACGTATCAATAAGAGTTTCTTATAAATGCACTTTTATTTAACTTTTTATTTGTAATAGTTATTCTTTGTGTTTGTGTAATAAAGAATTAAATAAATAAATTATATATATATATATATATATATATATATATATATATATATATATATATATATATATATATATATATATATATATATATATATATATATATATATATATATATATATATATATATATATATATATATATATATATATATATATATATATATATATATATATATATATATATATATATTGTACCTTCTATATACATAATATGGACTGGACTTTTAGCTTCTAGAGCACCAACACAGTAATGTTCCTCAGTTAGGCTCGGATGCCAATACATAATAGCATCCCTACACGAAGGCCCAGCTATAGGCAGTAGTATTCGATCCTATAAGCAATAAAAATATTCCAGGTGTTTAACAAAGTACTGTTTACTTTACTTACTAAAGAAGTGATTTTTTTACCTTGCATATAATTTTATTGTTAACAATTGGCTCCTTCACTTCACCAGTGCAAAAAAATTTGCGTTTCTTTCTCATAATAACTGTGCTAACTTCTAATACTGTTTTGATACTGTTGCCTACAAAGGTATATATTTTATTATTTTATTATTATTTTATTTGATTTAAACAGATAAATATCCCCGGGTATATAGTTCATTTAGTTATTCTAGAAATACAAACCCTTCTCTCCGTTTATAGCCTCTAATTCACGCATTCCTCTCACTTGGGTTTCTCGACTATTTTGCTGTTTCATGTACGTGGCTAATCTGCTCATGGCATCTACAAATTCGTCAATAGGACCTGGCAATCAGTATTAAATTTTAAAAACAATTAGTAACATTTAGAATTGGTTGCATTATGCTGCTGGTAAGGATTAGCCTAAGAAATTCTTCTTTCCTAATCGATATTTAGTAAATTGTATCCCAGGCACTCTCGTGACTCAGAATTGTAAACATTTTTATTTAATATCACACGTCCGGTAGGTATTTTTTATTTCTTTAACATCTTGTTTGATCAATTTATTACAAAACAAAACAGAAAGTTTAATACCTATATAATGTCGCACATTCGCTTAAGAGGAGCTTTTTTGTTACTCTGTTCCAACTGGATGTTTTGTTTCATGATTATGATCTTAAGTCCAAACGATACTCAATTCAATGACAAAAAACGCATACTATCAACAAAAAGTTTAAAGTGCCGAAATATAAAGTATTAATATAAAAATTGTTACAATCCTATGTGTTAATTCTACTATATACCTATGTACCAAACTTAAAAACCTCTCGCATATACGTGATACTCAAGTAATCATAGAAGTTATTTTTAGTCTTTACCTGTACCAAAACTACCACCATCTAAATAATTTAAAAATTGATAGAATCGTAATGCTTCATCTGATTCGATTTCATCCATAACGGGCCTCTATAAGTAGAAAATATTCATATATTATTTATGGTCATCGCAGTACCTGTGTATTTGTTCTGTAATTTTCAATAGCTAATCTTGTGATACATACAAATTTTCCACTCCATGCACCAATATCAGAGTAAAGAGAATTTACTCTGCTTGGCATCCAATCTAAAGAAGAACGAGCGACGAGGACCGGATGCTGCGAAAATATAATAAGATTGGTCACCTTATCCTTGATACGCTAAATGTTTTAAATTGTTTAATTTACATAAATAACACACCAGAGATGCATGTCTAGTATAAACATATTTGATAAAAGACACAGTCAACAGCAATATAGTATGCATTTGTTATAGTGTTCTAAACGAGATTAACACAATTAGTGTGTATATCGTGCATTGATTTTTATTTTTTACTGCCGAATGGAGCTTAATTGTTCATTTAATTAATACTTTGATTTACGACTTACATAGTTAGTTAAATAATCTATACTGTAGTAAAACATAAATAAAATATACATTGAATATTTTAAGAAAAATAATGTTGATACCTTGTATATATGTATTTTGAATTTTTTGACAATATATTTATCCGCATCTTCAAATCTACTAAACAAATTTTAAATAACTATTATGATTCTCTTAATGAATTAGTCAAGATTAGAATCAGAACCATTAACTAGATTATCTATGAGAACTCTCGCACCTGCATGAAATGAAAAAAATATACAAAGATGCTAAAAAAAGATGATGATACGTTTTTTCAGGAATAAGTGTTACTAGTGTAGTTTTATCCGTTGCTGCGGCTAATAATTTTATGATCAATGCTGATGCATTTTATAATTAACAATCTACAAATATTTTTTTTTAGATTAACGCTTTATCCCGCATATTGCAGGGTAGGCAGAGGGAACTGCAGGAACTATATGAACCTAGTGTTAAGATACTCCGTTGCTTAGTCCCTGCTTTCTGCCTTTTTCGAGGCATTGCGTGCACTCAGAATTTGGCACCGTTTTAAAAGCTAACAGATCAAAAAGGAAAGAGCTGTAAATAGAACCACTCATTGGGCTCCTACACAATCTGTTACCCTAACTTTTGGACCTTTTTTAAATTAAATATAATGTATTTTACCTCTGGCGACAACAGAATAAATCTTTTACTTTGATTTTGAACTGACCAAGCAAATATTTTACAGTAATATTCAATGCTATGATTATCGACTGCATAAATTCTCAAGGCTAATTATAGCATTTATAAAAAGAAAAATAACATGTCGATAACAAAACTACCTGCAGTTTTAAATTAAACTTTTGAACAGATATAAAAATAATAGATATAAAAGTTATACCACATATATTTTTCTATAATTCTCTTCAGTGATGGGAAAAATAAAACAACATTTCACAAAATTATATATTGTAATTTTCTAATCTAAAATTCAGAGATACATAATTTCTGTTATAATATATCGTTACAGTGAAAGTTTCACAAGCAGACTGCAGGCAGCGGCTGCGGTGCGGCG
Organism: Dione vanillae; assembly: GCA_037178615.1. Lineage (NCBI taxonomy): Eukaryota > Metazoa > Arthropoda > Insecta > Lepidoptera > Nymphalidae > Dione > Dione vanillae. Next base: position 3,318,728 of record JAZFAU010000009.1, on the reverse strand, counting down.
CTTCGCCAGGAGTACATCTACACACCCCGTATTGCTCTATAGTGTAACCAATATGTTTTGGTATTTTTGCATCGAGTGAAATAAAAGTAATGATTTTTGTCCTTATTCTTGAAGTTTATATAAAGGTAATAATAATTTTTATTATAATAAAAATCAGAATACACAAATTACCAGGATAAAATAATTAATAATTATGTAGAAATAATACATTGGAGACTGATAAAATGTTCTTCGTTAATTAAATTTGACTTGTGCAAAATAAATGCCTATATGTTTATGTAGTCGGTAAAAAATATATAAAACAATACCCACTGTGGATATCGTTGTGTATTAAAATAATAAAAAATAAAAAAAACAATAGAATGTTTAAAATAAGATGAGTAATCTGTAATATTCTAAAGGCATTATGTCAATGCTCAATAAGAAGCGCAGAGCTAGACTGAGCGAGACGCCTCATGAGTTATGACCAACTTCGTATCTAACACTAACGACTAACTTTGTTATACGATACTTACATAAAAAGTTTACGTTACATTTTTCTTATATATCTAAATTTCCAATTTGGTCACAAATTAACATAGCTATTTGTTCGCTAAACTTAGTGATATATACAGTTTAATATTATTAAAGTAAAATACACAATTTAAATAGAGAATAAGCACGAAACATTATGTTAAGCAAAAAATCACAGACGCTTTCCTCACAATCGGCCACATAAGGACTTTTTAAATTTTAAAACTGGTACAGCTAGTTGTTGCTATTGCCATTTTTGATGAGCAGAAGTAGCGATAAGAATAATAATGAAGACTTTCTACACATAATTGCAAATGAATGTCAATTTATAGCATGTCATTTGCATTATAATTTATTATTTTATTCAGACGGCTATTCCAAATCACAGGTATAATGTGAAAAACGAGCTATGACGTCGGAACTGTTAAAGATGTCGACGTCGTAGTTAGGTGGGCAAAATGACTATGTTTACGATGCTACACTAACAAAAACTAAAGCCTAATTAATATACCATCATGATGTACACTTTCTGCCGGCCAGTCGCGTAGTTGTCATTTTGTACAATTGTTAAAATAAACATTCAAATTGATTACAAAGCAATAAAAAAAATGACAAATAAAATTTACACTTCTGTGTTTTATTAAATTATTTGCTTTGGACTGTCCGAGCTTAGATGGAGTGTATAAATATGCACACATGGAATTATGACCCAACTTCTCTGTACACAAAGAAATAAAGTAGAAAATAAAAGACTAACAGTCCGTGGCGTAGTCACATTTGGTCAAGGCCTCTTACTTCGTCAAATTCTAGTAAACTTAATGAGGGGGAACGTAAACATCAGGTGTCGTTGGGTGACCGCAAGGAGTGGAGCGCATTGCCAAGGCCGGACGGCCTCCGTCTTTCCAAGAACGTCTTCAGTTGGGAGGCCGACAGCACCGTGTTGCTCGCCTGTTTCAATGACATCAATATATAAATAACGTTATATAAGCTGTATGGTGGTATCGCGTCAAACTAGCGTTCAAAGGTTGCTTAATAAGAACATAGTATTAATAAATAACTGCATTATTAAAGGTATACCTCTTCGAACCATGGGTCTTTGAGCGCGTCCCCGGGCAGAAGGCGGCGCGCAGGCGCTGGCTCCAGTAGCCGACGGATGAGCGCAGGCGCGCGCTCACCCAACGCCGCCCAATGCTCCGGCGGGAAGCAGTAGTCACACTTTATTATATTAGCCGTCGTCTCTTCGATGGACTCGTCTAGGAACGGTGACAACTGAAATTGGTTAGTAATAAAAGAAAAATAAGGATTCAAGTAAATCAATACTTCATATAACATACGAGGCTCTACGTCTGTAAATAAATCACAATCTACATTATTCACACTAGTCACTAAGGATATTTTAATTTTGATAATAATATTAATTTATTTTATATATTTAGAAAGAAATATTTGAATCCACTGAATTAATCCATGGATTCTATACATAAAATACCAACACTAACTTAAATTCTTTCAATACAATGAATAAATACTATTTAAATGAAGCATAACATAACGTATATTAGTTATTAATAATATTACCCCCGTAAGAAAAACATAGAGGAAAACTCCAGCAGCCCAAGCATCCCAGGCGGGGGCGGGCGGGCGACCGAGCACGCACTCGGGTGGTGCGAACTCCAGCTGCGCGGGGGCTGGCGGCAGTACCGTAGCGCCCTCTGTGCCTGTCCCGCCGTCTTGTCCACCACTCTCCAGTTCCACGGCCGATCCTAAATCTACCAGCTTCAGTTGTGGTTGTGCGCCGCCCAACTCGACAAGAATATTCTCTGGCTATGATCACAATAAATCAAATTTAAAGAAAGCAGTTAACTTTTTATATTTTTCTAATTTTGGTATATCCGTTGCAAGCTTACCCGTACATCCAAGTGTGCCACGTTATTCGAGTGCAGCCAATCGAGGGCCGAGAGCAAGTGACGGGTGTGTGCGGCGACCGTGCGCTCCGTGTATAGTTCAGGATGCGCAGCGGCCCAGTCGAGCAGGGCGCCGCCCCCCACCAGCTCCAGCACGAGCGTGTGCGCGCCAGCTCGCGGCACCTCTGCAAACAACGCCAACGCACGCACTACGCTGCCGTGCGCGCCGCTAGACAGGATGCGGTACTCGCGAACCGCATCGGCGCCGCGCCCGCCTGCCACCTGCTTGAGCGCCACGCGCTGGCCCGTGCCGGTGTCGCGCGCCGCGAGCACGCGCGCTGTGCGCCCGCGGCCCAGTTCCTCCCCCAGTGCGTAGCGCCGTGCGAACTGTTCGCGCTGCCAACCGCCGCCGCCGCCACACGTTGCCGCGCCCGACGCCGCGCCCACGCCGCGCGCGCTCGCCAGCCGGAAGCTGTATTGGCCCGCCGGTAACTCTTCCAATGCCAGTGTGTTGGCGGCGGCCGGGGTTTCCGTAGCACGGCGCCACTCGCCCTCGCCCACGCGGCAATACTCGAGATGCACGGGTTCAGGCTCATCCCACTGCACCACGAGGCCGCCGCCGGGGTGCGCGCGCACCGCGGGCACGCCCGGCGCGCCTCCTGCGCCTACGCTGAGGCGTGCGGAAGTCTGCACGCCGCCGAGCTCGTTGCTGATGAGGCAGCAGTAGACGCCAGCGTCCGATGCGCGGCACGCGTGTATGGTGAGCGAGGCGAGCCCGTCGGGCGCGAACGTGATGGCGAAACGCCCGCCGTGTCGTAGCGCGTGCGTCTCGGGCGCGGTCTTGCGCCAGGAGGCGGCGGCGCGCGTGGCGAGAGCGCGGCACTGCAGGGTGGCACTCGCTCCGGCCGGCACGGTCACGTCGGCGGCCGGCTCAGCGAGCTCTGGCGCGCGCAGCTCCGTTACGACGCCCTCGGTGGCCTCACTGGAGCCGGTGCTGCCGCCGCCTCCTCCGCCGCGACGTAGTTTTAAGCCCCAAGCGCGCTTCGACAATCCCTACACATACACAAAACGTCAATACATATTTCATAAAATGTGTTCATATTCGCTTGAATTATCAAAAAAGCACAACATGCAAGCTCACCCGTCTCTGTCTGCGTAGTCGTCTTGCCTACTGGGTTATATATTATGTAGTATTATTTCTATTTACAAATAAAAATTAAAACTTAAATAGTCAATGCAGAATCACAAAACACAATCACAGTCTTGAGTGAGTTATAAACCCGTTTATCAGTCTATATTAAAATACATTCTCGTCAAGTTATACCTATAACAAAGAAAGAAATGACAGCGTTAAACAGGAAACCATGCAAATAAAAAAAATAACCAAATTATGTTGAGTTATTAAAATGGGATGAAGGGAATGAAATATGAATTGCAAATTTAGTACAAGCAAGCTAAGAGTTTTTATGTTAATTATAAATACAAATCTAGCTTAAAATGACTTGAGCAGTTTTCAGAAATAAAAATAATAGTATACTTAAATCATTGTACATAATATAATAAACGTTTATATTACTCACAATGTAATATGACAAATGTGTTATAAAATAATCGCTTTTTAGTTAAAAATAATATAAATTTGAAATTGTTATTATTACATAAGGCTATTGGCATCCACGTATTTGCATTATTTCAAATTTTAAGTAACATTGGTAATACTTTTCTAAGTAACATGTCATGTAATGTAATGCAAATTATAATATAGCTAGATCAATGGCACCAATTCAGATCAATTTTGTCACCAGTGAGTTTAGTTTCACCGGCCAATCTAGTATGACTGAATTTTCTAAGTAATCTTCGTTGAAATATTCTAGTGTGCAATATGTAATAAACATCTTACCAATTGCCAGTGTATAAAAATGAAACAAAATTGAAGCCAGGAGGATTGACAAGAAAAGCAGGCACTACTATTCTGAAGAGAAATAGCCCCAGAAGAGAAATATTAATATAACATGGAAGAAGTTAATAACCAGATAGACTCAGGAACTCACGTCCTACCTTACTAAAACCATCAATAAGTCCGAACAATGGCTTCAATTTTATTAAATTCTTTAAAAGGAAAATTCTAATATACACTCTCACGTAGTTTCTTGTGTACAGCTAATATTATGACAAAAAAGATTAGAAAGAGGTACTCGTTGAGAAAAAATAAAAAAGTACTCTAAATTACGTTACGACAAAAATTTAAGAAGATATGGTAGAGTAATGGCAAAGAGAAAGTTTAATGAACACGTTTCGTGTTACAATATATTGTAATGCGATTATGACGGAACCATTTTTACGTTTGCCATGTTTTAATGAATACGTCTAATACTGTAATGATTTCAAATTAAGTACATTTTAAACATAATTTTTTGTAATTCCATTAAAAAGATTATAGTGCTCTTATGTTACACGCTGTCAGCAATCAATATGTGACGCGGTCTAACTGAAAAGTCTAGTGTTAGCCACTGACAGCTGACGCGGCCTGAACAGAAAGTCTAGAGTCGGCCACCGATGGCTGACATGGCGCTCAAAGAGTTACTAGGCAACTACACGTCTAACGTCTTCTTTCTGACTGAGAAAAGGATGCATCCCTTAGCTCTGTTTTAATTCATCTTCTTTTTCACTTCCCAGTTCCCAACGCCGGAGTCGTTGCAACCCTACGAAGGACTGACAAAGATCGCTACATTTAAGCTATTCATCACTGAAGAGACTACCTCTCTGCTCTCAGACATCGATTGTCACGTAAGGAAGGAAGGTCATGAGAAATAAGTTCATGATTCGAAAAAAAACCGGTCAAGTGCGAGTTGAACTCGCGTGGAAAGGATTCCGTACACAATATAGTGAAATATTTTCCCTGAGAACGTTTTTTCCCTAAAAACATTTTTTTCGAATTTACCATTTTATTTTCAATTTATGAAATCCTTATAGGTTTTTCTGTAATAAACTATAATCAGTAATTTTTTCAAATTTTTCGGCCCAGTAGTTTCGGAGATTAGGAGGGGGGGGGGGGGGGGGGGGAATGGTCAATTTTCGGCTTTCAGATCCTGACAACAAGCCCTTTCATTTGATATATGCCTCAGTAAGGTTCGCAAATTTTTTTTAATTTATCCCCCGAAAATTACCCTTATTTCAAAAAAAATATTTTTACGTTACCCATCTGTGTTCGGGTCAGGGCATTACACCATCCTGCCAAATTTTACCTGATTTGGTCTAGTAGATTCAGAGAAAATTGGCTGTGACAGACGGACGGACAGGAACACGAGTGATTCTATAAGGGTTCCGTTTTTTTATTTTTGTACGGAACCCTAAAAAGGGTAAGCTTTTAACGTTTCGTTCTCTGCTGCTGCTCCGCCAGGGATAAAGTGTGAATCGATATATATGTGTGTAGATGTGTCTGTATATTTTTTGCTGGTCTATAGAAAATGATTGTTATGTAATTAATAAAAAATTTTAGTGTTCTATCATGTTATGTAAAGTAACCAGACACATAAATTTCTTAATACTTATAAAAATACAGCTTATAAAAATCTCTGTAAGCAAGTTTTGTGTCTATTCTCTAATATTCGTAGTCTAGACGCATATAGTATTCGAAGATAGATTGCGTTGACTTTTTTTTTATGGGAAGGACAAGGCAATTGAGTGGTCGGGTCATCTAATGGTAAGTGATCACCGAGGCCCACGGCCCTGTGTAACAGCAGAGGTGTTACAAGAACGTTGCCGGCCTTTAAGGTGGACGTAGATGTGCTCTTTGAAGGTACCCATGTCGTATCGATCAGGAAACACTGCCGCAGGTAGGCTATTCCACATGAGCGTGGCGCGTGGAAAAAAATTCCTACGGAACCGCACAGTAGACTACTTGACAACTAAAGATCTGCGTTTCGCTAACTTATATATTATATATACAAAGTTATAGTTATATACTAAGTTACTACTAATTTATATACTAAGTTATCTTATATAACTATAACTTATACTAAGTTAGATTATATAAGATAAGAAATAAAAATATACATTTCCTATGTTCGTTATAAGTTTTTTATTCTAAATTTTCTTTCTATATCATCAAGGTTATAAATAAACAGCTGCATATACATTTTTATCGAAAACAATTTAACAATTAATTTACACTAATTGCACTGGACGCCAAAAAAATAACTTTTACCTAAGCTTTCAGAAGCAAAAATTAATGCTGGAACCTTCGTTGGTCCCCAAACAAAAAACATGGGATGTTATAATGTGAAATTACTTAGCAATGCGAAGAAAGGGGCCTGAAATAGTTTTATGGCAGTAGCTCATGGTGTTTTTTCGAAAAGTTGTAATTGTCTTTTTATTCGTGTATGACAATCATTTTTAAGTTGTTTAGGTTTAAAGATATTTAATTGTTAGTAAAAGATAGATATAGTCGTATTTTTAATTAGACGAAGCCAGCTGACAGTAATTAATGTCACTTTCTAATATAATGTTGTCATATTTAAAGTAATAGTGATGTGTTGAGTTGTCGTTCATTCAGATGAATGGAGAATGAGTGTAAATAGTTAATCATTTCAAACTATAATAGAAAAGAATTATATTTTTATTTTACAACAGAATCCTATAAAAGTGCTTTGATATAAGTTATTTACTAGTAGTATGTAACTACAGTCAGTTTTTGACAGCTTATTACAAAGCTTATTTTATGGCGTCAGCGAAACCTTCGAAAAATTAAAGAGTATCGAAGGGAAGGAAGGTATATTTATTACCAAGATGAAACATGGATTAACAAAGGTATTTATTACTTATTTAAAATTTCCATTATATTTTAATTTCAATAATATTTTTTTTACTATCTTGTACCAGACTGTGTTATCGTCCCGCAAGGCCTTCCTAGACGGAAGAAGAAGGTTGAAGAAGGATTTGTTGAAGACAGCTTATTATTAGCTTATTTGAAGCCAAAAATAATAAAGAATATTATCATCAAGAGATGAATGCCGATTGTTTTGAGAAATGGTTTAGTGAGGTCTTGCCAATATTAAAACCTAATTCCGTGGTTGTGATGGATAATGCCCCCTACCACTCCAGAAAACTAGAATCGCTGCCTACAATGTCTTGGACTAAAGCTAGAATACAAGAATGGCTAACAAGCAAAAGTGTTTCATTTGAAGCAACAATGGTGAAAGCAAATCTTATAGACATTGTACGGCAGCACAAACGAGAACATTCCGACAAGTATGTTGTGGACGAGATTGCAATACAGCATGGGACAATTGTTTTACGTCTGCCCCCATACCACTGTGAGCTCAATTCCATTGAATTGAAATGGGCGCAGGCTAAAGGATATGTTGCAAAAAATAAATAAAACTTTCAAAATGGCAGAAGTAAAAAAACTTTTTGAAGAAGGACTTCAATATATCACGGCTGAAAAATGGAGTTGCTGCATTGCTCATATAATTAAAGAAGAGGATAAAATGTATGGTCTCGAAAACATGATGAACAATGTTTCAGACAGATTTATAATTAATGTCACCGAAAGTGATAGTTCTCATCTGATAATGAATAAATACAAATTATGTATTCAGCGTTGTTTATTATTTTCATTTCCTATCATGCATTGTTATATTTTATACATCATATGTTATGTTTCAATGTTATCATATGTTATGTTTCAATTACATTATGTGTTGAAAACAATATCGGCAGATTTGAACACTAACTAACTACTAAACAATCCAAGCAACTTCATTCATTAAGAATTTTTCAACCATTCACTTTGTCACAACACTATTTTTTTTTTCACTAAAAAGTGACAACACAGTAAACGTCAGTTGACTTCGTCTAATTAAAAATACGACTATAATTAAAAAATAATATATTTACAATTGAATTCATCCCTGTTTTAGGAATGCTAGTTAAATAATTACATATTTATTACACAGTTCATCTACTTATTAGTTACAATACACAACATATATGTTTTAGCAAATTAGGAGTAACAAAAATGAAGTTCACTCTGGTGCAGCGGAACTGCGTCTGATTCTAAACGCGTTGTGTGTGAGTTGTAACCTTAATAAAGCGAATGAATTACTTTTCTTGCTGTAGTAATAATAAAAAGCGTGGCGCTGAGATGCTTAACCGAACACCCATGTCAAAAGTTTGGGACAAATATGGTGGCGATAACAAAATGAAGTTAAAAAGAAATCTGCTGTAGTCAGTCAGTACTTACATTATGATGGTGCGGTGAGGTAGGTGTGGGGGGCGTGTTAGGCGCCTTCTTGTGGTCGTCCCGCGCACTGGACGGCAGGTTAATGGTGTTGGCCTTGCAGTGCGCGCGCTGGGTGCGCCCGCGCAGCTCGGGCGCGAGACGCGCGCCCGCCGATGGCGGCACGCTCTCCGTCTTGCGGAGCCCGCCCCAACCCCCACTCACACTACACGGACGGGAAGTGGGTGGTTAAAAAAACCAAAAAAACAAATAATAAACTATTATAGACCAGCCTTGACTAAGTAAAAATTAACTTATACAAATAAAAATAATCAAAAAATAATATAAAGATTATACAGTTCAAAATTTATTATATTATTGTAGTTTTGGAAGTTCTGTGTTTTTTTAGTATCATAAGAACTTATTCATTAATCAAACAAGATTCATATATACTGAACCTATTATATAACATATTGAAATAAAGTAAATTTAAATCAGCTTTGCGATAGCATATCCTTAGTGGGCTCTTAGCTGGCCTCAATAACAAAAAATAAATAGATAAATAAAAATTACAAGCATGCGGGTCTAAAAGCATTAAACCACAAGCATTTTTATTCACATTTATTGGTTACTTTTGTAACATAGTCACATATTACAGTGATGATAAAATGTTAGTCTATTTACATGTTAATAGCTAGATTAATAATATATACAAAGAGGATTTATAAAATGATTAAGCATAGATTTAAGTTGTTTAGAAAATACAAATGTTTATCGATAAATATTTGGAAAGATTATATATAAACTAATATATAGAAAACATTTAAGTGTTGTATATAAATAGATTGTAATGTATCAATGCACTACAATATTAGATTATCTTCAATGATCTTAAAGGTTTAAGTTCGTCGAAAACATAAAAACATACAAACATGTACTATGTAGCGTTTAAACGCAGCGGTTTTTTATAATAAAACGCAAAAGTAACAAAAATTTTACAATAAACAAAAGTTTACGAAGTATATAAATATAATTACTTAAGAAAGTTCGAAAACGTCATTCTAGAAACTAGTATACATAACTGCAAAAAGCTTGACGGGATCACTGTAAAGCATTTCATCTTAATAATTAGTAATCTTAATTTTGCACCAATTTTATACAATATTCATCGCCAGGTGGAAGACATCACGACTTACATTTACGCCAGCTCCGAATAAATTCGAATATTAGAAATAATTAAGATCATTCTATTGATTATATCTGGTAATATATATCCTTCTACTTCCACAAAAATAGTTCCTATAAGTTGGAATTATAATTCATTTATGATAAAGCAAATTATAATATAAGTGATAGCGGTACAAAGTTAAACACTTCTTACAATATAACGCATTAAAAGCACAATGTACATTGTCTCCTAACATTCAGCTATCCGAATACACCAATGCTTACACAAGTATTTTGTTTTGAGAGACAAGATGAGAAGATTCGACGCGTTGGACGTATTGTTAATTCCAGTCTTGCATTCGTGTACTCAGTCGCCAAAATCCTATTTTATAAACTTATCGCCTTAAATGCTACACATGAGGCAACCGAAGATATTGTAAACGAAATAAATTGGCCCCATTCCATTAAAACAATTAATATTCGGTTTAAATTCGTTATCTACGAATGAGCTGGTTTATGATTGCTATTCTCTAATACGCAAGAAACACATTACATAAAATTATTTTATTTTGTTTTAGAGATTTTATCACAATGAACTGAAGGAACACGTTTCGATAAATTAAAACGCAAAAATATTATAATAAAGATGAAGAGGGGTAAATAAAATGCAGTTTAGTGGAATGTAAACAGATACTTAAATATACGGCAAAGAATAATAAATTATAGGATAATTAAATATCTTTCAGCAGACCATCCCACCAAACCCCAGTATTCTACTAAAGCAAGTTCACCACGATTCCTACACGACTTATGCATATATTTATTTTCACCCAAGTTATATTGCCAGTAATCTTTAATTTATACTTAAAACTAAAAAACGAGTATTATCTATTGCGTTACATGTTTTGTATTTAGTTTAACTAGGATAAGTGAATTTAATTTTAAGATTATATAATATTAAATTCACCCAAATTGTGGAGATAAAATTAAAAGACAGTTTAATTTAAATAACCGTTGATGATTTTGCATTATAAATCGATAATTTTATTTGATATGTTTGTGCAGTTGTTATATAAAGTACCTAACTGTGCTTCTAATGTTTGCTAAGACTAATTCAATTTATATTAATAAGTATATATTTACGAGTTTCGATACGTCGTCCATTATGTAAAACGTATTGGAAGTGAATAAGTCAAAGGATTGTTCTCTTAAATCATTATAAGCACATATTCAAAATTGAATATCTACCACTGAGTCTTGCCTCCACTTAGTCACCTCCAATATACAATAAAAAGCGAGAATGATATTAATACTATCGTTATTTACGAATCAATTCCAAATATTCTTAAGGACTAAAGGTTGACTACCACGTTATTGAGTACACTACGCTAGTTAGCTATGTTCCGACGTTACGAGTAATGTAACGAGATGGCAGTCATATTTATTGCGATACTTTTACAATTATTCGTTTTTGGGGGGTTAAAATTAAATACTTAATATAATTATAATAGTCAATTTTCGTCGAGATGTACGTTTTCTTTCATAACTCCTTATTGTTTGCTACAAAAAATATTAAATATTAATTAATTGTTTATCGTGGTAACAAAATGCTAAAACATGTACACATGGAGATACATTTTGCTATATCATGTATGTATACTCAAGCATTTTGTACCGAAATTTACTTTAGCATTGTAAAATTAATTTAAATGGCTTTGTGAGCATGCTTATTAATAAACATAACTATTCACTTATAACAAAATGTACCAAGCTTTTATAAAAGAAATTAAGTATATTATATATTTACGTATATATTTTAATATTATTTTATTTATATAATACATAAAGATTCATAGAATATATTTAAAATATAGCATAATTACAACTTCACTAGCACTTTATTAAGGCTTGTCATATAAATATGAATACTAGGAAAGCTTGTGTCTACATTGTGAACCCACACAATTACTATGTAGTAAACAACGTGAATTCACTGGGCGTTAGTGGCAGCGGTGGCGTTAGCGTATTAATAGTACAATAGTACTTACTTGGCGTCGCGGTTTAGAAACGCGCTGGGGTTTTCTAAACGCTCGCCGAAGCTCATCTGCGACTGCAGTATGTTGGACAGTTCGGAGATCCAATGTCTACAACGCGGTTCCGGTGCACGACACAAGAACGATTGCTTCGGCTTCATAGAACCCACGGCGTGGATTATGAACGAGTTGTTACTGCCCTCCACTTCTTCTAAGCTCATTTTGTTTACCTGAAACGATTGTTTTATATTTTGTAAAGTTCTAATTAGCTCGTGATAACTTTTTGATTTTCTAATACGTAACAATTATTATGATACGTAATATTTAATTATTAGTTAATAATATTACTTGAAAAAGAAATGATACAAACATTATAGTGATATCTTTAAACAACATGCGCTTGGGAGATACTTGTATATTTCAATATAAGTATGTATCTATATTTAGTTATTCTATAAAGAAACAGTGGAATGTTTGTGTTAAAAAAATTTTACCTACTATTTCAGACACATTAAGTTCAAACTTGTTTGTAAAATATAATCTATTTTTGTATTATTTAATTGATATTTTATATTCTCATTGTATTCGTAAACAATTTAAAATAAGTGTGTTAAGTATGACAACTTATCTTATATTCAATTACTGAATAATAATTTCTTACGAATCTATAAAAACATATTTTCAATTTTTAATACTATCATAAAAATATTCCTGGCATGATATATAATAGATAGAGCGCATTATAATAAACGTAATTCTAGTGAACGTATTTAAAAAAATATTTAATACCTGAACATGATGTTTATAGTTGTACGTGGGGCTTGTAAACTGAGATTTCTTGCCGACAGCTTCGGTAAAGATGACGCACTGTTCAAATAGAAACACGTGCAGCTCTTTCCCCTTGTCACTGCTGGAAGTGGCGTCGGACACCACCAAGGGCTCTTGGAATAGCAGTTTGCCTTGAGCCGCTATGTTACCCTGTGATTAAATACGTCCATCATGTACATTTTATTTTATAAGCTCAATATTTTTTTATAAGCGCGCTCACTACTTTGTTATGTATTTACCAAAAGTCAAATGTCATATATGATTCTTATACAATCGCATAGGCATTATATCAATCATAGGCAGGCATAATACAAATTACAAATAAAAACATCTTCGCACGTGCACGAGTATTACAAGAATAAAATAAATATTTAATTAATATTTTGTATATCAATATAAATTCTATGTTATATCTTGCATAAAGAAGAATATCTTACCATGAATCCTTGAAGGCGTCCCACGTCCATCATGTCGTTCGCGTTCTTGGGTATGATGGAGGTGCACTGCACCGCGACACCCAGCGCCGCGAGGACGTCCGGCGGCGCGTTGGCCGCCTCTGAGTACGTTAGGACCTTCTTCACGAGCAAGTGGTACTTTTGTATGCGCTGTATCGGCTTTATCAATAAGTCTCCGAGCTGGTGACAATGTTAAGGAAATCAGTTGGGAAATTATTTTTTAAGCATTGGAAACTCGATTAATTTGTTTATATGTCAAATTTCTAAACAAATTGAAGTTGAAACTTAATGAAGTTATATAAACCTGTAATTTCTGGCCAAGCTTGTGACGGAGTTCTTGAAAGTAATGCTCGTGTTCCGAAACAATGTATTCGGATACTGGCTTATTGCGGCAATATACTTCGTACAGGAACATTTTCTTCTCCAAGAAACGGCGGAATAATGGACCCAACAACTCTGGTGACTCGATGCAGCTTTCCAGCTCGCGAACGAATTTACTGCAAGCATCATTCATTAATGCCATACGGTCTACAGATGACTCCGAATTGTACAACACGCAAGCTCCACAGTTTTAGTCAAGTATTTAAGGAAAGACATTCGCACAGCAATCTAGAAAATCTCGCTTTGCATTAAACTATGCACCGTGTGTCTCGTCGTTGTTTACTAGAAAGGTTTAAGCTTTGTTCTTTATAGTAATAAATATATTGCAATATATTTTGTATACAATACTTCAAATACCAAGATTAACATTCTTTCGTGAAATTTAATTATATTTATTAGGTCAAGTACAGTTTTAAATGTTAAAAAATATGTTACTCACTCTCGATGCCACTCGTATATCGCCTGGATATTGCCGAAGATCATTCTGAGCCGGCGGTCCCGGAGACCGTCCGGAATCGGTGGATCAGAATTAGGCTCCTAATAAATGATTACTTTACTTAAACAAATTTCAATTTGTCAAACGATGTGATTGATGTGATGTATAGTTACATAGATAACCCTTTTAGTTTTCACATATATTATGTTTCTTTAGTGTCAGATCGCACGAACCGGGTCGTCGCTTTTGTATCGATTTTGCTAACAAGGTGTTTGTTTAATTTGATTAGTGAATATTGATGTTATTATATAAATATTGCATTGATATGACTTCATATATCGTTTATTACATTCATATAAATGAACAGTTGTGTATAAACAATCACTTAAAACAGAGTATATCTGCTGTACCATACAGGCACATTATTTACTGCTTACTAACGAAAAAAAATATTTCGATCCATGTGTGAATTTAATGGAAAATAAAAATCAAAACATATAGCAAATGTGAGAACATATCAAGACTGTTTATATCGAAACATACATACATGCATCTTGATCTTAAACAACCAAAATGCACAGGTCCGTTTACTTATTACAAATTTACCATCATATGCTTCATATATCCCTCGCAGACGAGCCGCAGATCGGAAACATATATCTCCTCGGTCTCGTAGAGCTCGCGCAACACGTACTCGCGCTTCTTTAGAGTGGCCTCGACGCAGTCCGCGCTGGCCGCCTCCTCGTCGTCGGCGCGCGGCCCCACGCCGCAACCGCCGTGCTGCTCCTGAGACCGATATCTTATATATAGCTATCTAAATATTAAATATTTGAACACACGTGAAACTGTTACCAAGTTTTTATTTTTAATTGATAAAGAATGGACCATTGAAATTCCGTTTACTATAATAATAAAAAAAAGAGTATCAAATGTAAAAATTTAAGCAAACAGTGAATTCTATAGTAAATTACATAAGCAACACCATGCAAATAGTTATCCATTAAACAAGTTTCTCAAATCTGAACTTGAGACGCAAACGAAATACAAAAAATGAAATATCGACAATAATATCGAAATACATTTTGCAATATGAATGTGAAAAGATTAAACGCCTACGTATGATCTGTTGTAACAAAAATAACATTAATATGTTTCACGATCAGGAAGTATAAAACAAAGTAATTCGAACATGATGCGACGATGTGCTCTCATACAAGTATCGTTGTGCTACTTAAGCAAATATTCATGAATATAACTCGCTCCTGGCATCAACTGAAGCGGCACTGTCACACATGACTAAGCACATCATTAATAATGTCCAACGATTATCGATCCCAATTAAAACAGGTGCAACTAAAACGAGCAGAAATCTAGGAGACGTATTACATTCTATATTTTATACATTACCATCTTTTCACATTTTACACAAGCCATACTTTAATATGTTGTATGTAATCACTTTCGGTAGCTCTTACTAACAATAGCGTATCTAGCAATATTCAACTCGTACGTTATACACAGTCGTCGACAACAAAAGTAAGTGGATACTCCTAACAATAATTATTTAGTATTAAAATTATTTAATGTTATATTTGAAATATATTAAATATATTTCAATAAAACAAATCGTGGATTAACCTAGCTTAACGTAAAAGATAACTTAATATGAGATTTTCTTATCCCCATTCAGTTCCGCCACTGCTTACTTGGTGACATAAAGCTTTGATGTTATATTCACGTGAATGCCTATATTTTCTTTATTTAATAATGTTATAATACTTATTCAAGTAATAATAATTATTTAAAGAATTAAGAAAGTAATTTTGTTTTAAAAAATGTCATGTTGTAGTTGTTTTAAATAATATATGAAATTTTATTTATAACCACAAACTTTGGCTGTCGATTTTAAATATAAAAATAAACAACGCTGTCAAATACTTTTGCAACAAAAAATAAAAAGCTTTGAACAAATTCCATGCACATTTCATGCTCTGATTTTAATCGAACCATCTTTTCCTTGACTATTTGTTCTATTTCGGCGATATCTGCGGGACCACTGTTAGAATCCAACGCGTCCATTGCCAATGAGTTCTGAAAATGTTACCATCATATAACCTAAATTTTTTCAAGCCACCTTTGTTACCTTTTTGGTTAGTTATGAGTTGGAAAATAAAAAAAGTAACAGTCATATAAGAGCATATATTAATGAAGACTATAAAAATAAAACATATATGTACTAACCCGAGCAGCGGGGGCAGCAGCGGTGGTGGCTGGTATGGGCGCTTGTTGCAACACCGCCTGCGGGTCCTGGTGGCGGATTACAAATGTATACATAAATATTTCAATATTGTGCGTGTGTACCTATGATATGATTTACGAAACCATATATTGAACAAATCTTATAAGTGTTTTAAAAAACATTTATAATAAAAAATTTGTTAGAGCCAATCTAGCGTAGCTCCAAGAAAGGCGATGAAAACTAGATATAATCATCGATATGAACATATCGTATGTAAAACGAAGGGTCTCTCGATATCCTTGAATGTAACTGTAACACGTATACCGACGTCCCAGTAATGTAGTTACCAATCTAGCTGTGTATATCAATGTGCCGTTTGTCACTTGCCCTAACGAGATGATGTGTTTGATGTTCGTAATTGAATATAGCGGCTTAGAGCTCTGGCGCCAGGAAATCAAAATTAGTTTATGTAGATCTTTTACTTGATTGTAGCGAGTTCAGGCTGTCTCACTTCAACTTTTATTGCGGACAAATTAACTCAAATAAAATACCTATTAACAGGTAATTTTTTAAAAACTATGATAAGTTTTTTATTTGTAAAGGACTTACAATTATACTAGGCCATTTTTAAAATTATAAGATATACATATGATTCATTTTTGTACATAAAATACCAAGTTATTCTTACTTTTCTACTTGAAATTATGTTACTATGTTGAAATACCAAGTTATTCTTTCTTTTCTTCACGTATACAAAAGGCGACGACTTTCAATTTTAATAATGTAAAGATAACATAGACATCAAAGGTCGCCTCTTTTTCAAATAAACATATTAAAATGTGCATTATACGACATAAATGGGTATCTGCACATATAATATATAGATAAACAATGCTATTGATAGGAATGTGGATAAATACGGTTATCTCCGTCCACCAGTGAATGCCATCGACCGGCTTTCGTAGAATAGTGTAAATTCAGTACATTCCGAGAATGCGAGGGCAATGACGTGTACTAGACGATTATATAATAATTACAAAGGTTAATTTAATTTGACTTACGTAAGTCAGATGCTAAAATTCCGATATTGACATTAAATGATACTGCGTACTAAAAACAATATGTTGCTAATTGTAAAAATAGAATTTCTGACACACATCAACGGCTACGTAGATGTAATAACATGACGTTCATATCTGATAAAAGATAGAATGATTACAGTAGGTAGCACACAGAAGAGGGCTACAGATATATCGAAATAAATTAAAGGTGATATACAGAATATGAAAATTTTAGCTCTCTGTCTGTACTTGCGTAACATCCGATATACTGGATGGATCCAAACCATTTATTTGTTATATAATTTTTAGACCTGAGTTGGATATGACTTGTGCTTAAGTCTCTAAAGACTTGAGTCACTGAGCAGTCCAGCTTAAGTAAAAAAGTAAAAAGGAGATGTTGCGTTAACAAAAGTTAATAACCGTATTAGAAACATATGATGAAGCAGTAATATTAAAAATAGTATTTTTAATTAATTCGTAATGAACCAATACAATAAAATATCACACATAAATTTACAAAAAGTATGTCTTGTATTTTAAATATATTCCACTCGTGAGAACCATATTACAGTATTACAATAACCTGAAAGAAAAGTATGGAGTTGGCATTATTTAATGGGAATATTTACCTGTATGGGTTTCATAGGCGGCGGAAGTTCCACGTCCGGTGCATCATCCTCAGCATCGTCGATTACAGTCACACTAGTTTCACCATCTTCGATGCGAGCGCTCTCCACATTGGGTAGCTACGTAAATAAATAATAAAATTTCAAGTACACTGAAAATTTATTTCATTTTAGTCGGACATAATACTACGTATTTTATAAATATTACGGTAATAGGACAATACAATTATTCATCGAGAAAGAACGTTAAAAGTGGTGAGGTACGTTTAAGCGGTTTTACGTATTGAAAATAACCGTTTAAAGTAAAATACAAACATTTGATATAGGAAAGTTGTCTAGTATGAACAGGGATGAAACATAAATTTAACCAAATTGATTTAGTATTTGCACACGTGACCGCAACAAACTATATAACATAAAATCAACTACTCACAAAACAAAAGGGAATACTGCACCGCAGTTCTCTACTCAAAATAGTAACAAATCATTTAGTTTATGTCAATGAAGTAGGAACAGTTCGTTTGGCCTTTGTCATATCAGAAACTTATGAAACTGTTTCAAGTCTATGTTATCCACAAATTGTAACAATTTTAATATAAATTTATAACAGACGCTGTTTTTGATTATTAAGCGATTTACACATGGATCTAAATTGGCCCGGATTTCAATCAAACATATATCCAAACAATTAAAAATAATCTTATATACCTTAAGCTTCTTTTCAGATGGAACTTTTTTAAGAGATGGTTTTTCTGCAGAGGCAGGGGACTTAGCACCAGCTGGTGTCTTCTCACCCTTACCCTGGGACTTACTCGGACGCGGGATCCACCTCCTGTTTTAAACAAATTTAATTCTCTTGTTAATTACAAATTAATACCGTATACTTGTAGTAATAAAGTTATGTATTGCTTAATGTGTTTATGTACATTATATGTGGCAATTCTTCCGAGCTTGACACAACCACTGTCTTAAAATAGATCGCTACCGCGATGATACTGTGTTCAGACGCAATATATACATTAACCACACTTCTTTGATTTCTACGCAAAGTAAAGGTTCTATCTGATACCTAAAGGAAAAATATTGAAACCAAATGTTAATACAGTATTAGTGCAACCAAGAGCTATGTATACTGCTATATGAAGTACTTGAAAATACTATAAAATAATGTAAAATAATGTTGCCCTAATAAAACCTAAATATCTACCTAAATATATAAAATAATGTTGTATTGTATGTATGTATTGTAATGATGTCAT
Organism: Dione vanillae; assembly: GCA_037178615.1. Taxonomy (NCBI): domain Eukaryota; kingdom Metazoa; phylum Arthropoda; class Insecta; order Lepidoptera; family Nymphalidae; genus Dione; species Dione vanillae. Next base: position 3,299,606 of record JAZFAU010000009.1, on the reverse strand, counting down.
GTTAATGTAAATAAAGGAAATGTTAAAAAAAACACACGCACACACACTGATTCCGGTGTCATAGTTAAATATCACATAGTAATAAAATATGGAATACGATGATGATGTACGATCAGGGAGAAAGTAGTTTAAAAATAAATAGACATTTTTACATAAATTACCCTAATATTCAGTTGGTTTAGCGAAATTACTACGAACACGCTTATTACTTACTTTCACCAAAAATCATGTATAATGTAACAAAGCTAGTTTTTTTTTTATAAAATTTCATCAACATATAAATTCATTACCGTAAATACGTGCCAAAAGATTAAACTTCAAATTATTTTAATCAGAATAATAACAATAAGTATTATTAAAAGCAATAATGAATTTTGAAACGCTGAATTTATGCTACGTTATATAACCAGATACATATCCGAGTTGAAAAAGAAACAATAACACGACATAAATGAGTCGCACTTTTAGGGATATTTATTATGCCAATTTATACTTGATAAAATAAACATTTCAATATAAAGACATTTTTTACTTTTCATCACGATTTCTCAAAAAATAAAAAAATGTAAAAAAGATTGTAACATCGGTTTTAGTAATTGGTGATTAGTATTTATATATAAAGTGTTAGTCAATTACAAATATACATGAAATTAGTTCTACGTTAAATTCTTATTTTTTATTGAGTGAAAATAACCTACATAAATGCCGATTTCGTTCTAAGGAACAAGATTACGGTTGAATATGGCAAAATGTTTGTTTTCTTACACTTATCATAATTTTAAGGTACCTATATGTACCGATGTGACTAATTTTGACTTAACTGCTACGTAGATATTGATGTGTAAAAAGTGATTACTATTTTTTTTCGCATTTGCGTTATACACGATACGTTGCGATAAATTAAAATAAAAAAAATTATCTACGAAACATATCTACTACAATAAAACAGTAAAAAAATGTTTCTGTACCAATGTACAGAAACATTTTTTTACTGTTTTGATGCTCAATAGCATCATGTTAATTTTTACCGGTGAGCCGTTTACTCCACAAATAAGCTGATTTGCCTTGTATACCGCCAGCCCAAAATGCATTTAGTCAGAACCAAGAAAGGTAATGCAATTAGGAAAATTGTATTTACGAATTATCATTAAAAGGATAAATATTATTATGTCACGGTTAACAAGTAACATTGTTGATAATTTTACAATTGGGAAACAGTATTTTAGTCCAAATTGAAACATTGAAACATTGACGATAGTGATGGGATAGCAACTGTCGTAGAGATAAATGAAGATGTTCAGTTTATAATATAGAATAATCGTACCTTATAGCTAATGGCAATTAACAATCCTTTTGCCTAATGATTTTTTTACATGTTCTACATTCTAATTTTTATGGATAAATGTTACAGATATTTGATATATCCTCTGAATAATGAAATTAAAATATTAAGTGACTATATGTCAAATACTTTTTTTAAAAAGTGAGAAGAACACACGAGAGATTCATAAAACAAAATAAGTTAGTTGAAACCTCATCTATATCCTTTATGTTAATATTTAATTTCATCGTCATAAAGTGTAAGAATATTGTCTGTGTGCATTCTTAGCTACTAATTGTGCTGTATGATATACATGTACGTGGCATTGCCAGTAAAAAAAGCAAAAGATAATGTTTTGTCCTAGAAAATTTAAGATGGTTAAGCAAAAAAACGTCTATTTTATTTACTTACATCCTATATGTAAATAAAATAGATAATACGTAACAGAACAAAGTTGATATACAGCTGCTACACAGCATTAACATTGTGTAAAAATAATAATGCTATATTTATATATTACTATAAATAGGTCATAATATGTATATTTCATATTTATAGGTTAATAAAGAATAGCAAGAAGTGACTTTTAATTTGTTAAAATAAAAAAAAACGTCGGATATTGAAATTAAAAAATGAAATGAAAAAATTTAAAATTTGTTGACGTTCAGTGCAACTTTAAATATACTCACTTCGAAAAAACAATTTGACTCCACATCCTTATGTTCATATAACACAGCGCACATCACAAACAATCACGTTCACATATCTACTGAGTGTTAAGTTCACAAACTACTAACAAGCAAATAGTGGCACCCTATTGGCGAATACATTATCACCCTTCGAAAAGTATAAAGAAAACACAATCTAGCAAGGCGAAGAGATATTGAGATATATAGAGTAGATTACGATAATTGTAATCTATATGGCGGTATGCGACAACGGCAACGGTACGCTATCACGCGCGTTCTCGCTCACCGACGAGGACGACATCGCCGGCGGCCGTCCGTCGCGTCGCCTGCGCATCGCGCACTGCCCACTGGCCAGCTACTAGCCACTGGCCACTGGGCCCGTGGCCAAATTCATAATGCAACCAAAACGTTCACTTCCGTGACGCGTCCACTGAAGAACGGATAACGTGTACTTATAAACAATAAATAACTTCATTATCATTTATCATTAATTATGTTTTATACAATTACATTGCTGCACAGTGATAAATATTCCGATAAGATAAATGCACTTTAAATAAAACTGTTAAAGTTTCATTTTTAAATTTAACTACGTTAAGGGTAGTCCTTCGGGTAGTTAGTAACCGCTATTCGGCAAAGAACGTCAACTTTTCGGCTGCTAGTTTTTGTTTTGTTTTGATTTTAGCCAATCAATAAAATGTATTATATTATAGTAGGCACTTTGATTTCTTCTTAATATATTTACTTTATCATCTGTCTATACATATTGGAATGTAAACATGTTAAAAAATGTAAACCAAAGTAACCGTTCCTTTTGATAATCAGTTGCTAAAATAACCAGCTTGAAAAAAAAAATAGATGACATCAACAATCGATTGATTGCTTTATATATTTTCTAGGCCTCTAAGAACAGCCACTCACAATGAATTGTCATCTTACACATTATAAATATTGCTATTGCTGATTTTTGGTAGCATTGTCTCCCTGTACCTATAGTTTCTTTATTGATGTATTTATATGCTAATGTAAACTAAGTTCACCGTGATATGACAAGATCTTCTATCCTGAAAAAGTATTAGTTATATAATGGATCAAATAGTGTAGTCGGAGATCTTGTTGCGTTTTACGTTGAAAGGACTTTTCATACCATTTAATAGCAGTTAATTAATCGTCTTCACAATGTCTTTTTTCAATACTGTAAAATTTTAGACCGAACCGTCACACACTATATGATGTGGAATTTCATATGTACATGTACTGATAGTCAGTTTAATTAAGTTTTTGACTTACCTGCATAAGACTGGATAAAGTGCTAAAGGAAATATGGCACAATACAGTATATTTGACGTACATGAATAGCTAACAAATTTTGTCACATTTCACATATTTTTCTCGTTTCTATATCTATTCCAGAAATCTGAATGCGAAATCTCATGAAGTTTCTAAGGTATTTATTATTATAATAATTATAATTTAGTATTAATCACGTAAATCGAAGCTATAGCAATATTTAAATCTTTTGATTTTGAGTCAACACTTGACCATTGTTCCTGCCTGAACCTTTTAGCAACCTGAAAATTACCGGCTGACTAATCAGCTTGTTTTTAAATAGCTTATTATCCAAAGTTACAAACATCTCTAATATTTATATTTCGATGAAACGAAAATTGTAAAATAAACATGTATTTACTACTCCTGAAAAAGGCACAATTTATTTTCTTACATACATACGAAATATATATATATATATATATATATATATATATATATATATATATATATATATATGTATGTATATACATATATACATACATATATATATATATATATATATATATATATATATATATATATATATATATATATATATATATATATATACATATATATATACATATATATATACATATATATATATACATATATATATATATATATATATATATATATATATATATATATATATATATATATATATATATATATATATATATACATATATATATATATATACATATATATATATATACATATATATATATATACATACATATATATATATATATATATATATATATATATATATATATATATATATATATATATATATATATATATATATATATATATATATATATATATATATATATATATATATATATATATATATATATATATATATATATATATATATATATATATATATATATATATATATTTATATATACGTCCTAAGAATCTCCTAAAATTATAACGTATTAAACAGAAAGGTGTGTGTTTCAATCATATAAAATATAAACTCTTTAACGTAAAATACTACCTTATAAGTATAGGTACTCACGATGAGACTCTACTCTTAAATGTTAATTTATTAACATTCTTGTGTCCGATATTAATTTTTTTACTGTTATAGAAGTGAAAGTGTTACGTACGTAAAATTTAAAGTTCTTGGAGAACATCCAAGCACACAGATCACTACGCCATAAGTTATCTTATTTAGACTATTAAGATAAAAACGTATTTACAAATTTCCTCCATAGAAAAATTATTAATAATATTAAGCTTAGAGTGATCATTTGGAAAGGGAAAATGTGTATGGGGAACCAATATGAAGATTGACCGCCTATTTAGTGAAGTGCTGTCAATCGTTTATGTAAGGCGCAATTGCGTGTATAGTCGATCTCACCAGGACACCGTGATAATAACAGGATGAAACAATAAGCCGATCTCGGCTTCACAAACGTACCCTCCTTGTCACAATTTATTCCTATAAGCACATATACTACCTTGTATTTTCTTTTTTTTTAGCTTCACGCTTTATCCCGCACATGGCAGGGTAGGCAGAGGGAACTGCAGGAACTATTGGAACCTAGTGAACACTTCGTTGCTTAGTCCCTGCTTTCCGCCTTTTTTTTCGAGGCATTGCGTATTGAGTGGCGGAACTCAACGCTGCGCTTTGCCTAGGTGCCAGAGCGAAGAAAATGGAAATAGAAAAATCCATCTTCCCTGGGACTCAAACCCAGAAACCGTCGCGTTACAGGCAGACGCTTACGCCTCTGTGCCACGACGGTGCGACCAAATAATGAGGTGGAATAAACCTAAACCACAATAAAGTTACATTTATCAATTTTTATTAGAAGTAGAGGAGATCGTATTCGGTAGTGTTTAGTAAACAGTATACTTTAGTGGTGCAATACTAAATATTTGTTAAAACTAAGACTATTGATTTTTTAATCGATATGTGATGTGATGTTAGTACTGTGAACCGCTTTGATTGTAGATATTTATATATTGTGCACTGTACTTACGGGATAATCCCTTTCCGGTGTTTACCAGGACTCGCTGCACTTGCACTCACGCCAGGTTCTGAGGACGATGCTTCTGTCAACAACATAAGGTAATTAGAAATGTAGCCAATAGTTGCTATAGCAGACAGAAAAAACTGATTAACCGTTATTCTCTAAGGATAGTTGTAATTACATATTAATTACACTTGAAGTAGTCTCTAAAAGGTACCTATATTTAAATAAATAAATAGCAATACCATCGCTGAATATTTTACCCTAGGGGGTACAAGTTGACAGTAGTCTGCGAACTTGAAGTAATAACCGTTTTAAATAAAGGGGTATGAGTACTGAAAGGAATCAATTTGTTATATGTTATTATGTTATAGAACTAAGTAAACTTGCTAACTAGGTTGTAGTAAAGATCTAGTAGACTCATATCTCAAATGGTCCTTTTGCATTTGCTACCTTTTAAAGTTTGTCCAATCAGATCGGGGACACCAAAAATGTTTACTTGTTATGATAGTATACTAAAAGCATTTCAAACAGAAACTGAACTCAGGATCATGAATTGGTGTTCTCCCGCACAGATGTAAAGTTATATTTAAATCGCTGTCTACATAGTACACTCATCAGAAGCAATGTTAAGGTTGAATTCCGTGATGCTTGCGTCATGATTTTGTTCCTAGGATCATAGCTCGATCTTTAATATTATTGTAGAATTTTATATGGATTTACCGCATTTCTTAACTTATTCAATTTTTTTTCCTTCAAAATACTAACTTAAAAAAATAATTTAGTTAAAAGAAATAATTAAAAATTTTTACCAAGCCGTAAAGTATAATACATATACATTAAGTTCGTCCCTAATGTCCACAAATTTATAAACTACTATTTATAGATAACTACGAAACAACAATGAGAAGTTTATAACTCTGGCTTAAAGAATGATTACACAAAAAGTATGAATCTATTGATCCCAACGAAATAGCTTTGGTTATTTATACAAAAAGTCAAAAAAATAAGATAGGTATAATTAATAGTTATCTATACTATAGTAAAATTGTTTTGGTACATTGAAATGAAGCACGGAAACGTAAAATACTAATAATATATAAATGTTTGTACACGTACATCTTTAAGTACACTGGACAGATATGAACAAAACTTCTTTGTTCTATGACTATTAGGTCTGGACAGAATCGAGACTATAATTTATCTCAAGTTCGGCACACCTGATGCAGAACAAAAGCAATTTAGATGAATTATAAGAAATAGTTAAGTGCTGTCATAATACAAAAGATTGAATATTCTTTATATCCAGCATTATTTAATAAGATGCAAAAATTTAAGATCTAGAACATCTTAAAATGGACCATAATATCCAACTAAACTGTATGACATAACAAAACACGGTTTAGCACCGTGTACATATTTAATTGATATTTTCATATTTAAAAATCGTATAATGGGTACTCAAGATGTAAAATGTTAGAAGTATAAAAAATAAGAAACAAACCAATAAGCTCTTCACACTAGCGGCTGTAAGTATCTACTAGTTAATAATACAATTTAATTAAATAATTTACCTGTAATTGAATCAATAAACCATTCCAATACCATGACTACTCATTGTCATGAATTCTTGCTAAGTTCATAAAATAATTCACGAAATTCATGAATTTACAAGTCTATGTATTAAATGTGTATTGATTTGTTAACACATATAATTTAATAATCTTAACTAATGTATTCAGCTATTAGATTTGAGTCAGGGAAAATAGCAAAAAAAATGTGTGAGATGACAACATTAGTTGTCATCTGGGCTGACATTTGGAGAGATTTAAATGAATCCGGGATAATATTAGAGTATGTTTTTAATACAAAATATATTTCATTATATTTGTATTTGAATTAAAATGGTTTAGTCGAAGGAAATATTCTTCAGCAGGCAATTCGTGTTGATAATTAATTATTTTTACTTTAATGTCACTACTTCCTTTCTGTGGACTTACAATATGCAATGGGGCTAAATAAATTCATGAGAGATATTTAAAATATCTTAATTTTATATATTATACGTTACAACACCTCTGAAGTGTGCCGATGTCACTTAAAATAGACAACTACCGTAGTATTTCGCAATGTATAACAAACGTAACGTTCTATAAAATGTTGCGGCACATTTATTATAAGATAAAAAAATAAACTAAAATAAAACGAATAGTCTTAGTGGCGCCAACCAAACATGACACAGTTACAAGTTCAAATTTAAAATTGTAAGCGTGTAGCGCGTTGTGTTTACAAAACGTATTCAGTTTGTCAAGAAACTATTATAATTACTGATACTGAGCTGCCGCGCATTAAGTGTGTGTATCAAATAAGTTAACTTTTATAGTTTTGGATCGTTTAAAATCTTTTTAATTCTTGCCCGTAGTGGGCAATCCTAATGAGTATGTTATGTTAACATAGTAAGCTCAACGATATTGAATAGAAACCAAAGAAATTTTATTTTTCTTTACTTATTTACAGATTTGAAAACGACTTTTAGTCATATCATAAAAAGTGTTCATAAAATTAGGGATAAAGCTCTACCTAAAATAACACTGGTCGTATAGTTTAGCTGTATTTTCCTTCCAATTGATTTTTGTCCCTGACTAATCATTAATTGTGTTATCTAATGACATCTGTTAAAAACATTGGCAACATCCAAATAAAGTTTCGAGATGAATCTATTTCTCTGCTATCACAACACACAAACTTTAAGTATGTGCTGATAGTCAAAAGTTGAACGGCTAGCCTAGGTTGAGACCTGGAGTTACCTCCTCTAGGTGTTGACTAAGATAAGATTGAGGATCTGCCGAGATCCAGAGGAAGCCCTTTTAAAGCAACAATTATATTTTTTTCTTAAATTTCTTCCTCAAATCATTGATGATATTGGCAGTATGGCATACGTAAACGTGAGAAAGAGCAGTGTGTGCCGTGAATAAAGTTGATTAATTCTAAATTAAATTATTAAAACAAATAGCATTTCTTTATATGCTTGTTATTATGTACAAGTTTAAATTTTGTACTATGAATACGACATGTATACGACTACTATAGTAACCTAAAAATATCTCAGGCTATTTTTTGCAGTTCTATCAATATTAATGAAAGTTAACTAACATTTGTGACTTTTGATTGAAGATGTTTACGAAAAGAATAGATTAAAGGTACAGCGATGTATGATTATATATGAATAAATATACATTTTTGTTTTCTAGGACCTAGAAAAAAAACAACGAAGAACAAATGAGTAGGAATATATATATATATATATATATATATATATATATATATATATATATATATATATATATATATATATATATATATATATATATATATATATATATATATATATATATATATATATATATATATATATATATATATATATATATATATATATATATATATATATATATATATATATATATATATATATATATATATATATATATATATAGTATAAAACAAATGGAATTGATTCATAATTACGTACTTTTTACACTTGAGGCACATTGAAGCATGTACATTTACACGACACAACTATACGACTTGTGTACAAGTGGACAGATTTTTCTTTGAATGCAACAAGGGGATCATAATGGACAGGTAATCCATTTAACCTTCTATCAAGTGACATAAATATCAGTAGTATCAGTTCGTAGTACAGGTCTTCTCAATCTTTACATGGGCTTGGGAGACAGATCTGCTGTAAATAGGCTGACGAACAATTCAATAATTGATCTTGCTAGCTCTCGTTTGCTCTTCAAAAAATATTTTATAAGTTTACCAGTAAGCTATAGTCAATTTTTTTTAATTTAATAATTTTTGTCATCTTTTTTTGAAAGACAAACAATTACATATCAGAAGAAAAAAGAACTGATTTAAACTCGTACTGTTAATGAATATTTTTCACAGTAATTAATTCCTAAAAAGCCTGTGTGTCTGTGCCACTATTTCAAGGCTTTCTTAATTTATTTCTGGGGCTACAACTAAACTAATTGTAAATATAATAATAAGTTTAATATAGAATATTTATATTAATAGTTGAAGTTAATTTCATATAAAATGAGTGTAATACGACCGGGAATTTAAATGTATTAATCTTTATACTTACTATTTTTTTTAGAACAACGACTCCAATCATATACTTGGTATAATCATATTCGAAAGTATCCCTCAGTGCGCTAATATTACTCACACTTGGCTGATATTTTCTCATAATTTTTTTTTTTAAAATAACATCAATTTCAACATTTTCAGAGCAACAACAACATTGGACTTTTTGAGAGCAAGACATTTAACGATGAGAATCCTTGGATTTAAAACCTAACTCCAGCTCGATTGCTTAACGTTTTCAAATAATATTTCTCCTTTTTTCAGTAACTAAGATATATCATTATAAAAGTATTAAAAATAATTTATAAATTCTAACTTATTAAATAATAACACTCATAATTAATTCTAGGGCAGTGGAATTTAAGTAAAAGTATTTCACTTCAGAAGTAAATAACAAGTTGTTAAAAAGCACATGGAGATTTTTATCAATACAGTGTGGAAGCGATTGGCGCTTGTGATGAATATAATTGAGAAAACAATATATATATATATATATATATATATATATATATATATATATATATATATATATATATATACACATCTGTAAGAGGTATAAAAAAGTATTTAGGTTAACTACCTACCTACCTACCTACTATTTGAATACACATTATATGTAGTTATCCTATTATTTGATTAAATATTTGATAATACAATTCAGGTAACTTATCCATTAGGCACTTATTTGAATTCATTTCGATTATTATAAACATCGATTATTATAAAGGTAATGAATTCTTTTCTGTACAATGTATTGTAAAATATTAAGTACCATCTAGGTGTCAAATATATAAAGATAACAATGCATTAATTGAGGTAGCCATGTTTTTTTTAATGTCACTTTATTGAGAATGTTTCTGAATTTAAATTGAACTTTATAATGACACCATATAAATATTCTAAAGAAGATATCATTACAAAACTCACCATGGCGTTTATCCATTAACAGTAATTTCACCATTTAAATCTAATAGCACCCGAATTGTATTGTAACTTAAGTCGCGCAACCACGGCTCCTCAGTTCGGACATTATTGTGCAAGACTCGTGCGAGTTGCTATTCAATTTCTAATATGGAATCCGACGCACACTTGTCCCATTGGTTGATTGCCGTATGCGAATAAATTGATAGCAACATAAAGTTTATTAAATATCATGAATTATAAGGTTTTATATTGAGTTTGAGTTTAAAACAATTACTCTTTTTTTATTAGACGAGGAGAAAGTTCTACTACAATAATTGACTGTAAGGCTAAATTTAGTTCATGTATGACTTTATAAATGTTTAATGATTATTTCCTGATCTTTATTACGTGTGCCAATATTATAATAACTACTGTAGGTAACTAGGCGCTACTATCTATATCGCTGCATACGTCTTTTGCTTCAAGCCATATCACCGTTTCCTTCCTGTATTTTCAAGTGTGTAATATATATTGAATACTATGTTATGTGTTTTATAATAACAACTTGTTGTTAATGTTTAAATTATCCAACAATAAATATATGACAAACATAACAAATAAACTATCCTACACTATTTTATCGTAGGTATATGTGTATGTTTATATTATTTAACAGCTAGTTACTACAATAATTTCATTTAAAAGAAATATTTTTTCTAAATCTCTAATAATTTAAGTAAAAATATATCACAAACACGGTTGTTTTACCCATTGTCTACAATAGTAAAACAAGGCCACAAGCAGCGGACAGTATACTTAAAAGCCATACAAATTAATAAACAGTTGAAACGGCGAGTACGCACGATCAGCGTGTTAACGTGAACGCGACGGTTGATTCGTAACACCTGCCTGGATTTGAGAAATAGAAAATACCAGTTGTATTTTTATCCGATTACGGATAAAAATACAACTGGTATTTTCTATTTCTCGAATCCAGGCAAACCAGGCAAACAAAATTAAGGTTAAGCATGCTCGGAACGCCATAAATGAAAAGAACAAGAAGAACAACTAAGGTTATGACTTTGATTGGTACGTATGTAAATTTCTAAGTTTACGTTACAGCGGATAAAAAATTCTATGGCAGTGACAAAAAGAGTCAAAATAAGCTGAAAAATTTAATATTTTAGGAAAATAATAATATTGAATTACAAATTTTAGTAAGAACTTAATGTTAAATATAAAAGCTTTAAACCATTACCAGTTTCATTAATAAACTATTAATGAAGCTTTTAATAAATTTTCAATAGGAAATAGTCTATAAATTGCTATACGTATCAAGCGTGTTCTTAATTGGTTGATGTAATGATAAACTAGTGCCATATAATTTTAGTACCATATGGTTTATTTGAAATTGGAAGATATTTCAAAAAATTACCGTATCTATACTTACTATATAAAACACGCAATAATAAGATTACGAAGTTTCATAATATGTTCATCTTAAAAAACAGAGAAAATATATTTTTACTTATCCTAAACTATTATTATTTTAATAACAGTTTAGGATCGGATACACTGCGTCACTCATTCTCTGATATGGCCATAAGTTATTAAAATTTCACAATTATACGAAAGTACCTATACTACTACACGTTCATTCAAAATTTATGTGTTATCGACCCACTCCGGCCTCATAAGGGTGCAACGCTGTTACTACACACACACAATATGAAATTCGAATGGTCACCCATAAGGAGTAAGGTGATGGAGGATGAATTTCTTTAGTGATCTTGTTCTACAGTGGACTTTTTGTAGATCTTTTTAAGGTAAGGCTAAAGTACATTACTAAGATCTAACCTCGTAAAGTTCAGCCAACATTTGCAAAATAAATAAATACGATTTATTGTGGTTGCACCCATAGTAACATCTTCCTCTACTACATTGCGTATGTGTTATACATACATGCCTCCTCTTAAGCAAAAAATCTTCTATTTTCTTAAAAAAAAACACTGCGTCATAATCCGTTGCTCAGTTTTGATGTTCTAAGCGTACATAGGGACATGATCATGATATACAATATAGCATAAAATATTTTTACGTTTGGGTTCGTTCACCACTAGCAGGAAATATTATATTTAAATTACTACTATTTTCAATCTCGTAACGCAATGTGCGGCATTGGGTTTTGCCTGAGGGACAACAAATCTTTGTGTAACAATTGTCGAAAAGTAAAAAAGGAGTTTCAAATTCAAAAACAAAATTTGGGGAAAATTATTACTTATTCATCTTCCTTTGGTTTTTCATTGCCACTGTCAGAACTAGACTAAATTAAAATAGAATCACATGGGAAGCAGCTTTTGAATAAAAAAAGTATCACCAAATTGGTGCAATTGGTTCAACTGTCGAAAGTTATGACAAAGTGATAACAAATATGAAAAATATAGTCTAATTGAAGGTCTCTTTTTAAATGTCAAGTTAAAATGATAATATTTTTGTGGATTTAGAACTCTATTATGAAATACTTTTAAATAACCTAAACAAATTAACTAACATGTATTGTTTCTATAATGAGTGTAAACATTTTAGATCGGAATATAATATCAATTTACCTATAGTTTCGTCAGACGGTTGACTAAGAGGTCGTCGCGACGGCGAAGTCTTCTGATGCGGCTGTGGTTTAAGCACAGCTGCCGGCACGGCGCCCTCCTGCGGCGGCTCGCCGGGCACCCGCACCAGCCACCACTCGGGGCGCGCGGCCCACGCCTCCATCACCTCCACCTGCTGCCCTTTGTTTACAGACACCTCGCCGGAGCCACCAGCGGTATGATCCGCAACCACCCATGTCATTTCAACTCCTGCCTATAAAAATATTCACTTCAGTAACCTGGTCTAATTCACTGAATATCTATTCAGTGAATTTGATATAATAATTATGCATAAGCTGTCACAAACAATTAACGAGATCAATATAAGTGTACTCTATATGGATAACTTAAGAGACGTGGTTATTGACATTTTGCCATTTTATATTTACATAACAAACAAAAATAAAATTTCAAAAAATTAAATATTTTAAGCACTAACTATAATTTTCAATATAAAAATGTTTTCGAATCACGAATAATATACGTATTAAGTCAAATTTATTAGACCAAACCTAAAAATATTACAGATATTTTGTGTGGTCACATTTTAAGCGTCTGTTTACACATTCGAGATAAATAAAAATAATTTACACAATTACATAATTTTATATATTTAAAAGAAGAAAACCTTTTTTTAGAAATCGATGCCATGAAAGTTTTTAAGTTTTTCCATATAGTAAACATCAAGAACTGTGTCGCCAATGTAAGCTACATTTTATCACTTTCAAGTAATTTAAAAATCTACTATCTTTTCGCAAAATTTTAATGAATTTGTGTAGGTACTTATATTTAGATCCCAATACTTAATTCCAGTAACCGGACCACTCTAAATAATAATAACAACAAAACAGATGATACCTGCGGTACTTGATGGTCACCTATATGTATTGATCAAGGTCACGCCCTTCAACATGACGTTAAAGATCGAAGACGACCATTTGAGATTGTTTGTGATTACTTATAGTAACGCCTGTTGTATGAGTGAGTCAGCTCAGTGAGAGTATCCGGTGTCGCTTTTATAAGATTTGTTTGTCTTTGCCGACGATTTTTATTATTTTACTACAAAAATATACATTTATTTAACAAAGTTGTGTATTTTATTGAAATTCATACCTATGAACAAAATACGCAGTACAAAATATTAATAATTTTACGCAAAATGTATATGAAACGTAGTGGTAACGATAACGCTTAGAAGGTGATAACACCAATCGATCAAATCGGACATATACGACGATAAAGTTAATTCCATTTAAAAAGTAACGTTTAGTTGCATTAACAAAACAGCATTTATAGCAAGCGCCACAGAATAACGAAATTTAAGTAAACTGTATTTTACGTAAAATGTTCATGTTTAGATGATGGATACTTGAGAAACTATAATTATAATATTAATTGCGATTCTCGACCACAAGCTAACCTTCAACACATATTTTTATCACATACATTTGCTGAAGCGTAATTATTGACATATTCTATAATCATAAAATAGTGTCGTGAATACGATCCTAATTTTTGGACCACGCAATAACTTCTGTTATCAGTTATCAAATTTTTTTTTGGATTTTCACAATTTGCGTAGCAATTTACAAAAAAAATGTAATAGATTTAATTTCTTGCTAAATATAGTAGTTTACTTAGGTCGTACCTTTTTATGATAATAACTTATATATTAAATCACTATATTAATTTTAATAATTTATGTAGTTACTTATATAATAAATCATAATAAGTTATATAATAAACTATTATATTAATTTTAGATGATGTTTCAAATATGAAGAAATGTTATTGTGTAGTATATATTTTAAAATTGTTTGCAATAAATTTTACATTTATATATATATATATATATATATATATATATATATATATATATATATATATATATATATATATATATATATATATATATATATATATATATATATATATATATATACATACATATATATATATATATATATATATATATATATATATATATATATATATATATATATATATATATATATATATATATATATATATATATATATATATATATATATATATATATAATAATTTTGTACTTTTATTTCTCCTTTGTATACGTTGCTAATTGTATAGCATTACATACAATATCGTTATTTACAAAATATGTAATTGTTTGGCGTAGTATACATAAAAATAAACGATAGTGACTGAGTGTTTAACGCTGGATTTCTTTCAATGGCACTTTGTTTACAATAAACTTAACAACCGAGAAGCATCAACATGCAAAAATACATTAAACCGGCGCTTTACGTTTTATATTTTACGTAACGATCACATTATGTACGATTATATTTAGTAGTAATAAAATATTTCAGCTTTGTAGTACAAGTATCCACAAACTAAAAAATATTATAATTCAATCGGGTATATCCAGAAACTACCGAAAAGCCGGTAACGGGTATTGGATATGACGCATTCACCTGTCGTTGACGACTGCCTTTGAGAAGACGCGCTTGAAAAGAGCTTGGAGTGTCAATGGTATGTTGACGTGAAAGCGCAGAATGTGGTGCGCTAACAGAATTCTGTCTAAACCATGGCAAAGATATTTTACGTCGGCTTTTATGTTGTTTAGGAGTTACGGATAAGGGAGGATGCAGAGGAGGGGTGGTAGTCATCGTTAGGCACGTGGCGCTGCGGGCGCCAGGCGGCAGGCGGCAGGCGGCGGACGCGGGCGCGAGCGCGAGCGTAGTGCGGTTGTAGCGACCCGCCTCGTCCGATGCGGCGCGCGGCGCTGTCGCCACTGCCGCGCATCGCGTCGTTCGCTGTATCGCGCGATATTGTATGGACGGGGACCCGTTCATTACGCAGCCTCCGTATCGAGCTACATTTCCGAATTCATTTTACTTCAAATCTTTGAGAATGGCAGGCCTATTATGCGGAAACATTTATATGTTAGGAACTATTGTTTTGTTGTTAATTTATTTGTGCTTGTACTCCTTTCGTAAATATACACTGTAGGTATGTAGTTTTAATTTAATGTTTTTAAATATTTTTTAAAGATCCTAAAAATTTGAGCATCACTTATTTAGATGTATTTGGGAAATCGCAAGTTAAGTACCAAGATTTTTTGGTTTCCGTACATAAAACTTTTTATAAGTCAGAGTCTCAAATGTTTACAAATTATTATTATATTTTGGGAATGGAATGTATTTTTTTGTATGTCTGTTAGGTTAGTGCAGGGTTTGGGCTATAATAATTTTGAAGACCGAGACCGACCCTAATGACCGACCTAATGAACTACAAGAAATAATAAAATGCTGCCATAAAAAAAATAAAGATTTGGAACGTCATATGAAGAGCTTAACTTTGCTTAAGTCCAGGCAAACTACATGAAGTACAGTAATGACCTCTTAACAAAAGTCATTTAAAAATATCAACATTTACCATTGACTTTATATCTATCTAATATCAAAGTTCTAGAACGGCTAATACAACCAAAAAACAATGTTCACAATAAATTAATACAACAATAAATAAAAAAGCAGTCCGTAGAGCGTCCACTAATATTATCAAGAATATATTAAATCTTTATAATTTAATAAATATATTAAAGACATCTATATTCTACAATATATACAATATATTAATATATTTAATAAAATTTATTAACTAAAAGTAATAATAAATTTTACTTTACTTACTTAAAATATAATAATCTAATTTTGATCACAAATAACGATGACAATATGTAAAACAAAAGGAGTATTTAATATTTTAAACGCTAATTACAAGATGTGCACAGGAATTACTTATGTATCAGCGGTTAATATTTCGTTAAGCGGAGGTAGTCTTCTTAGTTTTAACTGGTAAATGTCCTATATAAGGCAACTTGGTTATACTTACTGTATCCACTTTACATTTCCATATTTTTATTATTTTACATTTCCGTGTATTTAAGCTAAGCTCAATTTTTATTTTGATATGCATAAAAATGTCACTTATCACCATTGGTAACCTAAACTAATAACTCTTGACACATTTTATCATTCTTTTCTGTGCCTTCACAAAATATTCATTCCTTTCATAGTTTCAAAAAATTGATTGAGTATTTCTTTAAAAATCCTAGGCCACAGATTATAACTATAATATAATTATAATAAATTAGGCGACTTATTGAACTTATTCAAAAAATACTTGCAACTATTCCTATCTATTTCTCTCTTTAAAAAGAACTAATGCACATGTCTAGTAGTTTTTAATGTAGAAAAGTTCGTCCTCCTAAGAAGCCACCAATAAAAATATCGTACAGAACACGAATGCTAAGGAACAACTTTAAAGTGATGAGAAAGACGAAGTAGAGGATGAAAATCACTAGCCCTAGGGTGGGCAAATTGTTCATAGCAAAATAATAATTATGCAATGGTAACGTCTGCTA
The DNA here is from genome assembly GCA_037178615.1 of Dione vanillae. Taxonomy (NCBI): domain Eukaryota; kingdom Metazoa; phylum Arthropoda; class Insecta; order Lepidoptera; family Nymphalidae; genus Dione; species Dione vanillae. The sequence continues at coordinate 3,282,183 of JAZFAU010000009.1, read as the reverse complement.
TACATATTTGTATTATAGACTATTATTACAATAAAGTGAAAAAACAAAAATAAACAGATACAGGTAAGAGATTAAGATTTTAAAATTAAAAATGGAAAACGTATGTCTTTCTACTATGCGTGCTTTCTATTTTGATTTATATTAAATGTTTCTCTATTAAAATATATTAATAATAAAAGAGATTTTTCCACAAAACGCTTTACGTCACATGTCATACGCACACTCATTATGACGTGTATGTCAAATCCCTTTGATGTCATTATAAACGTATTTCACTGCTGTCCTCTAGTTAAGTTATTTCTATAACCTTCATATTGTGTTTGAAGTTTTCTTTTTAGTCCGTCTGAACACTTAGTTTCCAAATACAATATATTTTGAAAATTGTGAACATTCTATAACCGTTACGATTTTATATATTTTTATTAGTTATCTTACCTTGTCAGAATCTGTAGTGTTGCCGCTACCAAACGACGCTAGTGAGTTTCGATCAAGGTTTTCTGTATCGGTATCTTCAAAGTCCCTGTAAACAAAATCTATGAGAATAATACTATTCAACAATATGCAATATGTAATAATTTAAGTGTTATTAGGTAAAAACTCTTTATTTATACTTATTAGATTTAAATAGGTTGTTATTTTAAAAATTTGGTACATACCGACTAGAGCGCTGAGAGCTGGCGGGTCGAGCGCGCGCTGGACTTCTTGGCGGCTGGTGCAATGCACCACTAAAGTATGTTTCCTGTTACCAAAGAAATATTATGTTCACTATATACTTAATACATTCCCTTAATCTATATGTCTCTAAAACAGTACGTCCGATGTCTATACAATGTATATGGAAATTAAAAAAATCTCTAGTAATAATATCAAGACATTAAGTCATAAATAGCTTCATTATTTTGAATAACAATTAAAAAAGTTTTCAATATATCTAAAGAAATAAGTCGCACCTGTATGACTTCTCTAAGTCGACGCACCCACGTCTGCTTAACGTCTAGTGAGGGAGCCTTTAGTACAATACGACAGTCGCTAGCCATCGGTTCACGTCCGGTCCATACAGAAAACTTACACTCGTCGCCTTCGATGTGCTCTGTTACGCCCAATTCCGAAGTCTATGTACAAAATAAACTTGTGTATTAACAAAAACAATAATTAACCATAATTTTAGGGATCTATAATGTAAGTACGTACCATGAATTTTGTCTTGTATATATATTTGGCTTTTCCATGAGTATCCTTGACTTCTTTGGCCAAAAGTAAATGAAGATCAAACAGAAAGACTCTTCGCTCTCTACATTTTTTAATTATTTGTCGAAGGTCCCATACTTGAAATGAATCTTGAAGTACAACTTCGCCTAAGCTGTCTAATGGTACATCACAACCCTCTAAATTTGATAAGTGCATAGCATCATTAGCCTTTTTAGGAACGGAAAGCATAACTTCAAGACCGTCCTGCAGACAAAACATTCCATTAACCACATTTACAATATTAACAATTACACACAAATTATATTTAAGTAGGACTATTGATTTAACAGATTAACCTAGATCAAACTGCTGGAAGACGCTCACAAGCTAATAACTAGTATAATGGGTAATTTTTATGATGAGGAATTAGGAAAACCTTAATTTTTCATCTTCCTATGTTTTATAAAAAAAAATTTGCAAATCCCTTTCCTAAGAATGATATTGTCTAAATATATTGCGTGCATGGCACTTTCACTTTACAATTATAATTAAACACTGCAGTAATATGTCAAGATTAACATGTGTAAGTGTTACTGTTATAGTAACATATTCATACTAGTGACAGTTCAGATGTACGACAGGATGTATTTATATAAAGTCCATAGCTTATTAGGTTTTCTTTTTTTATCATATTTTGTTTAGAGATTACTCTTGAAAGAGCAATACAATTGAGTATGTGATGAAAATTAACAGTATCCCTCCACTTTAATTGTGCATGTGTTATACACTGTGACTTTGTTTAATATTATGAAGTGATTCACTTTGATCTACAGAATACCATCACAATGTTAAAAAAAGGGCTAGAACAAAGCTGAAGAATCTTTAAAATACCTAAAAAAATTTTCCATCTTCCCCGAGTGGAAATCGAACCCAAATTGTTACGATATATATATATATATATATATATATATATATATATATATATATATATATATATATATATATATATATATATATATATATATATATATATATATATATATATATATATATATATATATATATATATATATATATATATATATATATATATATATATATATATATATATATATATATATATATATATATATATTAATTCTTTAATTACATGTCAACAAACTTTTGTATACTTCTGTTCACTTACTGGGAAATGTTTAGGAAATAAAATACATACTAATATTTATTGTACATTATACTACGACTACTAATACTACTTATTATAAGTTTTAAACACTGAGTAAAACATAATACTGTCTAAATTATTTTTACTCTTCTTCAAAAATATCGGTCAAATCTTCTGCAATATTAATATTTATATATTATTTGAAATGGCTATATGTCGTAAAAAATGTAAGTAAATAACTGAGTATAATAATAAATATATGAATTTGTATTATTGTATATATTTTGTACGTAGTGTACTACACTGTAATTTATTTACACATGTTACGTATACCTAAATAGTGAGAAATATACATACGATATCATTTTCCGAAGCAGGTCCAATTCTATTTGGACGATGATTATGCAGATATCTCAACATTATCAAAACCAGTGAATTAGCTACGTTAACTTTCATAACATGTCAAAATTAAAAAAAATACCAGAAATATTCCACAGTCACGGTTGAACAATATGTTAATCACTGAGTCTCGATTGAAGCACACTATACACATGAATCACAAGGAAAATATTGCTTGAAACTAATTGTCAATTTATAGCAAGCCCGTGTACTAGTTTATTTAATTTTCAATAGTGTATATAACTGAATAACAAATGTTTAAGCCGATAGTGCGTAACGGTTGAGTCCCATTACAAATCATTAAAGCTCGTTAACGATGAAGATAACAACGTAGTCAAATGGGAAGTAAAGTCGCTTGAGGCTAACAAACTACTCAAATATAGTATTTAGATAATTTATAATTTTTGTTTAAAACTTATATACATTTACAATTAACAAAAGTACACATAGAATTGAGTACAATTTGCTGACATCACACAGTTAACACTTTTATAAATTGTGATATTTATAAAAGTGTTAACTGTGTAATGTCTATATTTTAATGTAAGTTATTATTATACTAATATTAAATTGCACCTTTTAAATGTATAGGTTAAATATGTCTCAATTAATATAATAATAGAATTTTACTTTTGATACCGTTTTAAAGATCTCGAAAGGGCGGATTAGTGAAAAATATAGCTGATTTTCGAATTTGATAAGTCCATTCGGTAATTGATGTGACGTTAGCCAATTGTAGTAAACTTTGTGTCAGTTTAAAAAATTCAATCTTTTAACAAAAAAAATGATATCCAACTTTATCATCCCGAAAAAGTGTTGACGACGACTTTGTTAAAGAAGAGCAAATCAATTGAATAACTCCATTACTAGTTAGTAAGATAAAATACCTGTAGGACGACAACAGATAATGTAACAGTTTACAAACACTATCCTTCGAAGAAATCCACAAAAAGTGCATTGTAAAAATAAAACAAGTATTTGTCATATATTCAAAGTATTTTCGTGAGTAATAGAGAGTCGTGACGTCACGTGAGCTCACAAGAATTATAATTATTATCAGAACATAATTATCACTTTCTTTAAACATCACCACCTATTAGGTAACGAGATTTTAAGAATTTACTAATTCTCATTACGAAATATTTCATACGTCTAATGTGAATCAACTACAATGTAACAAGTAAGTAATATTATAATATAACAATATTAAGTAGCTAGAGGCAACTTACCAGGAGGTTTCTCCTGTCCTAGATAATGACTAATTTTACTTAGTGACAATACTTGGAGCATAACACACATGCATTTTTATTTCTACGTATCCGTCGAACGAAGAAGTGTATTGTTCACAGTTTTATCTTATCTTACTTCTTATCGTCTAAAGTAAGTTGTAAGGCGATAAGAAATAGTAATATGGAAGATAACGTCATAAAATAGAAACAGTCTGCGTTATCGAAAAAACTTTATATTTCTTTTATCTTATTAAATAACAATTACATTAGATTAATTTTACAAATATTGTGGGGAAAAATTGAGGACCGTCGTGGCGTTGATTTCCACCACTCAATACGGAATGCCTTAAAAAAGCAGAAGGCGGGGACGGAGAAAGCAGGACTTAAGCAACGGAGTGTCTTAACACTAGGTTCATATGGTTCTTGCAGTTTCCCCTGCAATATGCGGGATAAAGAATGAAAGTAAAAAAAAATGTTGTAGGGATATTTGTAGTAATCGTTATTTGTTACTGTTTTCTTAAAGCTTTCACGCCTTCCGTTGTCTATGTAGGATTTAGAAACCAAATTCTTACTTATGACATACGCAAATGTTTGTTTTTACAAAGTTCCAAAAAGACTAGTTTTGAAAATATTTGGCCAAATCACATTCATTCTAATATAGAATTTCGAATTTGTGTACATAATGGCTGAATAATCTAAATATCAAACTCTTTTACTGCTGAGTAACTGACAAACAACACAAATCCATTACTACTCAAAGTAGAGACATGAAATTTGCAAGTCCTTGGGGAGCGTAGAAGAAAACATTCATTTATCTGCATTAGGACCAGATAATATATATTTAAGTAACTGTCACTGTCAACAGTTTTCGCATTTGACATTAATATAATTTTTAGGTGCAAGATACTCATTACATTTCTTATATTACATCCTATGTTACTTAGTTTATTTCGTAAGTTAAGTGCCCCTTTTAGCTACAACTTGCGCAGGATTAGCTGCTATTGAGAGCTTAAAGTTGCTGTTTTTCGTTCATCTTATATTTGCACAATATCTCACTATTTTGCATGTGGCAAAACAATATAAGATTTTTTGTTTAAACTTTATTAAAGAGCAATATATAAAATAAGATAGACATGAATTTCCTCTGCTTATTATATGTACCTTGATTTCTCCCTGTCCTTCTGCACAGCAAGCTTGTAGGTCTTTTAATAATAACTGGTACTTCGTTATCCTTTGTACTGGCTTTATTAGATATGCTGCTAAAGGATGCTCCAGTTTTTTCTTTCTTTGAACTCTATTAAAAAAAAGTTAATTTGTAACTTGAATAAATAAACATAGGTAAGTGGTTGTTTTTAGTTGTAAGTTATATATCTTTAAATTATATTACTTACAAGAAAACAATGTAATGTTTCAGCAAAGAATAGGAAAAAATAGAATTTGTTCATATATAGAGGGCTATAAAAGATACAATTGTAGTAAGCTTATGTTATCTCATAGTTTGTGTTGTCCTATCATTTTAAATGTCATTCCTATAGATTTGATAGATCCTATAGATTACCTATCAAAGTAGTCTCCAGCGTGTTGCACGACAGCGGCGTTGCTGTCCGGCTTGTTGCGGCAGTATGACACATACATGTCAAACTCACGGGCCCACGTCACGAAGCAATGGCCAACGTCTTCCGGCATTGTCTCATACTTGTCTAGCTCGCGCAAAAAGACGCGCTCGTGGAACCGGTGGATCTCCTCAATGTTGCCAAATATTAACTCCTCCTATGAAATATGATTATATTTCAAATTTCATAGGACAATAAAATAATTTTGCTTGAATTTGCAAATAAATGTTCATTGCATTAAACACTAACCTTTCCTTGCAGTGCTTGCGGTACAGAGGAAGGGTCCGTACGCATTTCCCGTAAATAGCAAGTTATACAAGTTTCTAGATCCTTAACATACGCACGTTCAGTTTGCAGCAGCTCTGCCATAATAAACCTGTGAAATCAAATTTTAATACTGTAAGAGGCGATGAATATAGTAAGCACCTGTAATTCGAATAAATAAAAGGCTTAAGCTTTTATGATATTTATTAATAATAATAGTAAAAATGTTACATTAAGGAATATTATTAAACAAAATAACACGATGAGATAAATACTTACTCTTTCCTTCTTGCACTCCTACGTTTGTCGTCGGCGGGGGCGGCGGGTGGTATTTCCACGCGAGTCTCTGTTTCACTCGTCTGCACGGAACTCAACGACGCAGCCACGCCAGAGTCGCTTTCGGCCTCACTTTCACCACCTTCCATAGAACCGCTAAATTCTGCATATCTGAATTAAATTCAAATCATGAAGTCAAAGTGTATATATATAAAAAGCAGTTTTTAATTTTAAAACACCGTAAGAAAAATATGAATTATTTTAAAGTAATAATTAAAGATCCATGATCAAAAAATATGTAATTTTAACTGTAAAATAACCTGGCATCAACCGCTGCCACCCATTCCTTAATCTGCACAGCGTGAGGGTGGCCCTTCTCGACGAGTCCGTCGGCGAGCTGTGCCAGCAGGCGCACGCGTTCGCGGGACTCGCGGGCCACGCCGCCAGCAGCCGCCGCCGCCGCCGCGCCGCACCGCTCCTGTGTCTCCCGGATCCATTCTACGGCGGCGCGGGCAGACCGCTCGAACAGTGCGAATTGTTGACATTGTTCAAGGCGTTTCTTACGGACTGTCCAGTGTTCTAAAACCTAAAATCAAAAATACGTTATCCTAAACGATAATAGTTATTGACAATATAATATATTAACGATACTACTACTACTAATAATATTTAAACAAGAAAATATTTTTACTTAATTTTAAAATTATTAAAATATATATATTATATTAATATATAAAAATATTTTACGGGTTGTATTAAAATCATGACTACGCTCGTCATAACTAGTGGCAACGTTCATAGCTTTTCATGGCGGAACGACTACTATTCCACTGTGCCACTATGTGTATATTCACATAACATTGCATTAAATGTATTGTCCTCATCGTCAGCCAAGCGTGGTAACTGCTGAACCAGGTGCCATAAAACACTCGAATAAAACTGTTCTAAATAGTAGTTCGGCGGAATGTACTGTACTTATTTACACTTGTACACTTTAGGTGTACGCGATACAGCAATAATATAACCAATGAACCGAAAGAATTCATTTCATAAATATTTTCACGCAATGTAATTTGAATTGTTTGTATGGTAAACAATAGAGTGCAATCATAACAAACTATACTGTTTGTTTGTATAGAAGCTTTATATTAAACTGTATGTATATTAAAATATTGGTTTTATTTATACACAAACTCGGAAAATAAAAACCAAAACTAGAATGAAATATTTTTAGATGTTTTTTACGTACACTTTTTGGAAAATACAACAATATAAATATAAATTCCTTAATAGAAAAACTAAATGATGAATTTATGATTCTGACAATGATATATATGACATTAGGTAATTAAAATTAAAAAAAAAACAAAGTTATCACGACAAATAACTCAGTTTTCTGTATCCAGATATAGTGAACCGTGAATTAAGATGTCAGACAAGAACATTACTGTAAGGGTAGGTAACATTTTGAATTGGGTAGAAAGTGGAAACAGATTGTCTTAATATTAGATATCTCTAACTACACTATGTGAAAAAAGCGTCAAACTTAAGGTAGCTACAATTAACAAAAAAATCAATACATAAAAAATAATCCATATTTCAGTTGTTGTCTTAATACTAATACTGGCTGATATTATCCAATGGTAACATTTTAAAGTTATATTTGTAAAATTCGTGTAACCGAAATATATTCTTATATATACATTATCATTTTTTTATTTTGTTTGAAGAATTGCTAACGTTAATGCAATCGATACCTTATTCTCTTGTGAAAGCAGCGTGTCGAGTATAGCGCGCGTCTGCTCGTGGTGGGCCTTGCTGGCGGCGACGGTCTGCCCGTGCACCTGCGCCGACCGCGCGGCGTACTTAAGGAACGTCTCTGCAGTGCGCCGCGCCAACGTACACGCTTTGAGAAATGCCTCCTTTTGCTCCCCATGTTTTACTATTAATGCTGCCACCTGAGGGGTTAATTTATCTCTTAAATCAACCAAAAATCATTCACATATATAAGTAAAAATAATCTTACAGTACCTGAGACGCTTTGTCTAAGTTCTGGCTATGAGAACTTTCGTCTCCATCATTAGTTAAAGAAACAGCTGCTGTAGCCGCTATGAGAATTCCAGTGCTAGACGCAGAAGATGGCACCGACAATGCCACAGTGGAGCCACACCAATCCTCGTCTCGTCTGTATTCACGTTCGAGTGAATCGAGGACGGAACAAACTTGCTCTGCCGTCTTATAGAAATTAAGGGACGCTGTAACTAATTTGTGACGTTCTTCTGCACACGTCACTAAACGTTGCCACCGTTCCGTTACTTCTTCAGAAATTTCCCTATAAACAATTCATTTTAGTGTTGTTTAAGGTATGTGGGTAATATTAGTAATTGAATATCACAAAATGAGTTTAATATACCTGATGGTATGAGGATCGTAATGATTAGCAGCGCGCAAAGCGTCTGCTCTGTATTTAACTTGTACAGCACTGGCGTGTGTTTTCTCTACAGCTACTTGGAACTGGTCATGTTCTCGTTTCAACTGTTCTGCCTCAGACAGGGTGCCCGGTATGGAAAACGAAGCCGACAGCATCGCCTCACCATTCCTTATCCAGCTAACGACTTGCGCTGCGTCTTTTTGGAACTGACCTGTTAAATTAAAACAAAAACGCAAACGATAGATTTTACTAAACAGGAACGATTACATAATGCACTTTTTATTAACGCCTGTATGTTACCAGATAAATTGTCCGGTGAACGTAATTTATGTTATACTAAGCAAGCAATGCCAGATCGACGTGGCATTTAGTATAAAATTGATTTATATATTTTATTGTAGCATTTTAAGCATTTAGCTTGAAATAGCTTTTTAAAAAATCGTTAAAATATCAAAATAGTACCTAATTGAACACATTGTTCAAATCTAGCCCGCCTTTCTTCTGCTAGTTCCTCTAAATCTAGCTGTCTATCGTGTAGGAACTCAAGCAGAAGCTGCACTCGAGCTTGTGCGTCCATTGGGGCGCCTTCTGAACTGTCAGAGCTGGACGCCATCACGTCGGAAGCTTCCGCAATAGCGGCCGCTAGCTCTTGCCCTTGTTGCACTACCTTGAATAAAGAAATTAATAAAATTTAATTCTTAAACACTTGTTACTTTTTGTTTTCAATTTGTCACTTTAATTATAAAATTTAAATACCCATAATAATGAACTTACAATTATCTAGTATAAATGTATATAAATTAGTACAGTTCTCATTATACTTATATTTTTTATTATCAAAACGAAAAACAAGTGGGTAATAGGTATGATATGTAAAGAATATTGTATTAAAATTATTATAATGATTTTATCAGGCTTCTTTGTATATTTTCATAAATAATTACTTGGAATGTAGCGTGTTGCATCCTGGCTACACTCTCGTTGTGCCCGGCGAGCGCCTGCTCCGCCTGCTGAGGATCACGCGGCGGCTCTGTGCGCTGCAACTCGTCCCCCCACAACTCAAGTCGAGACGACACCTTCAATATTATGGTATATTAAAAAAACATTTGTTTTCCTATTGTATACATACAAGAACTTACGATTATGAAAATGCCTTATCGGTTGCAAGTAAAGTAACGCATCATTAAAAAAAGAATGTGAACGTTTTACCAATACACACAACGTATTTAGTTTGAAACAAAAGCAGTTTAAACGAGTATTTGTTTTTCCTATGCACAAAAATAAAAACACAGTCTTATCTAATATACTATAGCAGTAATAACATATTCACATCACACAAATTACGTTACAGACTATTTGAAATGCTAACCTCAAGAGCATCTCGTTCAAAATGACGAAGCTGCAATGTGAGCTCCAGACGTCGCTCGCGATCTGACCAAAGCTCTTCCAGAGCACTGCGAGTTCCACGTAAACGTTCTAAAGTAGACTCCACTGCTGCAGTACTTGCAGCTTCTGTCTCCCCAGATGATCTGGATATGGTATATATTTTGTTACATAAATTTCTATAGAATAGATCCAATAATGCCTTAAAATTACTATACTTCTCATATCGTTATAAAACAATATAGTGCCAAGAGACAAGCCCAGACCGTTTAGCAACTAAAAGTTAAATTTGTTAGTTGTAAAAAAAAAGTAAAATCGTCTCGAAACCTGCTCGCCATACGTCTTGCTTGCCCGATGGAGACGATTAGTTGAACTCAAGTCAGAGTTTTGTGGAGTTGCGGCAATTAACAAGCGTGAAGACAAGATATAAAATATATTTAAATCTTACATGATGGTGGCAACTGACCTCCATCGCAAACACTGTACAGGAGATTTATGCCTATGGGACCGTCGATGATACTTGAGCATTTTATCAAAAAAATGTTCATTTCACCAACAGCAACATTAATATTGTTCACTTCGATATTTTCGATCACTTTCTTTCGTTTCGTAATGGAATACTGTACGCATATTTAGTATTTGCAATATAATCTTATAGAGAAGTTATTACGAAAAAGATTATTACGTAGAACAAATCAGTCACAAGTGACCTACACAACCAAGACGCCTACTGTTATGTTATGGTCGGTTGCTTTACGGTAACCAATGTAATATTTTTCTTATGTATCCGTTAATTTAATTTATTTATCATCCCCATATGTCATTAAATAAAATAGAGAAGTTTTGTAAAATAGAATTCACAATAGAAAACGTTATTATATACCTAAGTAGTTCCAATTATTTTACACAAGATTCAATATTAGAAGAATTTTAATGTCACAATTTCACTTCCAAGTTAATTTAAATTTTTGGTCTTCTGAAAATATGAATACTTCATGTGAGGATGTTTTCTAATGTCGCCAGAGCGCGGCATTCCTCACGCGTCGGTGACCAATCGGAACCGCGAGATATGCATCGCTCTCATGACTGCAGCACACCATGTAGTTAAATCATAACTTGCTAACTACTAATGTTTCTCAAGAAAATGTTTACTGTTATTTAGTATGACAAGATATATTAATAAGGATTATAAAATTTTATTTTTGTAGAAGAAATTGTAGAAATTATATTATTAGAGAGTAAGGACTCAGTAAGTAAGGAGTACTTGTTATTTTATGTATATAAATCAATAAGACAAAAATAAATATTTACAAAACCATTTCTTTAAGTGTCGTCAGGAACCGTACTTTACTAAAAGCAGTCTTTCTAAGCGTGGCTTGTTTCGATAAACAGTTCAAAGTGCATATTGACAGAATATAAAGTTTTAATAGACTCATAAAATTTGTACGTGATGGAAAGACTACGGGGGGCCATTAGACTTACAATTAGAACACAGTGGTAGCTTTATAGAAAGTTAAAATGCATCGATGTGTTCAACATTTACTTTTAAATAATATAAAAAACATTGACGAACATTTAATACAAAATTATTTGGAGGAATACGTATAAGTAGACAACATTTTAGTATATTTAATAAAAAAGACGTCATGATGAAATTATAGTGAGCCTCAACAGTGAGGCTCACTATAATTTCATCATGACTACAGAGTCATGCTCACTAAAATTAGACTTAGACAAAGTATCACAATTAGATTTAAAGTATCTATTAGAATATTCTAAAAGATAATTAGTTCAATAAACATTTAACTTGAATTTTCGCTGTTTTTCATTTTCTAAAAACAAAAAAGAGATACCTTTTATTGAAATAAAAATGTATACTAAAATGTCCTTTAAGTGTTATAGTTACATATTTCATATCGATAATGCAGCCGACGCGACGCTATTGTTTTGAGCGGATTACTGTATAAGAGGGAATAGCAAACATTTAGCAAACAAGTTTCAGCTTGGTTGCATTACGAACGTAACGTCGGCGAGAATTATTTGCAAATAAAGTTTTGCTAATTAATACAGTCATAACTGGCATTTGTCGCTAGCAAGTAAATTGTTTAGTGAGAAAGTTATTGAAAACTTTTTTAGGTTCACCAAAAGATTTGTAGTTCCAGTACATTTAGTTTAAAATGTTGCAAGCACATATGCAGAACGAATGCACTGATATTTAATATTTTTAAGATAAGTCATATCTTTGTAAAAAAAATATTATTCTATGACTTCTAAGTGACTTCGGACCAAAAATGAAAGGTCAAAGTCACTGAGTACTATTTTTTATAATAAATATACAAAAGACTTTCTAAGATGGTAAAATGTTTATTCGCATGTATTGTTAAGTGCGCGGAATGCGACAATATCAAGAGAAATTAAATATCTAATCACGCTAACGTAAAAGTCTTGTATACGGTATTGGTATAACAAAATAATGCTGCTTTAAAATCAAGAACATAATTAAAATTCTAAGAATTAACATTTTTGACGTTACAATTTTTGTAAACGACTTGTACTGGAAATAAAACGTTGTTTCCGATTCTGACAAGCATCACGTCACATCTAATCACATAGATATATACATAATTATCTATGCGATTATTATATGTCTATTATAATAAAATAATTAGGGCGTTTAAAATATATAACTATTTTTCTTTGAAAATTAAGAATTTTGAAAGATTTATGAATAGAATTAAATTTTGTTCACTCACTCACTCACTGAGTCACTGGATGTACGATAATAATTAGTTAAGAAAAATCATTCCAATTTTCACATTTCAATTCAAGAATTCTATTTTTTAGGAACAAGCGAAAATATAATTATCTAAAAAAGCATTGTAATGCAACAAGAAAAGTACATGCAACAAGGCAATTAACCAAAATTGTAACAATTATATTTAATTGTATTCTTTTCAACCCCATACATATCATTCGGTAATTGGTTTAGATCTTCATAAAAAAGTCAATATTACCAAATTTACATTAACATTACAATCTCCCACTTTTAGGTAAACGCATACCAAAGTACCTACGGTAGGATTGTTACAGTTAGATATAAGTAATAAGTATTTAATAAGTTAACTCAATCGAAAGTTAAAATTAAAATACTAATCTAAAAAACTTTTCGCTTAGTACTTCTCGTTTACCTACAATTATTAAATTTATTTGTTTATTTTAGCTTCACGCTTTATCCCGCACATGGCAGGGTAGGCAGCGGGAACTGCAGGAACCGTGGAAACCTAGTATTGACACTCAGTTGCTTAGTACCAGCTTTCTACGTCCCCGCTATCGGCCTTTTTCACGGCATTGCGTGTTGAGTGGCGGAACTCAACGCCGCGCTTTACTTAGTATTATTAAATTTGATAAGCAGTAAGATTGTACATCATTCATTTATACGAAATTCGAGTAGGTATCAAACTAACAATTGTAAATCATTTTATATACTTCATATTCATACTTGTTAAGAAACTTACAATACACGAATCTATAATTTAAATTTTGTGTCTAAAAATTTATTTGTTGTGTATTTGTAAAGTCTGGGCAGGATTTAGGCTTTAATAAATTTGATGCAGAACCACAGTAAGCCAATTGATCTATAGGAAATTATCAACTGTTACCATAACAAAAAATCATTAAACATAAGCATTTTTTATTTATGTAAATTCACAAAAGATTAGCTAAACTCCAAATCTTTCGGGCAAGTTTCGTTTCATAGAAGAATATGAAAATTCAAGATCTGCAACATCTTATAAGGAACAGTAATGACAGCTAAATAATAATAAAAATTGATTTGACGCGCAAAATTTGTTTAGCGCGATTGATTTCTTCTTTTATAACTTGTAATGAGCATTTTTTGTTGTCATACGAAAGTCTAATCACTAACGTCACGCCATAACCTAATATAGCCATAAATTTATTTAAATTTCTTGACTTTTAATTTTTTAGATTTCGTGTATTTTTTTTTAATGTAAGAGTCCATCTTGCACTTTGCCGATATTCCTAGCTAAAAATATTGAATATTTCTGACAATTAAATGTATATTAGTCGATAATAAATATCTAGGCAATTTTACCGGATTTTTAAATTGTTATTTAAATTTAAAATTACCTAAATTATGATACATTTAAATTTTACTTCCTTTCAAACATTTTTCAAAATATTTTTGATAAAAAAATGACTACAATATAGACAAAGACAGAAGGACTGAATGGTCCGGTCGCAGTCGCCCCATCCAACCAAAGGCCGGAAGCACCGATTGTGAGACAATTTAAATCACTCAATGAAACCCATCAACTTTTGTCGTGAACTGAGATAGAATTCTGGTATTTCCTTAGTATAGTAGATTATTGTTCAACAAGATTGCTAACTGAACGAGACGTAAAAATACTCGGCCATGATTATAGATGTGCATTTAGAAAACATAAAATTGATGAAACACTCACTGTTTAAATCTTTATATAAATAAATATAAAGTGCAGTGTTAACACGTATTAAAATAAAATAGTATTAATTTTATTGCCGTTGCAATGTGACAAAATCAGAAATATATACAATACAACAATCCAAATATTGGATTCTGTGAAGATAAACAAAAAAATTGTTAAAATAATCATAACATAAAAAAACTATTACAATATTCAAAATAGTTTTACTGTAAATGTTTGAATTAAAAATAAAATTTCCTTGTACAAATGACAAAAAGTTATCAAACCATATTAGAAAATGTAGAACTTCATCCTTCAACTTAAAATAATATGTTTACATTATAAACGCACTGATTTTTAAAGTGTTGTATTGCGAAAAATGCTCACTACTAGCTACGTTTTAAGATGCATTTGTTTATTATTTAAACGTCAACAAAAATACAGTATATTAATTTTTAAATCTGTTAAGATAGACATCGAAAAATAGATTAATATTTTCATAAATACTTTTTATATCAATAAGCAAACAAGATCATTATATTAATAATTCTTGATAAATAAGAAAGATTTTACTACAAAACGGAATAGTTTTTAAAACAGTATATCCGAGAACGCGCACGCCATCAAGTCGGCGTGATACACGTCTTCCCGCGTCCTTTACAGTTCGTAAACTGCAGTTGGCGCGAGATACGACTGCAAAACAGGCGACCGACGTTCAAAATTTGAAATTCATTATTCAATTCATATAATTCTTCTGCCATAATATAGGTTATCGTAATAATGATTAAAGTTTTTATTTTATAAAGTATTGACTTTACACATATATTTTTTGCATAAAATACAAAAGTAAAAAGCAAATAGGTATTTTACTTTCAACTGCATTCTGTACTTGAGTTGAACTAACGTGCACTAGAATACAGAGACTATATATTTTTAAAACAATACTAAAAATAGGAAGCGCCTATAAATAACAAAAAACCTTAGCGCCGTCGATTTATATCATTTAAGAATAGTTTTTTAATAGTAAAGATTTTAAAAGGACATGAAGATCCCAGTCATCCTGATCTTTGGCGCCGTCGCTGTTGAAGTAATATATCCTCTTATGGCAAACACGTTTGACTTGATTCATTATGTACTTTAGAGTTTGCTTTTTAAAACTCTTGTGATACATTTTATAATTTAAATAAGGAAAATGAGAACTAAAATGTTTTCCTTTCTCCATTTTTCTGTTATTAAATACTAGTACCTAAATACCGTGTATGAACAAGCAATGCAGTACGCAATACAAAAATATCGGAGTATCTTCATATCAATCTTGCCACCTAGTGTATAATGCCATTTTAATAAGCGTTGTCATAAGATTATATTCTATATGCCCGTCTCGCTAAATACGAGAAATAAGAGATGGTAAAATATTCAGTACAACTAGGCCTTTTAAAACTAAACTGGGCTAATTAGCCAATCTATAAAGTTGTGAACGTGTTCAGCGAAATAATAGTTTCCTAATTCGTAATACTTACTATATATATCTTTATATAAGGTAAAGTTAAATAAAAAAAAGTACAATAAAAGTTCCTAATAAATACAGTTTCCAATTTTAGAAAGTTGCTGCATGTGTTAAAATTTTTGATATTATTTTTAAGAAATGTTTATCTTAAAACTACACAGCTCACCCCTGCAAATTAAATCTTGAAACTTTTTTAA
Source organism: Dione vanillae (assembly GCA_037178615.1). Classification (NCBI taxonomy): domain Eukaryota; kingdom Metazoa; phylum Arthropoda; class Insecta; order Lepidoptera; family Nymphalidae; genus Dione; species Dione vanillae. The sequence continues at coordinate 3,266,065 of JAZFAU010000009.1, read as the reverse complement.
ATTTTAATATATAAATTTAATAAATTGAGGTTAGACAAGTTATAATTATCAAACGACTTAGGATAAATAACCAAGGCAACTTAGTTCCAATAAGGCTAACCAACTTGACATACCAGCAACGCAGCAGTACATTTACATCATGTATATTTAACACGTTATGTTTAATACAAGAAGTACTTGTTGGAAATTGACAATATGTGGAGCTGTAAAAATAATATATTAGAGTCTTATAGTTATACTATAAGATATTTGTGTAATGTTTCTGACTATACCTGTTTCTGCTATAAGGCACGCCGAACGACAAGATATAACAGTGCATTATTTTTTTACACAACCAATAGTATCACATTAGTTACAGCGTAATTAGCACAGACGACAAAGAATAAAAATTATTACCTAGTTTTTATCCTTTTCACTAGGCCAAAACATCTCAATGTTTATTTACTCTCAAACTCCATTGACCTTGATGGTCCAATAACTGAACTGGTCCCTAACATCTTATATAGCTGAAATTAATATTGGCTGGAAGGTACTGAATAGCTGTTAAACAGTAGTTGTGGTAGTGAACAGGAAATCGATATTCAGAAAGTGCAGTACAACGACATCGTAGCAATTTTGATAGATGCTTCTGCTACTGCCACCACGAAGACAATATGGTCATAGACTGATGCGGAAAAACAGGACAAATAGACAAAAAGACACATTGAAGTAGTGGATTGCTAATTCAGTTTTATTTGTTTAGCATCAGATAGTGCAAAAGATATCATGTTCACGAAAGCTCTACTATAATCTGCGAAGTAATTGTATATCAGTGTTTATTAAAATAATAATAATATTAATTATAAATAATATTCAAATTGAAATAATTTCATTCAAAATAAGAATAATTAACTTTTTGAACTTCAAAAGCATTACTATCGGTCCACTAAATTTAATGCCACAGAGCAGAGACGAACCGGCGCAAGAGACTTAGTGGGACATTTTTTAAATGGTCAAATTTTACACTTACTCATTTTAGACAATGATACGTCTGAAACAGATTGGAGCGAGCATTTCATTTCCGAGGTGTGTTGTCATTTAAAAAATTATATAATATATATTTTAAACACACAAACATATTTTCATAATTCTTTTAAATTGTGATATAGAACAATGTTGGGCATTTTTTGAGATCCTAAGTACACTCTACCCTATGAAAGAATTGCGGACTCATTGCATTCTAGTTAAAGGCGCTGTAAATTTAAGTATAAATATTATATGAGTCACTGATTTTAACAAAATCATTAATATTCTGTTTAACACACACTACATTTACAAAGACATAATGAAATGCATTAAATTATATAAAGCAATCTTCAGGACCAAGATTATAGATAGCGCGAATAGCTCGCATTTGCAAAACAAAAATTTAGCTATAATTGCTATGGTTCTTACAGTTTAGCCCAAATAATTTTGCTATAGTTAATATTTCTAAAGAGTATTTTTATCGTTTTGATGCTGTAATAAAAACATTAAACTGTCGGCCATGAATTATATCTATAATTTTAACATCTTTTAACTCAGGAATTTAATATCTTTTAACGCCCTAGTCATACTAATGACGAAGCATTGCACACAACACGCGTACGCGCACTATTCTTGTGGTGTTATAGACTTTAATATTAGATTTATGCTTGGATACGTTTCCAGGATACCTTTGTTTAATTACGGATATGATTATAATTTAATCTGGAAATGTCAATTATATGAAGTGGACAAATTAAATTGTAAAGTATTATACAATGGCCTCCCGGTAATTCAACAAATGTTTGGCAGGGCAGTTTTGTACTATCGAACTTGTAGAAATACTGTACTAGTACTGCCTAAGAATTAACAAATATTTCCCATACCTAACTTCCTATCTACGGAATACATCGTGAATCTATATAAATAATTTAAGGTAAAAAAAAATGAATGTGATTTGTCACTTCATTCGTGTTTGTCTAAGATTGCATATATAAAATATTAAGCATACCTCAGATCCTGTAGCAAAGCCTCCCCGTGCGCAATGGTGGCGGCGCACGCGTCTAGCGAGGCGGCTCGGTGCTGTGCACACTGCTCCAGCGCTCGACGGGCAGCCTCTGGGCTTTCGTCGGAGGCGGTCGTGCCGGTGCCGCCTATGCCACCGCCGCCGCCTCGCAATGTTTCCAACCATTGCAGGAGCTACACCAATTGTTTACATTACATAAATCACTAAGTCTCTAATATACATACAAAAGACTGAGTAAATGGGCCCCCTATTTACCTCTTTTTCATGTGTATAAAGCAGCACAGCGAGATCGAGACGACGCCTGCGACGGTCGACGCGTGCCGCAAACGCAGCTACATGCGCCTCTAGTTCACGCGCCACACCCAACACTTCCTCCGCTTCACACTCTCCGGACCTAGCCAACTCCTCTGCAGCTGAGAGAAGCTTTTCCGCGTTCGTATATGTGTTCTAATAGAAGAAATCATAATCATATTTAATTTATTTCTGGTAAAGTACACGTGTTATATTCATATTACAGCATTGAAGATTTTATGAAATCGCCCAACGAGCATCATGAAACTACTAATAATTTCACGATATTCACTTTTTATATTTCTATATGATATATCCTATATAATAAGTTTCTCTTATAAAAATCAAAAGTCGCCCTGCAGGTGGTTAAATTAGTACCTTTAAAAACGTATTTACAAAATTTCCTGTGGATTGGATAATATTTAGAGAATTTAAACTATGAGAGCTTTTAAAGTAAATTGTTTACGTAAACAATATGTCTTATGATTATTGGAGAAAATGGAAATGAAACATGAGTTTCAAAAAATTCCTCAAATACTATGATTATCAGGTACAAGGTACAGCGCAATTGGATATTACACAATTTCATAAGATTTACTTCAACCAGTGATGGCTTTAATATGATGTTTGAACAAGATTTGTTCAAGTCGTGCTTTTGAGATCGATTTCTAAAGCAGTTGATAGGAACTGCAGTATCAATGACCACCCTTAGAGTATTTAAAGAAATACTGCAGTACTGGGATACATCAGGGATCTCATGAAATAACGTCTTGTTTCACATTAGCGAAAAAGAGAGTCTAACTTTTATTATTCGAAGTGCAATCATTTCTATTACTTTTTAATTTATAATGTTAACTGTACACAATAGTATTTAAAAAAATAAAACAATATTCAACTTGTACTTGAAATATCGACTTGTTTTCTTGTGCCAGCAGTGAATAAATACGATACTGACTGTTTATGAGTAAACGTGATAAAACTATCTAGGGACATATTCTTTGTAATCCATCTTAACGGAAACAACGCTTTTTGGTTAGTGGATATCAAATCGTTATCAGTAGCGAATCCATGAATAAAGGAAATATAGCAGTAATCATTCGTTGTAGTCTTTTCTTAGTTAAACTTTTCAATGTAATTAAATATTGCCACACTTACGCTTATATATTCTACAACAAGGGTCTTCATCTAAAATTGTCGAACTTATAATAGATCGTAGCAAACAGATAAAAATTTCGGAAGATTTGGATCTCAGGATAATTCATAATTTTATAACTCATAGTTCTTAAATACATCATTTTGTATAGACAAAGAATAAGGTAAACACAGAAATATAGAAAAATAATATAAGAGTGCCAACAAACATTATAAAATCAATTCAATCAAATTATATTCTCATAATATTTATTATATACATTCAACGTTAAATTACTTATATATTTTTACAATACATAATGTACTCTTGGAGGTGAATTCATTAACTGATAATAATGATATACATAATTGTAAGAAAGTTTTTAATGTTAAATAAACTCTAAAACACATAAATAATATAACATTATAGCTCACCTGCGCCACATTTTCAAAGTGTTCATGAGATTTCTGATACATTCGAGCTTTATGGAGATTCCTTCCTATACCTGTGTTTTTCATTAAAAACTTTTCACCATGATTCCCTAACCAATCGAGCACCTAAAATAAAAAAAATAACAGTTGATTTATTTAAGACAAGCATTTTTTATGTATCAAAATATTTTTACTTGTGATTACATTTAAGACGTGATTAACGTAAATTTAGAATTCTTTTAAAAAATATATAAACAACGCAAAATAAAACTTGTTAGTAGGCAGCCAACTTCTAAATAGTTTTAGTTATAATGAATATAGCAACTTATTTAGTTTTGGTTTATCAGATTAACTTGAAAATGAAATCGTTTCAGATTGTCTTAACTTCTATAATTACTGATGAATAGTTAAAATTATGAATACAGTACGTAATTATTAGCTTACCTGTCGACAGTCTTCTTTGTAAAGCAACAAGGCCAGGCGTTGATGAAGTTTAAGGCGCGCTTGGTGATAGCGAGATTCTAACGCACGGTGATGACCCAGTATCTGGTGGATGACGGCGAGCACGTGGTTGGCGCCGGAGCTGTAGTCCGCCGCGGGGTCCCCGCTGCTGCCTCCCGCAGAGCTCACAGAGCCTTCACTCTGGACACAGCGTGTTTATTATTCGACGACTACTTTTAACATACCAAATAAATAAAAAAATACAAAACATATATAAAACCACTCACTATGTCAGCTGGATCTGTCTGATGGCACACTTGTACTAAATGATCTAGTTGATACAGCAACTTTTTACTTGTGGAGTGTACCTAAATAGAAAAACAATAAATTAAAATTACGACAATGACAAGTACACATATTCGAATAGTTGGTAATGTAATACCTCGGTGTAAGCCTGACACATGTGTTCGTAGAGCTGCCGGTGTCGCTGCGCATGTTGCTCTAGAGCGCGCGGGTCGGAGCAGGGCGCGGCGCCCGGCCCGCCAGTCGCCAGCTGCAGCGCCACCGCGCACTGCGCGCCCCACCCGCCCACCGCGCCCGCGTACGCTTCCGCCTTGTGATGGAACACCACTGACAAGGAGAGCACTGCTGAACGCTCTTCTAAGCCTGCACGATTTATTGTATATGGTTAGTCAGCTATAGTTTATATATGTATATGCATAACAATCTTATATGATTTGATTGATGATGCTTTATATGTAATATATAACTTAAATCTTAATTTTTATCATAGTAATATTACTATATTTATCTTTGAATGAAATATGTGAAACACTAGAAAAAATTATATATAAGGTATGACAAGCACCAGCAGAGAGCTGTTTGTAAGCGCGTTCTAGTCGATGGGCAAGTGCAGTGATCTGAGGTTCTGCGTAGTGTCGTTTGTCGGCGAGGCGACGCGCGGCCGCCGTCACTCGTGCCACACTCGGCCGTCCACCACCCGTACAAGCTGCAGCGAATCTGCACATAAATATTATTTCAACATATAAATTCACACTTTTATGTTTATAATTAAAACAAGTAGAGAGAACCTAGATGCGTATTATGAATCGGGTTTCAAAATTGCCATACGCTTTTCACTTCACCACAGGAAACAATGCCAACGTTTAACACTACAATAAATCAGGCTTTTCAATTAAAATTGTATAAATTGATTTATAGCTTTTACTGTGCAATTACCGTAGCAAAATAAAAATCAAAAAAGTGTAAGAATAAATAAGTTTTATGTAATTTTATTGTATATATATATATTTTACAACGTCACACAACGCATAGATAAAAAGAAATGTATTGTAGTAGTATTATTTATATCAATATTTAAAGAAACATTTTATTATTTTTTTCCGTAAAAAGATGACGATCATGATGTAGTATAAAAAAATACGAAATATATTTTTACAGCATAAGGAAAATGATTAGAGACGAAAACATTGATATATACAATAGTTCAACCCAACTACTAGTGACAAGGAAATTATTTAAAAGTAAAAGTTGTTGAGTATGAGTTGGCATATGAAATTTCAAAATCTCTAAAATTAAGAAAAATAAAAAGCAGTAAACTATTTCGCAAAACTATACAAAATAAAGGCTCGTCGCCTATACACGCGATATACATTTCTCACTGATATAGAAAATATTAAGTAGAACGGAAAAGAATAGCTAAACAATAAAAAGTAGAAAAAATATAAATCGATAAATGAAAATTGGCTAGCATGGATCATCAAGCCCACGCTAACGAAGTTGAGGTATCTACTACTACTTAAAAAAAAGTTAACATGTGTGCATTCCTTGAAGCGGTTCAGTTTCGTGTAAAATACATGTTTTTAACTTAATATATTTATTTATTACTATGTAACTTCACCGAGAATAATTTCATTTTTCATTTGGAAGGTTTCAAAGTACGACTGAATATAGATCACAAATTCTTATACATGATTCTTCACAAGTATACAACCCTGAAAGTAACTGATGAGTCGATACGCAGATTAATTACGTAAATCGCCATATCTAGGACATATCTAGGACCTTGCAGAACGTTACTTTCTAGCTTACCGAGAACAATACTATATACAAAAATTTATAAAGTTCTTATTTTTATCTAATTAAAATATTACTTAATAGTATATTTTAAACACATATTAGTTACTAATAGTTACTAATTCGTAAATATGTAGCCAATAATCAATTTTTCTGATAAAATATTTCTTATTAATAAACGTTTAAGCGTGGTGTAATAATGTTAATTATATTTTTTATATAATTTAATTGAGTAACATAAATCAAGCCTGATTTCACTATTCAGTGCCTCCACTTCCTGATGCAATAATATGCAATTATTAGGTGTTAATCCAAGTATATCGTATAATTTCTAATATTACAATGTGACCTTCTGTTAATATACCAAGTTTTATAATTTATATGTACATTATTTAAATAAAATTTATCATACACAAATCGTACTTGTGACCGTGATAATAATGCTTATATAGTAATTATTTACATTTTTCTGTATATTTATTTACCTTGCATGCTCTTCTTGCAATCGTTTAGCGGCTGCACACGAACGTCCTATCTCAACATAGGTTGCCAAAAATGCTGTGCGATGATTAACGATCCATTCCAACATCTGCAAAATTATTTCATATTGGTAAACATTTAAAAATATATAAAAAAAATCATCGGATACTACGCACTTGCTAACGCAGCGAAAATATTAAAATCCATTTCGGGATTTGCAGAAATTTTGTCGGACCGAAAAGAATAGGTATTGACGTTTTAAACCTTAATAATAGGCTACTGCTCGTCCACATAAATCGCCGAAATTATTGCAATTTTGAAACACCTATTAAGAAAAGATTTGTCATAGTAAAGAATTGTTTCTAACTACTTGTATTTTATATTTTAAAAACAGTGTATCCATTAGAAAAGCGAAGTAAAAATTATTTACTGACAAAATATAGCAATATAATGAGATAATTAGTAAGCTACGCTCATCATGGTACGTTAAATGCTTTTATTTAGGTATGAGATAAAATACACAAGTTGTAGTTATTTCCTTTAAATTGGTAGTAGACGCCCAAGTTCACAGGTTAAATAATTATAATAAGTTCAACATTTCATTACAAAAGTGAAGCATTCAAGATAAATCGTCATCATTGGCATTCACCTTCTCACAATCCTGTTCAAATAATCTCAGCTGGAAGCACTGATCGAGTTGCATCTTCTTGTGCTGCCATAGCTTGTGCGCGTGCGCATGCGCCGAGCGCACCGCCGACAGCTGGGCTCGCAGCGCGGAAGGCGAGCCGCAGTGGAAGGCCGCCTCGGCCGCGCCACTCGCCTCCGCACACGCCGCCGCTGCCGTCTCCAGCCGTTGGACCACACGCTCGCCTTCTCATAAAACACATATGTATCAGCAACCACATTGCACGTATATTGCACATGGATTTAGTTAACACCAATTAAGTTTTTCCAGCAATATATAAATAGAAATAAAAACAAAAGAAAAATATTTATTTTAATTACAATAATAAGACAAAAGTAGTGTAAATTTACACCAAAAACTTAGGAATTTAAGTATAAATCATGTAATACTGTATTGGAACTGGTGACATTCATAACTACCACTTAGTGTACACACCACTAAATTATTTTAATTTAAGATTTATACCACGAGAGCTGAATCCCCGTAAAAAATCAAAGCACATGTCTCTCCGCAGGCATGTTTCAGTGTATTGTGATTATGAAATACTTGCTAACAACACTCCAATGAAACCTAACAACGCGAATATTGTTAATGTATGGAATAAAAAACAAGTCACGCAAGTGTGGAGTGCATCATAATCACGAAATTAACCAATCTTCGGCAATTTTCATATAAATATTTACTAATAAATAAATAAAATTAATAAATACGTTATAATAAAGGTAACGCACATTTCCGGATTTTTGTTATTCTACGCACGTATCAAATTTTTAAATCCTTATGTTTGTAAGTGTTTGAGAGCAGTTAATAAATACTAAAAGCAAATTTTAAAAAATCTTACAAGTATAAATGCTAAAATCTCATGGTCTAATATTCCTAGAACAGTACAACCAACAGACATTCTATTGGACGTAGAAATTAAACTTGAAACTTTCGAATGTAATAGAAAATAACAAATTTAGAAGCAGTTTAACTGTAAATGATGAGCATTTTATTTATACTTATATTTTACCTTGAGCTTCTAGTTCGTCGACGGGTATCTTAGCTAGCCTTTTATTAATATCTGCATGAGCGTCAATGGCCCGTCTAGCGCCAGTTACGTCATCAGCAAAATCTGCTCGAGCTACATCTTCTTGAAGATCGTCTAATCTATCTAGCAGCTCTCCAGCTTGCCACATAAGTTCTTCTAATGCCTATTGTAATAATATATATTTAATAAGTATTACTACTATAATTCAATAAGGAAATATTCCATTAAGATGTGGAACAGCTTTATACACTTACCAGCCTTAGATCTATCCACTGTGCATGGTCATATTGAAGTGTGCCATCTAAATCTGGTGTCAATTGCGAACTATCTATAACTTTGGGTAGTGCTTCTAAGCTAATCATCGTTGTCTGAAATAACATATATAAGAGTAATCAACTGTTATCACTATGATACTATTTCAACTATAAAGAGACATCACAATCACAGTTTGGATAGTTAATTGGGACAGTTATTGTGTACAGATTTTATGAATGTAAACATTTAATATGTAGAATATAATTATTGTTGCACTAAATAAAACATACCTCAAACTTGTATTTGTGTGCCCCTATTGTTGTGCGTTGTTTTTGCCAGAAGTTGTCAGGCTTTACTACAAGGGCCTGGTGGACGGATGAGGAAAAATGTTCTTGAAGTACTTTAAGTATTGGTTTGATAGCAGCCCATGCTGAACCCCTCATATCTATTAGGATTGTAAATCCGTGAGACCTAACAGGGTCCCTAGAAAAAGAATATTTTATTATGAATATAAGAATATTTTATTAGAATTACTTCATTTAATTTTAACTAATTATTTTATTTAATTTCCATGTAAATTCCAAAATATTACCCTGGTATGCTAAATAAATAATGCAGCAAGCGTCTATAATCATCTGGTGCAACACGATCACGCCTTGAATTGGCAGGAAACCAAATAATAGGACCACCCCGCCTGTCCCGGCCCCCAGTGAGGGAAGCCACCCGCTCCTGAAGGAGGGGCAAGACATCCAAGGCACGTGTGCCTACTTCCATCCTCACTGGTCTTCTTCACCAAACCACCAAAAGAAGCCTTTAGTGTAGTAAATAAAACAAAACATGTTTAAAAAGCTAACATTCATTTACTCTTGTTACAATGAAGAGGTTGAGGTGAAAGTCATTATATTTGCCAATCTTATAAGTGCATTGGTTCAATATATACGAATTATAGCAATTGAGTAATGTTTAAAAAAATTATTCTATTTGGACAATACAAATATTTTAAGTAAACAAATGAAACTAAAAACAAGTTTTCATAAAGATTAAATTAATTCATGATTTATATGTAATAATTTAAAATTAATATAAAGAAACCCAATATTAGAACTATTTCATAAGGAACTATGAACATATAAATAAATATATTTTAAATTTAAGAGTCAATTTAATCATTTATAAAATTAACCAAAATATTATTATTTTAGCAGTAAATATAATTTTTTTTTTTTTGCATTACTGCCCATAAAAATTAAAAATAGTTGAAATCACCAATGAAAACATATTAATGTGCCGATGTGGGTTTTCAGCTCTTTGAATATAAGTTATGAACGTTTCTTTACAAAGCGTAAGACCAACGCCAACAGCCAAGTAAAGAATAGGGGAGTATGCCGAGCAGGCATTTGGTACTGTTTACAATAAAATCATTATTCGATTGATTTATTTCTAATCCTAATAATCTACTTCTTTATATTACTTCAAATATTCCTATTAAACACGTTAAAGTAAAGACCGATGACAAATTATTTTATATATATAACTACATGTCACAACAAATAACCTTAGATAGCCATCAATTTGTACTGACCGTGGTGACTCAAAGATGTCAATTAGTCAGGTATAAAAGGTTCGGCACACATTATTGTCACAGTAAATATTTTCACTATAGCAAATGTAAAAAATATATCCATTTGTGTTTTAAAACTTTATAAAAACACACAAGCTGGTCATTATGACACTATAAAGAACACCAACCATCTACTATAATGGCGCGTCAGGGTTGTTCAAATCTTCAAAAATCGGTAATAATGCTTAACGAATAAATTTTTACGGTTTTTATTGAGTGTACGTTTAGACGTTTATATTAATAATAATAAAATAACAAGTTAATTATGAGTCAATAAGAGTGCATTTATTTATAAATAATTTATTTTGAATATTTTTAGTCTATTATTTGCGTGATACGAATTGTTTAGTCAAGATTTTTGTGTTACGGGTTTTCCTTATAGATGAGACACATTTCATAAAAGTAAATTTTAAAATTTATTTTTAAATATTTTCAAAACCACAATATAATTTTATAGAAAAAAATTGAAGAATAGTTAAAGCTTTCATTAAAATTTATAATGAATTATAAAATGACGTTAAGGATGAATATTGTAACTAATGTGATGAGGCCTAAATGCTCAAGTCAAACTATGATAGCACTTTAGAACATATATTCCAGAGGAAAAGACAATAAATAAAATATCCTACTTGCCTACACTTTAAAGGTATTCGGCTATGAAACAGAAAGGCATCAGCATGCACTAATAATTGTCATAGACGCCATTAATAAAAATATAGATAGTAAACAACTCATATATTCCCTGATTTTATCGGTTCTGTAAATTGAATATGGTACATTGCTAAGTTTTTATTTTCGTTTCATATAACATATCTAGATTGAGAAGAATGATCTTTTGTCTCGTGTTGTGCCTTTATGCTGGGTTACCTCAAACCAATTACTATTCGGAGTATTACATAGATAGCGACAGAAACTCTTGGGTAGTTTTGATTGAATTTATTGTTTACGGTATATAAAAACAGCGACGTGTAGTGCTGTTACATGCCATTGCGTTCTACCCTGGGTAATAAGAAGCTCTGAAGTTGAAGAAGCAATCAGGCTAACGTGATTAGCTTAAACGATCATATCTGATTATACGCTTGCCTGTATAGCTCACTAGTAATGCTAAAGCGAATCAACTAGTGGAGCACTTGCAAAATGCAGTCGACGGCAAACAAAAATTCATATATTACTTACTCTAAGGTCGTGACACTTGGCGATTTTTATGAAATGAATAAAGGTTTAAACCTTATAAGGAAATAACGACCAGGCACGATAAAATTGGAAGAGCACCATGATTCTATTTTTTTTTTTTCAGAAACTCATTCTGCTTTATTATACACTCATTATGCTTTATTACAAAGATCTCCTCTTAAAACCTTAGTTCAGTGTCAGTTTATAAAGTCATGGTCAAGTTGGCTTTCTTTATACCTATTGAACCCGAGTGGGACCCGTGTTCTGCCCCATGTAGAATAGTATTCTTACATCTGGGCTAATGCAGCACAGCAATAACCATATGATTAAATATAACATAGAGCAATAATATTTCCTTAATGTCGTTCTCTGTAGCTTGTATCTTGTGGAGAGTTTTGGACACCTGTGTGAGTCTACCTCTAACCGCACAGTACGTTACAAACTTAAATACCATCTGCAACCCTTCGATACTTGGCATTCGACTTCTGTGTGGTTCTAAGATAACTTCTTTTCACGTACGACCCTACTGTGGAATATATTGATAGCGGCAATATTTTTTCGGGCCGATATAACATGGGTATACTTTAAGTTGAAACGACGTATTTATGGCACTTCTGTCACTACACCAGGTCGTGGAGGGTTACTTATCACGAGGTGACACGAACTAGTTTACCTTATTTCTACTACAAAAAAAGTATCTTCTTCCTTTTAATTCAGTTGCTCATTTATTTTTCTTTAAATTCTTTTCTGTGAAACAAGTATGCACTAAGCATTCAGATTTATGTTCACTTAAAATCAAAACTTTGATCAAAGCTATATAATTATTAAGAATAATCTCCTCTATATAACAAAGTGGAGTAATTATTGAAGTTTGAAGGCTCTGAAAATCTCTAGATATAGTAAATGGAAGCCCGGCTACAATTGCGAGAGAAAGCACACACATATCGTTTATTCAAAATAAACATTTTAAAAGTCATAGTACGCCACATAAAAATCTTGTTTTGAAGACAATGATATAGTTTGTGTGACATAAGTAATATCAGAAAATAATTTACACGATAGGCTCAACAGACATTTGTCCTCCGTGTTTCCTAAAGTAATCAAGATTATGTCAGCAAAGTAAAAATTATATAGAAGTCAAATGTACTTATCGAAAAATATAAAAAATAGCAATAATTTTACATATATAAATATATTTTTATTGTTATTCTTTTTTATTGCACAATAATTCAGCGAGTGAGGTGCGCAGCGACGAGCGAAGCTCTCTGTTAGTGGGGGTCTATGCATTCTTTGTTCGCTAACTCCTCCTAGACCACTGAACCGATTTTGATCGGATTTGTTTTAAACGATCACTGTGGTCATGAGGAGTGCCAACATATATAAAAAACTGTGATCGGACATGTCCTTGAGGAATAATTGAGAAAAAACCAACAAAATTCGATTTTCATTGAAAATGCATTGGATTAGCTTGCGCGTGCAATTTGTTTACATTTAGTCGAGTTACGGCTCGATTCGAGAGCAAAGCTTTTGCCAAATTTGTCGTGTAGTAGTCCGATTTAGGCCATTTTTGAACAATTTTTCACTCCACATATAATTTTGCATACATTCTAATTCGGTTTGTTAAGAAAGTGTCTTTATTGTACCGCTTCCGCGCTCGCTCAATTAACAGGCCGGATGGGCTGAATACCTAGTATATAACTAGAATAAAATACACTTTATTACAACGAGCTTAGACCAAGTTTAATTAATGACCTCATTAAACTTGTATATTATAGCACAATATTTTTTTAAAAAAACAATGAAATTAAATACATCTCTTGTCGGCTTCAGCGCCATCTTCAAGGCGCAGTTGGAAAATAAACTTGATACACTCAATTTCTAAATAAATGTAAAAGAAATAAAGCTTTCTAAATTCATTGAAAGTACAGTTTAGCAACACTTAAATAATTTAAATTCTACATATTTATATCTAAGAAACAGAGAATGCTTACGATTTTTTGTAGTTACCGGTAAAAAGTAAAACTACAGTTCATGCACTATGCATGTTATTGATTTTTTGACGTTACCAGTCTTCTAGTTCTACTAGCACCGCTAATATTAAATTTTTAAATTCTTGATGTAATAAAAAATGATAGTAAGATAAAAATAAACGTATGGGATTGAAGATTAAGGTTGTAAGTAATATTATTGGTCAGCTAATCTGATATTTAACTGTTTATAAAATATAGTATCTTCAATATAGTATAAATATGCAGAAATTTAGCAATAGTAAATAAATTCTTGTCGTATTTATACTTCTTACTTATAAATTTTGAAATTAGATGCTGCTGCGATTATATTCATAAGCAAGGACAGTTTGTAGCTATACTTTTTTATTAACGATGTATTGATTTATATAAGCTAAAGGGCAACGAACTCTTCGAGATTGTATGGATCGATCGTATATTATCAAAACTGCATTTAACAATATAACAAATAAAAATATTGAAGTGCTCATTTCGCATTTGATTGTTTTTGATTGTAAGCATCCGCAAATGCGAATATTATTGATATTTAATATCTGTAGCGAATTTTTACGTATGTATTGTTTTACTCTTCAAAAGTGTTGGTTATGTGGCTATATGGCAGTGCATATTAACATTTTCAGAAGTAGCAGCTTAAATATATCAACATGGATATGAAAATAAAAATACCAGAACTAAAATGTATGGATCCAGAAAATTATCGTAAATACTTTAGAGCTCTATGTTGGAGTGGTACCAGGTGATTTATGTTTACTTTCTTAAGATTCCCATATTTCAATATTTTAATATTTATCTTTAAGCAATATTTGCTCTCTGTTGGCCTCTAAAAAATTTATAACAAATGAATAATGTAATACATTTATTTTTTGAAGATAAAGGTATATAAATTATATATTTGTGTTATAGGTACTGTAAACTTTACTTTATGTTTTAGGAGGACTGATAAAAAACCACCAAAGAAGTGTAATAAAAAAGACCGTTTAAAAAGATTAAAGGGATCAAATGCTCTTGCTATTTGTTATGCTCCTGCCCTGCTTGCAAATCCTTCACAATTTGCTGTATTTGCTACCGTCCGTAGAACTATTTTAGCTCGCTGTCGACAACTTCAGTCTGTTTCATTAGATTTATCGGATGATAGTGATAATGAAGAAATTCCTGCTTCAACTAATATTACAAAGCTGTCAAAGGTAATAATTCTTTACTTAAAGTTTAAATTAACCTATACGGTTATGCTAAGTACGAACAGATACACAATGTTGAAATAATAATTTAAATACATTATAATTATAATAATATACTTAAATATCAAAATTCTTGAATAATTTCAGATCACAGGTATTGGATTGCGTACTGTTTTTGCCCTTATCTCTCAGGCAAGGTATACCGATGCCCAGTTTTGCGAGCAATCTCTTAAAGCTTTGTTGGATGTATTACAGGGCCATGCTCCTGAAGATCTTGCTAATGAATCCTATGAGGTATGAATGTTTGATTTCTGTTTTTTTATTTATTGGATTGTAAGAGGAAACAGTTTCAATTAAAAAAGAATATAATTATTTATATTTTTTATCATATGTAGATAATGGCCAACCTTCATAGCATGTTAGTGGAAGTATCAGGCACAACATGGCCTGGTGGACGTTTGGAGGTACCTTCCACTATAACAGCTTTAAGTAGCTCTTGCCTCATTGCATTAGCTGTAGCTCGAGGTGAGGCAGAGCTGGCATTAGGTGCCGTCACCTCTTTAATTATGACTAACCAGTCATTGACTGATCAAGAAATTCAGGTAATATTTAAGGATATTCTTAGGTAATTACATAGTTGTATATTAAAATAAAAATGATTTAAAGTAATTAGCTATTTACAGGCTGATACATGCCCTATACACCCTTTGTTGATAGTTGATAATTGATTTATAATAAATAAAGTAGATTGATAAAAGTTCGTATTGTTTGATAATTTATTTGCTAAAATGATAAGTTGCTAATGATATAATAATATTGAGACCGTGAGCACGCGCGGCTGCTTTTTGCGTACTGAAGTATAAAAATATTTAAGCATATAAAATATAAATATAAAATATAAGCGTTGTAGCGTGAATTGCTGACGCTACAAATCAGCGTATCAGCTCGTATAAGCTAAATAAATATATATTTTAAACAGTGACCTGTTTGTGGCTTTGCTTACTAAAAGACAAGACGTCTTTGCTCTAATATAATTTTCATTTATTTATGTTGTGGTACTTTGTAAATAACTTCATTTCTGCACTGAAAATTTACAATTAATATTATTTAAACAGATTAACATTATTTATTAGCATGAATACAACATAATATTCTTTTTTCCTAGGTATCTAATTTAATATTGGTTGACATATAAAATTGTTTGTCGCTTGTTATGTGTTATTTCAAATAAATACCAGCCAAATGCAAATGGTACTCTCACACCAAAGTCGTTCCACCGATTTCATTATTGAAAACTTAAAAGTTTACAAACACAAATTAGCAGTTCTATTCACTAATTTTATATCTAATGTACTACACAAATAAATTTGTATTTCTCAGTCCCACTAGGCTTACTTTTTTGACGTTTCCATCCATTCACGCTTGATTTGATAACCACCCAATAGACTTATTTTTTTTATTTAAATAATGTTACAACTTTAATCTTCAATGTAACAAAAAAAAACAACATAAACAAACCATACATATTATCAAAAAAATATTTGGCATTTTGTATATTATTTCAGATACCCTCAAATTTGACTAAATTACAAAGGAGTGTACAGTCTGTGATTCTTGGCCCTCCGTCCCGTAATTTATGGTTAAATTTTGGAGTACCTCATAAGTGTTTAGTAAGAAGTTTTCCAGTTGATTTACCATCCCAGTTGACTGTTGGAACAGCTGAGCTCGTGGTACGCTCCTTGATTTCGGATGGATGTTATTTGTATATCTTTACATCTAAAGGATTATTAAAAATCGGCTCTGGATATGGCAGCTCGATACGACAGCACATTTATTTATACAAAAGTGATTTTTTTGCAAGTGATCGTCACGGTTGGCTGGGATATTGTCGGGTAAGTGGGTGTCTATTTTTTAGCTTCATGTTTTATCTTACTATTATTAGCAGATGAAACCGCAGTATCCACGGGAACCTAGTGTTCAAACCCTAGATTAGAATTAGAACCAAGTGTGCGTTCCATGCTTTCCGTCTATCGAGGCATTGCATATGGAGCAGCGGAATTCAACGCCGCGTTTGCCTATTTGCCAGAGGGAAGAAAATGAAAGTGAAATAATTCATTCTCCCCGTAAGGAAACCGTCACGTTTACAGGCATACGCTGCGGCTATGCTCCTAAAAAGAACTCAAATGTCTTTTTCTGCACTTATTATACCTATAGCATAGCCATGCGTAGCTGTTTTTAAATTCTTCACACTAATCACAACCTTTTCGTTTTTCTGGGTCGCAGCAACCTCTGTTACGTATAATATAAAAATATTGTTAATCTTTTATAGAACAAGTTATACGTAAGAATTGGCCGTAAAAGAACTGAAGTGCATGAAGTAGACAAAGAAACGCTTGAAGTGAAGAGTATAATCCGCCTAGACCCTGGACAATCTGCAACTCCTGATTGCAAAACAGCTGTTTTCACTGATGGCAATTTGTTAGGATTGATTCAAATTAACAATTACGTAAGCAAAAACCGATTATTTATATTTAATTTTGCACATTAACGTTGGCATTATAAAACTTTTATTGTGCAGGAAAATCTTAATATTAAACTGTATGATGCGGAAGCGACTATTTCGGAGCGAGCTCACGGCGGTAGACACACTATAATGGCTAGAAGAGAGTTTACTGTGCATCTGCTGAGGCGGCGCACGTTAGTACTTGGTCGACCGTCTTTTGACGATGGCCTGTCGAGGCGGATGGTCGACCTTGACTCCCCAGTTGCTATGCAGTTAGACGACAACGATGACGACCCTCTAGCGGCTATATGTGCTGGTCAAGATTTTGGCTTATTGACCACTGTTTCTGGGAAGGTGATATATTTAAAATATTTACTATAAGTATTAGTAATCAAAAATATATTTGATTATTAACTTATGTAAATTAAGAAAATTTATTATTTTATATAAATAAGTATAAGCTTATTTATACAGATGTTCTCGCGAACTTTAAGCGTACGCTATCCTGTCAAAACGGTTAGGAGATACGTCTCTTTCTTCTTAGGTTATTTTTTTGAACCAGGACCGATTGATAATGTCTACCTCATGTGTTACAGAGCACATATGAAAATAATGAAATGGAAAAAATTGTAATGTGACTAAACTATTGATAATTTTTGACTACTTTTGGTAAACAGCTGTAATTTTTTGTCTTATAAGTGCTATCGACAAAGGCTGCACTTTTATATACACCCGGTGTAAAATAATGATTTTTGTTAATTCAGACACTCTAAAGAACAATTGTTATACAGGTTTATTATACCGGTAAAGGCACTAGCTTGGGTTATAAAGTACCCACACCACACACAGGACGATGGACTCTTATGAAAGAGACGCTTTTCACTAAAAACGAAGCACCGAACATTAAAAGATGTAGAGTAGCGCAGGTATAGTGTAAAAAATGTACTTAATAATGTTTATTGCTCCACGTTTGTGGTGCGTAACTCGCGTAACTCTTGTTGCAGGTAGCATTAGGTCACGAAGGTGTCCATGCCATATTAGTATTAGATAATGGATCTGCACTGTTCACCGGTATCGCCCGCAGAGGAGAAGACGGCGATGCCAACAAACATAGACGGACACCGAAACCAACGCGTCCTAAAAAGATTCTAAGGGTAATATAAGATTTTATTATTGATATGTTATTTCATTTATATAAAAAATGAATACCAAAATGAAACTATTCCGTTACTAACCACAGCCGAAATTTCTATTGTCTAAAGCGTTTTGTTCATATATTTCTTGGGATGTACGTAAAAGGAAGGCTTTGAAGAGTGTTTCGCGAAATATCTACTAGAGTTGGAGAAAATAGAATGTTGCTTTTAGTGACATAGCTATAACGCGTACTGATGTTTACTTAGAATTTTGTTAATATAGTATAATAGTTATTTAACATTTTTTTAATGTTACAGGCTGAAAGGCATTACATCGTGTATGCTGCTTGTAACTATGGCTCCACAGCACTCGTGACGCGGCAAGGTGAAGTGTTCATGTTCGGTAAAGACACGCAACACTGCGACGAAACGGGACTGGTCACTGGGCTGCGTCATGAAAAAGTCGTACAGGTAAATTTAATCGAATATATAATGAATTACTTATTAATATATTTTAAACATCGTCGCTAATACGTTTTGTTTATTTTAGGTTGCATTAGGGAAAGCTCATGCAATAACTCTTACTAATTTTGGCGAGGTTTACTCTTTTGGGATCAATAATAAAGGCCAGTGTGGAAGAGAATTTGGATATACAAAAGAAAGTACGTATTTACCTATTTTTTGTTAAGTAAGTTTTAGTTATTATATACCAAAATATTGACATGTTGCTGTAGTTGGCAGCATCACTTTCTTTTTTGTTCATTCTAAACTTGATTAATACTAAAAGCCAATCTATAATTGTCTAGTAAATTGTTTCCTTTTTTTTTAATTATATGTTGATTATACATTATGCCTTTAAAATATATATTTATTCCAGAATTTGGGCCAAATAAGAACAATGCCGGCAAGGAGGAAGCACGCCTGTGCCCTGGAGCGCACTCATGGAGTATGGAGTATTGTCGTATTTGTGTATTATGCCGAGAATGCACAGGTTTTGCCAGCGGCTGCCACTGTGCAACACTGCCAAGCAGATTACCTGGCGAGTTAGTAAATCACTTATTCTCTTTTATTGCTTTATTAGTCTTTTACATTTTTGCTCGCAAATAAATTATATTGTTCTTAATAAATTGCTTTTTATGCAAAATATAGTAAAAAACGTACTTATATACATATAAATTATTATTTTATATAATTATATACCTGGACGGCATTTCAGTATAAAAAGTCGCTTAATTGTTGGGGCACAACCCTTGCTTATCCTTTATCTTTATCGTTTTCTTAAAAAAAATACATTTTTTAGATTTACATTTCTTTTAAATAAATATATCAACAGTCTTTTGCATTGAACTGAACGATGAAGCTCTATTTTGTGTCAAGATTAAACTTCACTTAGCTTTATTTAGATTTTTGTCACTTTATTGAAATCATGACAACCGACGTAACAAAACTTTAGCTAACTATTATTATTATCGTTCCTTGTGTTTTGAAATTTTCAACTTATATGTATGTGAATATGAAGGAGATGCGGTTGTGGCGAAGGTGATAGTGGGTGCAGCGTGTGTGGCGTATGTCGGCGCTGCGCCGAGGCCTCCACTTCAGGGACTTCAGGGACAGGGACAAGGACAGACAACTCAGGTTTAAATGAAGTTTAATATTAAATTGTTATTTTTTTTTATTTATTAAAACATACATTTTTATTTTGATTATTTTTAAATTATGATTATTTTTTTTAATTAGATAAGGAGCAGTTAGACAGATCGAGTCCT
This sequence comes from Dione vanillae, assembly GCA_037178615.1. NCBI lineage: Eukaryota > Metazoa > Arthropoda > Insecta > Lepidoptera > Nymphalidae > Dione > Dione vanillae. The sequence goes on along the minus strand of JAZFAU010000009.1, from coordinate 3,245,793 downwards.
GGACTAGGAGTAATACCTGTACCAATTTCAGCTACGTTGGGATCAAGTTTTGGTATAGATTTGGAAAGAGAGTCAAGCATGAAAGTAAGCTGCTTATCACCGGCAAGGGTCATAATTCCTGGAGGCCACCGAATAGTTTCTGTCGCGTGTGGACTTCATCATAGTGTATTATTGAGTGAACACGGTAAAATATTTTTTAATTTACCTTTCTTAATTAAAGTAGGCTTTTAAATAGGTTTTTGATGAAATAATAATTGACTAAAAGGCTCTTTTAAACTGCAATAAAATATTTATTTTTATTTTATAATTAACAATGACATTTTCCGTTCTAATTATTCACTGCTATAACAATAATATTTAACCGTAACATATCTAATACAATAATTTAATATTTTAGGTGAAGTGTTTACATTTGGGTCAAATCAGTGGGGTGCATTAGGGGCGGGCGATATTGCGACCCACCACCGGCTGGTGCGCGTTCGAGTGCCGCGCGCCGCTAGCATCGCCGCCGGCAGTAACCACACCGCCATACTTACGAGGGACGGAGAGCTCTACACCTTCGGCAGCTATCAGGTACAGTCCTGCTAAATTTTTCTTTTTTTTATTTTATTAGATGGCAAACGAACAGATGTGCTACCTTATGTTAAGTGGACACCCTCACCCATATACATCCGCAACCCGAGAGTATGTGGAAGTATTGTCAACCAAATACCCATAAAAAGTTATGGGATTCCGGAACTTTCAATCACCTGACGAAACACAGCGGCATTAATATGCTGCTGTTTCATAACGTAATTTTGAACAGTGCAGTAATTACCCGGTTCGAGCCTGGTCCTTTAGAGCTGCTGGTGTTAGTGTAGCTTGCCACAACCACTACTTTAATTATACTATAAGTGATTACACACATAAGAACTTTAACAAAAACATCTAGTAACTACCAAATCATACAGTTTTTCACATTGACATATTCATTATTAAAATTAATAATATGTGAATATAACAGAAAGGATCGCTGGGGCGAGCAAGACAAGATGAGCCCCGCTCGGATCGTTGTCCAGTGTGGTACGCGACGCCGGGCCGTGTGCCGCGGATTGGCCCTCGGTACGGTTGCCGCGCGGTTTGGGTTTGTGCTTCCGGGGACCAGACGTTCGTACAAGTTTCCCAAGCCCTAATTAACACGGACAATCTGTTTAGCGCTACTATCACTGCTAACAGCAATAACATTGGTGAGTCAAATATAAGTTGTTTCAACTTTAGCTAAAATTCTTAAAAATATCTGTAATGTGTATGTATGTATAAATTGATTTTTTATTTACAGTGATACTACCAAATCGACCAGAGCATAATTTTAAGTGCATTACAATAAACAAGAGTGACGGTTCTTGTAACTCTTGGACCGGGCCTGAACAGGTAGATTTTGTCAATACTCTAGCTTGCTTGGATCCTTTGTACGACGTTCTGTGGTGTTACCAACCTCAGATGAGAGTTATGAAGTGCTATAATATCATAGCGTTTGATTCACATAAGCTTCAACGCTGTTGCTCCAACGATCCAGAAGCTTTTGCTGATCCAGAATTTGACTTCCCACATTATGGTTGCATGAAGAGATTAGAAGATTTTAGATACATAGAAAGTTTTGAATGGATTAGCAACAATGACAACAAAGCATCAGAAAACGTAGCCCTCTCAACTATGTCAATACTTAATCAAGAATTAGCTATCCCATGTATAGCCGGTTGTAAGGTAACGAGGATGCACGCCGCATTACACTTGCTGGGTTGTTTGGATTCGCTCACCTATGCTTATGATAATAAGTATGTATGGATATATTATTAATTTTCAATTATTGTAACATGGTGAAAATGCATTTATATTTGTTTTTTGTTTCTTTCTGAATAGGCCACCTTTTGTAGAATGTAAGAGAGATAACAATATATTGCCAGTAGCACCAGTGGTCGAAGATTATTTAACTGTAAATAGGTTTGAAAATCATGGAGGCGGTTGGGGCTATTCCGGACACTCAGTTGAAGCGATTCGATTTATGTGCGATAATGATATATTACTTGGTAAGAACTAAAAGAATGTACATATTTAAATTATTAAATAAATATATATGTTTAATGAAAGTTTATTATTTACTGTTTTAAGGTGGTGTTGGCCTTTACGGAGGTCGAGGGGAGTACACTGCAAAAATAAGATTGTACGATATTGGCGCTGATGGCGGTGATCAGGAAGCTGATGGTGAAATGATGTTTGAGTCGGATGATATTTTTTACGAGTGCGCCCCAAAAGATAAATATCCTCTTATGTTCGAAAATCCATTTCCGTTAGTTGTAAGTACAATAATAAGTTACTAAAATAATAAAAAGCTTTAAAAATATGTGTAACGTAACTTGTTATAAGATTTAATATTTATAATTTTAGGCTGGCAAGTGGTACGTCATCGCCGCGAATATCAATGGTCCTTCATCAGATTGCGGATCGTCAGGTCAAGCTATGGTCATAAACGACGATATAGGTTTCCACTTTAAAACATCAAAGAAATCAAATAATGGGACTGATGTAAATGCAGGGCAAATACCATGTCTTTTATATAATATAATGGGACCAGATCATCACATGCCTATAAGGCACCTGGATCTCGGGGAACCAATTATACAGCTATCGAGAAATATGTCACGTAAAGTGACAGTATCGTGCTTCCGGTCACTGATATCATTGTTGCAATGGAGCTGGCGCTCGTTTAGGGATATATTATTGGACACAAACGGACAAATACCCATAAATTATCACAAACTTACTATGATGAAACACCAGAAAAGATTAGTGTATGTCATAAGAGCAGGCTTGCGTATCGTAAAGTCATATATTAAAGAAGTGTATCCGCAAAGCGTTAAAAAGAAAAACTCACCTGATTACATGTCGTATTTTGAATCTATAGCAGAAGTCAGAAATTTTGTTCAAGGTGTTATGGCAGAAAATACACCTACTTGTGCTGCGCTTCCTCGTAAGCAAGGGCGTAACAAATCCCATAGAATTTGTTATGTACAGTTCGCGCTCGAGTTAACCAACTCTATATTAAAAGAAGCTCATGAAACATTTAATGATTGCTTCTATGCATTTTTTCCCACACCAATACTAAAATGGAATCATTTATGTTTCATGCTATATCACGTTAGGGTAAGTTGCGTCGTCCATAAGTTGATGAATTAAGCGATCAATTCTTTTTGTTACGTCTCTTTCTTTGTTATTTTTTACAAACGATTACTATTGAACTCTTGAATGGGCATGTAAATTTTGCTGTACTTAAATATTTTTCGTTTCTATCGTAATAAAATTAATTATTTGTTTTCATGTAGGATGGCTTCGTCCCTTCTTCACAAATTCGCGAACTTACAGCTACCTGTGCGGCAATGTGTTACTCTCAAAGTTTACGCGATGTCTTACAGTTTATTGTACCATTTACACAAAGTTATACCGCATTGCAAGAATGTCGTCGATATGAGGCTAAGGTATTACTGACTTTTAGGTTAAACCATTATTACTATATTTATCTTTTCTTGTATTTCAATTTTTATACCAAAATTTAATATGCATATCAATAATAATCTTTATCGATAATTAAAGGTATTTACCACTTCATTGATTACCGTTACGTATTATATTAGTTGCAAAGATATATTTTGTAAAAGTATACAACACGTAATATGTAGTATACAGCATATACCGTAATATTCCTTTGCAAGTAATCCACAACACCATTACCATTGAGTCCACGAAGATACAAACTTTTACAGGTAAAAGAAATTCCAAGTAAATCTGCAACAGTACCCCGTTCGTCACACGCACAGAAACCTCCACCCGTCCCTCCACGAGCTAAGGATTGTCAAAAAGTAGGAGTGCTATATAATTAATAAGTTATTTATTAGCTCTCTATTTATTTTAAGAAAATATTATAATTTATTAAAAAAAAGCTTCTGATGATATTATTTTATTTTTTGTATCTACAATGCAGACTCACGAAAACGAGGACGATTCATGTTACCTCGAGTGGCATTTACTGGATATAATGCCACGATTGCTCGACATCGTTTTGAATCCCATCAAACAGCAACTGTCGCACCGTCAATGTGCGCCGGCGCACGACCACGGCGAGATTCTGAAACAAGAGCGTCTAGCTGAAAACTGTTGCAAGTTGATTGCTAGAATCATTGCCGAGATGTCATTTAGCGCCTTGCAGTACCCAAAGGTTAGTAGTTTTTGTTCAACGAAGTGACCATATTTATACAAAAATATTTCTCATTAATTGAAAAAATAAAAAATAAAAATGCTTATAAGTTTTATAATAATAATAACCATTTGATTTTGTATACATTCAGCTATATATCAATATGAATAAAATTTGGCGATATGTATAATAATGTGATGTGTTTAGTTTTTATGTATTTTATTTTATCATTTCCACTTCAATTTCATTGAAATAGTTTCCTATTAGCAAAAGTAAAACAGTGCTAATGAGCGTAGTGGCACATGAAGGCGGCCCCTTTATGTACATTATGACCCCTCCTTCCTGTATTAAACATTCTGAATCTGTGTTTACTAATAATATTACAACAACATGATTTTTTTAATGATAGATAGAATAATATGCTTATATTTTTCAAATTCCTTTGGACCTAAGACCATATTATGTGCACATTTTTGAAAATGACATTCTTTATTTTAACCATTAACTTCGCCTTTGTTATATTATTTATTTTGATTATTATGTATGTTCATTGATAGTGAACAAAAAATTATATAAGTTCATATATATGTAAATATTTATTAGTATCTTTTGTATGTTTCATATATACTTATGTATATGTGCTATTTAATGTATGTTCATGTTGTAATTCTTTGATTTTTTTATTTGTGCATTGAAGTATATTTGTACTGCATTGTATTGTATATATATATGATATCACATGTAAAAGTATAAATCTGATCAGAGCGAGGGATATCTTTAACTTCATAATTTCGAAAAGGATGAAGCAGACGACGGCTCCACAAAGCACCAAGTGACAGCGTCTCGCTTCATGCGCGTGAACCCCTCGCGCTCGTGGAGTACAGGCAACGGCAGCCCCGACGCGATCTGCTTCACCGTCGACCGCCCCGGCGTCGCCGTCAGCGGAGCCTGCGTCTACGTCGGCGCCGGCCGATACGATTACACTATCGAACTGTTACATGATGTATGTTATTAACAAAGAATTATTTGTGTTTATATAGTATGATATTTTTTAATAATAATTTAATTAAATATTTTCTTTACTTATATAACGTTTAAAAAAACTACATATAATTCTTTAAGTATTGCCTTGGAAATTATTAAATTACTTACATTACATATGCATAGTTTTTATCTAACCTATAATTATTCTAATAACGGTTCTGACGTAATTAGATTACAGTATATTTTTTTTATACAGTCAAAATATTTTTGTTGTTACCTACAATGCCTATCCATCTTGTCAATATTTCACAAGTACTTACATTTTTGTAAATATTATTTATTCTAATATTTGCAGATGCGAACTTCATCAGATGAAACAAACCCAACACATTGCTGGGTTAGCTGCGAAGTCACGGAGGGCACCTTCAATAGCACAGAAGCGCATAACGATATGGTGCAAGTTAAATTCACAAGACCTGTTATACTAAAAGTTAGTATTATATTTAAAAATATTACTTTTGTTTGAATCACTTTAATAACAAAACATAATCTGACAAAAGTCACGTTAATCAAGTCAAGTTAATGTCACATTTATTATAATAATAAAGTAAGTTGTGGGTACCGTTTAAACATAATTAATCATACATAAATATGGAAAATATAATTAATCATACACAATAGTTAGTTATTTCGAAACATTTTTTTATAATTTTGAAATATGGTCATGATTGTCATAATATGTTTACAAGAGCTGCTAATAGGTTTGATATTAACTTTACTTTATTACATAGAAATATGTATATCCCAAATATGTCATTTTCGTATACTTTTCTGTTAGATGTATTTATTTTATATAAAATCAAAATAAATAATATACCTACAATTATGTTTGACATGGTTTTTAGGATGATACTCGTTACGCTTTACGATTTTGCTGCAACGGCGCCCGAACGGCCAGCGGTGACTGCGGTCTGCCTGCTGTTACTGGTCCTGATGGAACTACTTTCCATTTCTCGTCTTGTTCTCTCAGTTTTAACGGAACTACTCTCGCCAAAGGCCAGATTCCTTGCCTTATATACTACAGGTAAAAATTGCGAAAATTGATGTATTTTTATTGTAATAATATATTTTTATATGTATTTAAAACTTTTTTTTTAGCTTCACGCTTTATCCCGCGCATGGCAGGGTAGGCAGAAGGAACTGCAGGAACCATATGAACCTAGTGTCAAGAGACTCCGTTGCTTTAGTCCCTGCTTTCTCCGTCTCCGCTTTCCGCCTTTTACGAGGCATTACATGTTGAGTGGCGGAACTCAACGCCGCGCTTTGCCTAGTTGCCAGAGCGAAAAAAATGGAAATAGAAAAATCCATCTTCTCCGAGTGGGAATCGAACCCAGAAACCGTCGCGTTTACAAGCAGACGCTTATGCGTCTGCGCTACGACGGTCCTCAAACACGTTTCGTCTCCATTTTCTTCGTTCTGGAAACTAGGCAAAGCGCGGTGTTGAGTTCCGCCACACAATACGCAATGTCTCGAAAAAGGCGGAAAGCGGGGACGGAGAAAGAAGGTACTAAGCAACGTCTGTGTCTTAAAACTAGGTTCCTGCAGTTCCCTCTGCCTACTCCGCCAGGTGCCTGATAAAGCGTGAAGACATAAAAGAAAAACTGTATTTAAAGCCTTAACATAGTTTTTTTAAATTTTGAAATGAGAATATTCCTTTTTAAAAAAAGAACCACATAAACAACAGATTATATTAATATATCAACATCAATAGGGCTAAATGGCACAACGGCGGTGGTACCGAAACCACGCCCAGCTCCGTCGCCCCCGGTACGGTGATACGGGGGGAGTACCTCCAAGACGACACGGAGTGGGAGAGGGGAACGGCGCGAGAGACGGCCGTGTCCGTGGCGGTGATGGTGGCGGAGCGCAGCGGCGCGCTGCTCACGGCGCTGCGGGCCCTGCCGCTGGAAGACCTGCGCCGCGCCGCGCCCGCCCTCGCAGCGGCACCCGCCCTCAACATGCTGCTGCCTCATGCACTCGCTAATTTAGAAGGTCTTCATGATGCTAAGGTAACCGTTAGTGAATACTTTTTCTTATAATGTGTGTCGTTGTGTGTAAAACTAAGTTATAATGTTTGTTTATGTAAAATTGTTTATTTGTTTATGTGTGGCAAAAGTACAGATTGAGAGAACTAAGTGTCGAAATAATGGTCAAAATAGTAGATGATGCAAATGTCAGAGGTGAGAGTGGTAGGGGAGATTTTGGTTGACCTTCGAAAACAATGTCGAAGATTCTTGATTTTTGTGTGTTAATGAAAAGTGCTTATCGTGTTTAATTATTATTGTATGGCAGCATTTTATTATTTCTCATAATTAAGCTGCACTGATATAAAAAGACGTGTGTACATAAATCGATAAAAATCTTATTCTGTTGGCATTTTTACATAAGACTGTATGATTTAATTTTCGTGAATGTATTGAATGTATGTGCAGGTACATTGTTTTGACTGGTTTTGTATGATATTGATCACAAATGTAAATGTATGATACGTGAATTTCTTTTACAGAGCGTAGTCCGTCTTCTTGAAATAATTCACGAGCTGTTACCTCATGTTGCTGCAATAAATCACGCGCTTCCCAGTCCTGATGACATTCCTACCGCCACCACAACAAGCCAATATTACACATGGGTCGAAAGCGATCATCCATACAAACAATCTACTGTAATAAATAAAAGGTAATTCATTTAATTCTAATTTTTTATATTTTTAATAACAAATGGACTGAATATAAAACTAATGGGTCATATAGGGTGCTGTTCCCACCATCTGTGTCCTGGATAGTGTTGGAAATGGACCCGCGCAGTATAACAGCGCAGTCAGAAGACACTCTAACAGTGTACGCCATAGCGGGTGCGCCGAAGCACCGCTGCCACTGCGTCACCGACGCCCGGGTCGCCGACCCACCATTCCGTAAGGTATATAAGGTAGCGGTCGTCCATATTTCCATTCATTGTATTCACATAGCTATACTGCTACACTGCTACACTACACCGACTGACCGTCTACCGAGTACTAACTGCACTGCTTGTTCGTGTGAACACTGTAAAGTGTTTCGTAATATGCTATTATGTATAAGCAACTTGCAGAATTAATTTTCCATTTATGCTGTATAGGAGATTAAGAAATTTTTTTTTAGTCTTTTGATATATTTTTATAGTCTTGTATGATTAAAAATTGATTACTGCGTACTATCTAGGTGGTCAGTCTTATGAAACACGTATAACGTGTACAGTGGATGTAATGAAATATGTGATGCATTGTTCGGTTTAAGGACTCATTCGCCGTCATTCATTTCATTATAGCTCAAATAACTAAAAAAATGGTTGAATTTATTAGTTATAAAATTCATCTACGAGAGGCTTAGCGAATTTAGTTACTAGAAATTTAACAGATTATTTAAAAAAATAAACTTTGATAAAAATCTTATATAGTAAAGGGGGAGTCCCTTTACTGTATAATTGTATTCTCTTCTACACAATGTGTAAAAAAATGAATATATAAAATTTAAAAATCTAATAAGATACAATTTATTCAGTGCACTGAATAGTAATATAGAAATATAATTTCAAGCGAATATAGAATACAATATAGGTTACAAAAGATGGATCTTTACAGCGACTGGTCCAGTTAACTTCGGAGACTGGCGAGGCAGAGGAGCTGGAAGAGACTAGCTCTGATGCACCGTGCATGCATTACAACTGCACATATGTCAGTGTCACGCCTAAATTATCTAACATGTAAGTTATTTATACATCATTTGGTATACATATTATTATATTTTAAAATACAAATTGTGTATCTTTTTTTATTTTAGTCCAACAGATAGGCCGCAAAAGTCGCTTTTGGTTCCGGGCAATGAAGTAATTTTCTCGCTTGAAACGACCTCCGACTACATAAACGATTATAATAAATCAAATAAGTAAGTATATGCTAATCATAGATCAATATTAAAATGAAACTATTCCTATACTATAGATTCGTTATTTGTTACGAATATACAAAAATTCTATATTCAAAAATCAAACGATAAGCGTTTAATTTCTTCTAAAGTGGGGAGAACCGCTTCGGTTTCCGATGTCTATGTGTGGGCTACGAGGAGGCGCCTTTCACTAATATCAAGACCGGAGGCACTCTAGGGGGCCTCGCCACCCTGGAGATGGAGCTGGTGCACCTGGGGGCCGCGTGTGCTGCTCGCCTCCTGGCGCCTGACCTCGATGTACCACCGCTTACTCATGGTAGATAGTCATGTTATACTTATCTTAACCATTTATTACTCATGCAGACTAAGTAAAAATTCGTCGTGCTAAAACTATCATTGCGATACTTAGTTTCATCTTCACTCTTTATTATTCCATTGCTTCGGTAAGACTAAGTGGATTAGATTAACATTCGATATAGAATACTTTGAATGCGAAACGGTGAAAGAAGTGTATTGACACCAACTTCATTTTCCTATCAATTAAAACAAGTTTACTATATAACCCATTGTTTAGTCTAAATTGTTAAATATACATTTATAAATATAAATAATATATTTCGCACTTCGAAATCTCAATAAAAAGTTATTTAATTTAAATACAATATAATCATAAGCTGAATTAACAAACAAGATTGTAGTTTCTTCAATTTTTTTGATAATATGTTGACACTCGTAGCCCCTTTTAGATAGTACATTTTGCAGGAATTAATTGTTAAAAAATCCTTTTTGATTACCACACTTAATTTTACTTCGATAAAGTTAAGACCCTTTTTTCAATTATCTGTTTTATTATTGTACTTGTAAAAATAAAATATAAATGTCAAAGTTTCTGTTAGAAATAACAAAATAGTTATTATTTACAATGAAAGTAGCACTTTTAAACTTCATTGAATTTTAGGATAACAGATAACTAAATTATTTAAAAATAAAATTGTGTTTTATATGATGAACTTTCAAAGATGTAAGCATAACTATATTATAAGCAATTTTCTTTTAATTCATACGATTTTTGTCTATTTTCTGCCTTAGCTTATAATATGCATTATTACGAGTGTAATTAATTATTTTTAATCATTGTTTTATAAATTGCATGTGGTTAACCAATTACCATAAAATATAGTAAGTAGGTACCTAATTCAAGAATAAGTGAGCTTGCACTTCTGAGGATACATTCTCACGGGTGTTATGATAAGATCAGCTGCGATTTATATTTTTGTGGCGGCGTGCCTGGAATGTAATGTTGCACGTGTCACATTGATCCATTGTAGTTTAATATTGTGTTATTTATACTTCGTACTTATACTACTTCACGTTCTTACTCATACCATTTAAGTGCCTACGTTTTTGCGATATGACTTGAATTTAATACGATATATAGACATTGACGAATCATTAGATGTGTTCTTTATATAGGCTATTTATTAAATGTTTTGCAATTTACAACTTGTAACAAAATTTACTCTTGTAGATCAGGTAGTGAGTAGAGATAATCTATTGGTAGGTTATTACGTGTTCGTTTATCCTCCACTTTACGGTGAAATTCAAGGAAACTCAAAGCTGTACTTTAATCTTATGAGAGCTAAGAAATTAATTCTAAAATAAATATTTCTCAAGGGGAAATCAAATTCACAACCACAGCGTTTACAGCCAGACAAAATGAAAGCATATGTAACAATTACTTATGTCCCTAACCTTTTATAATTTAGCTACAATAGTGGAAGTACAAATGCATGCGATGTCGTCGAGTACGGGCGGTGGTGGAGATGAATCAGGCACAGATGAGACCGAAGCGCTCCTGCTCTCACGCGGTCTCGAATTGGGATCTCCACCGACAGTGCATGCGGTGTTGGATGGCATGCCGTTGCTTAGGTAAGTATCTAGTTTATACATCTCTTCAGTAAAACAGTAGCAGCACAAACGATGTAGTATATGAGGCTTATAGAGCCTTTGCCTTCACGACCTAGACCTTTTATCACCTAGGTTCTTTGGAGACTGTAAAAGATAATATTTTGCGAAGTTCTTGCGAATTGGATCGGGAAGAAAACGTAATCACATTTTAGAATAGAACCCATCGAAGACAAAAATTATAAATCGCAATTACAATTTGCAAAATAAGTTGTGCGTAACGTTTACTTTTTTGTTCAATGTATGAGAATTAGAAATAGCTCTCATATAATAATCAACAGTATTGTAAGCGAATCTAAAAGGAGAAAAGTAATCATATTATTGATTAACTGACTTATGTTAATTAGGATGGAAATTCAAATTGGTTTGTCTACACTGTATTATATAGTTCTTAATTAACTAAAATAATAGATTTTATGATTATCATTTTACTCAATCGTTAAATCTTCTAATAAATGTAAAAAGGCGGAATAGTCTCTGGTTGTGTATCAGAAAGCGACGTATATGTACTTAGATGAGTATGAAGTATGTACAGTTACGTGTCTGAAAGATTCCTGTAGTATATTCCTAGACGCATTGTTGAGACGGCGAAAGTCAAAGTAACCGCACGTTTCACCGTACACAAAGAAGTTATGGTACCGACAATGTGATACGTGCGAAACGTGCATATTGCAGAAGAAGAATGAAAGAAAGATGCGTTCTCGCAGGAGGAAGGAAACACACGATTTGTGTTTCGCGTATGGTATGTAGCAGCGAGAATGGCACAGTGAGAATGAAGAAGAACGTTCTCAGGCAGCTTGTGGACGTCGAGATGATGTCTGTTGAAATAATGGTAAATAAGATATATAAAGTAAATGTAAGTAGTGAAAGAGGTAGGAGAAGTTCCTTGTTGCCTTTCTAGGAAAACAGTATCAAAGATACTGGAGGTAGGATACTTAAAAGTATTATTAACTCCGGAGGTTAATGATAGTGGACGAGGCGAAAGAAGTATTGCAGGGAACATAGTGTTTGACGCTCTATTCTCTCTGGCTACCCTGCTAGGCATACAGCGTAGAACTACGTACGTACGTATGTTGACTAAGTAATTTGTTAAATTCATTTGAACGACAGTGATTGTGCATAGTCACCTGCTTTAATAATTGATAGTACCTTATACCGGTTCCATAATTTCAAGGACTTGTAGTGTCATTTAAAAACATATGTTTTAAATAGTATAGATTAACTATATTTTTTAGGAGATGATTTAATAATTACTAATTTAGATTGTATAAGAATATTTCTTTATGCTTTAACCTTTTTGAGAATTTTTGATTAAAAGATTTTAGAATTTTAAGATATTTTATTCTTGTCGTGTGTTAATGGCGAACATTTTACATTTATATTTCTTCACTATTGCGAAAATATACGTAAGTGCGTTAATTAAGCGGCTAGTTACATGTTGTATAATTCCTGTACACGTGTCATATGAAATGACACTGAAATACTTTTCAAATCGCTCACACTTAGCGCATTGGTGGTTGTAAATTTTGAAGTAATAAAATTACAAGCTATAATCTTCGCATGTTCAAGGAGCATAGTTCACTATTCACTTCATCTAAGCCACACCTTTCAGAAACTACGCCGCAGCAATTGCATAAGGATACATTGATCATTCGCATTTATGTACTGAGTATAACAGCTATTCTTCAAGTCGCTTTGCAAGGTCATAATGTTATTAACAGACAAATACTACGATGACGTTAGTGCATATAATAATATGTTTACGCAAAACGATAATAAAAGATAAATATATTATATAAGGCTGGTCAATCCATTAAGTCTAATATTTTTATATTTAGAAAAGATTATTTATAAAGGTTACTTACCCATACTTTGTTTGTTTATGCCATAATATTAAACCTCAGTTAATATTCAAAAGAAGAATTCGTACTCGACATATTTTTGTATAAAAATAAAAGCAACTTACATTAATAATTATATCGCTTATATACATATACCTACATGGTTTATTTTAACTATCTGTGATATTCCATCCTGATATATGATAATATTAAATAAATATATAACACAAAAATTCAAATAGGGTTAAACTACTAAAACTCTATTTTAAGCTAACAATAAAATAAAATTTTAAAAGATATACCTTCTTATTATAATTATTAGTGTATAATACTCAACGGAATGAAAAAGTAATATGTTATTGTTGGCACATTGTTTTATTTTCAATTTGAGGTAGAGTCTTATTTATAACAATAAAGAAGTATTTTATTATCTAATTATAAATTATAGTTGTCGATATAAAAATAAAGTAAATCACAAGTCTGTGGTAATAAGTTCAGCCCTTTCGACAACTATATGAAATTCAGTTTCTCTGTAGGTTTTCCCATCTGGCATAACCACTTGCATCTTCTTCTTCTTTTCATTTTCACGTCTTACAATAAAGAAAATCACAATTACCGCTATCAGGAAAACAAGTAAAACACCCACAACCACAAAAATCCAAAATGTCTGTTTAAATGAACCACAACGGCTGTTAACAAAAGTGGGTATAGACATATAATGTCCTTCAAGTTGGTACCAGCAATTAATTATGCCTTTTTGATGGCTTAAAACTATTCGCCATTCTTCTGCCAACTGACAACTACACGTAGCGTTTAGATTAAGTCCATCTATTCGAAGTGACCATGATGTTTCGTTGTATAAAAACGAAGACGGGCTCACTGATGTCATTGTATTATTGTCTATTAAAATTTCTTGACGACCCATAACTGACAAAAAGTTAGTGTCAACAGATAAACCTAGAAAAGCCCCCTTGCTTACTGTAGACACAGTATTATTTCTGAATGTTACTGGACCTTTGGAAGTTATGTGGAAAGTGTCGCCATCCAAAGTCTGTATAATATTACTTTCTATCAATACTCTCTTTGGTGAATTGACAAGAAATGTTAAACTTGATAGTTGCTTGATGGTCATACCTTCCATTCGGAACAAATTTATTACTTCTACATCCGATAAAAATCTACTTGGTAGTGACTTAGCAGTACCACCTTTCAAGACGAAATTTTCTGTGCTAAACTTCTTAAAAGCCTGTATTTCTATGTCGTAGTAAATATTATTTGAAAGTTCTATATTCTTAACACCAGTTAAACTCGAAAATGCGAAAGGTTTTAAATTCATTATTCTGCTATCTCTTATAACTATATCGTTAATTTGACCTTGAATTGCATGAGAAGAAATTTCGGTGAGAGTACTATTTATTACCGTTACTTTAATTCCTGGATTAACATCATTGTCCTTAGGAAATGGAGACCAGTTTAAAGCTCGTTCATTTATAATCATATTACCAATATTTCTTAATTCTATCGTCCTTAATTGGATAAGATTTTGAATCGTTTGGGACAAGAAAGTTACACGTTCACAGCCGTCTATTATAATAGATGTAGCTCTCGGAGGAACTCTGTACGCTCCGTCAGGTCTAAGCGTTAATTCCTGAAAAAGAAAGAATTATATTTAACATCTATTCGACTTTTGATCAATTGTAACTGACTCAAAATATACTTACATTGTATTCTCTGGTACAATTACATATTAATCTTGTAAATGAGTCACATCTGCAAGCGTCTTCCTCACAGGCGGTGGGCACGGCGCGCTGTGCAAGCACCTGCGTCAGCAACAACACTAGTTGCCAACATATCGCCCACCTCATTCTCATTATATTACGTCACCATTGCAAGTCAGCTAAAATCAAAAAATACTCTACATTTCTACACAATTTAACGAATGTGGTATTTGTGCAAACACTAGTATCATGGTGATAAGAACCGTGGCGTAGAAATATATTGCACCTCACTTTATCTCATGCAATTCATGATTTATTAAATGACTAGTTCTAAAGTATTAGGTACTGGGACGCCAGCATGTTGAATATTATTAGGCATACAATAAAATATTAATATAATTTTTTATATATTTTTCGTTTGAAGACACTTTTGCTAGTAACGGGACATAAGTTCCTATACTATAATTTATATATACTCTATAATTCCTCATGTGATGCGTACGACTGCCCAAAGCTGTATCACTTTCAAAATATACACATACAAAACATACATTATTATTTATATTTTTGATATCATAATATTATCGTAATAAACACCTTATAGTTTTATAACTTTGTTTTAAATTAATAGCAACTTGTGAAATTGTAACTGTGCTTACTCACTAGAATCACGTAGAAGTAAGTGAGTCAGAGTTATATCGTTATCGGCCGCGTTATCAGATATGTTAGGTAGGTTCACGTTACAAATATGTGTATTAATTTCTATATAACATTAAAGAGGCCACAAAGGTATTGATAGCAATAAAATCTTGAATGCAGAATTTTGTATATAAATTTATTTACGTATATTTTCATAGGGGTTTTTGTAGTAGTAAACATTATACAATACAATAAGAAATAAATAATCAGCAAAAGGTATTTATACCTCATAATTTACATGACAAAATTCAAAAAAATACTATTATCTATGTAATAAATGTAACATGCTTTTTAAAATTTGTAGTTATGGTTAGATGTCTTTGCGGTAAACAATTAAACATGACAGTGAAAGAAGACGTTTGTTGACGCATCTTTAAGTTATGTTAATAAAAACTTGCTTGGTCCCATCTTTAAAGTAAACGATAAATATTGATTTTTAATTTAATTAACAAAGTTACATTATTTTTTCAGCTAATTTAAAAATGACATGTTTTTTGAAATTTTTACAAATCCTACTACGTAAGTGTGAGCCTGATCGAAGTTATTATTTTTATAGAAACGATAAACCTTTTACAATTTATTGTACCAATTTTGAAATAGTAAGTGAGTAAGTTACATTTGTAATGTTTTTATTTAATGTAATATTTGTCTTCTGTTCTGTAATATGTACTTACTTTTTGAAAAAAAGTTGTTACTAGGAATTTTAAAGATGTTTTATCAAAAACAACTATGTCTAATCGAGTGACTGACTGTGGGTTTCATATCTGTTGATGTATAATGTACTGTAATCAAAGATTTTCACGGTCCAGTTTTGAAGGTAACGAACAAAATGTTCATAAAATTAAACATTCCAAAAATTATCCATTACCATCGATTAATTACATGATACATGATGACGTTTAAGACTATAACCCCCGCTCTCCCTCCATACCACGTGTAATTTTTAGCATTATCAAAGAATCTTACTAATCTTATGATTTTATACGCGTTTGTCAAAAAAAAAATACACGAGATATATTACTACACCCCCATTCCCACTTGTGATCTCCCGCATTCTAGCCTTGTATGATTAGTGGGCAGCCCCTCAGTCTTACAATATATATATATATATATATATATATATATATATATATATATATATATATATATATATATATATATATATATATATATATATATATATATATACATATATATATATATATATATATATATATATATATATATATATATATATATATATATATATATATATATATATATATATATATATTAAAAAATCTCGTTTGACTAACTAGTAACGTTTAAGCAAATACAAATATCAGAACCGGTTTTAAAAGACCCTCACCGTAGTATTGTTCTTTGAAATATAGGTACTAATTACATATTTGAGTTAAACTTGAAGGTTATTTCAATTGCTTAGTAAAATAATATAAACTTAGATTATAGTGCTAAGTAGACCATCTACATATACATATTTATTTATTCTTAAAAATACCACATGCGTTTTGCACCCAAAGTGTAAGCCATACAAAACCTGTAAAGCAATTTAAAAGTTACGGTACTTTTTTGTAACTTAATTATTAATATTTGCTTTATTGAAGCTGAAACCACAAATTTCGACATTTGTACACGATTTTTTGTAATATGTCTAAACTAAATTGACTATAAAGTGAAGAATTTTAACACCTTCTCCTTCATAAATTAAGCGCGGTAATATGTCCATGAGAAATATGACTAAATGTGGATGACATAATAACCGCCAATGCAAAGGTGTTTAGGTGTTTTGTTTGTATAAAATAGTTTTTATAGAAACATAATTTACACTGCAATGAAACTTGAACGAGACCGTGGGGTTTATATATGGGACTATCAAATGGCTTTCATATAAATATAATTCCTAACCTGTCACATTATTTTCAAATAGGAGCGAAATCTTGTGCAGATATCAGAAAATTTAATTTATACATTCGTATACACCACTCACATTAGTTAGACAAACGAGATTTTTTAATATATACACATTTATTGTGAACTATAAAGATATTATTTTAAACTTATAAACATAACTCATTAGCAGGGGCTAAGAAAGGTTGATACGTTGATTACATTAGTCTTTGTTTTGAATTGAGTTTCTTGAAACTCAACTAGTGAAGCTACTTGAGATTATAAATAAACATCATAGGTGCATAAATCTCTATTGCTGTATTCAAGCACGGAAATTTACTTTAGTAAATATATTAACTAAAATAATTGCAGAAGATATGATCTATTAATATTATTTGACGTTGAAAGTATTTGTAAAGAATACATTAAATGAATAGTATTTATTATAAATGTTTGGTATTTTTTATTATTCCACTATCAACTTTGTTGATTACGTAATCTGTGGAGAATTTTGTTTCAAATAAATGTTTTACTGTCAAATTACTTCATAAATTATTTTTTAATGAATAAGTAATATATTCCTAAACCAGCTTCTATTTTCGTGTATGTTTGCAACAGACGTTCTTATTAGATTGATGCGACGTTAGATTTTGCTAAATATAAGTTGGCGAAAAAAAATACTAAGGAAAATATAATGAATTTGACTAACGTAAAGTCAAAAATCGTTATACTTACAAAACTGGATGCTGAATTCTAACTGTTTGTATAATATATAAGCAGTAGGTAATATTTTTGCATACTTTCAGCATTTTACTACTCAATTAGTGATATTACGTGCTGTAAGACGTAATCAGACCGATGTATGCATCTTAAAACATTGGTTATATACCAAGTTTTCCGATACAATAGCAACATTTATGTGTAACATCATAAAACTGAAAATATTTATACTAACCTCATAATAGAATGGGTCAAGTGGAATAACATAACAAAAATATTTACTAAGTAAGTTCTAATAATAGTTCCATTAAACACAGAGAAACTCGATTCTTACGGTGTTATATACAAATAATGTGGAGCTATATAGCGGTATAAACTCAAACGAACAAGAATAAAAACACACGCGCTGCGTCAGCTATCACGTTAGAGACTGAATGAGCGCTTACGTTAGCCGCTAGTCTACGAACGTTCCGTCTTGGCGTGAGTGGCGACTGGCGACTGGCGAGTGGCAACTGACGAACCGGTGCGGGCGGCGCTAGCAGCGTCAACTGAGTATATTACGAGTTCTGGTCTGTCGACCTTCGTGCACAACAATTATAATAGCAAATAAATATGTTTTACCTTTAATTTTATTTGATCTTGACTTATCATAATGTTCATAGAAAAAATATAAAGCCCAATATATCCCAATACATTGTGATATTCTATATTCTTATTTTCTAAACCAAATCCATTTCAATCTGGGTTATGGATAACATATTATCCTAATGGTGGACAGTCCGACCTGGTAAATATATCCATATTCAATGCACTCTCTATTCCATCTTTTCCACTCCATTACACCTCGTAACCTTAAGGAGCGTTGTGAGTTTCTAGGCTCCCATTCTTCTGGACATGTCAACCTCAGTTCTAAAAGTGATTTAAAAGTATATGTTCAACGCAGCAAATTTCAATGTTGCCTTCACTGTTAAAATCGATTTTTTGTAGAATGATCTGCCTTCTTATATCCAGGAGTAACTCACATTCGCATATTTAGAATGTATAATTATATAAATAATGTTTATATTGATGTGTATGTAAAAACATGTTATTATTTATGTGATATACCTACATATGCGCAGTAAATAACGTTATTTTACTATCATCATCATTAATTGAAAGTTGCTTTTTAACAGCATAATAATATATCATTTTATTCTTTGTGAATAATATAGAATTAAAAATTAACTTTTACTAATAAAGTGACCAATATATTTTAAGTAAATATACAATATTAAATTGATTTCTTGTTATTTTTGAATTCAGTAGATAGAAAAATTAGCTTTCCGCCTAGAAAATAATAAGATTGATTTTTTTTATTTTTTTTTATTTTTTATAGCTTCACGCTTTATCCCGCACATTGCAGGGTAGACAGAGGGAACTGCAGGAACTATATGAACCTAGTGTTAAACAAAATAAGTAAACCTTTTAAAAACCATATTCAAACTACTTACAGGATACTGTTTAAGGAACTATAAAAATAAAAGGGAAAAAAGAACAAACTAATCACATTTAACATTTATTTCATTTGCAACATCAATGGAATAACATATAATTACAAGTTGAATAACCGTATTACAGTTTGTTGTAATTGATTATTTATCCTTAATATTAGATTAATATATATTAGCTTTTTATAATATTTTTTACAAATACGTAGAAATATTTAAAATTTGAACATATTTATTTTTTTAATGTTACCTACGATTATAATTAATGGTCATATATGCAAATATGATACAATTGTCTATGAAAACAATTTTCATCGAAAGGGGTTTGTAAAACATCAAATAAATTTCATATTTAAATTATGACAAAATTATTGCCGTATTAGTATAAGTTACTTTTAGACATGTATATGTACGTTTTGTTGTATATACTTAAACTCTCGAGATAGCCTTATTTTATTTATAAACAAAACAATTAGGTTTAGACATACGAATTCCTTATCAATAATGAGTAAAGTAAACAGAATCAAAAATAATTCACTAACCTTTGGGATGATAGTGAGTCGATTACATTGCTTGAAGTCAGTTATTTCACAAAATATTTTTAAATAAAGAGATTTTCAGTTTAATTATTTCACTATAACATAAGGGTAACTTAAATTTGGTATATTAACGTTAATAATTAAGTTTAATTAACAACTATAAATGCTTCTAAAAAATTAAATATATTTTCACACTGAAATATACCTGTGCAGTGGCAAATAAACATATGATTTCGATTCGAGATGATATCGTTTCACTGAACCTTATTTTATTAAAGTGGGCAATCCAGTCACTGAAATTACTTAACATTAAATATTTTAGCAAAATATTTACATATTAAAAGTTACAACTAAGTCTGGCATGACACAAATATTCAAATAATTATTTTATAATAAACAAAATAAATATCACAGCAAAGAAATATTAAGCAAAATCACGCAAATTGCTTTGACGCAGGCGCGATCTACCTTTGTCACAGATATTAGTTTCGAGATCTAAGTTCCACGGCCAGTAGCAAAAGATGCATATTGCAGAGCTTTTCCAAGTAGCATGTTCTACTCTAATTTCAGCCGTGCCGAAAAGACGTACCCTCTCCTGGATCAGGTATTATAATAGGTTTTTCTGGCAGTGGCCTATTTATCATTTTGCTGGAAGAATTTGAATTCGTTGATTTGTTCGATCTAGTTGTTGACGTGTTGGGACTAGTAATTGCATTAAATTTAGATACTGGATTGGTATTACTAGAATTCATTTTTTCACGAACAGCTCGCAAATATGGGCCCCGTGGAACTGCTTGCTCAGCGACGATATCAGGCATGACATTTAAGAAATTCTTTTTTTCTTTGTCAGAATTAGCTATTTCGGCGTAAAGATGGACAGCAAAATCTTTTGGCTCGAAATATTCGTGGGCTAATGCAGTTTGTCTATTATAAGGTGATAATGGTGACAATTTATCTAGCGAAGGTGTTCGAGTTCCTACGCTTATCATTTGTTTTTTGTTTTTTCCTATTCGTGGTGTTGTATTATGAAACGGCAATTCGTAAATATTTTCTTCTGTGTTAAATACAGGAGGAGTATTATTATTACAACTTTCTTCTACTTTAATAAGTTCATACAGGTGTTCTATCATTTCACGTGCTTCTACATAATTTTCAGGGTCTTCTAGTTTATCTTTTAAATTTTCTAATAATTCTTTTGTTAATTCTTCAGGAAGTGTCTGTGTCATTTTATTTTCCATACCAACAACATCAACTCCGCACGAACTTGGTATGGCAGTTTCTTGAATGATATCCTGTACGCGTGGCTCATTAAGACGATGTCTTTCAGAATATTCATTTACAGATAGCTGTGAGATGGACCCTGCGTTATCGAGACCGTTGTTTGCTCCACAAATACATAAGCGATCACAAAGAGCTCCACAAGAAGAGTTAGAAGAAATAAAATTCTTAATTTTTATACAATATCCTCGATTTTTCATCCATTTAATTAAACTTATAAACAATGCTATCAATATACAGCCAAACGCAGTTACAATCACTATTCCAATAACTTTTTTATTTCTGTCGCTTAGTCCTTCTTGGCCTTCTTTTTTATGAGGAAATCTCGGATTTTTTATTTCTGTAACTGCTCCAGCTTCCTTACTTTTAGACGTTTCACACTGAATACTTGGCTTATCATTACAAACATTATCATAAAATTTTTTAAATAGCATGTTTTGCTCAGGAACATTAAAACAACGTGCAAAAAATTCATTAACGGTGCAATAGCTTTCATTTTCAAATGATTCTCCAGATTCAGCACCCAGTCCCTTTGCAAGCCAAAATGTAATATTACAGTGACACGGTGAACCAAAATAGTTATTTTTATAAATGACGTTATTTGGATCTTTTGAATATGCTTGTCCTATAAATCCAAGACTATTAGGGTTAATAGTCTCAATTTCGTTTTCTATAAAAGATAGCTCATGAATTGACCCACCAGGGGCGACAATAGCGTTGGGAGACAGTTCATCAAAAGAGTTTCGTTCCATTTGAAGTTTATTCCAAGACGATAGTTCAAATCCTTTTTCTTTAAACACATTAAATACACTGTCTACTATTACAACAGCAACAACTGTGGCATTTATAGCACCTGTCTCTATATTTTCAAATCTGTAACAAAAAAAAACTAAAATATAACTTATTTGAAATAAAAAAGCTTTTAAAATAACTAAAAATGTAAATTATAAAAAAAAAAACAATATCAACATAATAAAAAGTAAATATTATCCAGAAATAAAAGCGCTACCACAACTGACCTGGATCTTGAAATATTCAAATTAGCCACAGCAGATTGCAATGAGTTGGATGAAAATATATGAACTTTACATCCATAGAAATATAAATTGTTGATTAGAGATTTCGGTGCAAAAGATTCGCCTTCAATATTATTGAAGGTGCAATTAACGGCCATTACTATATTGTAAGTGTTCGCAGGGAATGCGCCTCCATGCACTGTTTTGATATTAACAAATTCGAGAGAGACCAAAGCTGCAGATGATCCGAAAGTTTGCTCAGGGAATTCTGTTAGTGTAACATTCTTCATACGAATCTGAAAAGTGAAATATTTTTTAGTTCTGAGTATTTATTAATTCAAGTGTTATTCGCGTAGCGTTATTATACATGTTCACATATACTAGAAATTAGTTTCGCCTGCTGCACATTGTTTAAAAATAAACTGTTTATTTACTTGTATACAGTAAAAACTAATGATTTAATTTATATCTCACCGACATCCCTGGCCCGTGTTCCCCAACATTTGCTGCAGTTGGGTCTAGTACGAAGGTGCCAACTCCTAGTTCCAGGTGGCGAATATTTTCAATGTGAATAAATAAAAGCCACGAAAATGCTCTTCCTTGCAAAGAAACGTAGTCGCAGTTACGTATAGTTACAGATAGTGGACCTGAAAACATGAAAAGAAGTAAAATAAGCATTGATTAATTTATTAATTTCTATAAATATTTTAACCAATATATAAATTATATATTTCCTTTTTTTTTTATTTATAATGCACTGCTTAAATTTAAATTACAAGACAAACCTATCAATTTTTTTTATTATTTAGTTTGCACAACATAAACACAGCATATTTTATGAGTTTATAAATTTTACTGTTTAATTATACTAATATATTATAAAAGCGACTAGTTTGTGGTTTCAGCCACTCGCATTGATTCTTTTAAAATTATATGTACCAAAAATGCATGTTTATTGTACATATAAATTTTATATTATTTCAAATCATTTTGTTTGGAAAATATATAAAAATGTACATTTTTTTTATATGGGAAATAAAGTGTGGTAAACGTGGATTTTCATGGGTAAATCCCTGTTCGTCGGAATTCTGGGACAAAAAGTATTCTTTACAAAATATGGCTTTTATCTCCCGATGTAAGTCCCAAAGAAATTTAGGTTAAGCTGTTACGGATATAATAAGTCTAGGATAAACGGAATGATAGACTGATAGACAAATAATTTGAGAAATGTTGTTTTTAGTTACATGTTTTTTTTTTATTTTTAATATGCATTTTAAAATGTTTTTTTTTTTTTTAAATAAGCAACTTTTCAATTTTTTTTGTAATAAATATGTATAGATGTATAAATTTTAAAACATTAGATTCTTTTTGTTACACATCTTACATATGCATGTTCGTTGTCCGGAGCTGCAATGTACTGTACTTATATTATCTCAGTTTGAATAAATATCGGCCAAGTGCAAAAGTAGATGAGGGTTCCTTACCAATTTCAAGATAGTGGGTCAACGAATATACCAAAATAATACAGAATTGAACTACACAAATAACGTCGTTAATATTGTTTTATTATGTGAAAATATGATTTTAAATGAGAAAAAAATCTTCTCGTGACAATGATTAACGTAATAAGCGTTTTTTTCGTACGTTCACGCGTGATGCTATGACTAAGTGAAATAGAGATTCTTATTTATTATATTTGATAATGTTAGCGACTATATTTTACTATCAAGCCATGAGAAACATTTGTACAATAACAGACGAAAGCTTATTTAATAATAAATAATAATATGTATGTATAAAATATGTATATATAAATTGTGAATATCAAGGTTTGTTTCTGTAAAGAACGGAATTGTTTAAAACAGCATATGTTTTGTTGGCATTCAGTGAACACACCTCTATTGTCTACGGTATATTCAAGCTTTGTGTTACAATCAGCTTGCCTCGTGAGTCATTATCCTGTAAAACACGAATGTCGACTCGGGGAAGCGGTATATTTTTAGATAGCTGCCCATTTCAGTCTACCATACAAGCTGCTTATAACCAATCTACAATCTCTAATCTAATATCTCCAAGAAATTTGACAAATATTAGAATTTTACTTCTTTCTTAAGGGTCGTTTTGTAATTTTTGTATTAGCATACTCCACATATACTTATATTAAAATAATTACATGTTGCAATTATACATGGTATGTCCAGTACACAAGAAAGTTCTTTTTTACTATTAAAATATAACTACAAACTTGGTTCAGGTTAAAGATAAAAGGATGCGGCCCTTTTAACTTTATCATAAATGTTAATTATATTACTGTTAATACATAATTACAATTAACATTGACAACAAATACAATAAATTTTTGTCTCTAACTTTACATTATTTTATATTAATTATTATAGAAGTAAGGCTTAGATATGATAAGCCAATCACATTTTACTCACTCTTAATTAATTATATATTAAAAAAATTTCATTTTGTAGAATATTTTACTTTTTCTATTTAGAACCAATAAAGAATGTATAATTGAACACATTTATAAATGAACTATTGTTACAGATTTAATATGTGTCTGTATTTAGTGTAAAACATGGACTATTCGAATTTAATGTGATGTTTGAATACTTTTTGCGTATAAATGGCACAAGTGCAGAAATAGTTTGTACTTAGTCATCGAACGCACTGATCTTACAATTACTTGCTTTAGTAAATGTTTGTCGCTACGAACAACTTTCGATAAAGTGGTCCAAATAAATTATTTGTAAGTATTGAATAATTAATAATAAGCAGGCTTTATCTACTAATAAACCGACTAACTAGGAATGACCCAAAAATATTTTCTTTACTATGGTTATGTTTATTTATTTAAAATGGAGTGACATATTGATAATAGAAACACAAAATACTATTGTTTATGTTTGCCTATTGGCAGTAAACAATATTTGTAATATTAAGTATTATTAGTGTAATATTTTTGTGTTCCAAGTTATCTTTAAATCTGTTAAACATTTTTTTACGGCCAAATGAATAAATTAATATATACATACGAGGCATTTCTCTAGTACTGTCCCAAAATTTCGCCTATCTTTTAGCGAAAAATTCAAAAATTGCTGCCGTTCCTGAGATTAGTCCTAACAAACGGAAATAGAGAGACAGAGACAAATTTTCTGTAAAATATATCATTATATTTTAATAACGTGTTGATTTTGAAATCACTAACAGCATTTCATTCTTATCATTATTATAAATAGTATTTACAATGGAACTAATGTTCTCTTATTACTATATACACTTTGATATGACGCTTAGTTGGAAACCAAACATGTTGTCAAATTAGGTGTACTTAATATTACCTATCTTACCTTTTTTATATTGGTAAGTAAGAGTATTTCGCTAAAATGTTTTTTATACAAGCTTAAAAAAATACTCCTTGACAGGAAAAGATTATGTAAATGAAATTATGGTTAACTTGTTAACATTAAGAAAATGTTACTTCATCTCATTGCACTTTTTTTCTCTGTTTTTGTACAAGACTTGTTGTCGTGCGTCACTGAACAGCTTCGAACCATATGTGATATAGTATACCACATCGACACCCATATGGTGCAATAATGTACAAACGCAAACATACGGATCAATTTTTTAAGAAAATGTAAGCTGCTACTTTAATTTACGATGTCAAATATAATTATTAATAAAGATAATGTTTATTTAATTAAAATAGAATGACATATTGATAATAGAAACAAAAAATATTAATTTTTATGTTTGCCTTTTGGCAGTAATCAATATTTGTAATATTTAGTATTATTAGTGAAATATTTTTGTATTCCAAGTTGTCTTCAAATCTGATAAAAATTTCTTTCCGGCCAAATAGTTATGGTCATATTTTATTTGATGACGATTTTGAAATTTATTTGATTAGCATATGTAAACATTTACTTATAATTAACGAATGTCCGTAGCTGAAAACGTATATGATAAAGCCCTTAATAAATTACAAATGTTATCAACAATTTTTAGTGAACAGTCGATTTATAATCTTCATTGAATTGTAAAAATTAATTAACATTCAATAATATATTTTCCTTATCACTTCTGCGGTTAACTTAACTGTAAGTTTACTTTATTATTTTTAATAAGGTTATTCATGTCGTTTATATTGTGTATGCGGGTATGGTATGAAATCTTGAGTGCTACATTTCAAACTGCTCCAACTGGTCTGTCAAGTCAATAAAGAAAAATCTCTCTTGCGTCGTGGATGCCGTGTCACTACTATAATATAACATTATATACAAATAATTCTTTAAACAATAATCTTCATCGCATAGTATAATAAATTTCACAACATTTAAAAGACTGGCGTTAATTATAACAGACAATGTTTAATTGTACAAATAAGTATGTACAATATTTTTTTTTATAAAAAACATGTCTTATTCTTAATACTATGAGTTTTCCATCAGAGATGGCAAATTGTTCCTATAAGTAATCGTTTATTTTCTTGATGCCAATTATGTGAAATCCTACGTGTAAATGATTTTATATTTGTCATATTATAATTAAAATTAGTTACAAATAAGGTTACATATGCATTTATGCAACAGCTACAGCTTAAAAATTACATTTAAATCTGTCCAATAGTTCCAAATATTTTGCATTACAAATTTAACTCGCGCTTTTGTTGGTTTATAATAAGTACACAGATAACTGACTACAGTATACGAGTATATGTTTTAAAACTATAATTACTATTTGTAATAAACAATTTATACTATAATTTCAACACTTCACTTATGCCTATCTTTATCCCAGAGCACTTCACTGGACCTACTATCCCTATTATTATTTTACTTTGACTAGATGTTGCAAAAAATATAGTAGATAGCTTATTTGTGCTTCATTTTGCTGTTTGTACACGTACGTCGTGCGTCTATATATGAAACGCTGCTCTGCTCTAAATGAATAATTTTAGTTACATTCCTATAATTTATCTAAATTTATAAATACAATTGAAATGCCTATTTGTGAAAATAACCTGGAATTTTTATTTTATATGATTACTTATATGTTACTAAAACATAAATAAATATGTGTAAAATGTCTGTATTTATGATTGTCAGGGACATAGAGGAAGATGGAGTAATACGTATTTTATCCAAGAATTCCCGCGAGATCAGAGTTTACCCGCGAAAAAGGGCCTTTATAGGGCATGAGAATCTTTTCAGTCAGGATATTGAGTATAAAATATATTTCATCTTTACACGTGAATTTATTTCAACGGAGTAAGCAGGGACTAAGTAACGGAGTGTCTTAATACTAGGTTCTTATGGTTTCTGCAGTTCCCTCTGCCTACCCTGCCATGTGCGGGATAAAGCGTGAAGCTAAAAAAAAAAAAACTAAAGTTTAATTCGAAAACGTCGTTCACGTGGCTGAAGTCGCAAACGGGACGATAGTTTTGAATATCTTTCTATATCTAAACTACAGATTTGGATGGTCTTATGATGTAAATCAGACTATAATATAATATAACAATTAAGTTGCCGTCGAGCATAAATTGTTACCGAACTAGACATTTTCTTTAGCATACAAAAATTTTAAATCTGAAACATTGATGAAAATCTATTATAAAAATATAATAATATGATAATAGCGCATTGATAATCTTGTTATTACTATGTAATATACCAATCGAAACATTCAAGTTTTTATATATGATTTAGTCATAGATAAATAATAATATAAAAATAATTTAATAACAATCAGACTAGTACGTGCAAAAGTGCTGTCAAGTTTCATGTATCTTTGATAAAAATTACAGTGAACCACTTTACATTTTATACTGTGTATTAATCATGTATATTGCCATAATATTTCTAGAATTTTTCTACAGATATAATAATTTCGCATTAGCTTACTTTATACACACAAAATGAAGGTCGCCGTTTTAGTCATTTAGTAAGTATACTCAAAATACATTATTATTTATTGAAATAAAACATATTTCGCAGAGCTATTTAACTATGCAAATGTATTTAAAATTAAAAAAATATATGTGTACGTGTTTTGTATTATTTTTCTTCAATATATGTAATATATATAAAATTATAAAACATACCCTTTATATCATGGAATGCTTTTTCTTCGACTGTCAACACATCACAATTGTCAATTTCAAGGAAAAGATTGATAATATTCAGACTGACTGCTGCTGAGGTCCTTATATAGATGTATTTATTATTCACAAAGTGTAGATATCGTGCATCATTCAATCGAGAGAGTGAGTTTGCTTCTATTGATAAAGATTCCGCCCCAGTAATAGTCAAATCGTCTGTAGTTTCAGGTAGGTCGCCTTCTAGAATACTCAGATTCTGTAAAAAAAAGTATTACGTTGAGATATAGGTAATATTGACATAAGTATAAGCAAGATGTTAGCCTGATTTAAAGAGTTATGTTTAGTTAATCCTAATAAAAAGTAGAAAGTAATAATTACGATAAATACCTATAAATGTATATTTATATCTATATTTCAATAATATTATGAATTTATAAATTTCTAAAATAATATTAGTATTAAGCTTATTTCAAACTTAGGTATAGTTACAAGTTCTTAAATAAATTGATTTTGGTTTTAAACATTTAATAATTTTATTGTCTGTGTTATTTTGGCAATTATAATAAAATGTATCTACGAAACAATTTAGATTCTGTGTGTTTAAAAGATTGAAGCTTGAACGGCCGTCTTTTTTTATTTTGTATCCAATATTTTATAAAAGTATGCGCTTATTCACGAACAAGGTTATACCGTAGTCGAAGAAACTGATAGGGATGGGCCTATATTGATAACACGGTAACAAACCCGATTTTTTATAAAAGTGTTCCATTTTTAAATTAAAAAGAAATAAAAAAAAGAACACTTTAAACCCATTTTTTTATAAAAGCTTCTTACATATATTTTTTATAAAAATATGTAAGAAGCTAAACTACTGCCGCATACTTTTATACAAATTTATGACTTACTGT
Source organism: Dione vanillae (assembly GCA_037178615.1). NCBI lineage: Eukaryota > Metazoa > Arthropoda > Insecta > Lepidoptera > Nymphalidae > Dione > Dione vanillae. The sequence continues at coordinate 3,216,428 of JAZFAU010000009.1, read as the reverse complement.
TATATTTTCGTAACATGGTGTTGATGTGTACATCAATTGATTAAGAATACCAATAATAGTGAAACGAAAAATTGAATTTTAATCAAAATTTGATGAATCGTCCCTGTAATTAATTGATGCGATCGATATCATTTTTACACACACATATTTGCTCACAACACTACTATAAAATTAGAACCGTCATCGAGAGCTTAAAGAAATGGAAATGGTATAATAAATTTAATTAAAGTTATTTAGATGACGTTCCTTGTAAAACATAATTTCATTCATATTCACGTATTGTTATATAATTATATTTTATTTTATTATTAATATTTTGACTTTTAAGAATTATTTAGGTTAACAGTAATTTGATAGATGGCGTTCCTTGTACAACAAAATTTCGTAGCGTTTTATTGAAGCTTGAAGATTCGTATTAGAGTTTGGTATTCTATAGATAGAGACGTCAGTGTATTACTAATTAAAAATATTTTGTAGGTAAATATAACCGTAAACCATGCTCGTCTTTTATATTTTAATCATGAAAATAAACATATTAGTATGGAAATGGGCATGAACAAGTTTTGTAACAGAACTTATTATTATATTATAGTATTATCATTATAATACTCTACGATAGAGATATAAATAGATATAATACTACAAGTATTTTATAACATAAGTTACTTAAAAATATAAAATTTTAAGGAAGATTAATAAAAGTGCGTTTGATTTTCGTTTTCTTTAACTTTCAACTATTGTCTTTGGAAGTCACGCGCTTGTTACTACTTATGACTCAGCCGATAGAACAAAAGACACTATTTTACACTTTGAATTCAATATTATCTATATATTTTGTTTCCACTGATAAGCACTGGCTTCTTTTCTCTAGTTTGATGTTTATTATCGAAGCGTTTCACATTCATAAACGCCACCACAGATAACATGTGACTCATTAATAAGTAACAATATGTTACGAAGTTATAACTTATAGATATCATTGTATTATTATGCACGATTATTACGCATTATGTTTCAATATGGCCGTTATGTTTTACTTTGTTTACAGTAATTATAGTATACAGAAAGTTGAAAATTAAGATATAAAAATAATAAAATTACTTATATATGAATAATTTTATTTATTTAAAGAATGGTGAAGTAAATTAAAATTTAGAAATCATCTTCATCACATAACGTGAAAGGTATGGTAAATAATCTATGTACTTGTGATTTGCAGACTATATTATTTCCTTAGAGTACAGTGGTCTAAGGAAATAAATATAATAAACGAAATATATAGTAATCTCGTACACTATTTAAACATCGAGTCGTCACATTTTCTAAAATAGTAAGTAATCGATATCATTATTTGAATGTGATATATTCAATGAATATATCACATTATATGTTGTAGATACAATAATTTAAGTATTTATAAAGTTTCAAGTAAAGTTTGGTTATTTAAGAAACCATATTAAAAACTTACGTTAGTTCTAATTTTATTTAAGACAGAATTTTGCTATAAGTAATATTGATATCTTAGCCCAATCAAGTTTTTATATTTTAATTGCCTTTCTTATTGATGACTTGATAGATTGACTTAAGTGTATTTCGCGGGAACTAAATAATAGATTGCGTCGACTTACTAGCATATGTAATCAGAATTTTGCAAAGTTTGCTTTGTTGTTCCGTAAACGCACCAAAACTACTACTAAGTACGTTTAAACTGCTATTGTGTTATTCCATTTCATAATGCTGTGACGAACAACAAATTTTAAGTAGGTAAAGTGATACAAAAACCTTGGTCTATATAAAATAGAAATATAGTCGTACAGGTTACGGAAGATTCGTCGAATACAATGCCCGGAGATTTTACTTCAGATGGGACTAGAACAATACATGGGCGTGAGCTCTATTGGTACTCATTTATTTTTTTATTTTTTAATATCTGGTAGAGAAAATGCGTTTACTATTTTAAAGCAATACTATATAAAACTTCCTAAAATAAATAACTTTAAAATGTGAATCTCTCATAGATTAAAAAAAGAAGAAAGTTATTGGTGTTAGTCAATTATAATATAGTCGTTTGAGAGTCGCCGGTTTCTGGCGCAGGAAGTGATCTCTCGGTGGTAGTGAGGTAGTTTTTTTATGGTTTGTTCGTTGCTCCCGCACACAGGCGCAATCCAACGTTAGCCGGCGCGAGAGAGCAAACGTTTCGTTTATTTTAGGTTTTATTAATTAATTTTACTTATATGAATCTCAAAATTCGGATTTAATTTGTATTTACGTCTTATTTATATTCTTATGTACAGTAATTATAAATACATAGACATATAAATTATTTAATGTATCATAATTATATAATTATGTACATAGATTATAATTACTAATGCAACTTGCAAGTTGGTTGTATGCAGACTATACAATAGTTCCATTGGGACGTACATGTTTCTTGCATATGATTTGTCACACATACTTAAATATATATTAAAAAATTTGATGGAATGAAATACTATTAATCTAACATATATTTTGTAATTTTAAATACCCTTGAATAGTAATAGCGCATTGCATGTAGTTTCTACTAAACAAATCCTTTTGTTCGTCAATAAAAAAAGGTAGTGATAAAAATATTTAACTTTTAATTAATTATAATATCATGTAATAAGGATTCTTAATAATAGTTTCCAGAGTATAATGAGATCATCATTTGACTCGATTTACTAATTACGTTAACCACTTACTAATAATTTATTTTTATATTTAAAGTGTATGTTTGTCCATCGGTGATTCACTTTATACGTCGCATAAGTATTAAATTTAATTCATTTTATCCCATTATTGCGTCACATAATATTTTTAGAGTATTCATTTATATTGATATTTTTTTTAATTAACATATAGCTTTAGCTTATCGTATTCAGCGAAAAAGCTCCTTGGACTTCGGTCGGAATGACACGTAACACGAAAACTATCGCTGATAAGTCTACCTACACTAAGGTAACAAATTGTAAGATATCTAGGGAATAGTTATATTTAATAAATTATGAAGAAAAACGTTTTTGAAATATACAGACACAAAACATCTTTATTTAGTATTTTTATATGAGTTACTTAAATATAGATTAAAAATAATATAATAATACCGGGTATTGAGAGGTCTATATAAATGTATGTTACATAGGTAAGCTATTCAAACAAATAATAGCTAAATTTGCAAGTGCGTGTGCTCTACAAATAACCTGTGTTCTATACGAGTCGTTCAGCTAAAACAGTCGTGTTGTCCTTTTCTAAAGAGCAGAGTGAGCAGGACAACATTAGGCCGGACGAATGGAGTAGAATATTTGAGGCAAATAGTTTTCTCGTATCGGTGAATGTAATACACGAAAACCAGGTTCTGTTTATGCAGTCAAAATATGTCTAAATTTACTTTGTTTAACTTATGTTTTCACGTAATAGCTGTAGCGTGATGTCTGATCTAAGTCAGTAATAATATATGTGTAATAGTTTATATACACACTCAAAAATTAAGTGTTTTTTAAAATGTAACCTATGGTATATTGACAAAATCAATTTACATTTGCCCTTTTATTGTGGTAGTCGTTAAGAGTCGTAATGAGATCGTTAGAGCATGATAAAGAGTGATGAGTAATCAATTTCTTTTGACTTGTGTCTACATCATTGTTTATTATTCAAGTAAATAAAAAATACTATGCTAGATACTTCGTTCATTTTTAAAATTGAAAACAAAAGAAATATGTGTATTAATTATTTATTTCTATTACGGTTATGCATATATAAAAAAAGGAAAGTTATTTTAGATTAAGAAATATCAAAAGCATTAGAGCTTTAACTAAAAATCACGTAGGATACAGCAGCTGCTCAATAGAAGTTTGTGGTGTACGTGTGAAACAGAGACATCATATGTGTTTACGCTGTGTCGGTGTGTGAGTTTGTTCGGTGCCACTTGTTGCCCGTGAGTCGGTGTCGGGTTCGTGAACTGTCTCTTTTATAAGAGGAAATTATAGCCTGTTTATAAGGTCCTTCACAGAGCTCACACATAATAAGAAATCAACATCAGGTAGATTTGTTTTGTTTATCGTTAGATCTCGACGTTTGTAAAAAAATATTTGTGAAAAATTGTTAATTATTTAATTTAAATTATTAGTAAAAGATTGATTTATTATTGTAGTTTTTATCTTGCGATATTCTTACAATAAAAAGCTACTGCTTTGAACATTATAAGGGTTTAAACTATGTATTTTATGTAATAATTCATAACAAAAGCTACAAAAATATATTGAAGTAAAGGGAAAGGTCACCGATGTCCATAAAACACCACATGCTATGATAACTTAAACATCTAATTTAAATATTCACCTGATTGTGGGGGACAGTGCAATTTATATCCATTCGAGACGGGTGTTTTGCTGGAATACACTCGCAATAATTATACTGGCAAACTCCATTGCTATGTTCGGTGTTCACAAAGGCAATTAACGCCAGAAGCGAGAGCACCGCGGGGAGGCGCGACATGTTGCCGCGCTGCAGCGCGACTAACCGCGCGCTACGACCGGCATGCACAGACTGGACCACGGAGTGCCGAGTACGGGGCGCAGCGCCGGCCCACCAACTACCGAGCGTCCACTACACTACCGCTACTGTCTTTGTAAATTCTGTTTTTATCGATAGTGATGCTATTTATTAAATCAGCGGCTAATTATCGATATCGATTATGAGATTTAATTAGTACCGTGCCTCGTATATTTACTAATTGGTGTAGACATGCGGACCATTGATTTGGTTAATATAATTGGTGTAGGAAAATTTAAGATAATTATAATTAGATGTTATAAAGTTTAAATTCTACGTACTACTAACATGCTCATGATTAAAAATGTATCTTAATGAAAACAATTTTAAATGTACTGGTCCAGTTCAAAGTGTTAAACTGGGCGTTTGTCACACTTGAAATGATCGTAGCTCACCATCATTTATGCTCATGGGTAAAAGAGGGTATATATATATATATATATATATATATATATATATATATATATATATATATATATATATATATTATATATATATATATATATATATATATATATATATATATAAACAAATCAGACATGTTAGAACATGTTAAAGAAATAACAAACGAAACGAAACGTGTATAATCTTATGATACATACCTAACAATAATTCATCTCTTTTGTAGGTCAATTTCAACCGAGAGGCAATTTTTGTCCGATTTTGTAGCTGGAGCAGAGAGTACGGCGGGTGGTCGGCTGGCTCGCTGGTTGGCTCCAGGACCGCGTGTTGAACCTTCAAGATGTGAACTTAAGCCGCCAGTCGTACCCGCAAGACCTGCAGCAAGACTTAACTTGCCAATTATTGTCAGAGATCAGTATGGTGACATAGTCTGCTCCCCAGCCATAAAAGTTGAGGTAAGCGTTTATTTTAATTCTGGTAGAACCTAATATAGTATGCATATACTACCACATCCACAATAGTGGTTCTGCCTAGACGAGTAAAAAATAAAATATTATAAAACGTTAAATTTTTACTCTTCCTCTCCTTTATTCTCTACCTCTCCCTACCTTTTAAAGTAAGGAATGGATTTGTGTTCAAAGTAGTCATTTTCTAGTCTCCTATATTTTTATTCAGGCAGCAATTCGTTATTTCTTTAAATTCTGCTGGTCTACCATGATTCTGTATACATATTGTATGCAAGCATTCAAAATATATAATAGCCTAAATCCTACGCTGGCCTTATATGTCAGTATAACTACAAAAGTTTTAAACTCAAAACTGTAAACTGTAATATGTACAAATAAACAAACAGACAATATTCATATTTTGTAAGTGTTTTCACATTTAACTGTATCAAAGTGATAACGCAACAAAAGTCAATGTGCGCCATTTTTTACTGCCTTTTATAATATTGATATGAGCGAAATAATACACGTAACATTTTGCCAATTACTTCCATTGTCAAAAAATTATTTTCTATGTAGAGTTAAGTTTCTTACTGTAACGTCCTAGCTCTACAAGCCCCACTTCAAAGTTACACTTTTGTTAAAATAATAATAGCTTTTAAATAGTCGTTCACTATCGTCAGTTTGATAAGTTGACATATTCATTTAATATTAGTAGTATAGACCAAGCCTAACATTATGATTGAAATCTAGAGCTTATTATGTTAGTAGTTAGTGCTTGTGTGCTTGTATATATTAGAGTTAGGTGTGTATACTTGGAAACAAGAAATTTAGTAAGTCTTAAACATTGTATTGTGCGCCTAGGCAATATTTTAAGTAAAATTTATGGGATATATGTTATGTTATATTTTGTAATATTTATTATAGCTATGCTTGTATTTGTATTATAATGACAACTTTAAGATGACCAAATGTCTACGACGCGACCTTATACCGGATGTTCCTAACCCGCACACAAATGTCGAGTATACTGATGAAGTAGGATTGATATAATTAAGGCTAACGCAACTGGTTGCGACTGACTCAGCGATGTACTTGATAGTGATGTTTTTAAATTATTTGAATAACATTGGTTCTCATTTGTACGGACTTTTTAAATTATATTTGTTCTTTCTATGTTCTCTATAAATGACTGGCTCCAAAAATTGATATATGTTACTGAAATTAATACGAAGCTGTTTGTAATATTAACATTTAATATGCTAATACGATAATTGTTACATAATAAATATAAAATACAATACAGGTGGTCGTTCAACGTATTGAAGACAGTATTTTACGGGCAGGACACTCGTTGGCGCCCGAACGTCGTGGTAGTTTATCTGACGTGCCGTACCAGCCGACTGTACGAGATACCATGTGGTTTCACGCAATAACGATGATGAAGGTATTATTCAAATTTTTTGATATATGTATACGAAAAAGTTGAAATAATATTACTCGTAAAAAGGCTTGATTGACAAATGTATAAGTAGTTTGATATTATGATATATAGGCGTTATTTACGACGGAGTTAACGTTGTGTTCTCTGCCTACTCTGGACTGCTATAACGTGGGACATTTATATTAATTATATTTTAAATAATTCAGATTTTTGAATAAAATTTAACATTGGCAGCCGTACCAAAATTATTCATTTGAAGAGTTACGATTTGCGAGTGGTGCGTGGGGTGGCGCTGGCGCACTTTTAGAGGGCCTCGGAGGTGGTAGTCGCATACCTGCCGAGCGGCTGGTCGTTGACGCACAGCGAGATGGGTCCTACATAGCGATATGGGTGCCGAGGTCGCCCGGCACTTACGTGTTCAGGTGCACTATGGACGATTATCCTACGGCGCAGGTAATGTCATGTTATTAAAAACTCTACATTATGCAATATATAATAAGTCATACAATATAGATTTCATTAAAGTGGAATTTGGGAAAAAAATATTTAACGTATCGTAGTTTATAAATTTAAAACGAAAAAAGACCTAGAGAATCCTAATAACCTTAAATTTTGAGTAACTAAAGTTACTAGCACTAGTGTGCTCGTTTGTTTTAGGATTTGAAAATAGATGTGGCCGAAAGTGCAACCGACGAGTTTGCAGCGGAACGTTGGTTGGGTTCCGTGTCTGCGTATCGCTTGCGACGGTTTGCGGTGGAGGACAGCGCCGGGCTTCGGGTGCGGGCCAGTCCCAGCCTCCAAGCTGATGAACTAGGCCGGATTCCACCTGGCGCGTATATTGCCGTATTAGAAGAGGTATCTTTATATTGATATTTTCTATACATTGTATCAACAAAATAATGTGTGTATATAATGATATGATGAATATAGTATTTTTATTCTTTTAATAATTGTAATATATTAAACAGTTGGGGAACAAGGATGGTACTTGGGTGCGTCTAAGTCAAGAGTCAGCACAGACCTACGCCGAGAGTAGCGCAGGCGTGGCGTGGTGTCTGCAGTACCATGGGCATCTTGATCGCAGCCTATTGCGATCTGTCGACGACGAAGACCCTCGAGTATAAATACGATTTAGTTAAATATAGGTTATTTTCTGTATTATTTTTTTCACTGAAGTTTCTTAAATATATTATTCATAATCTCTTTAGGAATATGCTGCTAAGTGGGCCGCGTTCAATGAAGCTGAAATGGAACTGCCTCAGTGGTCTGAAGATGACGGTGATGCTGCCAGTAATGGTAAATATGTGTTCATAATACTTATGTTATCATTATGATAAATATGACTGCAGGATATAGAAAATACGCTTTTTTATAAAAATACCTCTTTTATCTCGATTTTATAGCAACAATTCTTAATAATGATGAATGAAATCTGTTCGCTTTATTACAGACTTGAGCTCCGAAGATAGACGTTTTCCGTTTTCCATACAATGCGATTTAAGCAGTGAGGTAAAAATATAATGAATTAATACATATTAATGTTTCAAATAAATAACATTTGCGCACGGTTTGTTATTTTTATGTGTTATTTACTTAAAACAAAATAATTATATATCAGCTCAAATTAATTATATTTCAGAGTGATAGTACAAGCACCAGTCCTTATATGTTTGGAGAACCCAGCAAACGTGGTAGAATCCTGCGAAATGAATCCACATCTATGCCCACTCCAAGGTACGTATGACCATAAGGTATATCGATACCTTAACAAGTAAAAAAATAAAAACAAAATGACATTGCTAATCATTGACATTGCGTGTACTAATGTGGACAGCATATTAATTATGTCGTTTAAAAGCAAGGGTATTTTTAAAAGATTTCATGGAAAATTAGCTTTATTGGATCATTAAGATACCTGAAAGCATCTATCACGAAATATAATATAAAAAGTGTAGTCATGTAAATTTTCTAATATAAAGAATTTTAAAGCTTATAATGTTATTGTATACGGAGCAAATTATAATATGAAAGAATCTTTATAAAAACTTGTAGTGTAAGAGTTTTAATATTTTGTAAGTGTTATACTCCTGAGTAATAAATATCTCTTAAACTCTCTATATAATTGCACCTTGCAACCTGTCATACGCTTAAAAACCTATATTCCTATCCTATAAATCCGATAAATTCCATTAATAATTTTCATATTTTATTTATTTTATGAATGTTAGTTTAAGATAGATACAATACATGAATGGATGGTTTTAAATGAATAAGTTAATGTATAAGTTATTTAAGATTTGTCATCCAAACATTTTTATTAGGAGGCATTGTTTTCGATCCTCACTCATGGACACATTTTATTTTATTTTCCTTTCAAAAGTGAAGCTTTTTAAAATTATTTTCGACTGTTGGCAGGCGCATGCCACGTCGCAGCAACGGAAACAGTGGGGAGTGGTGGCCGGCTAAACATCGATCTAGTGACAACGTGCGCGATGACTGCTTGCGAGAGGTATATTTTTATTTAAATGCTCCCTGACCTATGCGTGTCGCTTTGGGCCGTTAATAACTATCCCTCACAATGTTTTCATTTCAACCTTCTTTTTTATTTGTATTTATTATAATGCTTGAAACGTAAGACGAGAAAGCAAGAAGATTGTTATTTTGTCGTACGCAACAATTTGCCCTGTAGACGGAAATCTTGGGGACCCAAGAGACAGTGCAGATCCGCGTGGCGCAGACGGGGACGCAAACCTCGCCAGAGACTGCCGCGGACGATATCGCCAACCCTCACTTCGATGTCGCCAAGGTCGGTATCAGGTGGAAGCTTTTAATCGCTTTCTAATGTGTTATATGTCACTAGACTATACATTAAAAGACTAGACATGTCACCGTTTTTAAGATTTCTTGTACTTTTAATCGATAATGTGGTGTTGCTACAGTTTGAATAATTTTTAGGATGAGAATCGTAGTCCGAGGCGATTATCAAGCGATCGGTTCGTGCGTCCGTCACGCAGCAGGCTGAGCGCGTCGTCGCCGCCGCTGCCGGCGCGCACCTCGTTGCCCCGCAAGTACGCACTCAGTCCAGCGCAAGCGGAATGCTTACGTTCCGTTTTTGCTGCATTATTATGGCACGAAGGTGATTTATAATTTATAAAAAATATAATTTTTGTGATTGTTACTATAATATAACAATTTTTTTTAATAATATGCATGTGAAATGGTAATTCAGGTATAGTACACGACGCCATTGCTTGTGCGACGTTCCTCAAGTTCCACCCGCAGCTGCCGAAAGCAGGCGCTCGAGTAGTGACGCGTCCGCCTCACGACGCACCCCTGCCCAGGCCGCAGAGACACTCAGTGGAAGTGACGAACGCGGGTAAACGTTGTGTTTATATTGATATAAAAATATTTATGTAGTGAAAGTTACAAAATCTTTGGTTTGGATGGTCTATGAATACATTAATGTATATGTTATGTTTTGTAATTAATTTTCTTTCGTTCAATAAAGCATCGCTAGCTATAACCAATTTTTAACAGGATAAAAAATAGCGATAACTAATGAACGAATTTTTTTATACGAAGATTCCCATACCTGGTTTGCTAATTCACATCTCACTTAGGTGCGATAAGATGAATGTATATTACAATTGCTTACTCATGTAGTTTATTTTAGTTCTAATTAGTCATAACTACTATAACAATATTTTCTATACAGGGCAATATCTGCATATTCATCCGTCCACATTGGAATCGTTAACACGATCCGGGATTGAGGCTAGTTCAAATCGAGCACGAAAAACCGATATAGATATGCCGATTACCGAAGAAGATTCCGGCACTGCCAGCGCTCCTGATGCGGGTAATATATGTATATGCTACATATTAATGTCATTTTACTAACATAAATATGTTGCACTAACTGATAAATTCCTAAATAATAAGATATCTAATAAAATATATAATCTGCTTGTTCGATTCCCACTCGGAAAGAATGAATTATTTTTAATTTCTTCGCTCTGGCAACAAGTAAAAATCCCCACAATGTATTTCGTCCCTAATACGTAGAAAGATGTAAAGCTGTAAAATAACAAATTAAAATATTTTTTGGTAGGTGAACAATCATCGGTAGTAAACGTGTTGCCACCAGCGCTTCGCGCTTTGGTCGCGTTGTGGGACGCGCTAAATGACGCTGATCAACTAAGCGTCGCTACTGATAAGTGAGCTCTTTTTTTATTTTGATTTTATTGTATTTGTTTTATATTTAGTGTCTTCTTTACTTCTCTACTAAATATATTTTTTAACAGGAACAGAAAAGATAATGTCGAAAAGAATGAAAACGAAGATTTCAAATCAAATCTTATTCGTAAGAAAAAGAAAAATAGAGCTCCTCTTGTAGGTAAGTCTTGGCTAATTATTGTAATGTAAATAAACTATAATGTTTCAATCGTTGCTCTCCTATATGTATGTTATGTTCAGTTAATATCTTGTTCAGTTTATATATATATATATATATATATATATATATATATATATATATATATATATATATATATATATATATATATATATATATATATATATATATATATATATATATATATATATATATATATATATATATATATATATATATATATATATATTATATATATATATATATATATATATATATATATATATATATATATATATATATGTGTATGAATAACAACACACAGTGGGGTGCGAGCTGTGCGGCGGTCGCAACGTGCCGCCGCCGCTGGCCGCGCACATGCGCAACGCGCACCGCGGCTGTCACGCGCTCACCAACCGCGGGTACGACCGCGCCGGACACTACAAGCAGGCCGACTCGCTCTCCCCTGAGAACCCCCTGGCGGAGTGCGGCCAGCTCGCTCAAGGTACAAGATCTTCAAGACTTATACCTGTCCGTAATAGAAAATTTTCATTCACCACCAAATGTGAAATGCAATAATATTAATTTTTTGTAATGAATCATTATTATGGTACAATTTTCACTTGTGATATAATTTTGTTTGTAACAGTCAGTTCCTTGTATTAATTACATTTTGTATCATTTTGTATTTGTTATTTTTATTGTATTGCACCACTTTCATTTTACCGTCGCTTTGTCCAGATAATTTAATTAATTATGAGTTTTCATTCATTCAATCGTTATGTATTACATATTAATATGTACTCTGTATTGTACTGTATATAATTTGTGTTAGTTTTGAATAAGTTTAATTATGCATGCTTTTTTTATAATTATTGTTTTTATTTTTCTTTATTTTCTTTTTTTTTCTTCGACCCTCGCGATCTGAACAGACCTTATCGGTGTGAAAATTCGAGCTACCTTGGTAGCGTACCAACTGTGGTACATCTTCTGCGAGAAATGCCGCGAACGAGCACTAAAGGCGACGGCGGAGCAGCGCAAAACTGAGGGAGAGGGCGAGCGCCCCGCGGTCTCTGAACGCGCCCCACCCGACCTCGACCACAACATCATCAGAGACAATGCTGTGTTCCTTCTGGACTTGGCGCCCCTGACTAATTCTGGTTAGTGTTCATACTTATAATGTCTCGTTTTATACAATCTATATATATCTACTGGATATGTTGCTTGTCGCTTGTAAAAGTGCTTACATAAACAATAAATACTTTTTCATATTTTCAGCTAACTATATTTATTATATTTACTGTAAGAAAAAGTTTTTATTTAGCATTGATTCGGTTAGGCATAAATAACCTAGTATTAAAACACTTCATTTCACTTTAAATTCATATTCAATAAAGACGAAATTCAATGGCGTGTTTTGTTTTGCTACTGGAGCCAGAAAATTTAATGATTAATTTTTCCTTAAGACACAACATACGAAAATATTTAATGTTTTACATTTAATTTGTACTAATATAGAGCCCTCAAGTTCGTCTGGTTGGCGGGACTTGGGTGGTCGCAGTCCTCCTACCCCCCCGGGCAGTGTGTGGCAGCCGGCACCCCCTTTCCAGTGCCTGCCTGCCTTAGGAGCTGCACCTAAGGCTACCGCACCTGTGTCCGATACAGCGAGATATCATTCTTTAGGCAGACCAATGCCTATGACTATTGTGAGATACATCTCATTTTTGATAGATATTCATAAAAGTTTTTATTTTAAAAGTTGTTATATTAGAAGATATAATTATTTTAAAAGCTTTCGATTTGTAGTAAGTTTTAGGACATCCTATAATTTGTTAAGGTTATTTGGTAGTAAATTTTAACTTATTTTTCATTGTTTTTTAATGTTACTTAGGAGGAGAAACCGTCAACGTCTAATGCAACTGGAGTTCAAATATCACGTGTACCCCGATCTGTGTCTATGGGACAGGCGGGGGCAAGGGACCTGGCTCACGCGGCCAGACCTCCCATGGTTAATATAGAACCAGATACGCAAGACACACTGACAGGTTAGTGTCATATATATTTTAACATCTTTAAACAGCTTTTTATAATTCCTGCAAATCTTTTTCTTACAACAATATTAAACATGCAACCTATTAGGTCTTTGTGTACAACCTAAAATTACTAATACATAGAATGATTACATACCTTGATTTAGTTAAAAACCTAAGAAACACTTATTTTAGGTGCGGGATCATCTTTGTTGGCTCAGCCGAGTGCGGCATTGCAAAAATTAGTAGGTGGAGGTGAATGGGCCAGCGAAGGCTATGCAGTATCAGCCTTCCAGTCACTCCAAGTTGATCCAGAGACGATAATGCGCAGTCCTGTCTTAACGTTTATACTAGCAAAAAGAGAACTGCCGTCGTGTAGACAAAAAATGGATGCCGCCGTTCGGATCAACACTATTAGACAATATGCTTTTGAGGCAAGTTTATTTTCAATTAAAGTAAAGTTAAAAGAAAAGAAATACATTTTTTTACTATTAATTATATAAATTAGTATTTAAAGGATTTATTTAAACACAGGCTTTAAATTGGCTACTCCGATCTACAACGCAACCAACAAGTGTGCATGACGTTATGTGGTGGTTTTGTAATGCGATTGATAAATTTGCTCGCATTGTTCCTCCACCTCTCTCGTTTGAAGACAACAAAGAGGTACTAAATTGCTATGAATTGTCTTTTAAATTTACACACAAAAATAAATATACATAAGAAAAAAATAAAATCTTTTAATTTACTTTTATAAACTTGTACTAAACTTTAACCAGAACGTAGGCAACGACTGGAGCCGGTATGCGGTTCCTACAGCGTCGACCGCCGCCATATGTCCCGGGGGGCGAGCAGCGAGGGGGTCGCGCGTCGCCTTCCACGCCTTCCTCGGCTCCGTGAGCGCACTCGCACCCTCCCTGCCTCCTTCCAGCGCTGCAGCGCTGCAAGCGGTGCGCTGCTGGGCACTACACTATTCTCAGCACGATAGAACGTTCTTGCACCGGTTGGTACTAACATAACAAACGCTTGATCTACCTGCTTCTACTTTATATGACCTTAAAAAACATATTTGCATTTCATTTATACATTGTATGTGTACACTGTTAACGCTGCCCGGAATAGATCACAAGTATTTAGCGTAATCAGCAAGATATTATCACACACCGAGGATACTGCTTATGAAGAAGGAATGGTCGGAGCTCTCCATGAGAGCTATCAAAGTTACGCTTCTAAGGTATAAAATACATTTTTACGTAACTAGCCCAAATTTTAGTTCATATTAAAATAGTTATTATAAAGATAGATTCCTCTGATTTTCCACGAGATGTCATAGTTGTTTTTATCTTGACAGCCTAACTTTATATATACCTGTCCTGATGTGACTGGTTGGTGTGAGATCAGCGTATCTTCTCGTACCGGGATGGCTGGAGCTTTGACAGATGGAAGTACTGAAACCTTCTGGGAGTCAGGGGACGAAGACCGCAACCGCGCTAAGTGGATACAATTATCTTACTCGCGCCCGTCGCATCAAGACAAACCTCATATAGTATGCGTACACGTTGACAATACCAGGGATACTATGGTCAGTATATATTAAGAAAACTTTTTATGTTACGTTACATATGCAGTAAAAATTTACATCTATTATTGTTTTGCAGAACAAAACGCTCTTGATGTCTTTCTTATATAGCGGTGGAACTAGCGAGATGGCTCACATGCAAGACATTGAAGTGGACCCAAAAGCAGCCACGTGGATTTGCTTTACATTACCTAGTATGATTATTGCAATATTTACCTAACCTTGATCTGGACTTATATTTGAAAATTTTATTTATTTTTTAAGTTGAATTTGAAATTTTAAATTTTAGTAACTTGTGGCCTTTCTGGCCTTGCGCTTTATAAATAATATAGATTTTTTCGGTTTTCTTAGAAATCGAAAAATAATTCCTTATTGTTACTTTTTACACTTTGTTAACTTTATGCCATATTGGAGGAGAGAAAATTAATTCTGGCAGCTTTTCTTCATTTCCGGTTTAATTAAAATACCTGAGGGACAGAATGTGTTATCACAGAAGACAGTATAAGATATCATGTCATGACAAAACAGTTTAGCTCATACATAATTCATAATTCAGAATTTATGCATAATATGTGTTAAATCAAAAACATCTTACATTGTGCGTAATATTTGTTAATACAGAATCGTCCAGTTCATCGCTGCGCGTGCGTTGCGAGCTCCGCGGCCCCGAGCCGGCCGTGCGCGTCCGTCAGATCCGCGTGCTCGGCGCGCCGGCCATGACACCCAACGTCAACCCGCAACACCCTTTACATTCGCTCACTGAAAGAGACACATTGAGAGTTTTCCGATTACTTACACAACAGGTAAAAATGTACATAACGGCATACATATTAATTGTTATTTATATTAATTGAGAAAATATTTTGCGGTGGTGGAGGAAAATGGCTACTCCATTTTACACTATTTTTGTGGACTAATGGAGAGTCTTAGCACCAGATTTCCCCGGTAAAAAGATACATAGTAGTACGTATTTGAAATTCAAAATATTTAGATAGACTTTTACAAGCAATTGTAATTTATCGAATGAACAACTCGCTACCACCGATTCATTACTTTAAGTAATAAGCTTTACTTAAGACCACTGCTTTTACATTTTCTATAAATTTTTGAAAAAATATGAATCTAAAGTACATTGCGGAGTCTTGTTATACTCGCGTGTACTGAGACCCAAAAAGTATTATTAACTTTTTAGAGGAGGACTTATCATATGTTTATCATAATTTTACTATCCTTACTGTTTTGCATTGGATTTGTTGTTTGACAAACAAAATATCTTAATACATATATTACGAAGCAATTGTCAGAATACTCATTTTTTTAAAAACATCTCCCAGAGAAACTAGTTCTTGTGTTAAAGATCGATCTTACGGCTCTTTTTTTGAAGAATTTTATTTCTGATTTTATACCTGCACCTCAAAAAGGACAATGAAATGTCCTAAATCGATATTTAAGCGTTTTTTTTCCTTTGTACATATAGTAGTAGGATGGCTATTAATTATACATGATACTATAGGCATTCATTCAAAAATTATATAAATGGCATGACTTAAATCAGATTGACCTCACTAACACCTACGATTTGTCACGAGATGTCTAGTTTGTTTCACTGCCGATAATTTCCTCTTTATTTTTACTTAATGAATATATGACTTACTTTAAAAATACTTACATTGAGGGAGTTCAATTTTATAAGTAGGTTTATGAGTAGGTAGGTTTGAGTATATATATAGGTAAGGAACATCAAAGCTGATGTTTTTTTTCATAATGCGGTATAATTGAAACAATAAGTAACATTTATAATCAAATTATAGCAATTTGTTGATCATGACTGATTGATTATAGACGCTTTATTACCGTCTAATGATATGCTAAAAATAATAAGCGTCAATGAAATAACCACGAGCTACACACCATCACTAATCATCTTCACAGGGTATAAAATTAGTAAGAAATATATAAAAGAAAAAATTATTATTCATATTGAACAATAAAATATTTTTAAATTTCTAGGTGTTTGGCAAATTACTAGAGTGGGAACATAGTAGCAGTGAGTCCGGGGAAGGCGTTGCAGCAGAAGAAGCGGCCGGGGACGACAGCGACCTACGCGAACATGTTGTTGGTATCCTCTTTGCAGGACATAAACTTACATCTTTACAGCGTCAGGCAAGTACTTAATATATTTACCAATGTACTACACTTAATCTAAGCACCAAAATTAAAAGTTTATAATTAAGCTATATTCCTTTTAAATGTGATATTATGAGGTAAATATAAAGTTTTTATCAAAATATAATTTAGGAAAAATTATAATTTTTATATTACATGAATGCTTTTTAGCGTTTCACAAGGCCTTTGTGCACATTTGTTTTTTGAATTGTGTGTGTTCTTTGCCAGGTGATGTCGCATATAGTTTGCGCCATAGGTTGCGAGGCGGCGCGCGTCCGTGACGACTGGGAGACAACGCTCCTGTGCGCGGAGGCGACGGAGCACGCTGAGGACGACCTCCCCGCCGCTCTTGTGCACCACCAACAAGACAACTACTGCTTTGAAATGCTGTCTTTGGCAAGTATACTATAAATTGGCACTTAATTCAATGTTCAATTTAGATACATAAAATTTCTTTAAGTAATTATTACGATATGGTGTGATCGAATAGAGAATGGTGAATTCTTGAATAGTTATATTACTTTAGAAAAATATTTTCGTCTGCCTACAGCTGCTGACTCCTTTTTATATTTTGAAGGCAGAAGATACATTGGAAATTGTTATATACTTATAGTATTTAATAATTTTGTTGATATTAAAAAAATATAATTAAAAAAAAAATAAAATTGATCAATATAAAATTTTCTTTACTAAAATTAAGAGACTACAGTAACATCAATACGAAATTAAATAAATATTCAATAATTTTAATAAATTATATCAATTATTATTATTTACTTAAATATATTTAAGTATTTAATATGGTATTTATTTTTTACATACTTTTTACTTTTAAATTTTTTTTTGTAGTTGTTGGCGTTGAGCGGGAGTTCCGTCGGTCGGGCGCATCTCGCCCAACGCACAGAACTTCTGGCAGATTTGCTATCTTTGCTGCATACGGGAAGCGAACGCGTGCAGAGACAAGTAATTTCTCTCAATCTTTATTTAAGGATTGCTATAAATAGTTATATAAGATAGCATATAAACATAAGATACCATATCAGTCATTTACACTCGTTGAAAATCTGTATTGAGAGCACAAGTTTCTCCTTTTTAATCTTTTTTAATATAAAATATAATTATATATAACTAATATGAGTAATCCATAGGTCATATCGCTACTACGACGAATGATAGCTGAAGTGCCACCACAGAAAATACTAGCGGCTCTCAACTACGCTGGTGATGTTACAACTACGTACGTTATCGATCAAAATATTTAAATGCTGACTTGTAAAAATTTATTTTTTATATATATGATTAACTACATACTTATATTACACATATTATTGTTTGCAGGGTCACTTTATTAGATCACCTTGTATGTTACGTGGGAAAAGCTATAACAGTCCAAGTTAAAGTGAAGGGTGGCGGTCCAGCTAACCCTGGCACAGTGACTCTTGGCTCCAGTGTAACACCAGCGCCTCCCGCCGCTTGGTTTATGAGAGGGGACACTACTAAGAAACACGCTCATCTTGTTGCTAAACTTCTTTCTGATATGGCTGAAGTAAGTATTACAATGAAATTGATATATTAGTATTGGTCACAAGCTTGTTATTCTTGTATATAAATAAGAAACAAGATGAACAAGTATATATAAGTGAACAGATTAATAACAAATTACAGTAACGTGACGAGTCTGTTTTACTGTTGCCGTTAAAGAGGCCAGAATTCGAGGGAAAATAAAAGGAGCAAAATAACAAGCTTTTTACTTTTTGAAAGTATTTCTAATATTTAACAGGATAAAGTGTCAGAGGCCTGGGGCCAGGAAACGCGCACAGCGTTAGTACAGTACGTACGTGCGGTGGCGCAGGTGGAGGAGGCGGAGCGACGCCCAGTGCGATGCATAGTTTCGCCCGTGGTGTGGCTCGCCCTTGCCTCGCTGTGTGTGTGTGACCACCATCACATGGACTTGTAAGTTTTTTATTTTAATTGACCTAATTATCATGTTGTCATATATAGAGCCCAACGACAAGGAACCTTTATATTTTTTTTTTAGCTTTACGCTTTATCCCGCACAAGGCAGGGTAGGCAGAGGGAACTGCAGGGACCGTGGGAACCTAGTGTTAAGACACTCTGTTGCTTAGCTCCTGCTTTATTCGTCCCCGCTTTCCGCCATTTTCGAGGCATTGCGTGTTGAGTGGCGGAACTCAACGCCGCGCTTTGCCTAGTTTGCCACAGCGATAAAATGGAAATAGAAAAATCCATCTTCTCCGACTGGGGATCGAACCCAGTAACCGTCGCGTTACAGGCAGACGTTGCGCCTCTGCGCCACGACGAAAAATATTAATAGGGAAGTTACAAAGGAGAACCTGAGTGTAAATATTAAGGTTTTTACACCATTCTTTTCACGAATTCACAAAACTAAACAAAAAAGGGTGAAACAATATGTCCTAACACTAGGTCTCTCTGATATATGCGAGATATAGTATAAAAAATATCACGTTTGATGGTGAAAAACTTTAAAGCTCTATATTACAAAACTGCAACTTATTGTTTAGAATAAAAAAAAATATTAATAGGGAAGTTACAAAGGAGTTTTTATAAATTTCGCTAAGCCTGATGCTGTCTGTTGTCCACACTATTAATTCAGTACGTTAATATTAATTAAACTTAATTTACACATTTCGTTACTTTATACTCAACCTTTTGTTAATATTTAAAAAACCAGAATGAACGGATCAAGCGAAGGCCGTGAATCCCGAGCCCGTGACTCCGCGGCGGAGGCTCGTCCGCACTGTACCAACCACGACGACGGTTCCACAGTCGCTGTCATCGAGTGCCGCTCCTGCGGCCCGCTGTGCGCCGAGTGCGACCGGTTCCTGCATCTTAATAGGGCCGCTAGGAATCATCAGAGACAAGTTAGTATATACATGTATATGTTTATTATATACGCGATGTAAACTGTGGTCACTTATGAATATATACAGGGAGAGAATGGACTCGCGACGATAATTTAAAGCGTAGTGTTAACTAACCTTTATAAACTTTTTTGAAACAAAGTAAATAATTAAATAATTATTCTAAAATAAAACGCCATTTATCAAATATGACGCAAGCATACACTATCCTTTCAGAGCGGCAAAGAGATATCTCTCTTTTCCTTTCCATAATTTTTTGAATGCGACAGATTGAGAACTTATTTTAGTATTTACGCGGTACACAGCACGTAAAATTGTCGTGAAATGGGAAAATCATCCTGTGCCTAAACTATTGATAATGTTTAACTACTTTTTTGTATATATTATAGTTTTGAAATATTTTACACAATAAGTAGTTTTGACAAGGACCGCATTGTCATATACACTCTGTATAATTTGAATTTGAAAACTAAGTATATAACAGATTTGCAAAGAAGAGGAAAGTGCAATCCGTATAGACATCCACGAAGGCTGCGGTCGCGCTAAGTTACACTGGCTTCTACTCCTCGTGGATCGTCGGACTCTGAAAGCTTTAATGGAGTTTCGTGGTTTGGAACAAACAAACATGCCTGCCGAGACAGAGGGGGCGGTGGGGCTGGCAGGGACATGTCGGTTCTGTGGCGCTAGAGGCAACTCTGGCCTCTTGGCTATTGGTAACGTCTGCGCCGACCAACAATGTCAGGTATAGTTTATATTATTTTAGTTCATAATTTGTTGTTGTCGCTGTTGTCATGCATTTGTTCTTATGCATACATTATTTTTAAATTCTGATAATTGACTTATGTTCTGTACAAATAATTTTTATAATCGATATGTCGGTTTGCGCTAATGTGTTATTATTTCCTTTTCAACTGGCTTAGTCATTTAAACACAAGACTTCCTTCAACGTAGTTCCACGTAATTCGATTTCAAAATCATCCTTACGATTGCCACTGCACCGGTGGACTAGGATGTTACTTATAGAAACCTGTAAAAATTTAAGGCCATGAGCCAACCGTCGCGACGTCAGCATTGAAGTTTATAATTTCTTGTCCGTTTGAGAGTTTAGATCTATTTTATTATTACACGTGGAACTTACCTTACATCAACCTTTTCTTGATAATTAAAACATATCTATAGAGGATAGCATTGGCTCGGTGAAAATTATAAAAACGTCTTTGGAGTATCTTAAGAGTATAGCTTCCAAGGTGTTTTAGGTTCGTGACATTGCTCGTTCTAAAACCTGTTAAAGCTTTTTGAGATAATGAGATTCCCCTAGACTGATTACACCAATCAAAGAAAGTGAGTAAGTTCAGTGATTTCATAAAAACTTGGTAGTTTATGTGTAAAATAATAATAAATTAATTAATACATTGGCCATGTGTCTTTAGCGTTACTCTATAAGAAACATCTCAACACATACTCGCATATCAATTAAAAAAAATATTCCAATAATTGAATCAATTTGTAGGAGCACGGACGTGAGGCTTGCAGCCGCGTGCTGCCGTGTGGCCACACGTGCGGCGGCGTGCGTAGTGAGCGTACGTGCCTGCCGTGTCTCTTCGGGTGCGCGGGCTCGGAGACATTGCGGCAAGACGCCGATGATATGTGTATGATTTGTTTTACCGACCCTTTGCAGGCTGCACCGGCTATACAGGTTTGTAATTTTCCTTTGTTATATAAATTTTGGTGTAGCGATATTATTATAAATCTTTGGCACACGGGTATAACTTTTGACAAAACAAAAACAGTTACGTTGATTTCCAAAACTCCTACAAGTGCAGGGAAAAGATACTAATTAAGAGGTTGAATATAAAAGTTATATCGAGCTTTAGTTTGTACTCCTACTTTATTACAAAATGTATTTGTGATTAGATTTTATTGCTTAAAGATATGAAAACATATTCTTTAAATGATTAAGAATATATATATATATATATATATATATATATATATATATATATATATATATATATATATATATATATATATATATATATATATATATATATATATATATATATATATATATATATATATATATGTATATATATATATATATATATATATATATATATATATATATATATATATATATATATATGTATATATATATATATATATATATATATATATATATATATATATATATATATATATATATATATATATATATATATATATATATATATATATATATATATATATATATATATTGTTTTTATTAAAGATATATTATATCTTTAATATGTTTAAAATCTTTGAGTAGTCGTAGTAAAACTTTATTATAGTTATTATATATTGTTAATATAAAAATATAGAAATAGTATAAAAAATAATGTAAGTGTTAAATATTTAATTGACTGTAGCGTTATTTCACCTACTTCAAATCATCCTACTAAAATATAGGAATATCTTCTAAACGCATATTTGCTATAATTTATACACAGTTGTCTTTTTCCTTTAAGCATACCGTGATTTAATTTCAGCTTGGATGCGGACATGTGTTTCATTTACATTGTTGTAAGAAGGTATTGGCTAACAAGTGGGTTGGGCCTCGCATCACTTTCTCATTCTCTCAATGTCCAATTTGTAAGGTCAGTATACCGTAAAATGGGGGGAATAGGGTCTAGGGGGTGAATTGGGACAAACCTCAAGTTTTATTTGCGACTTTAATCACACATTTATGTTACGTATTACATTATGTGGTAGGTTTTAAATTTGAAGCTTGCAATATTTTTTCTATAATCTGGCAACAATTAGCCATCCTGGCAAAAGTATTTTAAAAAAAAACGTACTTCAAAACATTGGGTCAAAGTTGTGTGAAATTTGCTCCTTAAAACATTTTAATTTTCACTGGTGTTTACTAGATTTGTACAGAAGTTAAGTTTCAACCGTTATTTTCAGTTGTTTGGGAACGGATTAAGCTATAATATAAGTGATATAATCTTATTGTTTTTCCTATAATTTAACAAATTCTCACTAAAGTAGAATTGAACAATAATTGGGGGGACAAGGGTCGAACTATGGGGCGTATAGAGTCGTAGATGAGGGAAATCGGGTCAGGAATGGGTTTAATAGGTACCCGATTAGGGTTAATTGGGACGGCTATGGGTGAATCAGGTTTTTGTTTCTAGGGTTGTCGCAATCTCTAAATTACATTAAACTTAATAAAAGTGTTGGTAGGCACTTAGCCTAATACATATTTAACTGACTATCTTTACCTACCTACACATTTATTAAAATTTTAGCAATGATTGATTAGTTGATTAATATTAATTGAAAATTTACACCTATATAATTTAGGCGATATTAAAATTAATTGCTTGATATAAGCAGGTGGCACTCTTTTTTTTCCGGTGGGTAAAGATCATCCAATGACATCTCCCGCCCTTGGACGGAGCGGGATACTATTTTCAGACTCTTACTGACTAAATAAAGCCTTTTAATGTTGCCACTGCTAGGACACAGGCCTCCTCTCTGGACTGATTTCGCTTATCCTTTTTTGTTGTGTAATTTTTCTTGCCAGGAGAAGGTTATTATAAAAATTAGGGTAGTGTAGAGTAGATTAAGGTAGAATATGGTGGACTAGGGTAGAGTAGAACAGGGTAGGGTAGGGTGGAGTAGGGAAGATATAATTATGATGTACCGCATAACCAGCTGGGACTGACACTTTAAAAACTGGTAGGTATATGTCAAATACGTAACCTAAAAAGACACTACCAGGTACCTAGTCATTGTAGGTTACCTGCCTATAGTGTGAAAGTGTCAGCCCTAGCGAAAAACTCTATTTACCCCTTAGGCGACCCGATTCACCCCAAGGCCTGGGTGAATAGGGACAAGTGAGTTTTTATAACTTTTTTTGATGTTTTTTTTTTAATAAATTATTTTTAATGCATTATAAATGAAAATTTAAACTACCGGAACCATTATGATATCCATTTTATTACTATATCTACGAAAACAACGATAAAAATCAATGTCGAACTTGAAAAGTGTCCCGATTCCCCCCATTTTACGGTACCAAATATTTTCTATTTAAATATTTCCGTCGCCATGGTGTATAATCTGTTTATATCTGTTATCAATGAATCAACAGGAACCTATGTCACACTGGACACTAGAGGAGTTATTGGCGCCGATACGGCGTCTCCGAGAGGAAGTATCCCGTAAGGCACTAATGCGGCTTGAGTACGAAGGTGTGGCGGCAAGCGGGTCGCAGGCCCGTGCCCAGGAGGACCCCGCTACCTTCGCTATGGAACGCTACGCATACTACGTCTGCCACAAGTGCGGCAAGGTACGTTTTATTGACAATCTTTAATTTAATGACTGTCAGTTAAGGCGTATGGTTAATGTCAGTCAACATTTTAACTTTACACTTTCCTAATCCCCTGCTAACTCATCCACCACCACCGGTTGGCTGGAAGAGATCTTTTGTAGAGATAAATCCACTGTTATATACGGAACTATTGTTTTTTTTTTAAACTTTACATTGTAAAAGTAGTGCAATAAAGAGTGTAGTGTGAGTAGTGCAATTCAGTGATATCTCTAAGTAAAATAACTACAAGTCAGTAAATAATCCTTACAGGCGTACTTCGGCGGGTTGGCGCGGTGCGAGGCCGAGAGCAGCGGGTGGTGGGAGCCCGCGGAGCTGGTGTGCGGCGCGTGCAGCGACGTGGCCGGCGCCCGCACCTGCCCCAAGCACGGCGCCGACTTCCTCGAGTACAAGTGCCGATACTGCTGTTCTGTTAGTGTCACATATACACTCACATACAACCCTGTGCCCTGTACCCTGTACCCCGTGACGCATGCAATATGACACCATACCCCATTTGTTTATTAAATGCAATTTTTTTTCATAATTGCATGTTAATATGCGGTATAAGAATTTTATTAAGTGGGCATGCTAGATTTATTTATGGAAACTAATTCGGTCAGTTTCAGTTTATTTCCTTTGAAATAAAGGGTGATTTTAAATATGTTTAGATTTTATTTAGATAAAATGATGTACTTAAAATTGTTATTGATGTCTTATAAAGCACCGTTCATAGAATGCTTATCACGAGTACCGATTGTTTTTGAAACCGGTGAACGCTTAAAAATTAAACAATGTGATTTCCCATTAACAGGTAGCGGTATTTTTCTGTTTTGGCACTTCCCACTTCTGTAACGCATGCCACGACGACTTCCAGCGAGTCACTAATATACCAAGACATCTTTTACCACAATGTCCCGCTGGTACGTATGTAGCACTGTTAATACGTATACATGTGAATGCGCACTTTAAAATTTACATTCATCCCTATAAAATACTATATTTCTTTACTGACAGTTTCATTCAGCGTACCTCGGGAAGATATACGTTGGTATTCTTTTGAAAACATATAATATTATGTCAACTCCAAAGTGTTTACTGTTTACTTACTTTGTAATAAAATGTTTATTTTTACATAAATTATATATTACAATAATATATATTACTTTTAGGTCCTAAAGGTGAGCAGTTACCAGGGTCATCAGAAGAATGTCCGTTGCATGTGCGGCATCCCCCCACCGGAGAGGAGTTCGCCCTCGGCTGTGGAGTGTGCAGACACGCACACGCATTTTAATCTTCAAAATTATACTCTTTTAAGGCCTTTGGTTTTTGCGATTATTACATATTTTAAATGAATCTCTACCCGACACCATTTACAAATGATTTATAGACGAGATAATTAATAGCTGTTGATTTATCTTATATTTTGTGTCATAATTATACTCATACCGAATATCGTTATTTCTTTCAATTTTCTAAAGCTTGGACAGGGTTATGGAATTAAATAGGCTAACCTATATTATGAGTTTGCGTTTATATTAATGATATTGATTATAATAATATATTGAAAATGCCTAAAATATGTCTCAGCCTGAGTTAAGGAGCAATAATTTTTATCAAATAATAATTACGTAACGACTACTACATGATATCCGTTACGTCGAAGCAATATATATTGTTTAAAAACTATATTTAAATTAATAACATTAACATATTAACATTCTGTACCTATTGATATATTATTGCTGTTTTCCAACATTTTTATTCACTGTAGAGCTTTTAATGCTTATAGCTCCTAGGTAAACATTTTTTAAACATACATTTCAAATAATGAACTAAATTTGAACCATTATTAATGAACATTAAACTAAGTGAACTAGCTAAAAGTCTAGTCGCTTTTAATATGGTAATTTTACAGAGATGGATTTTTGGAAATGTATACTGTATTTTAAATAAAATTAACTTTTTATCTATAATCGGCTATTATGTGCACTACTGGAAGAAAAAAATTTTTTTTAATTCATGAACCATATTACAATAAGAGAAATATTTGAAATAAGTGTAAAATTACATCATATTCTGCTCACCATCTTCCAGGATACATAAGTTTATATTTTGATAGTTAATTGACTAATTTGAGTTCAAAAATGTACATTATTATAAACATTTAGTAGAATTACATAAAGTAAATATTAAAATTAAATTATAAAATAATATAGTAGCTAACAATGAAATGTTTGATAAGTGGACATACCTCTGATGTTAAACTTATATCAATGAGCACTAAGGGAAAAAGACAATATTGTCATAAAATCGAATTCTTAAATATTCATTTTCTGTGACGGGTGATTCATTTGTTATAATTTTAAGTAAATTATTTACTTTACCGTATGGACTAATAAATAAAATAGTTGATGTACAATTTCTAACTATATATTTGTCGAATAACAAACAGATTAACTGCATTACAGTGGTTTCTCTAACATATTCAGAAACACTAACATTTGATAGAAGGTATTCATGGATTACCGCAGAGCAGAACTATTGCAGGACTTATCAAATGTAGGTAAATAAGAACACTCCATGAATTACCATTAAAGAAATGCAAGAATTCAAACGCCCATATTCAGACTCCCATCCATTCGCCTAACCATTTATTAATTAATATCTGAGACAAATCTCGTAAAAGCGTTAGATTTTTGAAATTACCAAAAGAAATAGGCATGGATGGACGACTTCTTTACATAAACCTTTGAATGTATAATTATATTGTATTATATTTAATAATATACTCATGATTATCACAAATGCATGTCGAATTAAGTCAATTTTAAGTAACATGTATTCTTATAATATATAGTAGCTGTATTAGTAAAATGTAGTCGACGATATATTTTCTCGCCTTCCTATATAGTTTTGTTATAAATTAATTTAATCGATTCCAATGTTAATTATTTTAAGGGCATTTATTAATTTACCTTTTTGTAGATTTTCTTCCTCGTATTTGGTCTTAGTTATGGCAAATACTAAAATAAATGTTACTGTTTATTTGGTGTTACTGAGATCATTTATGTCAGTTAAATAATAATTATTAAAATAATAAGTTATTAGTTTAATATTTTACACAATGTAAAATTTGGTACAACCATCATATAACTTTATGTTCTCAACACACCGTACATATAGTACACAATGACTTGAAAACATGCAAAATTGTTGCTTATTTGTTTTTATTGGAGACATATGTATAATATGTTTAAGGAAAAATAATTCATTTAGAGCTTTATAAATAGTTTTCGTGTCAGTCTATCCGTGTCGTACACTTTATATTTAATCGCATAACATAATACGTATATAAACAAACTAATGAGTGTTGTAACAGTTCAATGTGTCTCTACAATAGTACACCTGGGGGTGTATCAATAATATCTCCAAACAAATATTAAAATTGAGAATTAAAATTTGTATTTATATCTACATCTACCATGTAATATCTACTATGTAAGAACGTTGGAGAGTCACCAAAATAACTAATTCGAACAAGAATGTTATTGGTACATTGGTAATTTTGTAAAAAGTGGAGAAATTATTAAGACAACCTGAGCATAACTTTAAATGTTTAATATAATGACTTATGGATTATTATCCAGTAACTCAGTCAAGTTGATTTCTGGAAAATTTCTTCACGTTCTGTCTTGCGCGTCCACCGCTATATTTGACAAATAACACCTGGTCTGTGATTTTTCTTTATATTGTGTCCATCTTAATTTTGTAAAACATTTAAAATTGTCCAGTCTCTATCTTATCCATGTATATGCAAAGATGAGATATGATTTGCGATTTTCTAAAATTATTTTTAATATTCACTCAAAATGTATGTCCTACTACTATTATACTGAATGCACCCTAGTCTATTAAATTGTGAAAACAAATATAGGTTATAAACTAGTTAAGAAGTTTTTCAATAAAGCTTACAAAATATCGAAGTTTTTTATTTCATCTTTGATTAGACTTAATGAAACAATAAAATGTTTGCTGAAAACATAAATATTTATTTACTTGTGTAAGACAAAATAAAGTGAATATGGATCATAGGCAATAGTCTTATCTCTAAGTAAATAGTTGCAGGGCATCTTGATAGTCTCGAATGTTATGATAAGTTAACTTCGAGAGATAGAATCGTCGTTACTTATATCTTTTTATCACATCTCGTATCTAAGGCGTTGAGTCCAATCAGTTCAATGCTTGCATCCAAAATACTTGCATATAAGAACTGGGTGACCCTATGTCACTTATAGTTACAGCTGTGTTACAATGATAAGTTTCTTCAAATTTAAGGTACTTGTTACGATTTTTATTGTATTAATATGTGACAGTAATACTTTTCAGTTCTAAGTGAACTTGAATAATTCTATTCTTGTTAATTAGAGTATTGACTTACGCAATTGTGCTTTTGGATAGAATTCATTCAATTGGCGCTACGTCGGGCCGTATGCTTGCACGTTGGCGTTGACTGTGAGCTTGAACAGCTCCTGGCGCGCTCCCCGAGACGCTTTTCGCTACGGTGGTCTAACAAGTACGCTGTTAAACACTGCAACCTTTGTAGGCATTGCGTTGCCAGTTGTTCTCCTGCAACTAGCTGTCGGACAGCTAAGTCAGCAGGATGCAGTTGGAATATGGAGAGCTGTTCCGTTTTTCCAAGGTAATTGTTTTTAATAATAGTGAAACTATTTGTTAAACTTTATTAAAAAAGCTACATAGGCAACATTTGTTGAACATTTGTTGGACATTTGTTGAAGTTAGCTATTAAGCATTCAAACAATATTATCTAGGCTAAGGGCTAATAGTGGTGTAAAAAAAAGCGAAGACAAATTAAAATAATATTGTGTCCTAATCTGTTGCAGGTATCGGATATCTCAGATTGTTGACATCGTTCGTAGGTGCTATTTATTCAATGGTTTATGTTGCTATGTCTCTTACTAATATTTTTTTTATTTTAAGCAATACTTTACCTTTTCTGGAATGTTCTGAGCTACCGGATATGGCAGTAAGTAAACATATTTGGAAAGATATTTCTTTTTATTAGTATGATCTAATACTTTGTCGTATAACAAATTCAATCTGCTATACATAGATACAAAAATTAATCATAAATGTATAATAAATCAAAAAAATATAAGAACATTGTTAAATATTAAATTTAAGTAAAAGTCTTTTCTCTCTTTATATATTATTAATTTCATGTATAATTATAACTATTTAACCCAATTAACTGATTAAAGATGAAATTACCCATTGTATAGGAATTATTAAAATATTTTTTTATATACATTATTTTGCAGAGTGGCGATACAGAAGTATCTCACAACACGTCTTGTTTAAAGTAAGTAGTCTTTCTCGATTGGCATACATAGTGAACCTCCTCAGAAAAAAATACATTACATGAAACTACTGACAATTACATTTTAGATAAATATTAAATAATATTTTTTTTGTCCACTGACTTTGCTTAAGACAAGATAATTTTGTCGTCTGTGAGATCAAAGGCAAGCAGTGGTTCAAGTCGACTTATGACAAAAAGTCTGTTATGAAACTCGTCAAATATACTATATATGGCAAAAACTTTTCCGTGATTTATATAGCATATAGATAATGTTGGTTTTTCACATATTAATCATGGGAATGTTTTTATAATTATAATATAGATATTTCCACGGTTCACTTAAGTAAGATGCAGTGACTGTTGATCAAGTAGCTTTAAATGGGCATAGAATAACCATTCCTAAAAGCGTTTTCCTTGACTGCACTGTAATATGAAATATGATGCAATATGTTATATGTAAATATAACATACGTTATAGTTGTTTATAATTTAGTGACAATTTCCTTTTAACTGTTTTCAGCGATAGATTTCTGGCGCCAATCAATGAACAACCTGAATATTACATAGCGCTAGCATTTATTGTTATAGTTCTTTGGATTCTGTTTCCTTTTATGTGAGTAATGAATCTAATTTATAGTCCTTTGTTACATCACCTCGTTACAACCCATTCGTACTTCATATAACAATACACACCTGATATGTTTTATTCAGTGGCTATTGAAATTCGACAATTAATTGCTTATTTATTTAGATACATATAGACAAACAAGTACTAATGAATGTTTATTTTATTAAAGTAGTCGTGCTGTCATCATAACTGTGAAATAAATATGTATTTGGCGGTGTTAGACATCAAAAGTTTAATCTTACATAAATGATATTACTATTATGAATTTCAGCCTCTACAATCCCGTTAAACTTATGAAAAAAATTTTATACGTAATCACTCCACTGATACTTGTATTGGGCATCACCATAGTAAGTTCTATTGGGAATAGACGAAATATTACTTTTTTTCATAAGATTGAGGACTGGAAACACTTTATTCGACCCAATATTTGGCATGAAGCGATAGCTCAAGCACTGTTGTCTTCACAGACAGCTGGAGGTTTCCTTATTAGTTCAGGCGACTCCATTTATGCCAATATTAACGTACAATGGTAAAATCTTTAAGTCTTAAAATAACGATTGATGGTTTTAATAAACACATACTACCTTTATCTATCATTTTGAAATACATAAACACCAATTTTTAGGACAACAATACTAATTGTAAGTGCTAACCTCGTTACCAGCTTGCTGGGAATGATATTTTGGTTTGCTATCAGCGGTCGGGAAGATAACGCAAAGAGTAACATTGCAGTCCTTGTCCAAATATACAAAACTTTTATGGATAATAACCTGAACACAGCGTGGCCGATGTTAACCTTTCTTTTGTTGACGTTATCAGGAGCTATAACCATGGTACTGTGAATATATCATTATTACTTATAAATATTTTTGTTTTCGTTCCATTAAAATCGTCTACACGTGATCATATTTAATGTTATGCATGTAGTATGTTAAAATCGGTGTGAGTAACTATATAAAATATAATTTATATAAGACTTATGTAAAACGGTTTATTCTTTTGCTTTCAGCTTACGTTTCTATACCCCCTTTATGATCGATTTCAACGCATGGGCGGATATAAATGGAGACACATATCTATAGGAAGCTCGCTAATAGGTGCAATTAGCGCTTTGTCTGTCCTATTTATAGGTCAACCTGCATTTACTTTATTGGAAGATATTGTCGTACCATTTTTTTTAAGTATTGCCACTGTACTGGAGGTATCGGTATTTGCTTTTATATACGGTGCGTATTACAAAGTACAATACATTTCAAAAGCTCGTTAAATTTATTACTTATTTTTTAAAATAAATATACTATTCGAAAAACTGAATTTTCTAATGTAAAGTCGAATTGGGACTGAAATATTTGATTACACAACCTCAACCCCTGTGTAGTCGTTAAACCAATAAATGTACTAACTACCAGAGTATCCCAAAGTAGCTAAGATGATTTCCATTATTGGATTCCGTAATACATCACGACATATTACATATCACGACATATTACATATATTCTATATACCTATATAATACATGTTAGTAAGGAAATCTACGTATCATATAAAATAAGAAATATATTACTATGATTTTACTGCTTTTCCTCTGAAAGGTAGATTTTCTTCAGTAGCACAAGTTATCCCAAGGTCTCACAGTTATCGCACACTCTATTCTCCTCTATATGACATTAATACTCCGTTGCAAAACACAATGTCACATCTTGTCTAACAGTTAAAAACTGCTCAATCATATTTAAAATATATAATTTTTATTTTATTTTTCTATAAATAATTTAATAATTTCTTTGTCATCAGGTTGGAAAATATTAGTTGCTGATATTGAATTTTTAATAGAAAACAGACTAGTGAAATATTGGGTTCTGGGTTGGTGTGCCGTTCCTGGTATAATCATGTCTTTTACGCTGTGGTGGTCTATATATTTCTTTATTGAAGACTTTAGCTGGACTCAGGCTCCATGGGGCAGCTCTAGTATTATTGCCTGTGTTTCCGCGACTATCATAATAATTTTGACGTGCGCGGCTTTCTCTGTGGCAAAGCAAGTTCAATATGATTTCCTTGGGGTAAGGATTTTTTAATACTGTTAGTTTTTGGTTTTACTTCTGGCAATGCGAATATTTATGCTTGACGTGAATGCGAAGTAGCTTATTAATATCCCGTAAATGTTCGTCTGAGGACGAGGCCTTGCAAATAAATGTTCATAACGTTTGCCTCGTTTGATGTTTCCTTATGCAGTACGACACAAAATATATGTACATAACATTTTGAGGAAGTCCTACATTTTGGATTTTATTTCAGAAACTAAAGTCATCATTTAAGCCTTCAAGGCACTGGGGTCCCCGAGATCCTATTACACATCACTACTGGCTCGCGAGGCGTGAGGAATCCAATGAAAATGCAATTAGTACACGGTATCGAATGAGACGGTTGGGGCAATTCTCTGGTAATACTAGCTGCAACGACGTGATGCGCGTGGTAAAAATAGATCTTCCTCAAGAGATCAAAAGGAGATCTAACTCAGACGACTGGTTAGTGGTGTACCGAAAAAAACATGTTGCACAATTGTATCAAGAGCCATCTGAAAGCCGGAAGCGTTCAAAATCATTAGATTGGAATCCCATCAAGACGATAGTTGAGTTAGGAAGTGGCAGTTACTTTCATGATACAAATTAAGTTAATAAGTATAGTATTTATTACAAACAATAATACTCTATCGAATATTAAGAACGACCTTGTGTGACTTATAGAGATAAGATTATGTATGTGTGATGTGTATAGTTTGTTATGTCTAGTCACGTTTTGAAATATTAAGCAGGTAGTGGGTAAAATGGTCTTCTTCGAATGTAACATTAATACGTTATAGTAGTTATTTATTACAAAGAATAAACGATACCTTAATAATTATTTATTTTCATTTTTACAGATTCCAAACGTATTACTATGTATATATAACTTTTTTCTTATTGATAATAGTTCAAATTAAAATATATGCGGCAATTTATATGCAAAGACCTGAATACCTTGTGTGAAATCATAACAACCCGTATTAATATACAAATAATAAAAATACTGTCGAAGTAAAAAAGGTAATCTAATCTAAAGTTATAGACGACTATCTTCTTTAATAGTTATATACAAACGCTGGAGGAAAAGTTGTTCAATGTGATTAGCACGTAATGTGCTAACTGTGAAAACTGATGATGTATGACATCGTACATCTCCCCACGACGTTGAACAAAGCTGGAAAAGTTGTTGTTACTAAAATTTGTAATTGCATATTACTTCAAATGAACTTAATGTAGGGTGAATTCTCAAGTTGTAAAGAAAATTACGGACAGCACATAAAGTAGACATGATAAATTGCGATTAGACGGAAGATTGGATCAACATTCGGTTAACAACGTTGAATAATATCCTGTCTACGTGATTTTTGTTCTTGTTTTTTGACCTTCCTCTAGAAAGATGACTCGCTGTCCCTGTACAAAGCCTCAACTATTATTTGTTATCGATAAAACACTCAAGTATGCTCGTCGCATGCCAAATGCGTCACTGAAAGGATGTGGTGAAAAATAATTGCTCATTATTCTCTATACGTTGGGACTAATTAATTCAGTGATAAATGTACTATAAATTTTATGGTACATCCATTTAAGACTATCCATTTAGTACCGCGTTACACAATTACTAATATGATTTATTCATATGATCATAATAACTATTCACGGCATATGTTTTACTAAAAAAATTAACAACTAACCAACCAACAAAAGCCTAAGAAACTTTTTTAGAAGTATTACAATACACCCTGAGTAAGGTTATGGATACTACAACTGGGTGGAAAATTTATACTCTCTTCTATCTAAGTGGGGATAATGTAAGGCAAGAGGTCGATGTTTCTATTTAATATAAAAACAAAAGATCTTCGAGTATATTTGAACGGGTTTAATTTGACTTAGTAATATGCAATTTGTTAAAAGATATATTTGTAAATTGTAAGTGAACATTTTTTATAGACTCATGACGTAATGTCATAATATTAAGCGGAACTTGTCACCTCACACGTTACTTTGAAATAAACATAGAAAAAAGAGAACTCTACGGAACTGAAAATATTTGTTATATTATCTATACTGATGCAGTGTTGCATCTTCAATGTGATGTTTACATACTGCATGTTACTATTGTTAGCTCTAACGAATCGAATTTCAATATATTTCAATACAAATATTGTTGATTCCTAAGTAATTTATAAATAGCTTCTAGTGTAGAATACTATATGACGTCGTGACGACTGCGACTTGGTTCCAAATAGCGTGACAAGGAAGCACATCGTCGTGAAAATGGATAAGTTTTATTTTTTATGAATATTTATGGACACAAAATATCTTTTCTAATAAAAAAAATACAAACAGGCCTATAAGTTAGTTCAAAAAAGTAAACGTAATCTCGCAAACAAATATTCTGAACACTATTAAAAAATCTAATGATTTGGTAGTATTACAGTATATCCTTTGTGTAAGTATAACATATTTTGAGTTAGGAAAATTACGACACTAAACAAGCATTGTTGTAAATATTAGGCGGAAAGATATTATGTAAGTATCTGCTATATGTCGCACACATTGTAGGTTTTTGTTTTTGATTTTCCACATCACAAGTTGTTTCCTTGCCATTTTGTTACGATTAAGAGATAATCGATCATAAGAAAAGTATTCACTAATGTCGATATAACAAAATGTCATATAGAATGTTATAGCTTCTTTTCTGTCAGTTTTCTACAGGTATCTTGTTGTCTTTATCGTGTCCTCTCTATAGAAAATAGTAGTTGACGTTGGATGGGAACTTTGTTGACATTTACCCAGTAAATGAATCTACCGATTGAGCCTTCTTCGGTTTCACAGTACTACTCGTAGATACATCTATTGGAGAGTCTTGGTACAGGGCGTTCTTCGAGGTTTTTGTATATTTGCTCCAGATTTGAATTAGTCCCTTATTTGTTGTTGGCCAGGGTCGATGAGACAGAAATATACTGGTGTCCTATCCGTTTCTCCATTTTCTCTCTTGGTAAGGTCCACTTTTTCTGCTTGTGTATATTATTTACAATTATTGTATAATATAATATTGTGTATAATATTCATAATTACACAATTTTTTAAGTATTAAATGTTGCGATTCTTGCTTTTTTTTCACAGGTTATAAGATACTTTTTCCAGAAACCGTGTGTATTAGAAAGTTTCTGATTTACGAGCTACTGATTAATCAGAAAAAAAAATGTATGTATTGAGAAAATACAGAAAGAGCATTAAAGGGTAAATTCTTGTAAATAACTTAATACTTCTAATTCTCGTATATAATATTGGTTGCATCATCACTTTCGTACTTCTTAATCATGCCACCCACTTGTTACAACAATGATATGATTTCTAAGAACAAAGGAATCGATTCTAGAACTAATCCTGAGAGGGTTAAGTCAAGTGCTGACAACCTGACTGTTAAATACGCACAATCGTCGCGTGAAGGCATGTGGAGTGCGCATTCGAGCTTGAAACTGCGTGCGAAGCAGATCGCTTTGCGGTTACGGTCGTGCGATTAAATACTTTAAACCTGTGACAGTGAACTTGAGTGATGTCTAGGGATATCCCCAGGTTGAGCCGGTTGGGAGTGCTTGCACCGGCTGCCTTGTCCGCGTGTATGGACGCCTCCGTGCTTGCTGTCCCTGCCGCCGGGGCAATAGTCTCTACTGTTCTTAAGGAACTTAGCAAGGCTTTCATGCTCAAAAAGTAAATATACAATATATTTTCTAAATGATTTAATACACATTTAATTATAGATAATTTATGTTACTTATGCGCTCTTAAAAGTGTTATTATCTCGCTTCGTATCTTTATTTCATTTGATTATAATTGGTTATTATTACTGTTTTAAAAATAATTTTACATGTTCTTGCCTTATATGTGCTTGATTTGTTGTTTTTTTTCCAATTTAATTATATCGTTACTAAATGATTTCTCTGAATGGTAATTTTAATATGTAGTAAAACCAGATTGGAATTATAAGCTGGACAGATTGTTTACCTTAAATTTTATTTATATTTGAACACATACATATTATATAACAAAACAAAATACTTAGCTCTAAACTAGCTATTTATCAGCCCACGTCTATTGATATGCATGATATCTAAGCGATACGTTCATTAATTACGCCGCATGTGCATTAATCTTAGCTCTCAAGCCCCACAGATACTTTAAATGAATACCACAATTATCGTGAAGTATCTATTTAATATAAAAGGACGGATCAATCGACGTGCTTAAGATTTATAATAATCTTGTCACTTAATAAGCGCATGATCGTTATTAAATATTTGATACCCGCGGGTACCACGTGATCGTTTAACATTTATAAATACTTATAAGAGCAAATAAGATTCATAAAACTCGAGTTCTTGTGTAATAATTGTTTACTGAACAGTATAAATTATGACTTAATAAAAACGCTTGCAACCGTTATATTTACATTAAATACTTGATAAAATGTAAACAATTTGTTGAAGACGACAAACTTTACCTTTAAATTGAGCGTGACATTGTTAAATCATGTAATGTAAAAAATATTACAAAATAAACAACGATGTCCACTTCCTAATCTGGAGTTTGTAGGCAGCGCCGCTCGTGACGAAACGGTGGAGGTCGCGGAGGCGGATCGAAGGCCAGTGTGCTGCACTCGTCCGTCTTAGTATTTGGAACACTGGCTGAATTTCTTTCTTCCTGTTTAATATTTAACAGGCTACTTATCAATTGACTTCGTTTTACATAAAATAAACCTTCAATCTTATATTTAAAAAGGTCTCTTTTCTGAATAAAAGTGGATTTGTAATAATTATTAAAGAATGAATCACAAATTTGTTATTTAGTTGTTATTTTAATACAACGATTATTCATTGCTTTAAAAAATTACTACTCAACGCCTATATATAACTATGTAAAACTACAAACTAGCGTTTATCTATATATGGACTGGCCGTTACAACGAACATCGGATCGCATTCGACAGTAAATTATGACTAAATATTTTGTGGTAGTTACAAATATATGGGATATTTGAAAAACATGTCTTGAAAAGTAAATGATTTCCCATTTAAAAAAATGTTAACAACTCACATTTGCATTGCACTTATACTAATTTAAATGACTCGTTCTAATGATGTTATTCAAACAAGCTCATTTAAACAAGGTTATGTTAAAAAAGTGCTATATAGCTACTATTGTTAGATAAGTATTTTGTTTATTACAAACACACCTCATGGGTTGAGAAGGATTTGCTACCATGTAGTTTATCTCGTCGATGACATTTAAATTTATTAGTCTTTGTGATGTTTCATAGTATCTATTTCCGCTCTCATTATATTTGTAACATATGGTCCGTCAAAAAGACACAGTGAATCATTTTTACTTAATCTATTTTAATAGTGATAAAATCTTCAAGAAGGAAAATTTCTTAATTCTATTTTGCAAACAAACATCATAATTATTTATTAAAGTTATTGATTTCAATTCACATAAATGTTTTATTATGACACTAAGTTCTGTAAGGAATAGGTATACTTAACGTTTCTATTTATGATATAAAGAACCTATAGATGTTATAGTAAGAAGCAAGTCAAATAACACATTATCAAATAGAAATTTCATGTTTCTACATACAAAATTTGCATAAAAATAGCTATGAAATCAAATAAAAAATATATTAAAAAATATACTATTTATTGATATCACGTAAAAATTAAACACAATGAACTAATACGAAAACATTAGAAATTATATATATTTAGGTATATGGTTTTCGGGAGACCTTACCTTACCTGCTCATTTTGTTTCTTGGACATCATTAAAGTCATTACAGAAATATTTGCCAGAGGCGCTCGTAACCGCATATTAGTGTTGGGAAAAACCAGATAACTGCGTATACTCACTATTCATCCACTCACAAAGATAGTATTACGCAAAGAACCAGGAAATATAACAATCATGTCTTAATAAAAAAGGTCTAAGATGGTTTCCGTGGAAGCAATACAAATCAAGGTATAATTATCGATTAATAATTACAGTGAATACCTACCTTACTTTTGTAATAATTGTAATCTGCTGAACAAAGAGGAGTACACTGAACTTTTACTGTTACTTATTTTTTATTTAATATTTTCTTCTTAATTTTTTGAAGCTTTCGTCGCATAGCGCTTCTGCGTTTGACATCAAATTGTCAAATTGTATTGTCTAGCTTACTATATGCAAGAAAAAGTATTTTTTTTTTATTTTTGGTGTTAAAAGTATTGGTAGATGTCCACAACTTGGTTGCCTTTGACTTAATGATCATTTTACAGTTTATCTATCTATTTTGGTAGAATCAAATTTAAATTAAAAAAATACTACTCTTTCCGTACCTGTGGTATATTATGATGTGTCTTAATCTTGGATTTTCATATGTAAATGAAAAATGCTCGTTGTGCACAACAACTTTTATAAAAAGTCATCTTCTGATTAAGTATACTTTAATTGACTTATTGTAGCTACATACGAGATATCTGACGGATCCAGAAACGGACCTCGTTTGTTGCAGCTACATTTTTTATAAAATATAGTTTCATATTCTTTTATTTTTTTAAGTATTTATAGTACTTACAATAAATAACATATACACTAATTGATATACTAAGCTATAGTATATACTATTCGAAATGTTCCAGATGGTATCACGGAGTCATGTCCGCAAAAGAAGCAGAACATTTAATGATGGAGAAAGGTCGCAATGGGTCGTTTCTTGTTCGTGAATCACAAACTCACCCTGGCGAGTACGTGCTCTCGGTGCGTGTACGTGGTAGAGTCACCCATATAAAAATTAGACGGCAGGTGAGTTAAATAATATCATAATGCCCCATGATATAAATATAAGATATAAGAAAATACTCCCTCAGCTATAATTCTCTAATATTGGAGGTACTTATATTGTCAGATGGAAATAGCATGGCAAGGATCATAAAATCCACGCAAACAATATTGCTGGCTGCAACGGTGCGGAAACCAAACTTCAATATATGCCAAATATTTATATAATTTTTTAACTATGTGTCACTTGCATGTGTACGCGTGAACAACGGACGAGACGTTGCGTGCACAATGTACTCGTATACACCGTGTACTTTCTATTATATTTGAGTGAAAACTTATCTTCTTTATTATTAATTTGGTATATATCTATTATTAGTATTAATAAACGTCTCTAATTATAAGTAGACTTAAATATACATTTATTTGTTTCTCTAAATGGGAATCGAAGTCGTCTTCGTTGCAAGTGGCAACTATAATATTTACTATTAAACCAAATGAAGTTACATAAAAAAAAGGCCAACTTCCTTGATTGTAGAATCTCGTAATAAATAATTTACATAAAAGGTCATTGTTTGAGTTGAGTATCCTGAACAACTAGAGTGAACTATTATTATAATAATAGTAATTAGAATTATTTTGTTAATGTAGTAAAAATTATATATGTATTAATGTAATCATTCACTTCTGTTAAGTGCGTTGCGTTACTTTGCTATAAACATTTTCCATTACAAAATTATACGACTGTGCTTGCGTGTAGCTACCTACACGTTCGCGTTTGTTTTTTTTTTATATTGTAATTACAATAATTACATATGAGATGACGACGATGACTGTACAAATGGTCCCATAGGTTTCTTTAAATATTTATTTAAAGTTGTTTAAATATTTTTTTGCGGATTTCTTAAAAAATGGTAGCGTAAGTTAGTAGCTTCGAGAATAAAAATAGGGAATATATGAGTCGTACAATAAGTTTGCGAGATATAGCAAATTAACTTTTGTTTGTGGAAAATAAACACGGTCTTAAGTTGAATGTCTTGATTATGCTAAAAATATTTTTATACTTCGTATTTAGATTACGAAAAAGCGTGTGAGTGCTTAATTCTAATTAACTGCCTATATATATATATATATATATATATATATATATATATATATATATATATATATATATATATATATATATATATATATATATATATATATATATATATATATATATATATATATATATATATATATATATATATATATATATATATATATATATATATATATATATATATATATATATATAACGTATTTATATAAAAATGAACTTTAGGGACTATGCGCACAAAGAATATTTTCCAACGCGTTTAAGATGACGCTGTACGCTGTAGCTTTAATTTATCAATTGCAAGTGCACTACATCCTGTACTTCCAAGCTTACTCTGATGGCCTGGTATTTCAATGCAACTTCGTTGCAGGCATTGCTAGTTTGCAATAACCCCTGAGACTTATCTATATTAAAATAAGTTATATTTTTTATAAATAATTGTGTTTTGTTTACAAACGATTCTTTAATTAAACGCATCTAATATCTAAAAGTGGATCTCTTCTAAAAAAAAGTGTATTTTTTTAATTAATCATCGTAGCTGCATGAACTGCATGATAACGACATATCTACACGATAGGTGTGACTAACTCACTAACGTTTACTCAATAAAACTACGGGTTGAATTTTTTCAGAAACTGGTAGATGCTTGTACTACGTATTTTTTCGCAAAGTCCATGTTTTATGATAATTATTTGTATATAGTATGTTATTATTTGTGTATAGTGTGTTTTTAATAATAATAAGTAAAAATTATATGTTCTCTATTTTTAAGCATTTTATTGAATTCGCTCAGTATACACCACAACATTTGAAAGAAGAATAAAGTAATATAACATAAATAAATATAACGAAAGCGCAACACATTACGTCGGCCAAGTTCCATGCACTTGTACATGCACTTTGTAATCTTGTTTAGTAAAAAACATAATATTTCATATTTGCCATAAAGTAAGAAAAATTAACAAATGTATACTAACAAAAAAAAATTACTTGATGATTACAACTGACTTAACGATACTTTTAAGAAACAACCATAAAATTATATCACAACGTACCTAATCGTTATAGGATATTACAAAATTACATTCACGACACTGAGATTTATTTGCCTTTTTCCTGGGATTCCATAGAAATGACTAAGATTAAAATGTCTTCCAGTCTCTCAAATATTATATTTCAAATTAAAAAAGTACTATTAATTATTTTTTCTTCAGCATAATACAATGACCGTCGTGGCGCAGAGGCGCAACGTCTGCCTGTAACGCGACGGTTTTTGGGTTCTGGGTTCCTCAGTCGGGGAAGATGGATTTTTCTAATACTATTTTCTTCGCTCTGGTAAACTAGGCAAAGCGCGGCGTTGAGTTCCGCCACTCAACACGCAATGCCTCAAAAAATGCGGAAAGTGGGGACGGAGAAAGCAGGGACTAAGCGACGGAGTGTCTGCTAATAATCTTTGTGCGCATAGACCCTGCCATATGCGGGATAAAGCGTGAAGCTAAAAAAAAAAAATATGTAGTTCAATATAAATTGTGCCCTTGATATGTGGACTATCTATTACATTTAAATTGGAACCAATATTGGCTAAAAAAAGTATGATTACTTATTTTCAGATTTAGGTTTAAAAATTAAAATATTTGAATAAAGCACCTTTGCTTCTATACTCTCTTTTATATTTTGATATTTAATTAATTATTTTTGCTAACGCTTCACTTTGTTTTTCCTTATCGCGATAATTGCATAAAACATTTGTCAAGTAAAAGTAGTATTCCTGCATCGGGGATTCCGTCGATTCATGATTGTAGGCTTATAAGTGTTTGTCCACTAAATGTTGTTCATAACTATAAGTAGTATTTTACTACTTATAGTTATGAACAACATTTACAAACTTATACTATAATTGGTTACATATTGCGCACTAATTTTGTAACCAATTATAGTATAAGTTTGTAAATGTTGTTTGTGACATATATATCTAAATTTCCAATTTTTGGATTTCTTCCTTTGTTGAGTATAAGTTTTAGTAATTGACAAATTTCACAACTCTAGGTCATCAGGACCCTAACAAATGTTTTTTTATTTTTTTTCGCTTGTTTTTCACCTTGAAAGTAATGTGAAAATTGCAAGTCTGAAGTATGTTATGTATTAAAAAAATTCGCTCTTTCTTACAAATTTTGTTATGCTAAAATTTGCAGTCGTAGCTACTATTTTTGTAGAAAATTAATTTTTAAAGGAACGATTCTGCATAACTTTTTAATGAATTTTTCTGGTATATATCAATGAAGTTTCAATTTTCAGATCTTTTTTTCAGATTTGTTTGTAAAAACATTAAAAAATTGGCAATAAGTCCAGATTTAATAATAATAGGTCAATTATAAAACCCCCGTAAGTTGTAATTATTCAATTTTCTTGCAAAATAGTTTAAAAAAGGTTTTGTTTTTTCTTTTGAAAGACACTACCAAAACTACTAACAATTTTAATAATTTTATTTCTGTATTTTTTTGTATGTAGGTATTAGTTATTTTGGTTTACAAAAAGTAATTAAAAGTTTATTTATTACTCACTAACATTTGCATTTTGCCTATCTGTAAGTTGTAACAATATACGTCTAAATAATAGGATATATCCTTATATCACGTCCATAATCTACAAATATGGTAAACGTTTTTGGCACGAAGCCAGTAGTTTAATGGGCATATAATATACACAGTGAGCACAATGTTGCATAATTATGCAATTGATAAACTACTTCATGATCCAGATTTTGTTTTTTTTGCTACTATGATTTTGCTTTTTTTATGATTTCCGCTTCTCTTATTCGTTAAATTACAATTGGCTATAACTTTCAATAACCCTTTTGTATTGCCAAATATATTGCGCTCCGTTTTCTTCCCTGCCCTTATAGACTAGTTAATTAGTTTTATATATTCTTTACACACTAACGTACCAAAAGTAAGCTTTATGTTAAACGTTGTAGTGAAATGGCTGGTGTTTATCGATTTGAGTTTTAAAGATTTATTTAATTTGCGCAATAAATGATTTTGTATATTTATGAAAGAGCTTGTAAAACTAATTTCAAGTAATAAGTATGAACTACTTTCATTGATATTTTTTACTGTTATTTGAGTTTAGAGAGTTAAAATAATTGTGTTCGAGTTATTTTACAATTTACTTTGTTGAACCAGACGGAGAACAATCGTGATGGCTTAAATATGATGTTTCATAGGAAAGTAGGAACACGCCGTTTAGATGTTACGCAGATGCACTGTTACCTCAATAGCTCCTCTGCTCTTCTGAACTCCTGGTAACAAAGTGCACTCT
The DNA here is from genome assembly GCA_037178615.1 of Dione vanillae. Lineage (NCBI taxonomy): Eukaryota > Metazoa > Arthropoda > Insecta > Lepidoptera > Nymphalidae > Dione > Dione vanillae. Next base: position 3,172,826 of record JAZFAU010000009.1, on the reverse strand, counting down.
GGTGCATCTAACGAAAGCTGTGCAGAAGTGTTACCTTTTTAAAAGCCATTATTTTATTTTATCTACTAACAAGTATAATATTACTTTGGTTATATTTTATATTATAAATATAATATATATTGCAGGTAATAAACATGAACATAATTTTTACAACTTTTTTCTTTCTTGCAATGCAATTTTATAAGCTAGGCTAATAATAAGCTGCACTTCGTTTGCATAATCAGTCAAAACTTTGCACTTTTACGTGCACTAGAATAACAAGCAATCATACTCGTATAGGAGATATTTTCATGACAATAATTTGAGTGGAGTGACGGAATATCAGTGCATCTTACTTGGTCAGAAGCTCCGCCCTCATCCGAGGTATTTCTCCCGCGAAACCTGAGACGGGAGACCTAGGTACTTTAGTTGCATTTGAATATCAGGGGAACATAATAACTGAGAATATGTTACAGACCAAATGTAGGTCACTCCCAAATGTGAACCTATTTATATTTATTCATTATACACATATACAACTGACAATGAATATAGAAAAACAATTTTAAATATCTTAAGATCATTGAGTATGTTCACTATTTTTTTTTTATTTCAAATAACTCCGATATTATTGATTATAACTGATGTAGGCGAAGACAGTAGAAAAAGCGAGAAGAACATAAAGAAAGTATTAATTATTGAAGAATGAAATTGTCTTGGTTAAGGTATGATACGATGTATTTGGTAGATTTATTTGCATTCATTCATCGGTTGTATCCAACATACATTTTCATGATCCTTCTCTACTTTACTCTCCAATTTCTTGAGATAATCATTACTTTGATTGGGAATCGAACCCCCAACTACACCACGACGCCTGTTTTCGTTTAAATAATTATTATATTATACTACAAATAGTATATATAGCGCATATAAAGACTTAATTTTTTATGTAAATATCTGATGTAGTTGTTTATGTATTTGTTTGTTATTAATATATGTTATATAAAAATGGATACGTTGCCGTTTCGTGCAGTGTAATTCTACTAGGCTAACATAAGACATAAAGAGTTGAAAACAAGACATGCGCAGTAAGTCTAGACTGCAAATAGGTCATTAGTGCATTTGGCAGAACCTAACTTCAGTCCTATGGATTCACCGTGAAGTTAGGTTTGCAATGTTGCAAGCGGTGCATATCGCACAAACTACTAGGAGATCAGATATACTGAGGAAGCTATGTGTGACGTGTGATTGGTCAACGAAGCACTTGAATATAGGAAATGCATTGTGCATCTGCGCAAGTGTTGTACTCTCGATCGTTGGTAGTGCACGCAACCAAATAAAGGGCGGGTTGTCAACTTTGTTTTATGGTAAGCTTAAGGAAATTTACTTATATTATTTTAAATTTTATTTTATTGTTGCTGAAAATATAATTATATAAAATATTAAATTCAGAAACTAATAGCTTTTATGAAACTTTATTGAATAGATACGTTTATTATATTGATTCGAAGGATGTTAAAACATTAGAACAACTTTAATTTTTAAAGTGCTAATAAACTAAGAATCTTTTATTTGTAAATATTATTAAAAAAAGGAAATTTACTCAATTGATAAAATTCAACACCAAAATAGATAGGAAAGGTTTTGCAAATGTTAACAAGGATAAGGTTATGTTGACACCCAAATCAAAACATTACATGTCTTGTACATCCATGTATGTTATAGATAAAAGAATGAAATTGATAAGCCTAATCAAAAATATATACCATTTATATGTTTTTGATGCTAACCTTACAATATTTTGCATAAGTAACCTACGAAGTAATTTGCAATGTTCTCTTCGTTGCCAATTTATAGAACTTGATAAAACGATTGTTGACAATAAAGCTGTTATAATCTTAGAATGTAGAATGATACGTGATCCGGTTTAAGTTATTTTTCTCAAGCAATTAGTTCATATACAATCAATGACGTATGTAAAAAATACATAAATGAAAATTGTTCTGTAAATTACAATGGGTATTCTAAGAAAATAATAAGATGTAAACTCTCTATCTATTTATTGAGAAGAAGAAACTTAAGTGACAACCACGAACTAACTGTAAATATTATCCTACAATTTAGAACTTTTCATAATAAATTGATCGTGCTTCATCTGTTCAAACAAATTAAAAAAATAAATAAGTATAATAAATTATAAATAAAGTATAATATAATATACAAGTATAATAAATATAATAAGTATGGAATAATAATACAGAAAGTATTGCATAAATCTCTGTAGATATATTTAAAAAGCTTTTCAAGCACAATTTTTGGTGTTAATATTAGAAAATGTCCGAATCTACAAACAATGGTAACGACTTCGATGCGACTCGGGAATAAAATTATATGTCTATTCATTGTTTTAATTTTCTAAGCTAAATACACTTTAATTTTTATTCAATTTATTTTAGGCGTGAAGTAATTTTACCAAAAACTTTTATAAATCATATATGTTCTGTCATATATGTTCCTGTATTATAATGAATCAAGATATGTAATGTAGTTGCTTATCGGCCGTACCTTCAATACAATTACTTACAACTAATCTATGTATTAATAATTATTGAGCGCAACCAAGTCACACGATCCGTGGCCATATCGAGAAAAATTGTTTTTTTTTGCCAACGTATAGCATTCACATTTGTATATGTAATTTTAACAACATTAAAATTATGTTTTTAGTTCTGTCTAATCGTTGTCAAATTACCTATACATTTCAGATATTTAATAATATTTATAAAAAAATATATATAATACGATGCTATACTAATGTAGTCAATATTATGATAAGTGACAAGATATAATGTGTTAAAAAACGTTGATCTTACATTAATTGATAAACTCATTGATTTACATTCATACCCCAATAGACAGACTTATTGGTTGTTAGACTATACTGTACATATTAAACAGATGCTTTATGTGTTTATATAATTATGAAAGCTTAAAATAAATAATTAGTATTTTTATTACAGCACAACAAGTACGACGTCGGCAGTGGTGAACAGTTCGATGATTTGGTAGGCCTAATAGAGCATTTCCGGCTATATCCCATGGTCGAGACATCTGGTGACGTCCTAAGACTTCTTCAACCCGTCAGTGGGACGTGTTTGCGAGCCAAGGATATACAACAAAGAGTACAGGTAAAATATGAGTAGAAGAAATTAGATGATAGTCAAGGTAGAAAACCTTAAATTATATGCTTAATATCATATTATTATGCTATTTAATCTATTGTTACAAGTAAGTCGTATTGCTTAGTACTTTAGTAGTCTGCACTACTGAAGAATTACAATACTATAAGTTTAGTAAGTAGGAAACGAATTTTTTAAGATGATAGTATATATAGTATACTACAAATAAATATTGTATATTAAAATCATATATTCCAATATAATTCCAAAATTGTTGTATTTCAAGGAAATGGATGAAGTGCGTGTCACAGAAAGTTCTGGTTTCGATGGAGAGTTTCAAATTCTAAATGTTACAGAAGATTTCAACGTTTACACTAACTACGAGGGAATAAAAGCACACAACTCAAACAAAAACAGATACAGTAACATTTTGCCATGTAAGCTACAGAATATTAATTACACATTCTTACTATAAATTAAACTATACCTATAAAAATGCATGTAAACGTAAGATCGCGTTTACGTGCATTTTTATATTATAATTGTTTTATAAACAATAAATGTACTATATTGAAATAAATTTAAATAGTTTATTTACCTTGTTTTTAGATGATCAAACACGTGTTACGTTACGTAATGTAGACAAAAACGAAGCAGACTACATAAACGCCAACTATATACGATGCAGCAGATTTCGGGATTCCTCCAGCTCTGTACAGTCATCAAATGAGAGTCTTAACAGTGTTAGTTGTAAGTATGATTTTAGTTATTTAAAATTAGTCCTTACTTATAATTATTATCATCGGTTTCATCATCAAATTAAATTAATGACGATTGGTATTATTTTATGCGCAATAACACAAAAAAATTACAAGGAAAATTACCTTCATTGTGTTTTACATTTTAAAGGCGCTTATGCCATACTAATGAGATCGTGGTCTTCATCGAATACAAGGATTGAATCTAAATTATTCACTGACACCACGCTAGCTCTCTCACGTAGCCATTTATGTGCGTTTTATTGTAGTAACATCAAATATCCTGCCACAAATCAATAGTGATAATGCACAGTATACAAAATATAAATAAGTTTTGAGGTGAAGTTTATATCGAATCTAAAATTATTACAAATATTCCGTAAAAAATTCTTTTTTGATATTTTATAATTATTTCCAGCTTTAATTTTGAGAAGTGCTTCGAAACCGGCACCGTTGGTCACTAAATCTTTATCAGACGATGCTCTTAGAGACGTGAAAAAATTTATCAATGTTGATAAAGTGAATAGAAATGAATTTATACGTAAGTATAAAATACTATTATAAAAGTTGATAATTAAAAAATAATAATACTAAAATATTTTAAGCGATAAGAAAAACATAAAATAAATGATTTTTTCCAGTTAAAGATAAATCGTATATAGCAACACAAGGCTGTTTACCGAATACTATAAATGATTTTTGGCACATGTTGTGGCAAGAAGACGTTAGAGTGATAGCCATGATAACTAATGAAGTTGAAAAGGGAAAGGTAAGCGCAAAAAGATATATAATAATAGACACGTCAGGTAAAAAAAGAGAATAATTTCTCTGCTCACCGTTGTAATACGTTATACAGAAATATTTTTTTTATTTTAAGATCACAAACGTAAATCTACTGTAAATCTAATTTGCTTCCAAGATTTGTTTATTATTTTTATCCAAGGATTTTTGCCTACGTTAACGACAGTTTCGTCAGACATTTCGTCATTTTTCTTCTTTTTTGAGAAGTTACACTCAGAATCGAACCTACTATCAATACAATCGTGTTTAATGTCTTTCTTATATGAATTAGTCTAGCTCTTATGAATTGAAAACTCAACAGAGGCTGTTCATTCTAACTGGAATTCGTATGGATGTAAAAAATATTAATATATCGGATAAAAAATATTTATTTTTTAATGTTTTAGAAAAAATGTGAGCGGTACTGGCCGTTTCCAGGAACACAAGAGAATTATGGCGATTTAACCGTAAGATCTGTGTCGGAGACCTCTTATGAAGATTATTTGCTACGTGAATTACATGTCACAAATACATTTTTAAATAGGACTATATATCAGTATCAATATAAGGTACGATACAATTTTGTTTTTATTTATACTATATATCACGATAATTTAAATTATAGTAATGGTTCTGATGCTGTTAGAAAATTCAACTTGGAACAATATTATAAAGACATCAGACTATGGTGTCTCCAATTAGACTTTATATTCAGTGTTAGTTTCTTTAGTGTCAAAGTTTAATATTTTATTGCCTATTATAGAGATTGTGTATTACAGAGTTGGCCAGATCACGGGACACCGTCCGATCCAAATGGAGTATTGGCTCTCATAGAAGATATTAACACTAGAATGTATCAGATTTCTCAGGAAAAGCTCCCTCCACGCCAGGTCAGAAATATATATAGCTTTAACATATTTAGTAAATTTATAAAATTATTTGTTTACTTTCTTAGGGAGTTGTATAAATGTTTTATTTTTTATTCCATTTTTAGAACATTTTATGCGTGCATTGTTCAGCGGGTGTTGGCAGAACTGGAACGTTTATAGTCTTGGATTTACTTCTCGATAAAATTAAAATGTCAGGTGAGATACATACAGACTATTTTATTTTTTAATCTGGCGAATGGTATAACTGATGATGTCATTATCTACTGCGTTGCTTCGCTGGCTGGCTGACTCAATGTACCTAATGTTTTCAGAGACGCTCCAATTTAAATATTGAATATAATTTATATATTATTAAGCTTGCGAATTTTAAATATTTTAATGTAATATACATACATAATTTCTATACTGTGCGCTGATCAACGGACTGTAAACGCAATGGTGCGTGGGCTAGGTCTTGACACGAGGGAGTGATTATAATATTCGTTTACTCACTCACGCTAAGATAAAACACGCCATTGAGGTTCCATCGTAACAATAGTTTGGTCAGAAAATATAGAAATGCTTATATTGAATAAGATTCTCACCACCACACAAATTGCAATAGAACATTTCTTATATGCCGCCGCTTTTGTTGTACAATAATAACATTTTAACACACGATTGCAATGGCCATTACGTAGAGATTACAGCGTGCTCACTTCTTTGATTTATACTTCAAGGGAGTTTAAATTCATTTACTAAAATGTTGAATCATTCGTTCTAAGTTTTAAATAAAATGACTCACCTTATAAACAGGAAAATAAAACAAAGTTTTATGAATTTCAATCAATATGTAAAACTCAAGTATTATTCTATTTTTCTCTCTTGTCATTAAATAAATCTAAGAATATATGTTTTGTTTTATGAATTATTTATTGTATTGTGTATTAATCTAGTTGCTTGGCACTCATTCACTTCCACTGGTTGGCTGGAACCCGCCATTGTAAACATATTTGTTATATGTAAAATTCCTTTTTATTACTTTTATGCAATATATGTTAAGTCTAGTATAAGTAGAGAAGGAATAATTTCGTTGTATATTGAAATATTTTTTTTTGCAATTATTACTAATCTTGTTTCAGGTTTTAACTGTGAAATAGATGTGCATGACACTGTAAAGCTGGTGCGCTCCCAGCGGTACGGCATGGTGCAAAACAAAAGGCAGTACAGATTCATTTATCTGGCATTACAGCGTTATGTAGACAACAACAACATAAAATTAATGAAAAAAGTGCATTTTGATAACATTTAAGTAATTTTAAGTTAAATTTTATACACCCGAAACGTTATGTATATTCATAGTAGGCATCAAATGTCATCTACTCCAGTGCATTACAATAGCCAAAGTTATATTTAATTTTAAACCGCTAGTTGCATGAATATATGTATTTTTTCGAAAACATGAAATGTGGGTTAAAAAGTGCAGAATGAGTAAAGGATTCTTACAAATACTTTCGGCTAAATCTAATTAGCTGAAAAATAATAAGCAACAAAACTTTATTAAGTATGAATAAAAATATGCTTTGTATTTAATGTGAGGTATTCTTACGATCAAACGTATTTTCTATTCAATAATATAATACGTGTATAAACAAAGTCACAAGTATTTTGATTATGGAAGTAAGCCAACAAGCAGTTGATTATTTATTATTATATGAAGTATAATGTAAGTGTTAAGTAAAGTAAGCTGTTATAAATTGTTAGTATTTGTTGTACACTGTATTATTTAATAATAAACTGTATCGTTTAATAACGATACACTTATTTTCTTGTGATATTTATAATATTTTTTTTTACAAAATAACTTATCGTGTCTTTGGCTTTGATTTGTGAAATAAGTAACGTTGATTTTTGTAACCAAAACATATCAAATTAATATATGTAACAGAGTTGTTAATAATATTTATTGTAAATATATTTCCATGTTCAAATAAAAAACTAAGTAAAGTATGTGTATTATTTATTAAAATCAATATTACACATATTTGTTTAATTACGCCAACCGTGCTCATTGCGAATACCTATGTGCATAGCTATAATTTCATTTTGTAATATAAGATATTATTTTATCTTAAGTTGCCGTTTGTCACAAAAATATTTTATAACATTTTGACAGTTCGTTATTATTGATGTGACTAGAAAAAGGAACTGCAAAGCGAATTTTATCCACTAGATTTAAAAATAAAATGTCCATATATTGTCCATAACGGCAAGCATGTATAATACTAGTGTTTAATATTAGGATCCTGCATTTCCCTCTGCGTACCCTGCTATAAGAGGCATAAAGCGTGAAGCTAAAAAATGTCAAAAATAATAGTATTTACATTTGACATTTGATGTAAATATTTTCGACATTTGAACAAAGTTTTTATTGAAACAAAATTAATTTACAAAATTATTTGACGCTTCTTTATACTAAAGAACGCTGCTGCTAAAGACTATATAAATTTCATCGTCATATCGTCATCGTCGTTCGATAGGCGGGGCCCTGATCTGGAGTGGCAACAGTATTTACATAATAACTTGTACATGACGTAAAATTTAAGTAAACACGACGGTAGTCGGTGTAAATATAACTCTAAGCACTATTGACCTTTTCACCTCAAAGTTTTATATATATATATATATATATATATATATATATATATATATATATATATATATATATATATATATATATATATATATATATATATATATATATATATATATATATATATATATATATATATATATATATATATATATATATATATATATATATATATATATATATATATATATATATATATATATATATATATATATATATATATATATATATATATATATATATATATATATATATATATATATATATATATATATATATATATATATATATATATATATATATATATATATATATATATATATATATATATATATATATATATATATATATATATATAGGTTATGAATAAATTTAATGACATGAAATACTAGGTGCCTACAAATTACAAATTACATAGGTACTATATTTGTTTGTGAGTTTTTCCTTTTTGTCTTTATAAATTATATTTGCAATTGACAGCCAAATTTTATTATATATTTCTAGGCTTAGGTCAACGTAAAATACCCTGTAATCCCTGTACCCGGTAATGTATATCAAATTAGAAATACAAGTTGAAACGATTAAATATGTTCAATAAAATACGAAGTGCATATAGCAGAAATAAAAATTATAAGTAAATTGTCTTTTTTATGAATTGAAATTTAGAGAAAAAATTATTTTATAAATTGCTGAAATTGTTTATTTAAATCAAAAATAAACTTAAGAACGTATTTTGAAATTGATACAAGATATTTTTTCTTGCATGTCGTTTATTAATAAATATTTTTGAAATAATATTTAAACAACGACTTAAAATATAGAACAATGTTCTGTAGAAAATAAATAAAGACTGATATACTTAATTGTATGTCAACTATAATATAAATATTAATTTTATGTATTTTTTGTCTTTTGCAAATGTCTTATATTAACTTAACTACCGAATCACCTCACCGTCCTGCCAAATGTATCATAATTATCGTTTATAACAAAAAGGTTGTATTACAACAATATCGCGTATCACAAAACAAGTAAGTACGTGTGTCGAAATTGAAACTTTTATTAAACAAAAAATAGCAAAATAAATTAAAAATACCATAAAACAACTTAGAGCTTAAAATAATGCAATATGAAACTAGATCAAACAGGCACTGCACTCGTTAAGTTGTAAGATAAGAAGCAATACTGTTCAGATTGGCGTTTATTTTAAGTTTTATTCGATACACAACTAAGTTAAGTTAAGCACATTTATTTTTCACATAAGATGCTTTTATATATAATTGTTTATGGTATTCTATTTATTTTTAGACATGGACATATTAAAAATCTATCGAATGTTTATTCAGTCTTATCTTTTTATATGTCCATTTGTCTTTAATCAAGTATTGTAATTTAAGTATCTATTAATATACTGATTTCCATAATGAGATGAAATTTCGCATGGATAAGTAAATAAAAAATTATGTAATTAACATTATTAATAAGAGTTTATCAATAACTACAAAAAGTTAATACCGGGTTAAATAGTTACTTATTTTTATTTTTAATAAAACAAATATTTCTTTGTTACTTTTAATTTTATAATTATAATTTAATATTTAAATATGAATACAATGTAATACGAAAACTGTACTAAATTATTTATTAGCTTAACACTTTATAGGGACAGTAAAGTTGTAAATCTTTTAAGTAAAAAAACAAATTTTTTGAGGATAAAATGATTGAAAAGAGCGCATCAATCTATAATTTTTTTTATTTCATTTATCTTAAACGCTGTTACAGCGCTCCAAAGTCGACAGGGTTCAAAAAGAATTCATTTAGAATCCGGTAAATATATTCTTACATTTTTTTATAAAACTTTACTTAATAATTTTATTCAAATCTTTTTTGCCGCCACATTGAGGTAAGATCTGCAGGCTCGTTTTTTTCACAGTAGGCCAGGCCTACTTATAATTATAATCATATAATATATAATCTTGTTTATAGTAATGAGCGGAGTAATAGCGTTTAAGATGAATGACAAAAATTTTTCTCATAAGATCATCTACAAGATTGGTCTGAGGTATTTATTTTGTAAAATATAAAAAAAAATGTTATAGAGCAAAAAAGAAAATTAGTATAAAAAATTTCAATTTCTTTTTTGCTTATAATTTCTTTAATTTTAAAGTTAGGGCAAAAAATATATATAAATATATTTGTACGCAAAACAATTTGCTACAAATTATAATCTCACAATTTTTTTTAACGACGCAGTTTCCGAGATATCGCGAAAAAAGTGTTCCCCCCTCTTTTTCCAAGATGGCGACCAGGAGACAAAGGGCGGCGACCCCACAAATTTGAGTTAAAGCTTCTGTTGACCTCCCCCACATGTCCTCAAAATAAAATTGCCTCTAATAAATGCAATGCAAAACGTAACATTTCAATGGACTAAAAATTCTAAGTCAAAAACTCGCCTTGATGGTTACACGACATTTAAAAATTAAGACTTGAACCTTCTTCTTAAGGTCAAATGTCATCAGCAAATTTTATTTAACAAAAACAACTTGAATTAAAACAATTTGAATTGACTTTTAAAAATCTGAAAAAAAAAACGAGTGTATTCCTGAAGTATCACTTGAACTTGCGAGCAATTGAAATGAAAGACAAAATGTTCAACTTGACGTGTATATATTTAATTCCACATTAAAACATTTGAAGCTATTTTGGTATTAACCTATTAAAATAACGTAACACATAACTTTAACATAATCAATTAAAATTATAACAATTTATTTAACTTAACAGAAATCTATTACGTATGTTTGCTGCAGCGTAGATGAGCTGCCAAATGTATAGGCTATAAAATATTGCAAACATCGTTATTCATAATACTTTAAAATTCACACAAATCAATTATGACTCCAATATTTGTGAATTTCATTTAAAACATCCTTTAATACAAAAAATACAATTTAAAACAATAAATACCAGTTAGACTTCTAACAGAATATCGTTATTAATACTAATATATAAAAATAATTTTTAATACACTAATAATAAAATGTAAAATAATCGTTAATAGAAAAGGAATGTAAAAATACAGTTTTACAATTCCTACGCTATAATATATTGAACATTGACTTGGGTACATAGGTATCTTAACGTAAAAGAGACGCAACACTGCTAGCAGATGTGGGTGTACAAGTGTCACAAATAAATTACATAGGTATATCTGCTATACATTAACGCACATTGTAAACAGTCCGTGACCCAGGCGCAATTTCGTCAATCACTTGTTCTTTAGTGACAACGAAAGGAACTTGCTGTGTAAAACTGTAGCTGGCTCCCGGACTATAGTATTTTTACCTAGGCATCACTATGTTTTATCTAAGGTGAAACCGTTATTATAATGTGCTACGTTTCAATAAAAACATTTCCAAAATCGTCAAAGGTCAAATCCACGTATAGTCAACAAAAGTCTCCATAAGTCATGAAATCAGTCGATAGAGAGCAATAACTCGTTGGCACTTAAATATAAAAGTAAGTATTACACATTAAATGCCTCAATTTAGTTAATCTAAGAATATTTTGAATTCTCGAATATGATGCCTCGGAAACCAAACATTGTGGAAAACTTTTTTAGCGAATTTTGTATGTTGTTTCTAACATATTTTTTACTATTTAAAATGGATATATATCTTGTACGTGTTATAATAATACTCTAGTGCATGAATAATAATGAGTTTCAACGGAATGTAATCGTTCTATGTACTCGGCTGTGTAGGTACTATGGGGTGAAATATTTCCTACCTATATATTAACAAGTAACTAATGGTACTGCTATATAAATTTGTATGCATTAAAATTAGAATGTGATTAAAATTAAAAATGGTGTAAATTGTTAAATTTATCAATTTTAAGTGTTTCGTAAATTAATTTCTAGGTGCTTTTTAATTTTGTGCACATAATATAATAAAATAAATGTTAATTCCTACGATGCCATGTCTTAACACAAATAAATGTTAAATATTTTTATATTCTAGACATTTTCCATTTTCTTATACGTCATCACATTGATTTTGAAAAGTGCCACTCTGTAGATAGTCATTCTGTGAAATTATGTGTATGCTTCATAATATAAAAAAATCTTTAAATTATAAGAAATGTAAGCGCATGAAATATTAATTGTCACTTAATTCTAGAAATTAAACCTATAAATAAAAGTGGATAGTATTTCAATTATTCAGAACAAAATTAATTTGACAGCAGTGACATGTTTCGTAAAACGCCATGGCATCATTTGAATTTGCTTTAATTCGCTAAAATATTAAAAAAGCCGACATTTATTTAGCATACGATATACATACATCACCTATAGCTAGTTCTAGACTCTATACATTGTCTAATACACATATATTTGAGTCTAAAAATAAGAATATTTTTACAACAATATCACTTCTCATTTCATAATTCCAAACGTATTTCACGTATCTGTTTATAAGACAATTACGCTCGAGGTAACTATACTAATATTATTGACGGATTTTGAAGCGAGATTATGAGTTTAATAGCGATAGTGAGCTAATCGTGCACAAATTTTGTTATTGTAACAAAAAAAGCATTTTTCGCATAATGGTAACGTTTTTATCACAGTTCATTAAAACAATTAATTATCATGGTATTTTCATGAGAGTTTATATGAATTAAGTACATTAAGCTTTTATTTACAAACGAAATTAATTTCGATGTCATGTCATTCTAACTCGTGGTTAGGCACATTTCTGAATTGTGTTTACTTATTCGTTCTTATTAAATCTGTGCTAATGTTATTTTGCTACAAACTTATCTTCACAATATTTCAAAGCTTACCGTCAAAAATATTAAATAGTTCGTTTAAGAAAGAAACTTAAATTTTCGATAGATTTAATTGGTAAGATTAAGATTCGTTGCGCCAGAACATTTTCAATTAAAATAGGGCGAAATATCAATTAGAAGATATTTAACACAACTAGAAATAAGGTATTCTTCTGAAAACGACTAGAATTTGGCACATTATTTAGGGATTCGTAATAGAATAGTAAGAGTTATTTGCGATGTTTAGGGGCTAGGGCTGGTTAAATATGATTTTATAAGATATTCATTATATACAGTACAAAGAGTGTATAGAACAGGGGAAAAATGTACTACAATTCTTATATATTTAAACTAATGTTAAGTCGGATAATAGTACCTATAATATTATACTCGTGCTTTCGTAGCTTTCAGTCAAAGGTTAATTTTAAGAGACAAAACAAAACATTTGTATTCTAATGTATTAATGGTACCTATAGCTACCGCAGAACGATATCAGCATATGGTGTTAAGGGAAATCGAATAATGTTTGCAAGCAGATAATGTTAACAATATCGCAAATAGGTAATAAGTTAGTGCAAAATGATTGAAAAAGAAATTATATTAAAATAAAACATAGCTAATAACTGATTAATACCACGAGTTTAGAGAATGGTAATTTTGGGCCAAAAGATTAATTATTATAAAGTATAAATTATTATTAATCAAGTAAAACTTACTAAAGAAATTTAATAACTGCTTGCAAACATTTTTATTTACTAAAGGTGTTTATCCTTGCCCACTTTGCTGGGTATCCTTGGATCCCATTTCTGTGATGTATAAATAAAGTTTAACTCTCGTAAGGTCAGCGATGTGATGCACCTTTTTAGAGCTCCGTAAGAAAAAGCTGGAACACTTACAAGATGACTTTACTATACTGGAGTCTGTCTGTCCGTCCAAGACAAGACGTTTTTGTCTAAATTATTTTAATTGAAATCGAAATTAATATCAAATATCTAATAATAACTATGTGATATTAAGTTTGTAAATTAGTTAAAACTAATAGTAAAAAACGGAAAATATAAATGTTTGAAATTTATAGTTATACGTCAGAAAATAACCGTGACATATCTATATTTGTAGTTAATTTCGTATTTCATCAGGGAACTGACCGCAATTAGTATATTTTAAATATTATATGAAACTGGTACGGAGCTCTCGGTGCGCGAGTACTACCACGATATTAGTACCATAGAGAGTACTTTCTTAGACATGAGGTTCTTGGCTTCATATTGCTAAAAAATTTTCTAACTTTTTTAAATATATAATAGGTAGATAGTCTACAGGGTAACAATAACACCATCCATAAGCTACTGGTATTTGACACAGATTTTTTAGTTTTTTTTTTTTATTTTATCTTAATGATATGAAATTCATTGATCCGGTACACTTGCCGCGTGGTCGCATTGGTTGGTTCGGTTATAGCATAAGCATTGGAAATAAGGGAGGCATTGCTATGAAGATATGAAGATATCGTGGAAATATTTATGGCTCTTCTACTTATGAAATAAAAGAAATATTAAGAAAACTTAAAATATTGTAATACGTACTACTACGAGTGTAACCGATTATTTCGTCATCAAGTATACATTGATGAAATCCTAAGCTTACAAAATATTCAAGTGAAAACTTGTTCGTTCTAGAAGAAAATACTGAAATAATTTATACAGATATAAAGGAACATGATTGTGGTCACAGTATATCAGTTTCATAAACTTTATTGGTGGTTGCGACCGTCTCGGACCCTTTCTGAGGGCTGAGTATGTCAGACGTAACTTCATTTCGGTTCTTCTCAGAATCTCCAGCTAAGTGAGTCATACTTCCTGAAATATTTGCAGCTGCTAGATTTAAATTCATTTTTGTAAGTAAATTAGATTCACTTCCTGTCTTTTTAAGATCTGGTTGGGCATTAGGCGGCAAAGTAGGTCCACTACGTTGTATCATCTGTAGGCGTGTATATTGCTCCTGAAGCGCTTTCTGTTTCTTCAGTAACTCCTGGTGTCGTTGTTCCAGAAGTGCTTGACGAGTTCCATTCTTTTCATCGTTGGAGTCCGAGGAATCTGGGCGGGGAGGCGAAGCGGGGGAGGTGGGTGAAGCGAGAGGCGAGCGTGAGGTGGTGCGTGGCGGGGGTGGAGGCGCGCGGCGCACTGCGAGCGCCAGCAGCTCAGGATGTCGCTCCGGTACAGGTGGCTTGGGTGGGTGCTGGCCTCGCGCGCGCACCGGCGGGGACGCGTCCGTGTCACTGCCACTGGGGTACGAGTGCAGGCGTCGCAGTGGGCCCTCGCCGCGTCCGCCACGCTCGGGGGGCTTGGAGAAGGTCTGCAGTTCGTCTAGTAGCGCATCAAGGGCGTTCTCTGGCCGCACGTCACCTCCTCGGCCAGGGGTTCGCCCGATGCAGCCCTGTGTATCATAAAAACTGCGTTAGCTTTGTCCAAACAGCTTCGTGATCGTAGACAGAGTAATTGCAATTTTGTAATATTGGCTATATAATTTTAAGATCTGAAGAGACAAAATTGCAACAAAACTGTTCTTGTACAATACAAAAAACACATATGACACTTAGCAACAATCATTCAAATAAAGAGACCCATTAAGAACACTCAGTGTTAACAATAATATATCTAAATGTCTTAATGCGACCACAATCATTCAAAAAATAAATATAAAATAAAATAAAAGGCGACTGCCCTCTTTTTGTCATTGAATACTGTTGCTTGAGATTAACAATTTAATAATGTAAGTAACTTTGTTACAATAAAGTTATTGTGTTTAATATGTTACCAGTATTGTACGACAAAAATTGTGTTGAGCCTATGATTTATGATAAAGAATCTTTATGACGGTCTTGAATACGTCTTAGGTATAAACGAAGAGATGAGTGCTATAGCTTTCGGTTCACGTGAATATATCAATAAATAATATGTACATATTTAAAATAGACTGAGTGATGTGATTTGTGAATATATCATATATATAATATATGTAAACGACAGTAATTAAAGAAAAGATTTTGCTCTTAACAATTGTGATGATTTTGCCATTAGTCAAAAATTCCTGTTATATTAATGATTCTATGTCTGTCTACTGACTCAAAGAAAGCTGCATCAATTTCAATTTATACTATATAGCTAAAATAAAGCTTACGTGAACTGCCTTCTACAGATTACTTCAATATTTTTAAAAGTGCTCAATATACAAGAATTTAATGCTATTTTATGGACGTTTCAAAGCAAGAATTGTTTAAAAGAAATTACCTGTTTTCCAGATGCGCGGGTTAGTCATTTGAAACCAATCCTATTTGATTATTTTAGTTTTTCAGGTGGTGAGGTTGTCGGCAATGTTGTAAGACATTCACAAAAATTAATCTATTTTACAGTGTAGGTGTTTAATGTTAAGTTCAAAAATGGAAACTAAAATAAGTAGTCAAAAAGCATTGAACACTAGTAAGGCTGAAGAGGAAAGGAATTTATAAAACAAAGAAAAAGGTCTGA
The DNA here is from genome assembly GCA_037178615.1 of Dione vanillae. Classification (NCBI taxonomy): domain Eukaryota; kingdom Metazoa; phylum Arthropoda; class Insecta; order Lepidoptera; family Nymphalidae; genus Dione; species Dione vanillae. The sequence continues at coordinate 3,156,245 of JAZFAU010000009.1, read as the reverse complement.
GAGGTGTTTAGTAATTTAATGGGTTCCAGGGGTTTGTGAGCTGCTTCTGCAATCGAGAACGAGCTGCAACAAAAATTAAAACAGCAGGATGCACAAACTATTGTAAAGCCAATCATAACTAATATCATGCGTTTTATAAAAATTCTAGAGTTAATTAGTATTTAGAGAATTAGATGAGTGTGGTTTCATTATAAGATTTGTTAAAATTTAATTACCAGCATAATTTTTATATTATAGACTCAGTTGTGTACAGAGAGTATTTCATTTATAGCTTAAATTAAGAAAGTTCACTCATCCAACAAAAACTTAGAAAAGAAAAGTATGAAGTTTTTATCATGAAATCATGATTTCATGAATCTAATTAAATTTTAATCAGAAGCGTAAAATGTGCTATTTCATACAATGTTAAAACGCCTATACATACTCATATATCTAAATACCTTCCTTTCGTTGTTAAATAATAATAGTTAATAGTCAATTATTATTTTATTATTAAAACAACATCAAGTTTGTAATCCACAACTAGACAGTGAGACATGATTAAATTAATATATACCTATAACTAAAAATATAAAGGAAATATGAGTTGAAAGTATAGAGTAATAAAGGAACATAGTTTGCACGCGTTTTACGAATAGCAAACAATTGTGACATGCGTAAGGCTCACCCATCTCTTTAACATGCTAGTTCTTATAGTTTTGCGATAGACAAATAGCCCACAATAATCAAATACAAAGAATGTTGCTAAAATTTAATTTATAATATATTAATATTTTTTTAATTTTTCACAGTTGAATAGAACTTTCAGCTTCCGTCGTGTCCGCTAATCGTTACGTACCTTGCACCGAGTGGCCTCCAAGTAGTCTAGTAGGAATTTATTGTGAAATTTAATGAACGAAATGATTTAATACTTACCTACTTTAAAGCAAAGCCAGCCACATTGGAGCGTTTGATATGTAAAATGCTGCTAGAGAAGTAACATAAGCATCGAGAGAAGGAAGCTGAAAGTCACCCGGGCTCTATTATAACTATTGGCCGTCTCTAATTAAAGTAAAGCGAAGTAGTGCCCGTGAATATGGCATTGAGTGTCTATTTAAAATGGACACTTGGTGATGTTCCAGAATGCCATTTGCACGGATTATTCTTTGGAAATAATTTAATACTTAAATTTGAAATATATGTAAGCATGCGTACCGATTTTTTCAATACTGTCTGAACTGGAAAAAATATGCAAAACCTCTATCAGTAGATGTATTGTTTTATAGCGACTTCGCTTACAATATTTCTAAAGCATATTGTGCACTGGCACAATGACGGCGCATGACGGTGCACAGCGGTGCACCGTCATGCCTACATAAATACAGCTCTGTGTTCATTTACACAAGAAAAATGAATATCGAAAGAAATTATATATTAATAAAAGTAAATGTGTAATGAAAATATACAAACAAATGATTAAAACGTATTAAATTAATAATAATAATAATAAAAGAGTTATTAATAATTATGGATATATTATGAAGAGTTTCATTACTCGTTAATAACAATAGCTTCTTTGAAGTATTGGCTCTGTCTCCAGGCGAACTGACGCGTTCACGGAAAAAAGATGATGAAATTTATCATTAAAATAAAATATTTAACACTGATACATGGGAAGTTACTATAACATCAGTCATTGAAATTAAATAATATTTCAAGGATTAGCCAAGAGCTAGTTCCAAGGTTTCCGTTTAAAGTTGTTAGCAAGTGCCAAGTCCTGCAGTTGGCTTTTTTATAGAATTTTATTCGTATATAGAGATAGACAAATATTGATATCTGAAATAAAAGGACTTAAAATTGTCGGTACTTATCTGTACTCTCTCTTACCTAAGCACAAGACAAGTCTATCGATAGTGTAAAATTATTCTATAGTAATCATAATACATGATATTAAATAAATCATATAATTATACTGTAATAACCAAAAACACGTTAAAGAGTGGCAGGTTCAACATGTTGTTCGGCATCTATAGAAAGATTACAAATGTCTTTTTCTTAAAATTGGCATTATTTTCCGATGGATAAAAATGCAACATTATGGATGGTGCTTTGGTTGCAGGAAATGTGCAAAAGAATTAAAACATATTATTCTGTTTTTTCGTGATTGACGTCATACTCTGTCATAATAGCATTATAAAGGCTTTACATGGACTGCAGATATATAATATATAAATGGATATATATATATATACATATATATATATATATATATATATATATATATATATATATATATATATATATATATATATATATATATATATATATATATATATATATATATATATATATATATATATATATATATATATATATATATATATATATATATATATATATATATATTTACGAACAATATTTCAAAATTACCTAAATTATCTTAATTTTCTAGACGTAATTTTTTAGCAGCATTGCCAAAAATTTCTAATTATAAAGTCTTTCGTACTCTGAGTTTTTTATAAGATTCTAAGTTCCACATTTTAAAAAATGATGGACTTGGCCGATTATTCGGTCCATCTATAATCGACTGGTCGGCGAGTCGGTTAAAGTCATAGTTCACACTAAGCTAAGCTAGTGGTTTTCATAAAACTATAATGTAGTGTAGCTACCACGCACTAAAGCAGATGCGTGAATATAGCATCTAATTTATAGATATAGTGAATACTACTTGTTATGAATGTGAAACTTTTTTGCTGCAAGTGCTAACCATTTATATGTATTTTTTGTATTTTCAGGCTTAGTTACATTTATTTAATATTTTAAAATTGCTTTACAAACAAAAATGACAGAGAATGACCCATATTTTTAATAGTAAAATTTTTATGTATGCCAATTTCATTTTTAAAATATATACTAATAGTAATTTTAAGAAAAATTAATTTTGTGTATTCAAAAAAACAGTGCCGAAAAATAATAAATAAATAACTAGTCTATACGGTCACCCTAAGTGACAGGGTAATAGACTACATTAAAATAAAGAACAAGCGAAAAAATGTACAACCATTAGAAGTTCGATCCTAAATAACGATAGGTAATAAGACAATGTTCTAAAATTGCGGTAGTAAGGAATCAAGTCATATAACAAAAGAAAAATACGTGCGTCAATTTCAAAGAAGAAATCTGGGCAATGTACATAACAGGTGGCTTATAATTCTAAAAGCTTCTAAGGTTAAATCAAATAAACAATGCCTTTGATATAGAAACGTTTACTCCGCAAAAAAAATTAGTGCCGGAAAAAAATGCAAATTTTAAACCTTTGGCAAACCTGCAATTGTTAAGCGGTTAAACGGTAATCTGATTTTCTTACAATGCTCTAAGCCTGACGCTATCAATAACTGAAACTCAACTTTTTGAATCAAAATCCAAGAAGAAAATTTACCTTTACATATTTGTAACTTCAAAATTAAACTTATATGAAATCGACTATTGTTATTGGAAATACATTAAACTTAATATATTTTTAACTTTTCTTTTTGTAATATGACAGTCCATATTCTAGACCATATTTATGAATAAAGCCACAAAAAAAATGATTGTATTTACTAATGAATATTAGTTATTATTATTTATTTTCGACCACATAACTGGTTGTCAAAGAAATCTTTCAAAGAAACAGTGAAAAAAATCGCCTATAATTTAAAATGTTTGTAATGAAGTTACATATTATGTGTCGTAAATTTTCTTCTAGTATAGATATTAATTAACTTAACTAAAATTATGTTGCTAAATAGTTACAGTAATGCTCGTCACCTTGTTCGTATTTGCAGACATAGCGCAAGCGTTTTCCGAAGCATATTCTTCAGACGAAGGTCCAGGAGTGACAGTAGAACTTTGAGAAGAAGAAGGCGAAGAACGTCCGTCGATAGGCAAGCGTTGCTCTTGAACACAGGCTAGTCTAAAATTTATAAATATTTTTTTATATTTTTGTAGTTTTCACTTGTACATTTATTTGAAAAATAATCAATTTGCCATATCTTATACCTTTTCAGAGTAACTAATGTTCCAGTAAGTTTTTTGCAGCGCCGTAGTGCTAATTCCAAGCGCTCTGGCTCTTCTTCGAGCATCTTCTCTTTGCGGACGACCTGCAAAATATATTCATATACCGAAGTCCTATATCGTTTCATATTTTTTAATTTAAATTTCAAAAAATACCTTCTCCATTTCGGCGGCAAGTTTCGCTTTCATAGTCTCTTGAAGAATTGGGAATTTAAGTTTCCAATCAGCAACAGTTTTGCTGCTCTTCGACAATACCATGGCAATACGTTCTATGTCAGCCATATTCACTCGGGTTTCCCTAGAATTCATCGATGCACTTTATAATTAAATCATAAATGATTCCTTTTAAGCATATAATTAACATATAAGTAACACAAAGAGATTACCTATTAGCAGCTTGACCACGCAAACGTTCAACCGTAGCTTCAAGTTCGTATAAATCGTTTTCCAAGAGTAACATATCTTGACGATAGATTTCTTCTTCACGTGTCAGTTGCTAAAATAATAATAAATAATCATAATTACCTTAGTTACTTACGAATAAATAAAGAAAAAATATAAAAACGTACTGAGTCAGGATTTTGTTCACAAAAACTTGCAGCGATAGCTCCTATTTTCACTATCGTCTCAGCCATCATTTGCCTCATTTGTATGGAATGAGATAAAGTTGACCGACGGAGATTACGAGTCTGTGGAAGAATATACCACACTTACACAATAATCTGCGAATTGTCTAGAAATTGCACAATCTTTCGCGTAGCTAGTCAAATATTCGCATATAAACAGTGAATTATATTCGCACTGGATTAAATACTAAATAAAAATCTAATTATCACATACCTCAATTCTCAAATCACGGCTTTGTTTTTGAAGAACCCGAAGTTGGTTAAAGAAATCAGGATTAACATTCAAAGTATAAGTTCGCTGTGGAGCCAGAGCGAGTTGCTGGCCGACCAGTCCTGCAGGCTTTGGCGGTGGTGCCGGCTTCAAACGGTCACGTTCTAGGAAGAAAATTTGTAAAATAAATAGAAAATTTATACTAAGAAAGCCCAACCAGAACCTAAATATATTAGAAAAGAAAATTAATAAAAATTGTAAGCGATATTCTATAGCCGTATAGCAATAGCTATTACTTAGATGCAATATTTTTGAAATCCATTGAAAAATGGTCTTTTAAGTTCAATGTTATGTTAATTAAAAGTGAAATAATAGCAGAGGCAGCTATGTTGTCAGTGTAGAGATAAAGCATTTTATGTTAATACCCGTCCAATACAAACGAGTAAACGGGTTTCCAAAAGTTACCTTGAGATGAAGTCCGTGGCAATGTTGAGGACTTGATTGCCGGTTTTGTTGGTTTTGTATCAGCTTGTTATGGCAAAGAAGTAAGCGGAAAGAAATCAAAGACAAGAATTATGATATGGTTATGATGTTGACTACAAAAAGAGAACAAAATTGTAGCTAGGAATTTAGATCCAAGAATGACAATACGCGATACGTATACTACTTAGTATTCGAATTGAAAATATACCATATAGTTTCACACACTTCTTGAGTTTTACTTATTTTACATATTTATATATTTGAAATATTTGTAGTTTACATATTTGAAATATTTGTATTTGTAGCATTTCGCTAAGAATATGAGATACTTATTCTAAGTTATTTTGATATTATTTATTTTTTCTAATTTACAAATTAATATTTAAAAACCGCGTTTATCTCATTCTCAGCTCTCACAGTGACGATATAACGATACTACGATGTCTGAAGATGATTTAATACAAATTTAACAAAACGTTGAATTGTAGCTTGCTACTGAAATTAATGTTGTGTAATGAAACATAAATGACTTTGTTTAATTTAGTATCAAAAGGGTACGTTACGTTGGCCGTATTAAAATAAATGTCATTCTACACTTCAGTAGAATAGGGAAAAACAATAATATCATTTCCGTTGCTATTTTTGCTCTTTACATTAGTTTAACATTCCAAAGCTGCTTAATTCTTAATTAAAGCTTAATTAAGGAACACAAGTAGTAAACACTAACCCTCCCATACTAATTCCTCTGCATAACAAAATGTATACAGTCGAAATCGTCGAAATTCAAACAATAAATACCTTCACCATTATAACGTTTAGTTCTATTATTCAATTACCAAGTTAATCGTAGCTAATGCAAATACTACAAGTCCATGACATAACTTTAACAAACATAATTAATGTTAAAATTAATGCATACCTGAATGCTGAGGTGAATGTTGCTTTGGAGAATTCATATCTGGCGGATCATCGCTAAAAGATACCGATTTTTCAAAAGAGACAGACTTTTCTGAAATCATAAATATTTAAGGACATCAATAAACTGAAGAAAACGGCAAATGAGAAGACGACGACACGTCGAAGATTTACATATATTAAAAGTGCCCAAGAAATATATTGTAAAATTGTGATTTTTTGAGATATTATTAAGTTTTGTTTGTGTGCTTATGAATATTGAATGAAATCCAATGTAAATAGAAGACATTAATTACTTTTTATTTATTTCTTATATTTTTTTTAAATATATCTTATAAAAACTAATATTTTACCAATAGTCATTATTATATTTTATGTATACAATAAAAATACTCAAATCCCATAATTACAATGAATACAGAATAAACGTGCATCAAAACGGAACAAATGTCATAAATTTCAAATACTCAAATGCGAAATAAAAATAAATAAATTAGTCACAAAATGATTACATTATAGTCTGCATGCATTTATTATTTTATAAAACCCTCCAAGCCCATTTTCTACCAAAATAATGTTTAAATGTATTTTTATTTACGACTCAAACTTAAATGGCGACTGTGAGAACAAGAGTACTTTATACTTTGTATTATACCACTGCAAACTGAAGCCGCACGATAACAATCTGATGAAGAAGCCTACGCAATATATGGTATACCACTGATATAGCATCTATGACAAACAACGTTTCGTATCTACAGTCGAAATAACGTTTACGACTCAAAACGTTCATTTCTTATAAAAGTGCATGGAATTGCATTAAAGATTTATATGCCCTTTAATTGTTGTCTTTTAAATCTTTGTAAGGTCAAAAATGTCACACGAGTCAGCAAGCAAGCGTTCGGCGTGATAATGTATGGAGAGTGCACAATGCATTACGAATGTGAATTTGGCCTAGTACAAAATTTCTTAATTTTGAATGATAGATATTTTACACATGTAGTTTGTAACAAAGTGAAAGTGTCACTTTCCCTGTCCACATTCCACGAGACAACAGAACAAGTCAATTATTAGGACTTCACTTAGGTGCTGTGCTATAGAATGTGGTGCCGGGCATAAATTGCGGTTGATTACTTTAATTACAGGGGGACATTCGAATCAAACAGCAGAAAATCCTTCAAATATTGTTGTAAATAAAATGATATATTTATAAAAATACAAACGGTGAATATTAAAGGGATTATAGAATATATTTTTAAATATTTGACATTAGCAATGCATCGGCAAGTTGACCGCGATCAATCAAACTTACGAAATCTGTCTCTCCCTAATTTGGGAGGTCTCTCGTTGCTGGCAAATCGCGCGCCATCTGAATACAGGAAACGCAAGCCACATTAAAGACTAAGCCTTTTAAATAAACCTTACCTGGGATGATAATAGATAACATGTAACATAACTAATACAAGCCAAGAGTTCAAAGTTACTTTAATAATATTATATATTGTTCAATTATAATCGGCCACTATACGGTCTTGATAGTGTCAACTTATTTATTAGTAGATAAGACACTAATTAGCCACTCAAATCGGTCCACTTATGTGACTTCACTTTTTATATTTAATTATTTCTCTTCACATTTCACACTTTTTACCCAATTCACATTTCAGTTGGTAATCTATAACATTACTTTTCTCTTACCCTGAGTAGCTGGTCTCGGAGCATAGGTTTGGTATTCCTGCCTCGGGGCAGCTGCTGGGGCTGGAGTCGCACCACCTCCTGGTACTTGTAGAGCCTTTTGAACAAGTCCCGTGAGATTTGCAAGTTGACGTTCCATTTTTTCAACTCGTAGTCGTTGCATGTCATCGACTGGAGGACCAATCCTATAGCAGCGCATGATAATCGGCAACCATATTAGTAAACTTAACCTATGAATATATTTAACATTTTTCGCGAGCATTTTTTGTATCGCTAAGCAATTATAATAATATTGTGGCCACAATATCGCACAGCATTTTAGTATTTGAATTATATTTACACTAATTCTATTGATACTGGATAGAGTACATAAAAACTAAAATTTTCAGTAATTTAAAAATAGTATAATAATAATAAAAATAGTAATAGATTCATTATATAAGTTTATTTATTTATTATTAATAGAAAAGTTATAAGCAATTGTATTTCAAAGTTCAAAATTGAATATGTCACCTGGCATCGTAAGGAGGTCGTGGCATAGGACGTGGTGCCGTAGTTATAGGGTTGACACCATACAACTGATAGGCATCATCTATTATCACCGTTTCACTGTGGAGAAAGTCCTCTAATTTATATTCGCCTCATAATATCACAATTGCTAAAGTTAAATGTAACTGCTATTTGCATCCGCGTGTTTTTATATCATTTTAACAAATTGTAATCTAATTTTACTTGGCCTCCTCATCGATGATCGGTGCTATAGGGGGTCTTCCAGCTGATGGCCCGAGGAACTGGGTGTAGTACGGATCTTCATAAGGTTGTCGTGGAGCAACACGCTCAGGGGATGACATATATCCATCTCCAGAATGAGCTATATTTGTAAAATAGTTAAAATTTTATTTAATTTTACAAAAAACTAAGCGCATAAAGAATAAAATCCAAAGGGGGCTTGTAACTCGCATTTTATTGGACCAGGTTATTTTTAAACATAAAAATGCTATAACCAAATTTAACAGTAAGTAAGTCAAATGGAAGAGACTCTTTTATAGCTTACTATAAAAACTATCAAAAACGTTTTGAAACTAATAAATTAAAAATATAAAAAAATAAATTGAAAAAAAAATACACCAAACAAAGTTGAATTAAATATCCAAGCCTTAATTTAACCCCCAAAAAGCACATTTATTGTTTTATAGGAAGATTTGCAAAAACTAACAAAAATGAATGTAAAAGAAACAAACTAATTGCTATCCTAGCCTAATAAATGGTAATTGTACTGACTAATTCAATATCGGCGTTTTTAAAGCAATAGTGTTTTGCCATTGTTAAAACTACAAAAAATAAGATAAAGATAACAATATAAGCAATGTAAACATGCTGAAAAAAATGTCAAGAAAGACGTTTCGTAGAACGTTTATATTTACCGAAATGTCTCTTGGGATATAAAAATCATTAATTATATTAACAAATCAGTGCTAAAGGCGATAATTAATGTTACGGATAAAGAAATTTATTTCAAATCAATTATCCAAAAATGTGTGTTTTTATAGATACTAAGAGAATAAAAGCTTGAAGCAAATTAGATATTGGAAGCGAAAAACACGTCGACTGGAGGAGGGGGCCGGGGTTACCAGGGACAGAGTATAGTTGATCGGTACCGCGAGGACATTCGGCCGCAGCGAAGGGGAAACATCGCTCAGATCCACCCCCCGGCACGTAAGAGCGTACGGGTTTGCTGGGTGCAGAAGGACCTACACATACATTACTTTTGCAAACACCTATAGTAATTAATCTCCAGGATTTAATTTTTTATTATGTTTAAAAATAGATATGATATTTTGTCTACGTGAAACTGCAATTAATACTTACCAGTTACAGGTATTGCTTTTGCACGATCAGCAGGCACAGGTGCCGCCGCCGGTGAGAAAGCTCGCAGAAGAGAACCGCCTCGAGGAAGTGTACTGGGAGCCTGTGTCCCCATATAATATGCAGGTGCTTTCACCTATACAACAAATGCATTATATAATATATTCTATAAACATACTCCAAAATCTAAAATCAGCATTTCTACGAAATTAAGTCCCAATTTAATACTCTTAATTGTTGTCATAATTAATAAAAGTATCGCAAATAACATATTTAGCATCATCCAGGCATTTACTTTAAAAGGGGCTATTAAACAGGTATGGTACTAATACAAACAAAACATTGTTATATACTTATTTAATATATGTAGCGGATTGTTATAACGGATATCAATAACGATTTAAACACGAAATGTTCAGAAGGCATACTTTAGTGACGTTGGAGTGAATATGATATGAAAATTATACATTAGTAAATTACTGTGCATCTAAGGCAGAACTATGTCATTGGACCGCTGTGGCATTGGCTGACTATATCGTGAACACAGATGTGATTTTAGTAAAACATAAAATCAGCACATTGTGAACTTCTTAAAGGGAAAGTATTATAATCGATTTTTTGCTTCAATTTATTAAATCTCCCAAAGGAATAGCGGAAAACGATTCGCTTTTCACTTTTAGAGGCATTGCATGTTAAGTGGCAGAACCAACGACGCGATTGCCTAGTTGCTAGAGAGGAGGAAATGGAAATGAAATAAATTCCTTAAGTGAGAATCGAACCCACCAGCCATGGCAGGCAGACAGGTATTACAGGCAAACGCTGTGAATCTGCGTCACGACAGTTTTTAATATATAGATTGTTGAAAAACACCTGGCGTTGATTTCCTTTCCGGAGCAGAGAATGTCTTAAAATCAGGTGGAAAATGAAGAATATTGTGTAATACGATAAAGATTCGTTTATACTTCTATATGTGCAAGTAATGTAAATTAAAATGTATTAAATAACAATTAAACTTCCCAGAGTCGCCTTTGAATGATGAAATTACAACAGCGAGATCAACGGTCTTGTTATGTTTTATTTTTATAATAATATTTACAGTTAAAAGGTAGCAATGTTTCCGATGCGGCCGTGGTTTACAAACAAAATCATAATAGTCGTTCTAATGTAACTGGTGACGATCGGTGTCAGTTGACATTTTACTTTTCTATAGAAAGCGCGAGGTTGTAGTGCATAACAACACATGTATAAAATTATATTCATGTAAACAGGTTTGGGTCTGTAATTGTACAAGCTATTTAATATAAGGAGTTCGAATATTAATTCAATTATCAGTTATTATTATAAAACTATTATTTATCTTCTTATATTTAATTAAAATGAAAAAATACACTCGATTCCCAATTTTAAAGAATTGACATTTTTAATTTGATGCTGATTATAATTCATGATTTAGTATAATTACACTACTTATTTTCTTATACTAGTACTATTCAAATGTTTATATATATTCTTATATTTAGGATATTTTTGATATTTTTTTATAATTTTCACTATTTTGTTTTTTTACGAATTTTCAAGCAAATTCATAAAATATTTTAACAAAAACACTTTAATTGATTTCACTTACATGTCTATACTATAATTAATCTGTTTAATTATAATTAATAATAAAAAGGTGTTTCAAAATTTTAAAGCACTTCGTACGGCAAAATGGTATCTAATGATAATACAGTCTCTTCATAATATATATTTGATAAGACAACAACGATTTAGGCTATTTAACATTTTCTAAATTGGAATTAAAGCGGGTTTTATATATTTATATTTAAAAAAATATTTAATACGGCTTTTCAGTTTTAAAGTATACTACAAATACACAAGATGTTTTTACTTTGTGGTATTTCTAATTGTACAACCGTAATCAGTTCTTAAATAGTCATGTCATCTTAACATAAAGTGTTCGACATAATTTATATTTATAAAAGTACTCTAATGATCTGTATTACTAGGAACTGAATGCGCTATGAAAGTAAAATGTTATAAAACAAATAGTGTCGAATATCACAATTTTACTAAATACATCAAATTTTTAAGCACATAATGTACAAGTAAATTATATATATCATTTAATTAACTTAAAATTATTCGGACAAGCAAGTAGATGTACCTACACTCAAATTCAGCAAATAAATATATAACAGACAAAATTTAATATATTGCATATTTATTTGAAATGTGTACGTTGAAAGTGCTTTGTAACTGACAGAAATGTTTGTTGAAATTTCTGATAAACTTATTTCGATGAAAACTTCATATACATGCAGTTAACATATCCAACACAACATACAAATTTTGTATTGGAATGTACCATTGATTAAATTCCCTTCATATTGGTGTAACCGGCGCAAAATATCGTAAATTCAATTTGCCAAACGTTAATCAAGTTAATATAATTTTAGTTTACTGTTGGATTTTATTACACGTTACATTGTTGCATGCTTCATTATAGTGAGTTATCAGTTTATTATTTTAAAATTGCATTTTTGTTATTATGAAACAAATTACCATGTTACAGTTGCAACGAGTAATGTAGGGGAAGGTTGCTATCATTGGACCACCTAACTTTGTGACATCATATCTCATGAAATATTACCTACAACTTAAGACAATTAATGAAATGTGATGCTTTTTTATGTAAATTAATGATATATAAATTATTGGCAATGAAAGTTGAGAGGCTTTAGAGCTATTCTAATATAACTTTTCAATGATGAGTTGCTTTCTTTGGACCACCGTCGCCTTGAATGGACCACTAAGTTGCTATCATTGGACTTTGAAACATTTGTATTAATGGTCCAATGAAGGTGACTCAAATGAAACACAAAATAAGAATTACTTTTTTTATTCAAATTTTTCTTCTTAAATCCAGTTGTACTGCTCATACATATGTGTAGCTCTTAGTTGACGAAAACTTATATCTGGATGGTGCTTCATGTATGCACAGTACTAATTTCCAGGAACTTCTTTGGCTCTATTAAAACGATGTTTAATTTCATTTTTCTCAGCTAATTGGAGGCAAGCACTCTGATAACTTTGGGAGTAATATAAAAAAAAGAATTCTCCATTTCAACAACGTGATTGCTAAATTTAGTTTCTAAAGCCTCCGCAAGATCTACTTTTAATTCCATTATTTGAATTTCTTCGACATTTTTTTTATTTTTCCCATCTAATTGTCTTTTTAATATGGCTTTTGGAACGCCATACGTTCGACTTGCTTCATTTAATCCAATAGTTCTTTTTTTAAAAAATCTATAGTAACTTTCATAGTAGTAACCAATATTATTTCGTCATTTAACAATAATATCTCCTATTATTTCACTTTGCCGACATTCTGGAATATATATTAATATAATCCAATTACAACTAAAAGGTAGGTATGTATGTACATGCAATACCAAAATATTCAATTTACAATATAAAACTCATTATTTATTAACGTTGATATAAGTTTCTTTGATTGGACCAGTCCAATGATAGCGTCACCATTCAGGTCCATTGATGGCAACTAGGCATATAAACAGAACGAAAGCAATTATTAAAAAACGTGTAAAATTAAGTTAAAAGCTTAGTAGTGTTTGTAAGCGCAGATAAATTTGCTATTTGGATCTAACGCAATCGTTAAATATTAATTAAAGCAATGTGACTTACATGACTTTGTTGATGGCTCGGTTATTGTATCACGGTCACCATAAACACATGTACAGACCTCACTCCTTACCACGTTTCGCGAGCGCACAGAGGTTCGGTGGGTAGGCAAGGGGTTCGGTACTGTTGCCTAGCAACGTATTAAACTTGGTGTGACATGTATAGTTTTTGAAAAAATTGAGTGGTCCAATCAAAGAGCCGGTCCAATGATCGCAACCTTCACCTATTTAATTCCACCACAAATATAAATTAATACATAGTAATTCAATACAGTTTAAACATTCTTAAAAGTATAATAAAATATAATAGTGAAAAAATGAAATAGTTTAATGAAAACGTAATTAAAGATCAAAACATATATTTATAAATTAATTATTTAGCTTGTGTAAGTATATAGTAATATGAATTACGAGAGTTAATGTCATGACTGATGATATTTTAGAAATATTAATTTTATGAAAATTGCTTTTTCCTTTATTTTTGTATAGTTCATCTATTAGAGTCTGTTCAGCATGTTATGTTATCTGATAGAAATAGATATGATCATCAATCTCAATAACTTACGAACGTGATATTTCCCTATATATACATCCTTACAGGCTTACGACTTACAGCCAAAGAAGTTTAACATTACACATAATACATACCCTAGGGTAAATACATGAATACAAAAGTATTAACATTTTAGAACCTCAGAGACTTCCATCTAGTTGAAGTTTTCTTATTTTTAAGCCTTTCTTGATGTGTTTTTAGCAATTCGTGCCAGATTTTCATATTTAAATATGGTCAAGGCCGCAAAGTTCACACAAAAGAAATTACATATATAATAATTGTTGATTTTATTTTTATGTTAGTAAAACCATTAATTTGTGGCAGCTTATTTGCTTTTCAATACTTTCATGATATTTGTTTGGACAATTTCATAAACTCGTGACCCTTTTCAGACGGATTATGATATTACAAATGGGAAGCTTCATATTTCTCTTTTTAATAATAGCTTCAAATTCGGTTTCTAGCATAAATCGTCCAGTGTACAAGGTATTATTGACGCAAAGAGGATTTACACAGGTAAGTAAATTATGTGTACTTATAATTATTTATTATATGATGTAACAATGTCATTATTTTGTTTCAAATTACCTTTTACGCTAAAAAATATAAAAAATATAAATACAAAATATGCAACCACAGTTTTTATTATTACCGCTATTTTCTTGAATGTTAATTCGTATCAAAATTAATAACGAGGACATTGATTTATTTTTAATATATAGAACGATATACCTATAGTTTCTTCAAGTGTCAATTTTATTTGTTTATTCAAACAGAAAAATATAAATGTAGATCACATATTAATGGTACCGAAATAATATATGTATCATAAATTATTCATATTTATTACCAACACAAAACACGTGTACTTTTTTAGTTTCTTCAATATGACGTGACAACACCTCCGATAAGAGAATTCACTTTCTGCGTTTGGTTGCGTTTTTTTGATTTGTCTTATGAACAAAGTATTTTTACGTATCTTGGTAAGTTATATATTTTATAATTATGTCTCATAATAACTATAGTATGCAACAGAAATTGATTTGATATGACGTTAATATATCTTTCGTAAAAGATATATTTTCTTTAGTATGTATCTTTATATATATATATATATATATATATATATATATATATATATATATATATATATATATATATATATATATATATATATATATATATATATATATATATATATATATATATATATATATATATATATATATATATATATATATATATATATATATATATATATATATATATATATATATCTTTTCATGTTTGATCTTGGACCATTTTTTAAATTTCCTGTTTTAATTAAAATTAGATAATTTAAGTATTAGTAAATATTTTCCGTTCACATTTATGTTTCGAATTATTGTAGACGTCTGATAATGTGACCATTTCCAATTAATAGTTAAGCAACGCTGATGTGTTTTAATAAAATACGCACATATAAATTAGAGGTTTAAACACATAAAATTTTGTTACACATGATAATTGACTATAATAATTTGGCACCTTTTAACTGTGCTACTGAACAATATAATCCATAGCATAAAAAGATAATAGATTGTTACTTATTTCAAATATTTTACTTGAAATCGAAAACAATCTTGTGCTATCTTCTATAATATCACTTTTTTTAAATTTGCGAAAATAATTTGCTTTAAAATAGTTTTTCAAAAGCAAAATCGTTTATCTTTTATATATGTATAGCATTAATAAAACGATATGAGAAAAGGAAACACTTATTTACTTACTACATACACATACAAACATTTCTGTAACAGCTATCGAGTAAATATCGTTGCGATTCGCATTTAATTAGCATGACCTCTTTATTTGGACCAGTTCTGTACAACATTTCTTAACATTTGATTTTGGTTGGTTATGCAACATAAAGATCTGTATTGCCATATAAACTGTCTTTCGGCTGTCAGTATCATTAAAAAATTGACATTAGCTCGTATAGTATGATAGGGCTCAGTGATTAAAGACTTATAAGATGATTATAAGGTCATTACAGTACTTTCGACAAGGTTGCAAAATGAGTCACCTATACTAAAGTTTACGTTGGCATAAATAAATAAAATATATATGAACATATATATGTTTTCTTACTTTTAGTCATATTTTATATTTTATTTTATAAATATAAGAATAAGTAATCGAGAAGGAAAAATATTAACGTTTATTAGTACATAGATCTACTTTACAGTCTGTTTACGATAAACCGTTAATACTGGACTAAACTAATTAGAGCGTGTATATTTTTTTTCAGCGCATCGCAATAACCGCGTAGTAAGGCTATGGCTCGAATCTGGAGGACAGTATATTAAAATATCACTGAATGGACGGCGCGCTTCTTCTTTTCAGGTTGACATCACCAAAAACACATGGCGACATATTTGCATATCGTACCAGTCTGATTTTGGGACATGGGCATTTTATTTGGATGGTCAATTAATATCATGTGAAGTAACACACAGTGTAGGTATAGTTTTAATTCTGAATATATGTTACTCACGTTTTAGAATATTTCGTAAAAGTATTTAGAAGAAGTCTATCGCTTTCATTAGATAGTTTAAGGCGTTCTAACAGCAACATATTTTTAGACATTTATAATATACATGTTTTTTTTGCTATAGATAAAACGTGATATTGTGTATCTATGTACGAATTTGGACGGTACATACATTGACACTAGTGTACGTCAATTTTAAAGGCCTTAGAAGTGAAGTACTCGTGCTTGTTAACTATTTCATTATCATATTATTTACAGTTGTTTGGGAACATTCTACCTGCTGGCGGGAGTGTTATTATTGGTTACGGTACAACTGAAAATGGTAACAATAATATTTATTATTTTAAAAAAATATATTTATTTCTATATTCTGCAACACATGTTTTATTAAAGGTATGCGAAGCGGTATGGAAGGTGAAGTATTTGGCGCAAACATGATATTAATTTCAACAATAGAACGTAATTATACAATAAGTAAAAATCCACAATATCAGCAAAAGCAGCTTAACAAAAAGAAAATGTTGGTACATAATTATCACAAGTATACGATCTTAGAAAATTTAACTGATGACGTTCTGTCAGTTAGAACAACAACTACTGTGTTACCATTGTATACCTCTTCACGGAGTTTTATAAAAATCAAAAAACCTCTAAGTGAAATAGAGCTAGATTTAGGAATAGAGGATAAATATTCAAAGAAGATCGATAATTCTGATGAGAAAGAAGCTATAAATCTTCGTATGGGTAATAAACGAAAAGTGCAAGACGCTTATAACATAAATGCTTTTTTTAACGCAGAGAATAATCCTAGTAGCATTAAATTTAGAGGAAAAAATGAAAACAAAGAAAAGTTTTCTAATGCTGAAAATGAAAATGTTACTATTTCGTCAGAGTTCAATGTAATATCACCATTTACATCATTCGAAGATTACTTTCGTGATAATATAAAATTATCGAAGACCCTAAATTTACCATTGAATTATAGAAAAGATAACATAAAAATAAAACCCGATTTAATAAAGTCTATGTTCCTGTCATATAAACCTAAATTACGAGATATACAAATAACACCACCACCTGAAAATAATTTTAACATATATGGACAGTGGATCAATACACAATTTGCAAATAGTCCACCCAAACATTTGAAGCGGTTTAATTATGAATATAAAGATCAAATAAAGGTATCGCCAACAATACCAGATTTCAAAATGTCTAAAGTGCGCTCATTTTTATCAGAATTCCAAAAAAAAAGTTTTACTGACTTTAATATGGATATAAACAAGCGTGTTAACAAATCTCCGCAATTAAAAATTGATGCGTTAGAAGATGACATTAGAAGTCAAATAAAGGAAGAACGTGCAATGGCTCGAACTGTAAATAAAGAAATACATCATAGTGGACAATTAAAAAATACTGAAACTCATAGAAGCTATCGAAATACAGGCGACCAATATTCAAGTAATGAAGAATATAGTTCGAGAATATTAAAACGTTTGAAATATATTCCACAAAAATTTGATATTCATAAAGACAAAAGCTACAATACAATGCTTCCTTTTGTAAAAACTTCAGAGTACTCGATAAGCAAAGATGAATACCATACTAATAAAATATTTACAAGAAGTCTATCAGATGACAATAAATGGTATAGTATAAATTCATTTTACAATGATCCAACTCCAAGACCCTATATACCTTATAGTATAGAGTGGAAAAAAATTGACTCTGATGTAAGAAAAAATATATTACAACTAAATAGAAGAAATTCATCTATTAATGTAAAATACATACCCGAAAATAATAAAATTGTGAAAAATCTGGATACCTTAGCAATATTAAATGCTCGTACTCTAGCTATGGAGATATCAAATTTATCGAATTTTGATAATTTTTCCAAATATTCCATATTAAAGTATAATCAAGGATTTCTACCTATAAAAAATAAATTTAAAAAAAGTGATAACAGTATAAAATTAATTCAGGTAAATAATGACAATGATAAAAGTGAAACAAATAAAAATAATGTCAATAGAACTGTTAAAATAGAAAATGCTTTTAAAGAACAATTTATGATGGACAATATGGAAGAACTAAACAAAGATTTTACCAGCAGCAATGAGAAAATA
This sequence comes from Dione vanillae, assembly GCA_037178615.1. NCBI lineage: Eukaryota > Metazoa > Arthropoda > Insecta > Lepidoptera > Nymphalidae > Dione > Dione vanillae. The sequence goes on along the minus strand of JAZFAU010000009.1, from coordinate 3,137,495 downwards.
TCAGATGTTGGTAGAAATAAATCTAATATAAATACTAATAGTGAAAAACTGCCTCCATCACTTTGTAAGAATGTTGAAACAGATAATCATCGGTTTTATGTTCAACCAGATGGTAGCGTTGATATGACCCATATTTGGTCACCAATAAAAGAAAAAAATGTGGGTGTACATTTTGTTTTAGAAAACTATAAAAAGTGCTCATTGCAAGAATCTAAGTTTCAACGTAGTCCTTTGTTACTGATCGATTGGAATAAAACACCAGTACGACTTTTTGGTGGGGCTAATCCAAAAAAAACAACAGATTTATGTGGTTTCTTTTAAAATATACTAAAATTAACAGATTGAATGATGTAAACACACAACGAAAGTGAAAGTTCCTTTTATGTATCAATACGAAATATTCGTTGTTATATAACGTAGTAAAATAATATATATCAATTGTTAAAAAAAAAATACATAATTTCTGAAATACTTTCTACTTGAAATAATCAAAAAGTCAACTTACGAAACCTTGTCATACATTTTGTAAGACGTTTAGAAAATATTTCCGTTATATTTATAATTTTACATAATAATATTTTGTGTTAATATTAAAAATATGTTCATTTTTAATATCTTTGACTACATTTTGTATATAGTAAGTAAATTTTCCATAAATTTCAAGAAAATTTTCGTAGTGAAAAGTATTGCGTTGGCTTTAAATAAAGCATTTATCAACTATTGTCTAATTTTTATGATATTGTCATGAATCACAACAACGCTATGATATATTTGTTCCGAAAATAGAAGAAATATAAATAATCTTTAATATATAATATATCTTTGTCACATAAAAAAGACCATAATAATAACGAATTTTACTAAAGTTTAGAAAGTTTTCGTCTATCTGTCCTTTCTGTTCCGTCCCGATCCCGTTTCGTTCCTCTTCCTTCGGACTATCACAGGAACAGTTGAACTGATTTTTATGGAATTTTCACTAGAAAAAAGAGGAGATTGTAAAGTTCGTATGCTGCCTACTATTTCAATCGAATTAACGCTTGTAAAATTGCATTTACTGTACGCGAGTACCTTCGACCTGGGTAAAATATGGGCAAAAAATTGAAAATTTTTATTAACTTATCATTAATTTTCTTTGAGATAAGAAAGATACAAGCCTTAAATTTTCTGAATCTTAAAAACGGTATAAAAATTAAAATTAAATTAACTACTTAAACTGAAAATAAAATATTTTGTACTAACTCTCTGAAAGACGGCCTTAGAAAAAATAATCGTGTTCCTATACTGCATAGTGAAACTATCTAAGTTTTTTATGTAGCCTACTTGGAGTACTTTGAATAATTCAAATAGGTACGTTTAAACGGTTTAAAGTTATAATGAGAGGAAATAGTTTTATTCGTAAACTGCTCTATGCAACAACTAGCTATTGGATATGGATCGTGTGTAACACATACAAAATATCAAAACACAACTCAAAAGTTACTAAGCATTACATAAATATATTACAAATAGATTTCTAGTACAAATTATTTTTTTTTTATTATTATACGCAACCTTTCCGAAAATTATTCAATACTAATGTCAAAATCAAGTTTTTCTGATGATTCATCTGGCTAATTTTAGGAAGAAAATCAAGTAAGTCAGAAAAATGCATTTTTTATTTTGTACTAAAAATTAATATTTTTGACATTAGCTATCGGTCATTGGCGATACAGCGATAAAATAAAATAAATTGTGTTGTAAATAACATATTTCGAAAATAAATCCCAATTGTAAAAGGTTGATATTTGGTAGATGCGGTGAGAGTATTGGGTAGATTATAAATTACGCAATGTAATTGTAATATATGCATATTATATTGGAGCAAATATATGCCTAGATAGAAAATAAGAAAGTAGTTATTAAATATAACTTACTAGTAATGAACCAGTTTTAGTTAGTACCACTATAAGTCACCTAGTAATTTTTTAGTTGTTTTCAGTTACATTTTTACCACATCACTGTGGTAATATTTCGTAAAGATAAGTTTAATTATAACCACTTGTATTGTTAAGTTACCATTAACATCTTACAACATACTTATGATTAGTAAAAGATTAAACTAATTATTTCAGTAAATATGTATATATAGTAAACCAAGTTATCAAACAATGAAAAAATGCTTCTGGATATATAATATATTGTATTAATTCAAAAGTATATAACATTAGAATTAATACAAAATCTTAATAAATAAAGTCTTTGCAAAAGTGGGTTAATCTGATAGACATTTTCTTTTGCCATATTGTGTAATATGCCACATTATTACCTACTATTTTATTAATAATAATATTATTACTAATAAGATAATATCATATAAAATATGAATATAAGATGTGTGATATTTCGTTTCCAATAATTGAAATTACGATGAATTGACGATGGGGAATGATTTCAAATTTCAGGAATATAATTTAATCAACGACGCACCTTCCATTCTTGTTCTTTCCAAGAAGGAATTAAACCCAAAACCGTTACGTGACTGCACCACGATAGTCTCACCTTAATATAATATAATTATTCATATTTTCTTCATATTTCACAGTATGTAATTTAAACACACGGTTACTTTATGACATAATTTATTAAAGCTTATTATATAACTTGATTAAATAAAGTTTTAAAAGTGGCATATACACGGACTACTGTGAGGCCGTCATGGCACAGCACAAAGCGTTTTCTGTAAGTTTGATAGTAGTCGGTTCGTACCCAACGAATGGTGTGGCGCATGGAAAACAGGGAACAGTGTTCAATTTACAATAATTAATGTTTAGTTTAGTTGTAACTTATCAAATTTGTACTAGTTATACAAGTATCTTGTGATTATACAATTTATTTATATATTTATTATTTGACATATTTTTTGTTGGCAAGCATTATTACCTTTTAAAGCAATATCTAAATGTAATATTAAAAATGTTACGAGCCTTTTAATTGTGCATCGACATGCATGACGGAAGAGAAAGTGTTATAAATTTTGATTTTTTTTTCCTGTTCACTGGCGAACAAAATGACCGCTACATAATGTTTGATCAAGAACGATATTGCATAACTAATTATTAAGTATATTTTTTTTTATTCAAAGATATATAAAAATTTTCATTAAATTAATGGTATATATATAAATAAAAATATAAGATGTATGACAAAGTAAATAAACATACAAAAATAAACGAAGCTTTTGATTCACGTCACTTCATTTCAATAAACCTATTTAATAACAATAGGTACCTACTCAGTTTATACACAAATGTTCGACGGAAAACAAAATTTAGTTTGCTATAATTTACTCAGGAACCCGATTCTCTTATGCCCTATTAAATACAAGTGTATCCACATCCACGATAGCGAATCTATATATCTTGTTGATATTATTTTCTTATGACATGTAACGTAAATGTAATCTCAATACTAGGTACTATATATATATTATATATATATTATTATATACTACGAAAGTATATTTTTAAACTTTAGTTACAAATAGATAGTTTTTGTCTATCTATTTGTAACTAAAGTTTAAAAATATACTTTCGTAGTTATTAGGCATATGCAAGCAGCAAGCATTTTTTGCAGAAATACCGTATTTACGTTACGCCTGCTTAATAATAGGTAGAAATAAACAAATAGCTGCCATGAAGTTAAGTAAACAGAAGAAAGCTAATACAATATTCATATCAAAAACAAATATCGTCGAATCATATCTTGTTGATATTATTTTCTTATAACATGTAACGTAAATGTAATCTCAATACTAGGTACTAATATATATATATATATATATATATATATATATATATATATATATATATATATATATATATATATATATATATATATATATATATAAATATATATATATATATATATATATATATATATATATATATATATATATATATATATATATATATATATATATATATATATATATATATATATATATATATATATATATATATATATATATATATATATATATATATATATATATATATATATATATATATATATATAAATATATATATATATATATATATATGCATGCATTGCTTGCATATGCCTAATAACTACGAAAGTATATTTTTAAACTTTAGTTACAAATAGATAGACAAAAACTATGCTTTGATTATGTTACTGTCGAGTGTGGATCAAACCCATCCAAGTAATCACTGCTTTCAGTATCCGGTCCAACGCACGCTTAAAGGAAACTTTACACTTCTGAAATAAATGCCTAATAATAATTATAAGTGGTGGTATTATTCAGAAGGCCGAAAAAAGCGACTTTTCCAGATTTTTTTGAGAAGCCTTTTAAATTTTTTTGATCTAAATATTTAAACATATATTATGGTATCTTTTAACAATATTTTCAGCTAGAAAATATTGTTAAAAGATACCATAACATAGAACTAGGAAAAATATGTATTAAGACAGGAGCTTGGTTTTGGATAGCTGATCTTCGGATGCTCCTCTCAAAAAGGGACCTTTTGCGGTGACCACTAAATCTCTGAACAAACAGATTTCTAAATATAAATCTCGTAATTAATCGAAGGAATAAGCAAAATACCTTTTTTTGAAAAAATGGCGGTTTCCAGGAAAAAATTGTCGATTTTCGAAAAAAAGTATTAATTGATAAGATAAAATCCACTTATACTAAAAAAATATATTTAAGAGCTTGTGTAAAAATGTGAGATCAAACGGCTTAGCCGTTTTGAGTAATGTTATTCACTGACATTCAAAACATTTTGAGAACTCGTTTAAATATTTTACAGTTTAGGGACAGGAAAATTGAAATTTCCTTTTTAGCCATAAAAAGACAGTAATAAAGTGATGCTTTACCTATATAAATACATTTACAATAGTATTCTTAATTTTTTTTTATAAGATCGCTTCGGCATATTCTTCCAACTGCTCTGAAACCGCTCTTTTTAAAATTTACGTGTAATTTAACCCGATCGATATGAAATTTTCTGTGTGCATTCTTAAACATATGTAGTACATTAAACAAATTAAATAAAAAAAAAACAGATTTTTTGAAAATTCAAAATGTATAAACCACAAGTAGATAATTTATATCAGGTATAAAATACGTTTTAGAAAAATTCTTGATGAAAAACAAAATTCGATGACGAAAAATGTAAGATTGTTTACAAATATTTATTCACTGCATTTGAATTGCTAAATAGTGTACAATTAGGTGTCACTTCCTGTTTGGCGAAACATAATATGCAAGTTATCGACTTTTGGAGATCTTGTTAAGTGCACCCGTTGTTTTTATTTAAACGTTGAATTAATTTAACATATATACAATATATTGTTCTGCCATGTAACGTAACTTTGGTTGGTTGGTTGCTTAATGTCATATTCATGTCACGAGGCTTGGATGTCGACGATCTTAAGTGGTGGTAGTGAGTGGGGTGGCTTGGTGACCGCACTCGGCTGGCTGGTCAGTTCTTCTAGTGTCAGTGCCACTGCCTGCGCGTCTCATCGTCATAATTACGTCTTGATCGTAAGTGTTATATAATATATAAATAATTAATTATCTGTGCAGATTACTATTTGTAGTCATATAGTGATTTATATGTGATAAATTATGGGCGATGCGAGTTTTTGCTTCGGCGAAATGGTTTTATAGTAACTATTCTAAATATATATATATATATATATATATATATATATATATATATATATATATATATATATATATATATATATATATATATATATATATATATATATATATATATATATATATATTTATATAAGCTGCCATATTAATATTTAAGAGATGTGTGAAAAAACTGAGGAAAATATTTTTAAACTCAATCATATTTTTTAATTCTAACAATACAATTACTACTTTACTTATTATACTCTTATACTTAATGAAACGTGATTTATTTTATATACTTAGAATTTATCGATAATTTTATAGGTATTTCAAGTACGGAAATTAGTTAGTCGCTTAACATTTAGATACATTACGTAAGTGGTGTAAGCGGTGTAACTTTGCTTACAGCTGTTGTTTAAGACAACTTCTATTGAGTAATGCATAATAAGGAGCACAAAATTACCATTCCTGTATTACATGGTATTGATGTAATATTAAAGTATTGCGCATGAATTTGGAATATCCTTTACATATCTTTATATATTTTAAGTGTTAAATCATTTTTTGATAAATATATAATTTTAAATGTATAAAATTTTATATAATTAATTACAAAATATCACATATTTTGGTTTCACCTAATTTAGACATTCGCAATCACAATCATAAACCATATTTTTATTATATATGTATACACGCTCTTGCCTGTATACAATAGGTTTGACAGAGGACAGAGACAAGACACTCTGTCACTTCCATTTCGATAAATACCATTTACTATACATAGTACTCACTATCCATTAGCCGTGAGCATGTAACAGCTTTCGATAAGAATGCCCTTTTTCTAAATATATCTTATAACCCTTAATTATAAGCAGGTTGTAACTATGTAGGCCTAATAGGTGAAAAAAGGTAAAGTGTAAAGCAAATTTATATATAGAATGATGCAAATGGGAACAGCGCCACACCGAGCTTAGTGCGAATAATGAAATATTGAAAAAAGTTATACATTTAACTTACTGTTTACGAAAACTTTATTTTATTTATTTTCATGGCAACGTTTTTATTTATTTAGTATACATAAACACTAGGAACTTTATATTCTTTACATTCACTTCAATAGATATATTAAGTTATCACGTAAATATTTCAAAAATGGCATAGCTTTAAACTTTACTGTGTCTTTGTTCTTGTACCTTGTTATATTAAAAATTAAAATTATTTTGATTGTTGCCTCACCTATATTTTTCAATGCTTGAGATGTAAAGTATGAATAGAAAATATTTTATTTATATACTATTAGAAAATTTGTCAGCCCGAGCAGATCATGAAAAGATAATATGTACCTAAATTGTCATACAGATTTGTTTGCGACATTAGCTTTGGTGTTATACAATAACGTGCCAACTTCGAAATTTAAAAAAATATTTTGTGTAGCACTAACTTTTATAACTTTATTATAAAGTGTAATTGAAACGTATTAAGTGAATATATTCATAAAAAAAATAATTGGCGTACAGATAACACATAAGATTTTTTTTAAAATAAATTATAGCAGTCTAAAACGTTACGCAGTCATGACGCTGTTAGTGTAAGAGGACTTCCCCTTCTATTAGGTAACATGACAATCATTGTTATATTTATACACTGCGGAAGCAAAGATATATCCATCAACATTGAGAAATCTATTCTTCTATAGAAATAAATTCTATTTTTTTTCTAAAATAAAATATAATATAAAACAATTTAGTTTTTAAAAAAATATAATATTGTTTAATATGACTTCAGATTAATATGACGCATAGTTTTTAAACAGTAGTCAACAGTATCTTTATCTGTACGCCAATTATTTTCCGCCCATTTCTATAATTAATGCATACTTTAAGAAATGTTCGAGTTGTTTCTGAAAATACATAATGGAACTTAAAAAGTTCATTTTCAGGATTATAACGTAGTAAAACGCTAAATATTGAGCAGTATGAGCATGAATTAATTATTCAATAATACCAAATGATTATAATGCAAAATATAGTGACAATTTTAATTTACGATATCAAAAATGTTTGTCTATCGCCTTTTACTGTTTGTTAAAAGAAGTGTTTTCTATTTAATTACATCAACACACTATATTATGTTACGTATATAATTTTACATTAAAACTCTTTTTGCTTTATAACTTTTTAAAGATAAAGTAAATATAATATAATTACTTTCACATTATGAAGCTAAGCGGTGACTTTCTCTTCTATTATCATCTGAACATATTAAGTTACGTAATTATAAAAAATATATGTAAACAAATAATATATATATATATATATATATATATATATATATATATATATATATATATATATATATATATATATATATATATATATATATATATAAATATATATATATATATATATATATATATATATATATATATATATATATATATATATATATATATATATATATATATATATATATATATATATATATATATATATATATATATATATATATATATATATATATATATATATATATATATATAAATATTAAACAGCTACTGAAGTAAAATGAAGAGTGAAAATTAAGAAACACCTCAAGTGTGGAAAATTAGAGCAAATAAATCCGATAGCGCATAAGATTTGTGATAATAATTATTAAATTGAATAATTTAAAAACGTGTGCAAACAACATATTATGTGCATATATTACAAGATATTCTCAGAAAAGTTAGATTTTAACCTTGAAATTCTGTTGTCTGTATATAAATATAAAATCTGAATGTACAACGCAGACACAGCACGCGGGCGAGTCGCAAGATCCAATAAAATGATACACGTAACAACGTCGCTAGACACACGAGCAAGTACGCCTTTATCCGGAAATACATTGCGTAAGCTACGCTAATTTCTCTTACCAATTCGCAGTCACATAGCGTTCTTCGATTGTTTTAGAATGATTTTTGGCGATTAAAATATTGCTGCCTTCTTTTGGTTGCTAAAACAAAATACCTATAAAGATACTGAGCGCTGTCTCGATATGAATAATTAAAATTATTAATTATAAATCTTCAAAATGTTACACATATATTACAGTATTCATATTTCAAACGACTCATTTGTAATGAAATATGAAGATAAGTTTCTTAGAATTATTTTTCAAAACTGAGAGCTTATAAAAAGTTAATATAAGTTAATAGCATGTTGAGATGATTCAACGTTTACTGATAAATTGATGTCATAGGCATACATTATTAATTCGCTATCCGACCTCAATGTGTATTCAAATACACTTCTATACGTGCTCATGTTCCTGTCATCGTAGACAGTATATTGAAATTTGTTAAGAGAAAAACAAGTGCTAATAGCGAGCGTGCTTCAGCTTATTTTTTTTCCTAACAGGAGTGATTCCCTCACAAGCTCTTCTAAATGGATTATCTGACTCGGCGATAAAAATAAAATAGGACGGACAGTTAGGGCACTGATACGCAGCTAATTGATTCCATTAATGATTTATTTTCAATTTATTAATCTGCTTGTATTTTTCAGTGTTTCAAAGGACATTAATAACATATCTATATCTATTTCCATATTAACTTAAACGATCATGTAGTAGTGTACGATCACGTGAAGGTTTATTATCTTATTTATCTTAGATTGAATTGGTGTATAATAAGTAAGCATCTAAATAATCTATTTATAACAGAAAAACCCTGGAGTGGAGTGCTTTATTTTAATAAATAAAAATAAGCATACTCGGAACTTACTTTCATAATTTATATTGTGCTTATATTCATAAAAGCGAGAATTCGCTCACTTATTGCAAATAAGGAGAAATTTGAAAAATATTAACGAAAAGTTGTCGAGTTCTTGAGGAAGTCTCAAGACGTTTTTTCTGAGAATCGGAAATGCGTGTAGATCAAATCGTCTAACAAGAAAATTGCAACTTTATAATAGTACCATTTTACTACAAATTTTTTTTTTTTTTTTTTTTTTTTTTTTTTTTTTTTTTTTTTTTTTTTTTTTTTAGCTTCACGCTTTATCCCGCACATGGCAGGGTAGGCAGAGGGAACTGCAGGAACTATTAGAACCTAGTGTTAAGACACTCCGTTACTTAGTCCCTGCTTACTCCGTCCCCACTTTCCGCCGTTTTCGAGGCATTGCGTGTTGAGTGGCGGAACTCAACGCCGCGCTTTGCCTTAATTGCCAGAGCGAAGAAAATGGAAATAGAAAAATCCATCTTCCCCGACTGGGGATCGAACCCAGAAACCGTCGCGTTAGCCGCGTTACAGGCAGACGTTGCGCCTCTGCGCCACGACGGTACAACCTTACTTACCTTACCTTTACTACAAATGTTCTGTGAAAATGAACTATATCTCAAATTAATTTTGATTACCTAAGTGTCAGAATATATCGTAGTCCTAATAGTTTAAAAAAGGAAAAACAATAATATTTTACCATATTTGTATAAATAAAAACTCTTGTTAGTATAAATATTTAAGATCTATAATGCAAGATACCATATAAATTATAAAGAACCTACTTTATGCAGCCTCTTGAACTTTTCTATTGCTTATTTGGTTTTATGAACTTTCCTACACTTTATGTGGTATAAATAAACCACATAAAGTGTAGGAAAGTTCATAAAACCAAATAAGCAATAGAAAAGTTCAAGGAATCAGTTATTACGAAATAAATAAAAGGTCATACAATGTCGTTTAAAACTGTGTCTACTGAAGCAGTTACAATTTAGACTATAAGGCAGACAATATGTAAATCTAATACAATATGTAAATTTTTATTGAAAAAAAAAAAAAGATTACAACAATAATGTAGTGATCTAATATCTAATGTGGTTCAATGTTCCAGAGAATGTAAATCATTCAAAAAATATATTCAATTAGAATAAATCTAGTATTATCAACCAAATCGCAGTGCTCTAAAATTTAGCTGAAATTCAAAGTAAACTAATTTAAGTAAGATTATTATTGTTGCATACAATTCTAAAGTGTAAAATTAAATCATCGTTGTAAACAAACATCTATGAATTATTCACGAGCGAAATTAAAAAGACGCCAACAGTACCTAATTATACGTTACGTAGCATTTTAATTATGTGTTAATTATTGAATGCATTTCATAAAACAAACGTAAGTCGAATTTACTTGATTTTCTTATAGTTTTCACTATATTTGTTCGCGTATTAGTGTTATTTTAATATATAACATTGATTTCAATACATAAACAATATATCACAAATATAAATATTGTGACTTCAATATGTCATTATTATAGAAAGCATTGGAGCATTTACAATGGAAAAAAAAATGTAACTATATTTTGAAATCTATTATCAGTTAATTAATTAAGTACACACACACACTATTATGTACCCAATTTTTAGCCATGGCAATATTATAGTAATAATATATTAAACTATATACCTAAGTAAAACAATGTTACTAAATCAATATAATAATTAAAAAAAAAACATATTCATAAACGCATATATGTTTTCAAATATATGTGTATAGCGATTGGAGACGAAGCACTCTGTAAGTGAACGAGCACGCGGATACTGACATCACACGCAATAATATCGAGTTTCTCTCTACTACCACTCAAGAAATTACATATTTCTTTATTAAATTTTACATTTATATGCGAATTTAGTTGTTAAGAAATTGTTATATTTAGTTAAGTAGCCTTTTAAAAATAAACAACTGACCTGCTTAAGTAAAATCTTCGCTATCTTCAATTTTCTATCTTTATAAATTTTATTACTTTCTTAGAAGGAAATAGCAAAAAAAATAAAAATCCATTAGGATTAAACATAAAGCTTTACGTAGTACACTTTGCAACAGTAATAGAGACGCTATAATGAAACAGAATTTATATTTTGTTTTTAGATACAAAATCAAAGAATGGACAAAGGTGTGGATAAATGGTAGTTTATATTAAAGCAACACTTTTTATCGCCTTTTAACAAAATATTAGTATGGACACTAACCATTTTATTTTGGAATCACGTCGAATCTCGTATACAATCGTAGTATACAACAGGAATTTCTGAGTCTGTTTTCTTACCAGAGTATAGTAATTTGGTCCATTGCAAATCACCAAAACACATAGGGCACAAAAGCATTGCGTAAAAGCCAAGACGATAGCCTATATTACACTTAACCTGAACTGATAATATGTATATAATAGTAATATAAAATGAACAAAATTTATTTTTCATATTCGCTACTTATTAATATTTTGCTTTTTCGAAAATTTTATGAATATTGCAAATATTAAATGAAAATGAAATAAATGAAATTATTTTTGGCGTCTTATTAATCTGTTTGTATTGTCATCCAGAAAATGCGAATTGCACTACTTTGTGCTGTATTCGTGGTCGTCGGCGCTGTGGAAGATGACTGGCAACCAATCATCTCTGATTCATCACCACTCTATACTACATACTCCAAATCATCGGAGCGGTCATTTGACGAAAGGTAATTTTAACTATACATATATAAAATTACAAAAACACTTTTGCCTGACTTAGAGTGTGAGTGGGTTATAATTACATTAAATACATGTTGATTTGAGAATCTAGATCTAGTCTAAATGACTAGGAAAACAGTTTTAATATTTTAATACATTTAGGTATATATTTATTTTTAGATCCCAGCTAAAAATACTCAACCGCAGACCAGTACTCCAATCAAAACCAACTTTCAGCCCTAGTAAATTGTTCAACCCTGAATCAGCGGCAGGGTCAGATGCATGCAGTGTGTATAAAGTTTCCATGAACCAAGAGCTGTTAAACCAATATGTCGAGTACGAAACGTCTTTGCCAGATCTTAAAGAGTTTACACTTTGTATGTGGTCGAAATTTCATAACCATTCTGATGACCATCCTCTGTTTTCATATGCTGGTAAGTTCCGCTACTATATTTAATGTTAAATTAAAAAAAAAGTATATATAGAATACTAATTTATGAATTCTTGCAATTCTTGTAATATTTATAACAAATTTGATATCTATAACTATTAATGGATTTGTAAGCCTAGAAAGAAGGTTTCTGTAATGTAGAATAGAAACATTAAAACACATAACAGATTAAATAATTTTTAAATATTTTTTAAACTTTATGTATCACATGTGGTGCATTAGCATCGCATTTTACTAAAAACGCTACGGTTGTAGGTTCCATTCGTTTGAAAATTATTTAATTTCCTCGGTCTGGTAAGAAAGCTAATGTTGATTTTCAAAACTCAACATCTCCAAAATTGTACAGAAAACGGAGAGCAGTGTATCATAACATTAGGCTATCTTCTCTCTGTAAGTACTGCTTCATGTGTGGAAAAAGGGTAAAGGATGTATAAAAACATGATTTTTTAGTTTAAATATTTCCAAAATATTGTAAGACAAATATATTTTTAAAAAACACTTTAAAGTAATGTATTACTGATGGTACCTACTTTAAAGTTTATGTGAATAGTGACAGAGTGGTTTAATGTATCCTTATATGTTTAAAGACCTTCACAATTACCGGTCAATGAGTTTAATTTATTCATGTGATAAATTTACCCTACTTCGACACGCCTTACGAAATAGCAGTCGAGTGGATATTGCGTAAGTCGACTAAGTCGTGATCAGTCCACGTATGTACCAATTTGTATACAATTGATACTAGATTAGCTTATTATATGAGAAATAATTTTCGTTATATCCTTAATCATAGGGTGTTGTTCTGGTTCTGCCAATCTAAACAGAATAAATTTCAATGACATTTACTGTTTATAATATTTAATCATATCAAAAATAGCTATTTGATTTTTAAAAGGTTTTGTAAGAATAATATTCTTTTAAATAGTCAGATTTTCCTGTAACAAATCGTCAATCTTTTATCAACAGAATCTCAATTTTTTTAGAAGTTTTTATTATATAAGATTATATTACACTAAAATTTTGAGTATAATGAACCATTAAAGATAGTATAACAAATGTAACAACAACATACCACTAAAATTTTATTGTACCTCCCATCTATCTATATATCTCTATCGATCCATATATCTCTATCGAGAGCATATTTTCGATTATTTTACTAAAGAAATTGAATTGAGAAATAGTTAATTTATATTTATGAATTGGCATGATTTAGATACTACTTTACTTAAACATATATAAACGATATAAATTGAAACATATAGTAAGACAAATGAAATTATAAAAATATATAATATAAACATGTAAACTTTCGTCGAAAATTGATTTAGGAGATCTAACTAGAACATCATTTTATTGCGTCATGAATCATGAGGCGTAATTTATCTTTTATTCAACCAAATTATATATAAAATAATAAAAGAAACATTTTATTTCATAAGCTATAAGCTGAACTATTATTAACCAGACGCCCTGAACTATTATTACAAGTTGATCCAATAAAATGATGTAGATTCGAAACCCGCGGCGTGTTTTTGAGTGAATAATTTCTATTTTCTTCACGCAAATGGCAAGTGATGTTGCATATATACTTATAATTAGCCGGAGAAAGGAAATCACGAAAAAATACTAGGTATATTTTAATAAATTCTACATATTTCTTAAAGAAACGTTACAATTACAAATGAAATGCTTGAAGTAGAGTCAAGTGCCAATCGGACTCGCACACTGAGGGTTCAGTTTAAAAATTCAGAAATTGTAGGTCGACGGGAAGTATAAGCAATAAAATTAAGTTGGCGGCCATGGTCAAAATACATCTCTGCTATATATCTATACTGAGAATTTTCTGAAGAGGAAACATTATACACTCATAAAAATAATTTATTTACTTTTAATTAACAAGATTTTTTATAGTACTTTAAGAAATAGCCTAAATGATCAATATAGCTGTAATATTTTTTATAATATAACAATGTCGTCAAATTAACTTTGCTTATTCTTGGTTAACTTTGCAGTTGGTGATAGTCCCAAAGAAATTTCAGCTTGGATATCGAACACAAAAGAAGCAAGTTACTTCAGTATGGCAGTTCACGGACAAACGCATTTCCGCCTTAATTATCCTCTTAAGCTTAACACGTGAGTATTTCGTCACATACACATTTATATATAGAACATAAAATAATATGCAAAGGAAATGACAGTCATATCTAGGAAATCGACTATTTTACCGCAATACAAAAAAACTAAATTGAAAGTAGGTTTGCAATCTAATCTTCGAATATCAGAAAGACGTACGTTTATAATAAACTTAATTATATTACTATAAAGAACAGGTCTTATATTTTAAAAAGTTATATGTAAAGAGTATCGATATAGAAATAAAGTCGAGAAATTAATACAAAATTTATTTTTAAAGCGGCTTATCCAGACAAAAGTAGTGAGCTGTTAAGCGTACCTTTGTGAATTCGCAATGCCTTTGACAATTTAATTGTCCAACGTCATTAATAAAGAAAACACTCTACATAAAGCATTTTTGCTAAATTTTATATCGCTAAAGAGTATTGCAAATACGTTATATTCATTTCATTCGTATGAAGTATACACAGTGTATAACTAATAAAGACATTTGTTGTTACGTATAGAAGGTACAACAACAAGTACCTAAAGTGTAGAGTTACGTTAACAGTTAGTTGAATTTAAAAGAAATAGGACGATTTCCAATATAATAGAGCTAAGATCCGCAATCCAGATATTTTATAATTCAGAAGAAGAGCATAATTATTTATAAATTTGTTGTAACTGACATTTCATTGACATTTAAATTCGTACCTACATATGAACCTACTAATTTCCGCGGAAAACAGATTTATAGTATTCTTCAAATTTCGGTAATATCTGCTTCTGACAGCCGAAGTTATTGTAATCCACTTCCATTAGCATTGATGATATCTTTCACCGTATGCGATGTTAATTATATTATTAATATGATTTAATATACTAGTTTGTTTCAAAACTTTAATAGTTTAATAATCAATTAGTAGTAAATATATGTAGATATTTTTGACAATTCTTGCATAAATTCACGGTCTTTTGTTATTGATTTATATCAGTTAATAAATGAGTTATTTTGTCCAATTTAAATATATTTTTTTAAGTTTTATTTTTATAATTATTTTGATTTTTCATTAGTTACATTTTTTCTAGGTGGTATCACTCTTGTCAATCTTGGAATGGTAAAACTGGTGAATGGCAAATTTGGGTTAATGGTGAAAGAGTTGGCAGAGGATTTCACAACAGGGTAAATAAACAAGCTTAAATGAAATTAAAGATTACCTGAATGCAATATAAAGTATATACCTACGAGACTTATCTCCGTAATTAAAAAACAAACATAAGTTTAGTGATTTTCAATATAATTTTAAATAAGGACAAGTTTGTATTTTATCGACTGTTGCAAATTAGGTACATCTCTAATGTTATTTTTTTTTAATTCATATGTATATACGTACTAACAGCTCGTGGGCCACGTTATAAAAGGCGGTGGAATTGCAATTAGCGGTCAAGAACAGTCCCGATTATACAATACTGACAACAAACAACCCACAAAATGTAAGTATCTAAAATTAAGAGAAATACATTTATCTCTATATGTGTTATTACTAAAATGCAGTTTTTCCAAATTTTAGTCCAACCTGGTTTGATTGGTGAAATTACTATGCTCCAAGTCTATCATGTTGCATTGACTGCTGGAAAAGCCCATAAAGATCACAAACATCATCACGTTCATCATTTCAAACATGACGGTACACCCTTTGAGATGTCTACTGAGGCAGTTACAGAACCACCTCTGCCTCCGCCTACCCCGCTTGGCAATGGCAATTTTTTAATCGGAGGCCAACTACAGAGACCCGCTAATCTTAATCTGGCTCGTCCGCAACAATTGATACAACAATCTAACGGCCTTCAATTACAACAAGAATATATTAATGGACAACTAGGCAATAGAATTGTCTCAGAGCAACTACTTAACTCTGTTCAGTCAGCTAGTAACGAAGCAAGCAGTAATGTCCAACGTATACCATTAGTTGGTTTGTCTGTTGCATCGGCTGACCAAAGCTTTAACAAAAGGCCGCTGCTAGGCCCAGCGAAAGGAACGACTGTACTTCTATCTGGCTCTCTTCTTAATCCTGCTAATGTGCAATATATCGATGACACAACAAATTCACATAATTTATATAAACGAGATTCTAAAAAACGTGATAAAAGAGACAATCCTGAAAAAGAACTAGCTGAAGAAATTACGTCAGGTAATACTTGTCAATGTAGTTATATTTTAATAACGTTTATAAGAATATTACTTAATCATTGTTACTAGAACCAGTATGAACCATTTTTCTTAACCTTATATATTCAGGAAAAAAGGACAAACGTGGTCTTGTTGCCTTATCAGATGGTTCCATCATCGACGAAGCATTACTTAATCCTGAAGTTTATGGAGACAAAGAAGATGAAATGTTGTTCCAACAATCACTTCTTAACGGCTTAGCTGGAGTAGTTGGAAACTTACCCGTCCAAAATTTGCAAAGAATGAATGTAAGTATTATATACTAAATATTTATAAACGAACTTCGGCCGATCATACAAACTTTCATTTTAACATTTAATCTATTTATTTTAATTTTTATAGATAAAAAAAATATATATTAATCTTAATAAAACTATGCCAGGTCGACGAAAGAGAACCAGCGGAGGCTGAAGTAAAAGCAGTAATGCAAGTCTGCAGTGGCTGTACACCAGAACCCTTCAAGAAAGCCCTCGTACTGTCCTGGAGAGCCAATCCCAAGAAACTGTACAGCGGAGCACATTATTATAAGGGCTTACCTATCTGTCGGGCATTTTAAGTATTTACGTAAACTAGTACGTTTTTTAATTAGTAAATTATTGTACAAAGTTGTATATTAACTATTTTAATCTATTCTATATATTTTCTAACATAAATTGATTAATATAATATACATTGTATATACTCATTCTCATCATTCGCATATATATGGCAAATTTTATAAATTGCATATCAATTTTACGTAATTTAGAACGTAAGTCTGTCCGCCCGATCTATTGCTTTACGTAGCGGTTCTTATTTTAATCCAAAATATCAAACTTGCCATTGCAAATAATTTATTATAGTCTTAAGATAGTATTAGAATGCTCTTGTTCATTTGTTCATAAATAACTGCAATTATTGTTTCTCTAGCACTAGTATACGCTACTAAAATTTGTTATCATTTAATATATTTACTGAAATACACTTCATGAGTTTTAATATACGCGTACAGATCCCATCAAAAAACTATTAGTATTCTTGTTTGTTTCTTATTTATGTTTGACGTACACTTTGGGCGAAATATACTTGTATTTGTAATAAAACTGAAGTTGCACTATATACTTAAATTAATATTTAATATTATTTTAATGCTACTTCAATATTTATATTATTTTTTGTCTGTACAAGCGTACATCAAGCATTCAAATGTAATGTATGTCAAATAATTGATGATATATTCCGCAGAGTATAAAATTGAAAGTGACCCTGCTTAAGTCTCTAATGAGATAAATTGAAGGCACTCGCATCACGAGGGGATAGCCAGGACGATCAGTTGCTTAATCAATCAATGATCTAAATATATATTTTTTCAATTTATGATATATTTAATTGCAAATTAGGTATATAAAAAATCAAGATTTTTAAAAAGTTCGTTATTAACTTTAAAAACGTTAGTTGGAGTTTATATGAATATGGAAAAATAATCAGTGATTATTTTTATATAGTAATATTTAATATTTCTTTTACCATCAGCATTATTTTAATGATTATATACAGGTGTTATTTTAAGGCTTCATACTCTATCAATTTTCAAAAAAAAAGAAAATCATCATCCTGATGCCTAATCAATCTGAGTATCTAAATTAAGTTAGCTAAAAAGTAGTAGTAAAAAAAAACACTTACTTTATTTTTGTTGTGCACATGTTGAGAATGATATTCCGAATCGATCTCAGGTTCTGAGAAGTAGTTTTGCTCCTGTGAGAAACAAATTATTGGGTTTCGTAGATTATTTTCTGTAAATCCATATCTAAACTATGACTTTTATTTTTTTTATTGTGATCTTGATTATTGACATAGGAGTAAAAAGAGGATTTATACCACTGTTAAATGTAATATAATAATATAACTTATAGTACACAAATATAGAAATACTATCCAAAAAGATCGATTTTTTTAAACTTATGTTAGTATATAACCGTCATTAAACACAAGAAGTGTTGAAATACCTTATAATAAAAGACACTAAGTAAAAGGTATTGTAATAACATCAGTATCACGAACAACAAAAGAAACAATAGCAGTCGATGGTAATAATATAACAGAATAAAAAAATATACGAAGCGTATACAAAGTTAGCCATCCTTGGACAAGGAGAAATGGTCCAAGAATAGTGGTTGTGTTATTGATACCTATGTTG
The DNA here is from genome assembly GCA_037178615.1 of Dione vanillae. Lineage (NCBI taxonomy): Eukaryota > Metazoa > Arthropoda > Insecta > Lepidoptera > Nymphalidae > Dione > Dione vanillae. The sequence goes on along the minus strand of JAZFAU010000009.1, from coordinate 3,118,388 downwards.
CATCTAAGTAAATTTAAGTTCTTAAAAGTGTTGTTTTGAATAGCATAACAAATATCTTCAGACGAGATATTTACGTCGGACTTAAGATATTTTTATTATGTTGTTCTTAACCTTTTTATTTATTTTTCTAACATTACTTTTCATATTACTTAAAACTCTGTATAGGGTGCAATCTAAACTTTAATCGTACTTTGTTAACTATATTCGTAAAATAACGTGTCGTTAAAATTCAGCATTAAAAATTGTATACGTACGTCCCATGTAGAAGAAGAACAGCTTGAGCTTCCAGCTGGCATTGGCACAGATCCCACGCCCATTGCTCCTGGAAATACTCCGCCACCGATGTCCGTAGCTTCAAATAGCCGCAAAACTGATCGATCACGGATGTCCCGTAGGTGAGCTCTATGAAATAAAAAATACAAGATGATAAGGTAACTGCGTCATAAAATACTTTTACCTACCGCTTAGCAACCTGGGTCAAATGGGATAAACAAACGCTTAACATTATAAAATTAGTATAGGATCAAAAATATCTAAATTTCTACGTATTCCATTAGTTGAAATATTTATTTCGGCGTTACTGTTTTTGCACAGTTCTTATTTCTTTATAAGATCTTTACATTGAAATGTATTAATATGTATTAATTTGAAATACCTCATTGCTTTGTTTGTATACCACATGAAGAAAGCTATTAACAATGTATAGCGATTAAACAGAGTGTTACAGACAATTTATGTGTAATACTGCTCTCTTTAAGATGAATAATAAATAGAATAGAGTTTAATACGGTAATAATACTCAAATGACGTAAAAAATTCATTTTTCCATATAAATATTGAAAAAAAGGAGGTAGACTAGGTTAAGAAAATACGCTAAATAAAAAATTAATTTTTAAATTTATTTCCAACTAGTATGTAGCTAAAATTCTATAAAAGAGCTATTCGAAATGTGAGAGATTTCTTATAGGAAGACGGCGTTAAATGTAGCAAAATCAGTAGTAGTTTTCTTATAGCCTACAACTTGTAGGAGTATCACTTGGAAGAGTGGATGATTTTAACAAGCTTTTATTGTGTCGTGCTGTAACGATGTAATAAAAGTTCACGTGGCAATACAAGTTGGAGATAAAAGATCAAGGAGTCTTTTATACGGCTGGCGAATGATAGTTACAAAATAGATACAGGCCGTGAGCTTAGAAATGGAAAACTAATGCAAACGATACATTGAAAAAGGATACAGAATTATTTTTGTATTTTTTTTTCAGTTTTAAAGGGACATACTCTAATTTAAAATTGATCAATAACTAATGCAAAACAAAACATAATGTAGTATATTTTCTCAATTGTATGATATACACACATATAATAGCAATATATAATAAGTAAAGAAAACAAAAGGGCACGTATAGTTTTAATGTACGTGTAATTTGATATACTAATGTAGGAAATTAAATTATGTAACTTGCTGTAACTAAATTATGACCTGATACAGATACCGTATCCATATAATAAAGGTCTCTGAAGGAACTGCACATTGTAAGGAGTTATATATTGGAAGAATGATTTTATTTTACTATTTATTTCTATTATTAATCAATTATATATTTTGCTAATAACGATATTCATTATTTTTATTATAAATATCAAATAAATAACGCAATATTTCGCTTTTTGTTGATATAATATTTGTTTATATACTCATAACGTTTTATAAGTTTTTTTTTTTTGAAATTAAAAAGAAATAATTATTTTTTTATCATTACTAAATGAAAAATATAATTTATGCATGCAAGGTAATTTAAAAATGTATCTGCCGTTATTACGGGCTATTATTAAGAACTTATGGCAACTTAGAATTAGTGTTAATTAATAATGGTGTTATTTTGTCGCCGACGGCGGTTATATAGAGCGGTTAGGTGAGCTTGTCATTGTAGCGAAAACAAGCCAAATCAACCAGTGCATGGTAGATATTTCAACAATTTTGATAATCTGGTCTTAAATCAAACAATGTTAAATCGAGCTTACAATATGTGTAAAACATATAATATTTACAAAATTACTATTAGTTTTAACGAAAGAATTTTAGATGTCTGCGAAGATAGTGAAAGAATAAAGTTACGTCTAGTTTTGGGACCCAATTTATTAAATAAATAAATCATAAGTTATTAAAAAAACATTAATTTAGTTTTAAATTACTGTTTATCTATTTGTACTTCGTAAGGGCTCAAAGAAAGTCTAGAATAGCTAAGAAAATTGTACCTTAGGAAAATTTGCTTAACCATAAACTTAACGTCAACAAGTTTTCATCATATACCAACTAGTAAATAGACACAATAAAGCTATATAGATTTCAGAAATTTTTAACTCATTCAAATATATATTGATAAACATTGCTTAGCAACCAACTCCCTAATTTGATCCGGGGTATTAAGCCAGGTATATGTCAATACAGCCAAAACAATGAAAATAATATATACAACATTATACTTCATTCATATATTTTTATTGATAATTACCCACAACACAACAAAATACAAATATCGCATTTACTTCATTTTCTTCCATAAGCTTTTCAAAATCTACTATCGCATAATTTTATTTACAAGATTATTATCGATGATTTTTATTTTTATTTACAATATATAGACTAACTCTTGTGTCAAACAGATCACAAGGGAACCACGCTGAAAAATTTTTATTAATGCGTACAAGAAGTTTTTATAATTATTGAATAAAAGAGATTGTTTTTTTTTTGCAATATCAATTAAAATCTCTATACAAAGACACTAATAATGACACATTGTAAATTGTAAACTGCATGTAAGAATATCGATAGCTTCATAAAGAATGTATAGCTTAGTGGTCAGAGCGTTCGGACGGGTTTCATGGTATAGGTTTAAATGCCGCTACATTAAATATATAATTTTTATAGTTTATTTATGTCACCTTTTACCTTGTCCTTGTCGTTATATCCAAAACGTTTACGAATTTTTACTTCTAAACCAAACTTACAAGTGAGAGTACTCTTTTTTTTAGTAAAAATTATTTTAAAGTTAGAAATGTTTAATAATTATTTAGACACAGACTTAAATACAAATCTTTGGGATGTTAAGTAAGTGAGTGCTTCAGCCAATTAAGCTTGTTATAACTTATTTTTCTTGTTAGCGTAACAAGTTACAATTCTAGTTATATTACCTTCCTATAAATATATATAACTTAAAAAAAACTAAAACTTTTTCTTTGATTTCTATAAACGTTATATCGTTGCCAATATATTAGAAATTCATATAAGATATTCAAAAAAAATTTGAAGTACCTAGCTACAGAAATAATCACATTTGTTAAAAAATTCTGTGTTCTGTTTACAAAGGAGGAGGAGGAGGACGTAGAGTTTGACGTTAGTATAAAAAATCTCATTAATCTCTCTCTCATCAAATATTTTATACTAAAGTGTTCTTCGTTCGTTCGTTCGTTCGTTCTTAAAAGCTTCTAACAGCAATATATTACTGAATTTTAAAGGAATATACATAAATATTTTAAAAAATATATTTTAGGACATAAAATATCAGTTTATCGATAATTAACTTAATAACATATGCACGGAGCGAGCCGGCTTGTCTAGTGTAAAATTCAATTACAGTAACTTGATAGTATCAAAATGTTTTAAAATTAATTTAAAGTATATGTTACATTTAAAATGTTTTGAAGCATTTTTTTTCACAGCTATGTTAAATTATTAATGGTCACATGAAGTTACTAGTAAAAGTACAAAATATTACATTTGGGTTATAGTCTATTAAATTTATTAATATATATATATATATATATATATATATATATATATATATATATATATATATATATATATATATATATATATATATATATATATATATATATATATATATATATATATATATATATATATATATATATATATATATATATATATAGTATCTTCCCAATTTCCGAAAGACTTAAACATATTGAGAGGAATTCATAGTCGCCCTTTGTATTTTAGCGGGAATGAAGTGTGGTTCGCCGTTCTAACCAAACCAAACCTAATCAAACGCTACCCAAATAGGCCGCAATGGCCTCGCCTAATAATAATAAACAGATCATTAACGTCATATATTCACGTCAGAAAATAAGAGAGACCATAATTGTCAGTTCCTAACGGTTCTAGCGATAATGCAAAAATCTAAGAGCTTTATACCAGATTTTACAAAAATACTCTGAGGGGACGAGTTTTATTAATAAAAATCAGCCACACATGACTCATGGCTTACGTTACTACGGTAACCGATAGGCACCCACACAATAATCGGTGTTGCCTGGGTCTAAATTCAGTTTTACAGTTCAGTTCTCTGATTTAATCAACGACCTATTTATTTTACAAATTAATTTAAGTCAATCATGTTATTATTACATTATTAAATCTAGTTCACTGTTAGATCTATATAAATACCATCGACAAAAATCAGTAGGTAAATATTTCATTCATTCTTGGTTATAGACTAAATATTTAATATTTAAGAAAAGGTATAAAAGGTTTTAACGAACGAATCTATTTAAAATCATCTGAAAGATAAAAAACCTAGCCCCAGTACATACAGTTAGTGCGAAATATCATTTTTAAAAATAATAAAAGTTTTTAATATGACTCAACCATGTGCATCGCTGTGAGAACAATAAAAATAACAAAAATATTCAGTTATTCCTGAAACTAGTAGAAACTCACACCAAATCATTCAAAAACTCGTAATAAAACATCCTCTATATATGAATGAAAATTAAATAATTATTATAAAAAAAATATTATATAAAAAGACAATATAATATGAGACTGCTAGAGAAATAAAACAATGGCTTCAATGACATACAACAGGTAGCAAATGCCTTGGACGTGTCAAAACAAAATCGAACCATTCATTTGCATGCAATATATGAATTGAATTTTATTTGCAGCAAATTAACAAGAAGATAGATCACTTACGGGCATCTTTCGTCATGAACGTGAATGATTCCTTCTTTCCTTTTCATCGTTGTCACCAAAAAGTTTCAACAAATTGTAAACAACTTTACCGCGCTCTTCATGTATGAAGAGAACACGGCCGCGATACACACTGAAGCTGTATTGTGTTGTGGGGTAGCGACTACCGCGCAAGGGCGGAACGCCCTATTCGTCTCATTATAATTAAATTGAATTTTATACATCATATATTATATTATATCAAATGGCCTTAAGCTTAGTAAGTGTTTGATAATGTTTTATCTTCTACTATAATAATTAAACTTTGCAGTTTTGTTTAATTCGATGAATAATTGTTTGATACGTTGGTATGAACTCGCAACATCAAAATTTTAAAATAAACAAGCATTTTAATACTGTTGTTGACAATAAGGCCTACATAATATGTGTATTTTTAGACTATTGAGTAGGGATTGTATCTGATTTTAACTAATATAGAAATAAGATATTTTCTGTTAATAACAAAGTATCGCATGTTTTTTTTTTGTGCAATGTAAGATTTTGATTTTAATAACAAATTTTGTTATGTTTGTAAGTAAAAAGTTATAAGAAACCAGAGTCGATTTAATTAGGAATTATATTAAAAAAATAATTTAAGTATTTAAAATATGTACAAAAAATTGAGTGGCAAAATATTTATGCCTGAGGAAATTTGTGAAAGTTGTAAAATGTACTCGTGAATATGACTAACTGTCATCGAATGAATAATTTTTATCTCTTGGGTATTCAACATAAATAACTCTTTACTACTAAATAATAATTAACACTAATTAATATTATATGTATTATACAGAGGCAGGTTGAATTGATTTTCTCGCAATTTACATAAAAATTATCAAAACAAAGATTGACTCACCTGACATCTTCCAGTTCGTAAAACATATCTTTTGTGTTTTCATGTATGTATATCTTGACATTTTCGCTATCCATATATTGCATAGTAAGCTGCTTGGGGAAACTTCGGACAAAAAGAGCTTTTACTGTATCTATGGAGGTAATTTCATTGGGTAGCAAAGCTCGCTTGGTTTCATTTCTGTACTGAAGGAAAACGAGACCTGGCAAAAAATATAATTCTATTTATTCAGTTCATTTAAATAACAAATTTGATTATAATATTTGAGTGCCTTTTAAAAATATATTTTGTGCCTGTTCTTTTTTTGTTAGCGTCAAGTTTTATACTGCATGACCAGGTAGTAAACATACTGTCGTGTCACCCTACTACTCGAACTTGGTATTTTGGTTGTATAAAAACTAAATTCTTTTAAATATTTGACTGAATTGCATCACATTGATTTTAGAGGTATTTTATAGAGATTCTGACAGACTTCAAAAAAGGATGATCTCTGTTTAACGTCCATGATTTTATAATATTGTTCATTTTTATGGGTACTTTTACATGTCAATAGGTTTCTCTGATATAAGTGAGCAGATTTTAAAATATTTTTTTTTCTTTGAAATAACTTATGTTTCGAGGTGGACTACCTAAGCGTTACTATATAATATTAATTTAGTTATATTTAATTTTTAAGTGACATTACAAAAAATTCTATTCGACTGAATGTTTTGCACAACTTCACCGCAAATTATTAATGATTATTGATTATTTTTTCCGTATGATAGATTATGTTTCAGAAGGTGCCCTTTGGTACGGTAAAGTTGATAGTAAGTTAAAATGTTTTAAAAACAATATCACTCCAGAAACATTATTCTGAGTCTACGTTGACGAAAGTAATGAGCTCAACGCAATCATAAGACTGACTAACGTCAATCTTATAATTCTCAAATTTTATGATTATATTGACAACACAGAGAGACAACACAGTCAAAAATTTGAGATTCAATATTTTTCTAAGCATTTTGAACAAAAATTGCCACGTAATCAGAGCCTACAAGACGCTTTATGTAGAAAGATTTATTAAAATTGACCATAACTTATGATTTATAGTACCAATAAAAACAAAAATCCGATTTTGTTTCATTTCGATATACTGCAGGAAATAACCATTATAAATATTTTATTGTAGTTAATTATATAAAAAATAAGTACATACGACTGTAAATTTAAACTAATTAACTCTTATTAGTTGTATTTTATTGACCTAGACTTGAAAATCGACAAGAAGTGGGCAATTACAAGTTTAACATATATATAAACAATCCATAAGTGGTGGTGGATTTGGTAGGTAGTATTTTTCTTAGCGATAAACTTAGAATCATGAAATTGGTAGGGAACCTTTAATGCCATAGAAGTTTTTTCAGTTTTTACATATTGTAGCATGACTGTGCCTTTAAAATACATATATTTTAAGTCTTACCGAGCGGCCTCTCCAAAGTTTTTGAAGGTGTTCTGACAACAGGTAGCGAGGAACGCTGTTTACCTCCACGACGAAAACCAGTAGATGATGTTTCAACCTCTGACATAACGCCAGGGTCATCGTCGAAGAGCAAGGCATTGTTTGGTGGCGGGTATCGAGGAAGGGGAGGCTGAAATAATATATTTTGTTAAAATATCATTAACCATTAAAATTATATGTAGCCGATGAGCTTAATTAGCCGTTTAAAGCTTAACACTTTATAAACAACATCGTTCAGATAGCTTGAATGGCCTGCTATTTGATCAAACAGCTATGCTGACTGGGATCTATAATTATGTTTTACTATTTTCCTTTGGGATTTAAAAATATGCTCAATAAGTAGTTAAATATAATTAAATAGTAATTATATTCAATGATAATTGAAAAAATACAATAAATAAACAAGGAATAAATGAAAATAAAAATGTTGGCTTGTTAAGTTTTTCAACAGCTAATTAAGATAGTTGACTGCGATACTTATATATTACTTAATAAAATAGCTCATGCAGGTAAATGCTTGTGAATAATGTGTAAAAAAGAAATTGTTCAGATTGCTTTATATGAGATAGAAGTTAATATCCAATAACGAAACGAAAAGAAACCTTTTTTAGTAAAATAGTTGTAATTATACTTGAAATTTGAATGAATGTTATCTTAATATTGAAGTTAGTGTGCTGTGAGTAATACCCATAACAGTAAGCCACAAAACACCAATAAATATAAAATAATTAGAAATTCTTGTTGAGAACAATTTGTATTTTACTATCACAGTATTCAATTTACCAGTGTTACCTCTTTTAACGTTAAATATGATAACGCAAGAATAACGTAGCCCCTTAGTAATGTGAATATAATGAGGATACATACATAATTCTCAGTAACTTTGCTAGTGTTCCTTATTATGTTTTTTACTGCGACGTTAATAATAAAGAAAACACGGTTTAAAGTAAATAACAATTTCTAGTTAAATCATAGTTATGAATATATTATTATCAAAGATTGGTTTAATGATATTTTGGCTTGTGGAATACTGTTCTGTGTTAGTTCATATTTATTTCTCATTAATCATTGTAGAATAGTAAAAACTAAATTTTAAACACTACGACACTTGTATTAAAACTTTTTGTTACCATTTTAAAAGGATCATGTGGTGGTTTATAGAAATGGTTACAGAAAATGGGGCCTTCATTTAGCATATAGCATTATTTATATTAATCTATAATAATTAAATAAAATTTATAATCTTCGACACATAAATATATATACATTAAGCTGAGGCGTTATTTTATTAAAAAGGCCTGTTTATTTTCTAAAATAATGTTTTGTATGAAATTCAGATAGCTTGTCACATCCCTTCGACGTCATTATATCTTACATAACAAAGTACCCACTTATAGCAAATATTAGAAATGCATTTCAGTGTAACTCGTTAGTCAGCGAACAGCAAAGAGGCATGTTACGATATTTTTACCTTACGCATACGTGGATCTAAGATCTTTCTTGGCTTCATATCATCATATTTTGCAACACTTGTATAGTATGGGGCGCTCATTAGCGCCGTCGTACCTTTGTACCGCTGTGAGTATTGGGAAGCAACAAATCATATGGAGAAATAAATTTATAAGCAACAATAAAATTATATGCGTAACAATAATAATAATTTTAATAATGAATGAATTACAACATATATTTTACAGTCAAAGGTGTGTGCACACTGCAGACTACATGCAACGACTCGATTATACTTAGTTTGTCTCAGACAAATCTTTGGCGGACCTCGAAATAGGCATTAATTTCAAAATTTAATAAAACTAGAAAATTAGCTTTGCTTTGTCAAATTTAGACGAGACTAAGACTCAGTCAGATGTATATACGAGTATTTACTACACTTATTACATAATGAAGTTATTTTTAACCAAAGAAATTAAGTTAACAACAACTAAGTTTTTCAGTGGATTTTTCATCTTAATATCTGATGGAATATCCTAAAAATATTTAAAAATATTTATTGTTTTCAGTTATATTTTTCATCACAATCATCATCTATAACATCTACAATCAACTGAATACCCATTTCACATATTTCTTCGGTCAATTTAATCCTAAAATTGAATCTTATAGTTGAACTGACTCGTGATTGAAGGTGTTCAATATACTAATAAATAAAATATATTATATAACGATAAAGCTATTTCATTAAATTTAAACAACTAGTGTTTGAAACAATGAAATATCGTATTGGTTAAAAGGGTTTGTCCTAATGATTATATTTATGGAGAAAATAGTCCAAAAATCGGTCGATTGATTTTTTAGTGTTCGATTAGTCGCAAGTGCGATGTAAAATTGCTTGATTCATACCGTGAAATATGACAATACTCAATATTACAATAATTAATAAAATCAGTGGAGGGGTGTTGATTTTTGAAGTAGAACGAACCTTACATCATTTGATCGAGTATTGCAGTAATGAATTGAGACCTACTTGGTCAAACTTAGGTTTCTTGAATTTCGGTGCATGACTAGTGACATGAGTTCTGCATGTATTAAAAAAGTTCTCACTAAACTCAGACATGCTGACGGAAAATTGTCATTTAGTTCAACTTTAACTAAACCTTTATTTATGCCTCAGGTTTAACTACTTGAAGTAACTACGACGGAGCTTCATTGTAGAGAAAAAGCAATAAAATATAAGTAAACGCTTACTTCTAGGTCTATAGTGCTTATGTGTCCTGGGTGGTGTTGAGACATATAAATAGTGTGGTTTCCCGCGAGGGTGTGGCGACGAGGGTCATCGCGACGAGAGTTTCGACCACGTGTTGGCCCACGGGTCGCCTCCCCATCAGAAAGTCCACCTGTGAATAACATAATAGCCATGAGCTATAATATATATATATATATATATATATATATATATATATATATATATATATATATATATATATATATATATATATATATATATATATATATATATATATATATATATATATATATATATATATATATATATATATATATATATATATATGTAAGCTATGTATATTGTGTACGCGGTCTATTATTTATTATTTATATTATGTATACGCCGCCTTAAAGTTTGACGTCGCCATACTGACATGAGATTTAAAACGGTTATTTAGAATAGAAGCCATGAATACATGAACATTAATAATGGCGTCGATCTATTGGAAGTAAAAACCTTTAATTGTCGATTTTCTAATTTTAGGTTAGTATTGTTGTGATTTGTTATTTTATCACTTAATTGTACTGTAATTTATCGATATTTTATTATTATTTGTATAAAGAAATAAGATATTGTCTTGAACGTCACTCGTTATTTGTCTATCAATTAATTTTAACATTGTAATATCCGATGTTATAATAATTTATTAATGGTTATACTTGATTATATATTTTATTATGGAATTATATTTCAAAAATATTAATTATAATAGTTTAGTTGGCAACATTAAATTGTATCGGAAGTGGTCAACTGTGTGGGGGTATAAATAAACTAGTATAAATATTTGATTGACCATTCTTGGGAGGAACATTCTGAAGAGAACATTAAGCAGTCATGCTGTACCTCTTGATATCTGAATTGTACTCAGTATTAATAAATATAATTGAAGAAGGAACCTGATTTGTTTCATAACATCTCAGAAGTGTAAAGTTCCACGCGCCCTGGAGAGGAGAAATTTATGTAAGTAAAAGAAATGAAAATATTCCGTTTTAGCTCTTTATTTTCCGAGACTAAGTTGTTGTATGAAAGAATTATCAACCAGATAATGTGGTTAACATCGTGAGTTTTTTTCGTATAGTAAATGAGTACCCTCCATGCAAGTTTTATTGTAAGACGGTAGAAAAATTTTTCTGATACGCATGTACGTTACTACTATATCAAACGTTTGAACCATATGAAATAGAAATTTAGTCTTATAATAATAGTTATTTATGATGAATATGCGAGTTCATTTAAGTATTGTGAATTTTGTATATGAATGAATTATAGATTTATTAATGCGATCTACTACCATGCAGGTGTATTGAATTATAGATTTGTAAATGCGATCTTCCACCAAGTAGGTGTATTAAATTATAGATTTATGAATGCGATATACCGCCAAGTAGGTGTTGAATTATATATTGAATTGTTGAATTATATATTGAATTGTTGAATTATATATTGAATTGTTGAATTATGTATTGAATTGTTGAATTATATATTGAATTGTTGAATTATGTATTGAATTGTTGAATTATGTATTGAATTGTTGAATTATATATTGAATTGTTGAATTATATATTGAATTGTTGAATTATATATTGAATTGTTGAATTATAGATTGAATTGTTGAATTATAGATTGAATTGTTGAATTATAGATTGAATTGTTGAATTATAGATTGAATTGAATTGAAATTGGCTTGAATTGTAGAATTGTGATCTACCACCAGGAAGGTGGCTTGAATTGTAGAATTGTGATCTACCACCAGGAAGGTGGCTTGAATTGTAGAATTATGTACCACCAGGAAGGTGGCTTGAATTGTAGAATTGTGATCTACCACCAGGAAGGTGGCTTGAATTGTAGAATTGTGATCTACCACCAGGAAGGTGGCTTGAATTATAGAATTGTGATGTACCACCAGGAAGGTGGCTTGAATTGTAGAATTGTGATGTACCACCAGGAAGGTGGCTTGAATAATAGATGTCTGAAATGATCTACCACCATGTAGGTGGCTTGAATTATGTAAATGTGAGTTTGAATGTAGATGACTTGAAAGACGGACCTATGAATGTGACGTAATTGACTTGACTTGACTTGAAAAACATGTAGGTAGCTTGATATTAGTGATGTAACGAATGTAATTTTTTTTTAAACATTCGTGAATACGAATGCGAATATATGCTATCGATATTCGCAAGTGCTACAATACGAATATTTAGTTTTGTAAATGATTATATAATATTGAAAACCTAAGTAATAACTTCTATTGTCGTCAAATTTTAACTTTTCTGACAATAACTATCAGAAAAATGTGTAAAAATAGATACAGATTTGCGTGAGGAACAGCCATATCGGTAATTATGTTGCAACCATGTAGTGCGAGATACAACCATATAGGCGGGTTGAGATAACAAACATGAGGTTGCGTATTACATAGTCTAGTCTTAGTAATATTGAAGAATGTAGAAGAAATATTGTTGTGCTTTTAGTTATACAATAGTAATTAGAGCTATATGAATGAGCTAAGCCAGATATTTACAAACGATGTAAAAACTTATAGATTTCTGTTATGCTGAACTCAAGTTATCGATTGCAGTAAGATAATTCAGCTATACAGCTGAAACGCAGTCGGTCAAACAGTAATTTTGGAATGAAGAATAATTTCATGTTAACTAAGATTTTCTTAAGCCGTTTTAGTTTTTATAATCAAATCACGTGCGATTTTTTGAAATGAAACGCTAATAGATGCTTGGTACGTTGATGTGAAATAGCTTAAGCTAAGCTTAATACTAGTATACGTATGGTTTAAAGATTTATGTTTAAAGATATTTATTTTCAAAAGACAATACGGTCATTTACGTGAGAACATAATCTACAGTTTGTTAATAACTACAATTTTACAATCAGTCGTTATACTCGCACAAATTTTTTTTTATCTACTAGAATAAACAAAAAAAAAGAAAATAACATTAATAATACAATAATTCAAGTTTGATTTGAAAAAAGTACAAATTTTTATAAAATAAAAACATAGGCGGGTAGGATGAACATTTTGCCAGTAAATTTGTAGTCACAATGAGATATTTATTTAAATATTTTAATAGTATTATAAATATTTGGAATAATTTTTAAAAATATATTTCTTTAATTTTGACTTAAGACATGTAAGCTCGTACAATGTTTTTATGTCGATGGGTAGTTTATTATACATTGTGCTCCGTCGTATGTTACATTTTTCATAGTAAATTTTGTTCGAACTCTCGATAAGAAAAACAAGCTTCCCCGGCGTGTACTTCGTTTGTATATTTGTGAGTTTTGCTAAAAGTAGCATTTGTGTAAAAGTTATAAGTATTGTAAGAGTGGAGTTGTTTTATATTCATTATCCCTAGTTCAGTAAATATAGTTTTGTTGAAGTAAGGTGGTGATAATGAAATAATAATTTTACTAATTTATTCTGTTTAACTTGTAAGTCACGCAGTTTTGTTTTAGGCACATTTCCCCAAATCTCGATTAGGTAGTTTAGGTGTGATTCCACTAGCAAATTATAGATATTGTATTTTAATTTCTTGAGGATACACTGGGAGATATTACCTAGCGAACCCAAAATGGATGAAAGTTTGTTTTGATGTGTTCAATTTGATATGTCCACGAGAGATGAGTGTCTGACCCAGGTATTTTTCATTTTTTTCATTTCAGACGTTTGTTAGATAATCACATTATTAACTACTAGTGGGTTATGAGATGAAATATTTTTATTTTCATTTGTTTAAATATTACATAACACGTTTTTACGGTATTAATTGTCAGTAAGTACAATTTAAACCACTCGGTTAAGGTATTCAAATCTTTTTGAGCTTGTGCTACATCTGTATCTTTAATGTTGGCCCCAAAGTAAAAAAAAGGCAAGAAGTTTAAAATTTATAAAAGAATGTGAAGCTTCGTAAAATAGTTTTTCAGGGGACGAGAAATGTTTTCATTCCAGTAAGGCAGAACTGACAAGATATAGGTCTTCCAGTCGTGAAAGAAGTTGAAATACCAACCAATTGAAACAATTGTTGTGTTATGTGACGACAGCTGAACCAACTAATGGCCGATAAAATCCAAGTAAGAGTATAAATATATATTTTTTTAAATTTGCTGTCAAGATGATAAACTGTCTGTTCTTTGAAGATATTCTTAGTAGATCGTGGATAAATGAAGAAATTATTTTTATTATAAGTTTTCATACTCGCAGCAGATGTGAAATAACGTAAATGCCGATAACTCCATACATAATAAGATACAAGCTCTAAAGTGTAATAAACAATGTAATCAGTGATAAATATTAAAAATACTTTAGTGTTATTCCAGATTTTAAAAGACCCGACAGTAGAATGGACCTATAATTTATAACAAATTCTCATTAAACCTTTAACTGAACTTCTAATTATTGTAAAGTGCACTAAATCGTCAATCGTCGGGTAAGATCGTCATCTTGATAATTAATTAAAACTAAAACCCCTTGTATCATACCACGTATGTACACATATCAAGTAGTTAACTTTAACTAACTAAACCGTTCGTTAATTGTGTGTTCAAATACGTAATTTGAATTATTTGATGCTGGTAATAAATATTTCAAATTTGAATTCATACACTTTGGCAGCGTTTGTAATATAATGAAGTGTTCTAAAAATATCTGTAGTTAGGATATCTGTAGAAATTGAAAGTTTTGGTCACAATGAGCTAATTTTATTTTTGCTAATAATTTAATAAAGTACTAAAATTTAACTGCAATTAAAATGGAAGTACTAAATTCATTTTTACCGGGTGATAATTTTGAAAACTACTGAAATATTATTAACCTTACCATTTGTAGTGAGAAGAGTGATTCCTATACTATTAGTTTACACTACTATTATTAATATGAATATTCTAAAGGTTTATTTTAAAGATTTTTTTTTTCGCATGACCCTATAGTAATATTAGTAAAAGGTTTCTTAACGGCCGGTCTCAATAACATGTTAAAAGTTAAACTAAAGTATATACCAGAGATTTCCTACAACTTTAATTTTCTGCGACCTTCATTACAATACAAAAGTATAGTAACGATAGCTTAGCCAAACGCATACCTAATTGATATCTTTGGTTAACATATCCCAGCGAAGCGTACTATTAATGTACCTAACGCTACGGCCGTATGATTCATATCATATGTTGCTATATGATGATTTAAGTGGAAATTATATTATTCTTTTTTGAAATGTATATTTATAATAATTTGCATAATTATGGAAATTTAGTAAATTAAAATCGTGCTAAAATACGAATTCTGAAGTTAACATAACGCATTGTTATTTGCTATTTTTGTAACGGCAAGTTGCTGTGGCTAGTATATCTATTTAAAATTGATTGACTTATGTATTTCTTAAGATATATTGATATTATTTTTTTATTGTCAATTAAATATGTTTAATAAACATTGGAACAAAGATTTATTCCTCGTGTTGTTAGGATTTGTGTCATTAAGGTTTCTTAACATTGAAATTTATTTTAAAATGTTTAAATTTATTTCTCTATTAATTTATTTCAGATTTTGAATGTCAAAATGATTAATACAGAATTATAAAATATAATCAACATTACTTTATGCGCCTCAAACGCGGCAAAAGAATATAACAATTCAAAATATCTCTTACAATCCTTTATTCAAGATATCTAGTGGAGAAGTATCAAAAACAAATTATTATGCTGCTAAATGGTTAGGTAATTCAAATGTTGATTTAATTGTTTTTTATATTGCACTAACAGACGTGTAAGAATAGCATCTGATAGAATTAGACCTTGGATACGTGAATATTCTCCTTGCTGTGAAATTTCTTTAGCTTTATTAGAAATGGTACTGAAAATAATGAAAAGGTTAGGTATTTTTATAATATAAGTAACAATTTAGAAGCTTAGTTTATCTATTTTTACTGAATTTGTACGTAAAAACG
The DNA here is from genome assembly GCA_037178615.1 of Dione vanillae. Lineage (NCBI taxonomy): Eukaryota > Metazoa > Arthropoda > Insecta > Lepidoptera > Nymphalidae > Dione > Dione vanillae. The sequence goes on along the minus strand of JAZFAU010000009.1, from coordinate 3,102,302 downwards.
TCATTACGTAAATATCGCAAAACCGAACGTCTAGGATATCATTACATAGTGTAGCATCATTATGATATTGTCTTTATTATGCTTGATTGTTTTTTTTATTAATATATTAAGAATTTATTGTTCGACATTATAAAGTAACTTGTGTTATATCATTGTCATTTCTTTTATTTTTATGAAAAATTGATAGCTATCGATTGTTGCATGCGGTATTCTCCTTGAAATGTATTTGTTTATGGAAACTTTTAAAAATTTATTATTGTTATATATTGTAATTGGAAAAAGTATGCTGAGAAACAAGATTTTAGACAATCAAGTAATTCTGATATTAGAGACAAAACCATTTGAAGTGGGGCTAGAGAAGCCACAAGCTGCGTTGCACCAGAAAAAGCAGAGTAAACAGGTCACTGTGGTATCCAAGGAAAGGGACTAGAAATAGGACGGTCAATGAGAAGATGGAAATACGAAATCTGCACCACTGTGGGACCCTGCTGGGCTGGACCTCTTGACTAAGTTGGTGGATGACCGAAACAATGAAAAGTTCAAGTTGAAAAGTGGGGGACATTATGTAATACGGAATAACATACCCTAATAGTGAACTTTGCAGAAAATGGTCATTATTATTATTATATATTGTAAGTACCACTGGTGAACCTATATAAATAAAATAACTCATAGAATATATGGATATATAATAACAAGTGCAGATGCGTTAAGTATAAATATTGTATTATTGTAATTTTTATTTACTTTTGTTTGTTAATAAATTTGTTTTCTTAATAATTTGAAATTGAATTTAAAAAAAAAAATGTTCTGTATACATAGTAAATATATCATAACCGAGTGTTGTGATTTGTTAGTGCGTGCTCCGGAGAGAGCACGCGTTCGGATGGCCGAGTGTTGTGATTTGTTATTTTATCACTTAATTGTACTGTAATTTATCGATATTTATTATTATTTGTATAAAGAAATAAGATATTGTCTTGAACGTCACTCGTTATTTGTCTATCAATTAATTTTAACATTGTAATATCCGATGTTATAATAATTTATTAATGGTTATACTTGATTATATATTTTATTATGGAATTATATTTCAAAAATATTAATTATAATAGTTTAGTTGGCAACATTAAATTGTATCGGAAGTGGTCAACTGTGTGGGGGTATAAATAAACTAGTATAAATATTTGATTGACCATTCTTGGGAGGAACATTCTGAAGAGAACATTAAGCAGTCATGCTGTACCTCTTGATATCTGAATTGTACTCAGTATTAATAAATATAATTGAAGAAGGAACCTGATTTGTTTCATAACAGTATATAATGTATATGACAATTTAATTTAAAGTAATAATATTGTAATAATTAAAAATAATTAAAATTAAATATTTCTAATTTTAGATAAATCAAATTGTGTGTTTTTGCTCCCGTCTTCGACATCCAACATATTATAAATCGACAATTGTCAGAGTTTAATTGGATATCCGTAGATCATGGCAAGATTACAATTTGAAGTAGAGCTTTCAGCGGATGAAGATCCGAAAAATAATATAATTACGATAAAATCTATAACAACAGAAGAAGGAATGACATATCTCATGCCGCCATGTTTTCAAGCAGCAAAACATCACCTACAATTAACGAACCTTCCAGAATTCGTAAAAATAAAAAGAACATTACAGAGAAGGGGTCATAGTAGAAAGGTATGGATATCGATGCCAAGCGATGTGCTAGAACTATACAAAGATAACACTGGAAATATAATGTTTAATGATTATTTGTTACAAGAATTGACTCAAACGAGCCAATCTACAACAGACGGAAAATTACTAGAAATTTTAGAGAAATTAAGCAAAAAATTCAATACTAACAAAGAAAAGTACACCAATTTAAGCGGATTGACTGAAAAATTTGTTTTGAAGAAATTTGACAACAAGACCACTAATGCCAAGCAATGGTTACAATGCTTTGAGAGTGAGTGTAAAAGATTTGATTTAAATTGTAATACACAGAAAATTAGTGCATTGAGGCTATTTTTGAATAACTCAGAAAGCGACTGGTATGAGTCTATGCTGATTAAACACAGCTTAAACTCACTGTGGGAGATATGGCGAGAAAGTTTTCTAGATACATTTGCGGATAAAAGCTGGTCTTCTGTAATCTATGCATTGACTTACAAGCATTTAAGTGGCTCTCTACTGGATTATGCATTAAAAAAAGAAAGATTGTTACTAGAATATAACAATAATATTGATAACAGAACTCTTACTGACTTAATCATCACAGGATTACCTACTTATGTTAGGAGCAAATTAGATAGACAGGAAATGACAAACCCCACTATTTTATTTAATGCCCTACAAATGCATGAAGATCAGAATAACAATATAAAAAGAAAAGTTACAGAAAAAAGTAAATCAGAATCAGAATGGCGAAAAAAATACCATGTCAGATTTGTTACAAAATTGGAAAGAAAAACAGATTTCACTCTGAGGATTTGTGCTGGTTCAAAGAAGACAAGAACAGCAATAACAGTGGCAAACACTGCAAAAATTTGACATCAGAGATTGATCAATTCCAGGATACAAAAAACTAAATATTCCCCCACTAATAGAAGTTGAAGTATATATATATATATATATATATATATATATATATATATATATATATATATATATATATATATATATATATATATATATATATATATATATATATATATATATATATATATATATATATATATATATATATATATATATATATACATATGTATATACATGTTTTAATTAAATTTATATGTATGTATTCATACAAATTTAGTAGGTGTAGAATCATTAATACGTAAGACCTGTTGTACTTGTGCCTACCAGTTCGCCTATAGATAATTTAATATCGAGACAAATGTGATATGTCAGACTGTCAACACACAACGTGGAACAAAGCTTTGACACTGCCGATTTTGTCAGGTAAAACAATATATGCATGTCAATCATTCTTAGATTTCTAGTTATATATTTAATCTTTTCTATTTAAACGAAAAAAGTTTTGTAGTATAGGGAATTCCAGTTTCATTAATCGGAGCCAACATACAAGAAAAATGATTAAACAGACTGAAAAGGGGAACTAAAAAAAAAAAAGAGCTCAATATTTATCATGTGATACTGCAAAACGTTTTAGCAATATCCCAGTATTACAGAATCACAGAGCAACATAACATCATTTTTAAGCTTATGGTTTATTTATTAATTAATAAAATTGAATCAAAGAAGTATTTTTAATCCATTAAATGAATTAGATGAATTGTTTTATGTTTGATGTTTTCTTCGCTTGAAGTTTTTCAATAATGTTTTTTACCAATATACAAATATCAAATATTAAATATACAATTTATACTTCAAGTAGATTTGACTTAAGAACATTACGGTGTACTGCTAATTTTATCGGAAGTATACTTAAGTTATTAAACTTAAACCTTTACCGGGTACTCCCAGTTCTCCCAGTATAGCCAGAACTTTAAAGATGAAAAAATAAAACCAGTGTAAGAATATTAAAGAACTAACTTAAAAAAGTCTCTAATATTTGTATAAATTTTTATAATTTTTCTAATATCTACATTATACTAAAATTGATATAGTTCAAGACTGTAGTCCTTGTCAAGATAAATTAACACAAGTCCATGAAACAAGTCATTTAGTCACATTGTCTCCATGGCAAGTTCCATTGTTCTGATTTACATATGCATGTGAAATTCAACCAGCATTCAGCTTAATTTGAAACGAGAAACTGGCCAAGAATTAACTTATAATATTAGATTACGGATCAACAGTACTAAATAATAATCTACGTGAAAATAAATAGTACCAATAAAAAGATCCAAATATATTTCGTTCGTTTATTGATGGCCATTTCGCAAATTTATCATATAATTAATTAATTTAAATTTTTACACGATGTGTACATTTTATTTTAGGTTAGCTTTGATATTTTTCAATTTGTTTTACTCCTTTATAATGCCTTGCTTTGAAAACAGAAAACAACACCTAAAGGAAAACTTTGTAGAGAATATTTTGCTCAAGATCACGTAGAAGTACAAGTTGAAATTAGTATAAAATATTTTAATCTTATTATAGTTAATGTTAAGCATTAATGTACGTATATTAGTAATATAAAATATTAATAATCTACAGTATCTTAAAGCACAGAAAAAAATCAAAGTTCTTGCTCAGTGTATTCAAAAGGCCAGCAACAAGAATTTATACTTTTTATATGTTTTTGTATGTATATCATATAACGCGTAATGAAAACCTATGAAATTTTTGTTTGCCTTTTCCGAAAATGGAAAATTTATTTAAGTTTGCTTACTATTATAAAATGAAACAGAGTTTCTCTCTTTCACTAGTAGCGTTACTGAATAAATATATTCTGGGTATTTTGGGATGCAAAAGTATTAATTATTTTACAGTATGAATTTTCGGTATTGAAGACGAAATTAACTCCATAACCGATTGTTATATAGATATTGTAAGAAGTCATTATATTATATCAACTGAGTAACATAAAGAGATATCAACATATTGATTGACAACCAGTTTTCTTTTCGCTTTCGTTTACGAGTGAGAGTCAGATTAACAGACAAACCACTCGAGTGCACCTAAAATAGCTTTTACTATTTGAATTTACATATCCTTCAAATACTTAATGCTTACAATAAAACCACGTCTTATATTGTATATATTACGTATATCTACATATGTTTTATATTTAATATGAACACTATAACAGTGTATTAACTCCAATAAATATATTTTTATAGGAGTGGATATAAGGTAAATAAATATAATAAACAAGCCGGATGTGATTCAAACAAGTGCATCCGATTTGCAGTCAGACTATATTACATACTGATTGAAAGTCTTTTACTGCTCTGCAAAAAATTATATATATATATATATATATATATATATATATATATATATATATATATATATATATATATATATATATATATATATATATATATATATATATATATATATATATATATGGTCCAACAGTAAGTAACTTTAATATCCGGACACTAAGAGACTTCTACACATCACACACATCTTATTGACTTACCTTTAAACAGCCTTTTCATAATATTATTTAAGTTAAGTAGTGACAATTTTTCAAAGTTATTTAAATTTCTGGACACTGAGTAATTTCACATTTTGAACATATTTTTTTAATTGTACGTGTTTTAAAAATTGATAGGGTAACTAGTCTATTTAATAACTTCATGAATATAACATATTCTAGACACATACTTTATGTTTCATTGATTTAAAATAAAGATATGATAAAATAAACTAGAAATCTCATATTCCGGATATTAAATTTACTCATCGTATATACTTTTACACACATAAAGAAAATCCCATTAGTTCATTTATATGCATAAAAATAGCTTGCGCTCCATCGTATCACTCTATCAGCTAAAAGCTTATCTAGTGTTGTACTAACTTTCATGTAATTTGACAGCATCTGACTCTGCGGCAGTGTTTAAGGGTTCAATCTACCTTCAATGGAACGAAATGTTTCGTTATGTTATTGGCGTTAAGAAGTGAAATAGTAAAGGAAAAGCGGTCGTGATATCATCATAAAAATATGCGGTATATTATATGCATAATATTTTCAACTAGGACAGTAATATATAAAAAGCAGTGGAAATTAATACCCAAATCAATGTATGACGAAACAATAGAATTATTTCCCACGCAAAGAGTGCAGACAGGATGTTGTGGCGGCTTCCATCATATATAGAGCTTAATATTCTATCGTTTTTGACAGTTAGATAGATATAGAACTTAACGTTTTCGCTAATTGTTTCACAAATGAGTGTATGAAGTACAATATATATATATATATATATATATATATATATATATATATATATATATATATATATATATATATATATATATATATATATATATATATATATATATATATATATATATATATATATATATATATATATATATATATATATATATATATATATATAATTTCTGTTCTACTCTGTTCTACGGTAATGGCGTTCCTAGCGGGCCAGTTGAGCACGATTCCCTTCGCCAATGTCACGTTGTATGGAGAATACAGGAAGGAGAGTGTACGGTGAAAAAAGAAAATGAGCTTTACACAATAATAGAATGCATGTAAAAACGAAGTTGAATAATTTACTAACTATAAGAATAAGAGGAATAAATAATAGTATTACATTTTGACAGACACTTTATTTCTTTAATTTTACATTACACTCAAACTACATAATATGATTATCAGTATTTTTAAATATCAATATTTTACTTACTATACAAAACAAAAACAAATATAAATATACATTAAATATATATAATAATAATAAATACGTAATAAATTAATTAATTAGATCTTGAAAACAAGTAATTTTTTTTATTTTCACAATTTACACCGCCGCACATAGCAAGGTACACATAGGAAACCTAGAACACGCTTTCTAGCTTTCATAACATTGCTTTTAAAAAGCAGAACTTAAATTGGCTATTTTTCTAGTGTCAGGGGTGAAAAATATTAAAACGACCCAAAATGGGAATCTACTCACAACCATCGTGTACATGTATACGTTGTGCCACTGCGCTATAATTGGCCTGTCAAAATTTATAATAATATATTTTAAATTTGTTTTTATTTTAAGATTATTGTATTTATCACTGAATTAAATGAGAAAGCTTGTGCATCAACGGTAATCCGTGGATTGGCCCTTTCAATATTTATCAGCCTCAATACCTACATAGTACATACATTAAGTAATTTAACTGATATTTGGATATATATATATATATATATATATATATATATATATATATATATATATATATATATATATATATATATATATATATATATATATATATATATATATATATATATATATATATATATATATATATATATATATATATATATATATATATATATATATATTGTCATATATCACGATATGTTAGTACTATATACTTATATAAGGATATGCCACAGATATTAAAATTAAGTTACTTAAATGCCTCATTTGTAAAATAAATTTATTGTATTAGGTAGAGTACATTGTAAACGTTATATATACGAGTATGTATATTTTTGTTTGAAAATTTAAATGAGTTATCAAAAAATAATAGTTTATCAAAAAATCTTATTATATATATACACATAATGTTTTATAAATTTGTATAATATTTCAGATCAACATTATAAATATTTGATTAATTACATTGAATACATTTAGAAAGTACATTAAGGTAAGCACTGGAAGGAAGAATCTATCAACATTTAATAAAATCTACAAGTATACTCACAATTCAAGATCCTTTGTTAAAAGATATACTATGACGTAGGTGCTCATCACATTTTTTAAATTGATGAACATATTTATAAGTTATATTAGCTACACACATATTTTGGAACAAAACTCATATTAATTTAAACTACGAGATTTCCGAAATTTTTCTCGTCGCACTTTTGCCTCGATGTTGGATTGTATTGAGTGTCGTGGTCCTACAATAAAATATAAAACAAAATTTTATCTATTATAAACATATTTTACAACATTTTAATAAGTAAATTTGATGGTTTAAAGCACTCAGCGGCCGTAAATTATTTTTGAAAGTAATTTCTAAAGAAAATTTATGACAATTTAACACTTAGTTCGCCCGATTCTAATTAAGCAAATGTTATATTTACCTCTACATGAATCCAGACTTGAGCATCGAATTCTCTTTACAGGTGATGTTGTATCAGTGCTATCCCGGCGATAAGCAGGCAAAATTCTCGATTCCCATCGCTTACTACTGTCAGTTTTTACGGAGCTTGTCCGTCTTTCTAATGCCTCTAAATCAATATCCTCAAGCCTTTCTATTGCATCTTTTAAATCTTTTCCGCTTTCCTGTTAAATATAAAAAAGACCAGATAGTATTATTGTTAATGAAAAATTTTAATATTTTTTATAATTTAAAAATCACAAGTTGATATTAAATAAAAAAATATAACTTACCGACATATTACAACACCCGAAACAAGGCATTTTTATTTAATTCAACCAAGTTTTTATAAAAATATCAGACAAATAAAGTTTTTTAAAACAGCTACGCGGCATTAATGTTTAACCGTGGAAGCGAGCTTCTTCGCTGAAGGGCTCGAATGCAGTGCAACAGGGCGGTCATTGCTATCAACTGAATATAGTCTGTTTAAACACACGTGCGAAATATTGGCAGATATTACAAAATATTATTTATAAGTATTTCGTTTCTGATTTTTATTAAAATTGGTAATAAATTTTAGACTTATAAATATTTAATAATAAGTATTTTTGAAAACTATTTATTAAAAAATAGAATTTTAGTTATTACTAACGACGACTGCTTGCTTGATCTTAAAAACGAAGATTCCAGAAATATGTGAGAACGTAACACATGTCATTTGAATCGACGTTTTAGAATCAAACATATAGTAATATATAATTAGCAAACATATAGTGTAATATATTTAAATATAAAATTACTAGCAAAAACATAAGTAATTATAAACAAGGTTTCTATTTTGTTCGAAAATCTGTGCAAGTACGACTCGTGCAAGTCGTTTAGAACTGTGAAAACGGATTAGCCTATACAAATCAACCTTTGTAGCGCAGCTTTCTGGTCAGATTCGTCGTTATAGCAACGTTATAAAAAACAAAACCTCGTACTAAACACTTAATATAATATTCATTTTTATGTGTCCCTAATCAAATTATACTTTAAGCTTTAACAAAGGTACAATACTACATATAATATAATTTAATTTGTATAATCTAGGTATATGTTGTGGATAGTTCCATAATTTCCGGAGGCTACCTAAGTGTCCAGGCGTTATCATCGACATCGTCTATAGGCCAAAAAAAATATATCTTACTTGTATTGTCTTTATGATATGTGAATGAAACCCAACCAAAAATTTCCATTTTTTGTGATTTTTAACCACAAAGGCTGAGCCTCTTTTGTTTAATTTTCGAATGTACGTGTGCGGCCTCTCCTAGCAAAGCAAATAATAAAAGTATATTTATTATCAAGCTGGCCAATGAACACAAAGTAATATTTATAATGACTAGGCAGTATGGTATCAGTACATTGAACTGTTTTATTACAAAAAACTTGCAAGAAGATGTCAAAATATTTTAATTTTTTGTCGATCTGCTTATCTGTTTGCTCTAGTTGTGCTTAGTAGGCTATGATTGAAAACAAAAACCACTTCTCAGTGGCATATTAATATCAAGAAGTAGGAAAACCTTATGTAGTAGTAATAGTAAGCACAGTACATCAGCTAAATTATGAGTTATAGAAAATGACTCCTTATTAAAAGCTGTTGCACGTGATTAGTATTTATAATTCATACATGAAAATTCAAGATCTGGAAACATCTTATTTAAAAAACGTCAAACGTCTAAACGTCACAATCGGTTCTTAGCAAAAAATGTTTCGCATGTTGAACATTTTTTATATATATTGTTTATTGCAAACAATAAAATTAAAGACGAAATGTATTTCAAATAAGATCAAATTGCTAATCTTTCATATAAGATCAAATTGCTAACCTAATTAGGACTATAATTTGCATACATAATAGTACATAATAAGTATAATAATGTAGTTTAATATCACATCTTCTATGTAAATTTTCTATTTTTTTTTTCGCTTTGGCCACTAGGAGGAAGGACTGTCTCGACACCCTGCCTTAAACAAAGCCTAAAGCTAAAATTAAATTTATGTAAAATCTGGTAACGAAACAGTTGTAGTAGCTAATTGAAGTTGTTATAATATAACGTATCACAAAGTAAAGTTTAAAAAAAAACGATAAAATTGATATATAAAAACCCTAACACCATATGAGTGATAATATTAAAATGACGTTAAAAAACGCTCGTATTTCACGTGTGAAATGGTGGAATTTCATAAGATACAGGAGGCGAGTACAACAAGGCAATGGAGGCGAGTGTTAATGTATTATAAAGAAATGCTATGAGTTGCTCATCTATCAATAATTGCTACACGGCCGCGTGGTGCTAAAATAAAAACAATAATCATAGATAAATACATTTACATATAAATTTAAAGAAAACTTGAGCATAGTATACAAACACAATCGCATTTACCAAAATGCAGGCACAGCATGTTATAACAAAGGTAATTAATATAAAAACTAATCGATAGTAGAAATAATAAAATATACGCGCAAATAATAATATTGACTTAAACAACATTCCATCTAGATAACTAAGAATAACTGTAAAATTAAACCAGTACTGCCTAACTTTATTTTGTACGTAACTTACACAACTTCTTTCAATCTTCTGACGTAGATATGCCGAACTAATATCCAATTTCAAGCTCATAGTATTATAAAATGATCTTTTAACAATTTATCTATAAAGAGATTTTGCTTTTATAACTCGCTTTATAGCGTGCAAGTAACTTTAACTCTTTATTAAAATAATTTATAATGTGTTAATCCGCACTGAGGATAGACACAATACTTAAAGAAAACATAAAAATTTGAACGCAGCGAGTTTTGAACCCTCACCCTCTTGCAAACCGTACAAACTGATATAATACATTCCACTGGCTCTGACCACTGAGCCATGCGTTTGTCGTTAAGGGCCCGGGTTCAAATCTCGCTGTTCAAAATTTTATATGTTTTCTTTAAGAACTTTTACTCTATTTTTTTGGTAAGTGCGTTAATATAACTAATGTAGCAACCAAGTAAAAATTATTTTAAGTCTTTTCAGACATTACGTATTGAGAAAATGAATTCGCAAGTAATCGCATAAAGTGGAAATGGAATCCACAATTGACATTTTTACAATCTAAGCCCGCGTCACTTCGCTATTACGGCATCAAATCCCGGCTAGTGATCACGACCTCGTAATTACACTCGAAAAGATTGATTTTCACTGACCCCTACCTTGCTGTGTGCATCTATGCATTTACATTGAAAGCTGTCGCGTATTCTCATTATATGCTCGTACTTTGTATACATATTTTAGGTACATGTACCTAAGGTACGTACAACTTATTTCCAGAAGTCGACCTGAAAAATTAAATAAAGCTTTTCGTATGTGTGATAAAAGAGTATCAATTCAATATCAAAACGTGTCTGCTGAAAGGCGTTACAGTAACCATTAGAAGAATTTTCAATTTAGAATGGAATACTATAAAAAAAGAATATATTTTAGCTTTGCAATTTGGCCATTTGGCGAAAAAAAGGTGCAATATATCCAGTAGGAAAAAATTAAAACAATTGATTACTGGCTTGCTAGTAATTTGATTCCATTGTCACTTAGTAAAGCTATAACGTCGATATTGTGTTTTATATAAGAAACTAGACAACACTCTCCTTACACACGCTTTGTTAATGATATATTTTAAATAAAAATCTCGAACATAAAGTGGTATTTTTAATTTATACATATATATTTTTCGTGCAAGAAATGTAATATATATTGAGTAAATAATTACAGTATGGTATAATAGGTACAACATTTCAAAACGCGATTCAATTCACTTAAGCCGGCAAAGGCTTGATTGCCAGTACCTAAATAAATATATACGTTATATAAACAAAAATATATTTATTTGTTAATAAACAATTTTGGGAAACCTGAGAAAAGAGTCTCAGGAGCTCCAAAGTATTTTTAAAAAGACTTTAATATATCCACAAAATGGTTTATAAAATAATTTCTTTTGACTAATTGAGTACGACGGCGGCGATATTGAATGCCGGAGTATAAACTTAAAACAATGCTGTACATACTTTGTTTACCATGCTTTGTAAATATTCTAGGAATTTCTTAACTCTCGGAAAGTCTTGCAAAACAATTTTTATACCTAAGGTAAAACAGGATTACTGCGCAACACAATATTATTATTCACGAGGATAATATTTATTAATTATTGTACCTTCTGTTAATATGCAATCTGATAGTACAGTAAAAAATTAAATTCGAATGATTTCCAGAATCCATTACGTTGAAAAGAAACTGAAACCTATTATTTTTTATGTGTGTTACATTTCATATTATTAATTTTAAATATCTTTTCTACGAAATTTTATTGAATTTACTAACTACTTTATGATAATTTTTTTTTAATTAAGAAATTTTTTACGTCACAGTAATAGCAATGACATATATTAGTATGTTATTAACATCTTGATAATATTGTAAAATAAGTAATTTTGAGATACTGGGTACTAAGAAATTTCTAATGTATTATAAAAAAATATTGGTCTTGTACCGAGGATTCCGTGCCTATTTCCCCTTACCTATTCACGAGGTAAGGGTGAGCTAAGGTTGTATATGTAATGTGTGACTCGTTCTACAAATATACCTATATAAGTTAATAATCTGTTTGTCACTTTCTTTCTGTTTTAAATAAATTTCTTTTCAAATATTACATTTAACAAAGATTAGATTTACAGGTAGTACCTTACTTTGGGTAGGTAAGGTAATTAAGATGGGAGGCAATTTGTAGAATGTTGAAAAAATTATTGAAATAGTTCAGTTCTGTACACATGTCATGACACGTCTTATGTCGCATATGTGACTTAAAATTGCCTTTCTACTACTGACTATGATGATGATTCAAAATAAATATTATTTTCGTATTTAATAGAAAACGAGAATAATACTTAACTTCGAAGGGGAAGTTCCAGAGATTAGAGCATTGAACGAAACAAACTGTCAGGCTTTATAATATTAGTATACGTAAGATATAATATAGACTAGTATAAAGTACTTTAGAAAACAAATAACTACAACATGCTGTCTTCATAAATATCAAATTCACAACCATCGCGCTTACCGACAGATTTTGTGCCGTTGTGTCACGATGCCCTCAATTTAAGCACAATTTTATAAATAGGACACTGGCGAACTGTTTAATTACATGCGGTTAGTATTAAAATGAATATATGTATCAAAATTTTACTAAGTAAATTATATTTTTTATGCTTGAAAGCTCCCTTTCAAAAGCACCTTTTAAAATGTTTGTTTTAAATTTATTTAGTTCACACATTCACAAAGCTTTACATGTGACGTGTCCGGGCATAACTATTAAAGCCCCGACAAATCCCTTTTTTCAAACAAACTTTGCAACGTAATAGCAGCGGCAGTCTATTAGAAGTTTCACAAATTAACTATTTTATTCGATATCTTTTAATTTTTATGTCAATTTGAGAAATAGAATATTTGAGACATGAAGTGCACATTATAACTCGGTAAATACACTTAAGAAAATTTTTCCATTTCAAAATGTGTGTACTTTATACCAAAAGAACGACGTATAATATAATAATAGTAGAGCGCCGTAAGATTTATCCCTTTTTTTTAGCATATGTAAAATAAGTTAAAAAAGTATATTTTTGAATATTTTTTTGTATAAAACGAACAATAATAAGTTAATGCGTACCACAGACAAAACGATAACAAGTTGTTTTAAAACTATTTTTTTATATGTTCGCTATGGCGTGACATGTACCTTCTTCATTTACGTCATTGTTATCATGAAAAGCGCGAATGTTTGTTTACTTTGGCTAATATTCTTTTTCTTTTACTTAACTTCACGCTTTATCAATGCGCGCAATCATATGAACCTAGCGTTAAAGCCTTCGTCCCTGCTTTTTCCGTCCCCCTTTTACCGCATTATCCAAGGCATTGCGTATTGAGTGAGGGAACTCAACGCCGCACTTTACCTAGTTGCCAAAGCGAAGTAAATGAAGATAGAAAAATTCATCTTCTCCGAATGGGAAACGCTTGTGGGTGCGTTTCCATCGCGTTTACAGGCAGACGTAATGTTTCTGCGCCACGACGGTCTTTATAAACTTACTTACGTTTTAAAAAATGGAATACAAAGCAGTTAAACGACAAGAAAGTTAAATTGTGTAGTGAAATATACATGCCTCTCGACGACCCCGACATCTGATCGCTGTAAACACCTGGATTTCAGGTGACGCTTCAGAGTAATCTAAGAATGATCTAATCTTAAGTCAACACGTGTGTAGATAACAAAATGAATGATGACGATGAATTTTATAAAATCTTTACTATCCAGTACTATCCAATAAATAAGTAGCTCCTATTTCTATACATCTTCCTTCGAAGCGAACGCATTTCAAAGCGGCTCTAAGCATTGTATTGTTTTCATAAAATTTTTAGGAAAAAAATTGTTCATAATTAATTAAATTTAGTTAATAAGTATCTAATAAAATTTCGATTGTGATATTGTTTTGTTTACGAAACTGAAATTAATACTCTTAACGTCTAGGCTCAACGAAATTGACGACGATTTTAAAGAATTTTACTAATAAGCTGTTATACAAATAGGTCATCAATGGCCATTATGACACGGCTATAGTTAGGGTCCTCGGTTCGATATCTTTATCGTAAGATTTTTCAACAATTGTAATATAGTGAGTCATAAGCCGTGCTATAACGTTTTTTGAATAAGGTCGTAAGTGTTTATTTTTCATTCATATTGTAAGCATTATTTACTTTGTATATTCTAAACTAGGAGTTATAGGCGTTAATTCTTAATAACCGCACAATATTATAGTAAAATTCAATAATATTAAATATTCAGTAATCGCAAGTGTGAAAATTAATCTATTCGGAATGCAGATCAAAAATATATATATAAATGCTATTAATATTAATGCTTATTTGAAAAAAGCAGACCACACAAAAATGCTCTTCCGTTAAAGAAAAACGTTCGAACACCTGATTTTTAATATTTATTGGAAAAAGACGCAGATTATTAAGGCTATATTTAATTATAAACTATATTAACTCCATTTAATTGATCAAGAAAAGAAGAAAATCCATACTGTCAGACAGCAAATCATCTATGTAGCTTCTTCTGCTTGCAAATAAATGATTTTAAACTAAATTATTCAATAGCAACATGAATACTCTCGCAAGAATCATATCAAAAATGTAAACGTGATAGACTTAGGCTTATTAGACGTCAAATTATTTAGTGGGTTCTATATAATATATATAGAATATAACACTAATATAGTTATTGTATGACGCAACTCTTTATTTCTCGCGAAATATCGATAAGAAATGACCAGGAATAGGTTTAGAGCTAGCTTACGAGTATATGCGGTTGAAGTAGGAGCTAAAGGTACAACAGCGAAATCTCTCTATAGTTTACTAAAAGATCTCGGCCTGTCTAGAACTATCACAAATTCATTTCTAGAACTTACTGCGAAGGCGGCTTTTGTAGAATCATTTAAATTTTGGTTAGGTAGTGAGAGCAGCTCGGACAGTGAAGGTGAGCGTTAATGCATTTTAAAGGGGCCTTTAAACCTACACTTGGCTCGCAAGTCCCAAGCGCTGCTCGGAGCTCCTCTTCCTAGAACACGATGGGCCCGGCACCCGCACGGTGAATCCATGGAACGCTAAGTTGTTCCTTCTCACATAAAAGATACTACGAAATTATTATTTCTTAGGTATAAAATTGTTTCCCTTAGTTTTTTCTTTTTCCTTATTCTTCTAATTTTCAAATAAATTGATTTAAAATTTTTTGTAGTCGGGCATTTTTTTTTTAATTTTATTATCGAAGGTTTATTCGATTATATTTAATTTTTTTGTAAAAATAGCAGCGTTTAATAAAATTTGTCGCTAGATACTACACTCGTTGCTTACATATGACGTCATTTGTTTTGATTATTTCCACTGGCAATTCGATCAGTGTTCAACTGGTACGCTCGTAACACCACAATCTAAACATTTGAAATAGAATTTGACTATCCTTCAGTTTCTTTTATTGTGACCTGGCTTTGTTATATATATGAAAATTTTATCAAAATTAAAATACAAAACGGACATATAAGCCGTTAGGCATATTTTGTATACATTAAAATTAATAAATAATAACCATGACGTATTAGAGGTAAATGCAATGACTGTGCATTGATACATATAGTATAGTATATTGTGCATATCGGTTGGCCAAAATAGTCTGAAGCGTTATTTTTAGATGATTTTTAAATTTCTTATGGACAGTCATGAGAATATAGATATCAAAAAGTAAGTGTTTTTACATATCTAATATATAATATATAATTCATAAGCACACTTCAAGGCCCAAGGGATAAAACACTAAGAAATATGTACATACCTAGTACGTACATTAATTATTATTAGGCATTAAATTCTGCCACTGTTTTTTTTTATACAAAAGTTGATTTCATTTTTTTTTATTTAATTTTATATATATTTATATTGTTATAATATGTAGCATCAATTTAAAAACCTTTAACAATATTCAAAACTATAAAAAAAAATTAAATATGAAACTTTATTGTAATTTTGATCAACAACAAGATTGTTATAGTAAGTAACATTTGATGTACATCACGCGCCTAAGGCAATAGGAGTATACTCTTTATATTTTTTTAATACTTTTAGAATTGTTAACAAACAATTTATGTAGAAATAAAATAAGTTTTAAAATGTTTGCTTAGATTTTGATAAAATCTAAACAAGAAAACCCATCTGTTGTGGCAATCATGGTACAGTGGGACAGCGTCTCCAATGGGGGTAATTCATTTTCGTTTCCCAGCACATTGACTTCCACCACTAAACGCGCAAAGGACTGAATTCAGTCAGACTACAAATGCGGAGAGTTTCAACAATAAACTCTCTCTCTGCCTTTCTATACACGTGATACTAACTAACTAAAAAAATATACACGGCGTTACTCAGCCCATAAAGAGAATTCGTAAAAAAAACTTTTAAACATTTAACTTTATACGGAATAGAAGTATAATTTTTAGTATACAATACAATCTTAATTATTGTTTAATTTTGCTTAGATCAAATGAAAGTGAACAATTCTATAAATATGTGTTTTGGACAATATTTTATGATTTTATATAAATATTAAATTAATTACTCATAAAGTGTTTTATTAAGTATTCAATTAAACTACGTAAAGAGTTTAAATTATAAAAACTTACCATCAATTCTCGGATCACTCTGCCAATCCTCTTCTGAAACAATACAAAATATAATTTATATAAATTAAAAATATATAAATAAAGAAAAGTTTATGATAACAAAGAATTATTTATAAAAAGGAAATCAAGAAGAAATGTGAAATATGTCTACAGAACTAACCATCATTATATCCTTTTGTACTTGTAGCTAAAAAATAACTTTTACACCAGAAACTACTCATTAGACATGCACCAAAATGAAGAAGCAACAAATCATTGTTATATTAAAAGAGTGTTGATTGAGGGTAGGTTGACTGAACTACAAGAACCGTAGGAAGTTAGTGTTAAGACACTCCGTTCCCCACTATCTGTTTTTTCACGGCACTGCGTATTGAGTGGCAGAACTCTACGGAGTGCTTACCCAGTTGCATGAATGATAAAGATAGAAATAAAATAATCCAACTCCTCCGAGTGGAATTCGAACCCACAAGCCGTCACGTCTTCAGATAAATGCTGCACCTTTGTTCCACGACGGTTCTCAGTCCTTATACTAATTAGTACAGTTATTTAAATTTTGAGTTTAAAATAAAAGATAAAAATAATAATATAATAGAATAAAAGAGCGCAATAAATAAAATATCGTTACATAATACCAATGGGTTGACTGTTTATAAACAATAAACAAAAATATAGAAAATGTAAACACAATTTGCTATAATCCATATACGTACCATTTTCACGTCCTTTTCTCTTTTTCTTACCACTGTTACTCGAAGACTTGTTGGATTTCTCCGACTTATCTTTGCTTTTCCACCGACTCAACATTTTAAATTCACTCACGAAATCAATTTCACAGTAACATTTTAGAACACCTAGTTTTATCTCTTTTCACTGTCACAACTCATTTTCGGAACACACAATATGCGTTTTTATTCTTTTATTCACCATTTATCACTTTTATATTTTATATACATTATTGGTTACCCCTAGTACAGTTATAGTATATACTTAAAGTTTCATGGGATAAATTTGTGTTAAGCAAAAATACTAGAAAAATGACGAAAACCTTAAAGGTATATATAATTTTTTTGTTAAAAAAAATGGAAAGTACATATCAAGTGTTAGACGCCTGCGATTATTCCTTAACCAACTTTGATTAGAAGCCTTATAGATTGTTGTAGTATGGTTTATAGACAGTTATAATTCTTAGTGTCGCTGATACCGAAAGGAAACTGTTAAGTCGTTAACCCCAACAATTATACCACGTCCTTAGTATTGACTTCTCTGCGATCTACAAGTGTTCCAATGTACAGATGTACACGTGGTCAAATATATAGTAAAGTTCCGAAATTAAGCACACTATTCTAAATTATTCTTAACCTCATCTTCATTCTTACTGTCATCTAAAAACAGCTAAATGATTTATAATGAATCTTTAAACTTAATCAGTAAAATATATTATCATATAGCAATATATTATCATAAATACAAGAAGCGCCATCTAGTTAAGTTCTAGAACAAAACCTAGGAAATCATGTTTTAATTAATATTTTAGATAATATATTATCGCAGGGAAAGCCGGCAACAGGCATTTTTTTTATTTGAAATACAATGTTACATTATTTCATACATAAGTTTAGTTTATATACAAATCTAAAATATTATATGCCTTGCGCTATGCCGTGTGAACAGCGCCATCTTTCTCAAAAGCACACATATACTCGTACCTTATAGCAGTAATGAAAGTCTCAATGGAACGACTTGTATATACAAATATACCCAGGATGAACAATGTTCAAAATAAACGTTTAAAACAATGATTATTTTAGCTAGGCCATATCCTAGAGTTTAAAACCCACACGATTTACTTAATTGTGATTTTTTTTATTAATTTTATTCTACTTTTAGCCAGCTAGTTCCTACAGATATCCATAGACTGCGAATGAAGGATTAAATTAAAATAAAATAAAATATAAATTTAGAGATTAGATAACAATACTGTAGATAACAATAAAAGTAGAAAACTACAATAAAGTATATACAGGAGAGAATGCCATATTGCACATAACAGAATACTATGAAGATTTCAAAATAAAATATATCGTTAGCGTAAAGCTCTACTGATATGAACTTTTTAATCCCGAATTTTTTTAAAAGCTCTATTTAATTGAAGCGTAATATTATTGAAGTGCTTTTATACTTTCAAATGTATTATACCTATAATCAAAATATTATACGACAAAGTATTTTTACCTAGACATAATTGTTTTTATTATGATTTATTTAGGAATCATATAAATATTTTAACATAAAAATATTTTATTTGTTACATTACAACCGTTTAACTGTTCAAATTATAACAGCATGATTTAACAAGATACATAGCTAAGATGAAATTACAACAATATGAAATTATTGATGAAATTATAACAATAGGTGTTATTGTATATTTCCCAAATGTGTGGCCCAGCGAACTAGCGATGCTGAATTTTAAATAATTTCGCCACTCAAAAATGCCTCGAAATGAGTGACAGGCGTTGAATGGAGTGTTTAACACTAGGTTTTCTCGGTAACCGCAGTTTCCTCTACATACAATGTTATAAGCGGGATAGAGCGCGAAGAAACAAAAATAGTAGGGTGTTTCTCTTGGCTTTACCTGGATTGCTAAATAGTTTAAAAAATTATGTCATACTACATGTAAATTATATAAATATAAAGTGTAAATTTGATACACCAATCAGCAATGTGCACGTTATGATAAAATATAATTTATTAATACGTAGACGTCGCAGCGCAGCGGTACAATATCTGACCGTAAACACGACGTTTGTGGGTTAGATTTCTAGGAGAACTAATTATTTTATTTCCCCGCTCTTATAACAAGATAAAGTGAGATTTAGAATTCTGCCACTCATAACTCAATATTTAAAAATTAGGTGGAGATTAGAGTGTCTTAACAGAAGGTATGCTCTACGATATTCCTTTTATTATTCCTTTTACGTACTTAAAATATTACCGAAAATTAAACATATCTAAGGCGCCGCAATATGCGATATAACATAGCTCTGTAGTGCAACAGATGAACAATACAAATATAATTTCTATAAGCTATTTTATTCGCCTAATTTCTGTTTGTACTTATTTAGTAATTGTCGTTGATGATAACAAGCGTTTTAAGATTTATATCCCAGTAAAGTTTTCAAAAACAGTTTTAAGACCATGAAATTACCATAAACGAAACTATATATATAATTGATATTATACACTATACTATAACCAAATGAAATCAACATCGAAAGTATTTCTTTTTAAATTAAACATTACACAATATTTTTAAATATTGCAAATTATTTTATTAGTACACTTATGTGATCGGACACGTGCACATAGAACAGTTAAATTTTTTACTCAACTAACGTAGATTTGTATCAAAAATTAATTTCTTTTCATTCTTTCCTTTTGATTCATTTAGGAACATCACTGTGTTTTTGCACAATTGCCTTGTAGCGTTAGCCAAAATATAAAATTTTAAGTTTGTTTTAAAGGTTAATAATAAAATAATAAGACCGATGCTTAAATATTTTAAAATATTGCTTAGTGTTACAACAAATTACTATTTCTATATAAGTAAGTGGCGCTATCGGTTGATAACACAGAGACTTTCAATATAAAAATTATTGTGAAGTCTTTTATAGAAACGTTTTACCTGAAATAACGTCCTTATTATTTTTTAAGGTTTTTATTTTAATTTCTCTGGTATATTTAGTATTTCTATCTGTGTTTTTGAGATATTTATTGCAATGGATGTTTAATTCTATTAAAAAGGCGCAAACCGCAAGATGGCGTTACAAATTCACAACTTTCAAGTAAATAAAATTACGAAACAGAAATTTTATCTTTATAAAGCTGCCTCAAGTTATTATATGCATTTTTTCAGGTAATAGTTGCTATAAAAATTAACTCAGTTGATGATTGAACTCACAATATTTACGTGTACAGTTAAATCATCTCACTGCACCACAATGACTCTAAAATTAGAGGTACGAGACTCGTATATGTTATGTACCAAAATATATAATGTATTATGTAGGGAAGGTAGGTATAATCTCTTTCTAGCAAGTAAACTCCCGTAACATAATTGAAATTGTTCTAGTGTTGTTTTTATTTCCTCCAGTTACCATGGCAACTAGGGATGCTTATTACTTTACAATATAATATTATATCGATAGAGTACAATTTGTGAATATAGTTTTGAAGATACATGTGATATTTCAGTCATTTTTGAAAGAGACAGTTTTAGTTACAAATTGAAAATTTATTAGATAAGTAACAAATTAAAGAAAAACGAAATCGTTTTTCTGACAAAAAATTATATCGTCGGTTATAACGGGCATTTAATTTCAAAATGATTGTGCAATGTTTACTTAGTTTATAATATATAACAAATGTATTTATAAAATTGTACTATGTACTATAATAATTTAGTTTCATATAAATAGGAAACGTAAACATCACAAACAATGGTCAAGTCACAAGGTAGTTGCAACGGGACCTGCGCACAACGATGCGCGAATTAATTCTATTGCAGTAATAGCATAGCTATTCTGTCGGAAGCATTGACTTACTACCGGGCTGTATTTTCAGTTTGAAAGGTGATAGCTCCTGAATAAGTGTTTACAAAGGTTAATTTGTATTGTAAAGAAGTGATCATACAGCAGTGTAATGTGATATAGAAACTTACTGTAAGTTTATTACAACCTACAATTATGGGATAGCTATCGATATTAAATCATGTTGTTAATAATGAGAGCAAAGTTAATTTATGATAACATTTAAATACAGTAGCTATTTCTTTTATCATTAAATAATATATTAAGGTGGCTACAACAATACAATGTGAATTTTTAGTTCCGACTTAACAGTTTATTATTAAATTTTTCAGCTTGGTATACGTGATCGTTGCTGCGTTGTACGCTGTTTGTTGTGCTGTTTTTAGAATCGGTAAGCACCAGCTTTATTTTTTAACTCTCTTTACCAATTTTACTTTCGATTATTAAATATTTGCTCATAACCATCTGCTAAATAAATTATTACAAATAGGTCCCAATTTAAAACTTTCACGCGAATATTATTGGTATGTAGTATGAAATAAAATTATAATTTTTATGTTTTTAAATTTCAGACACGAGAGACGGTGAGTCATCTTTAAGAAGCAAGCATCATCTATATATTAAAATAAGATCAAATGTAAGGCAAATTGCACTCGGTTTTTACTGGATAATAATTAATAATTGTTCTTTAGTGTACAGAAAATTTCAATCGATAGCACGTATATTACAGATCGAGTGAAGTATTAAATAAATAATTATGACAAAAATTAATTATAGCATTATTGTAAAAGACTCGTTCAATATTTACATACATAAAAGCTATTTTCGCCGCTACATCGTTCTCACTTACGCATACATGCAAAGTGCATCCGGCAAAGCGAGCTCGACGCGCCGGGGCTCAATCGATTACTTTGAAATATGACGTAAACAATTAAATCTGTGCGTATTATTATATATCTCATTTTTTATATAAAAATATTAAAATAAATAATTAACTCAAAATCATATCTTAAGTCATTCTCGCAAACAAATATTAAAGTTATTGATTACATTCTTTCTTTGCTATTACGTTTATGAATTTAGATAAAATAATTGTTTTAATGAAATATTTTTTATATAAGCAGTCTAGAGAGGAACTTTTTAAATTTTTAATTATAATCAATTAATAGCAATAACCGCGTAAATAACAATATATGAAAAAAATATTTAAAAAGAAACAATATATTTAAAAAAGTTAATTTTAAAAACACCTGAAGCATAAATGACTGACAAAAACACCTAAATTTTCTTGTTTCCCATACAAAATCAATAATTAAGTTTATTTACTTCAATTGGAACGGGTTCGATAAGAATATTTCTGCCATTCTTTGAATATTGTTTATCCAAAGACTTTCTAGGAACAAACAGGTCAATGCGGTCCGAAATAATTATTATATTAAACGGGTTTTTTTTATTAGACCAATATCACATAATAGATTATAGGTATCGTAGATGGAATGCTAATGCTATATTAAGTATTTATTTATAAAATATAGTAAATAATTAATAAAGTAAATATATTCAAAATCCTTTATCATAAATGAAGTAACTACAATTAGAAATATATAGCCTATAAGCTTATTTTTAGAACACTAAATGGAAAGTGTTCTAAAAATAAGCTTATAGGTCGCGAAGCTGGAACCATTTCGTAAAAAGTAATCTAATTCAAAACATAGTAGAGTTTATTTATTAAAAATTAATTAAACTTTCATTATTGTTATGTAAGCAGCTAAACAAACTATGATATACAATATATGTATGTGTATCTTTACTTATTAATTTCTTTATAGCTTTGACTTCGACTTTATACAGTATTAAAGTTATTCAGACAAAATTCGAGTACTTATAATGAAATAAGTAAAATCGGCTTATAACCTAAGAGATTTCGGTTGGACGTTAAGTATTATACTAGCTAATGATAACCAATATTACAAAGATATAATGAAATTCTAAATCACTAGATGAAAAATTTCAATGCGAATGGCGTGAGTTTCTTATTATAGCATGATTAAAATATAATAATCATTAAAATTTTCGCTTGCATTATATGTATAATTTATAACTAAACAGGAAAACTAATATGCAGTAATCTTCTTCAAATAACGCCAATAATTTTGAGTAATTATTAGATTCATATCATATAGAGTTTTTAAGCGACTGCCATATACAGAGATTCTTTGTAGAGTTTAAGTAAGTACTAAGGAAATTGGAAAACTCTTGACTGAGAGGGCCAAGTGTCAAGTAGGTTGAAAGTTGTAATGACATATTATAATATCTATGAAGACGGTAAAATATAATTTAACATTTAAATTTTTCCTCCTAGAATATATGGCATGGAAAAAATAAAAACTACGTGGGCAAAGCAGCCAGCGACACGTACTGTAGTATTAAATGTAATTATAAATCTATTAGGCAAGCAAAACCAAGAGATACTCTAACACAGTATAATATATTGTTAAAAATCGACTTCGCATTTCGCTATTTTAAATTAAAAGTATCATTTTGCCTGAATTTTCGTATAAATAGCAAAAATATTTAAATGTTTGTTTTTTTTTAATTGCAATAGCAATTCCAAATACTCGGCATCATATACTATACAGACGTGACTTTATATGAAAAATACATATATGTAGCTACAATATATATTTTTATATATATTTTTGTAAATGGAAAATATTTCATTTATTATGTACATTTAGATATATTCGTACTAATCTTTGTTGTTACTATTACATCTTAAGACTTCATTATAATCATTTCAGAAGCATGTACTATTCAATGTTGTAAGATGTGCAAATTAAATGTTGAAAAATAAATGTGTAGTTAGTTATGTGTGTATGATTTCCCTAGTTGTTAAATGTACCTGTTAAATGTACGCAACGCAAACTGTACAATGTGTAATGCTTCTCAAATAATAGTTCCAATTTTTTTTAACTACTTATTTTTTAAATATTACTGTATAAATTATGTGAATTGATTTACTTTTGGATATTCTGTGATAATTACAAAATGGATTCTAAAGTTTATGTTTATTTCGCATATCTATGTGCTTTCGCATCTCTATATTTTTTGAACTTTTGTGTTTATTTTTATGTTTTTATGGCTGATCTGTTTTTCAATGATTATAGTTGAAATGATTCTAATAAAAACATAATATGTCACAATTTACAGTATTTACTGTATAGCAATAACTACGAAGAAGTAGTAATTATTTTTAATGTAGCATTCTTTAAGTAAATGATTAACTACAGCATTAATACTTTATGTTATTTATGAAAGTCTGATAGCTTACTAAATGGATATAAGTATTTCATTTCATTTATATGATGATATTTCATCTTAAACATTTTTGGTACGGTAAAATTATTAAAAATATAATATACTTCAAACCGTTTAATGGCAATAACAGGTATACACTATTATATTGATTATATATTACAACTGATTAATTTGACTGGCTTCTTAACTGTTTATCATTTTATTTTGAAGCAATTATAATATACATAACTCGTATATATTTATATATATTTAAATGTTGATATGCATTGACCGTTTACTATAGGATTTTTTTTTATTTGTGGCAATACAATATATATAGTTCGCACTGCATCGCTTTTTAGGCGTATATCACATTCTACTTCTATAAGAAGGCGCCTTGTGATTGTTTCGATAGAATTGATTTAACTATAATGATCAGATACGCCTTAATCCGTGTACACCAGAAAATTTGAATTTAAAATTGATTAAAACAGCGAACGTCATTTATATCATATGCATTAGGTTTTACATGCTAATTCCATTACAAAAGATATATCTACTTACAATAGATATGTAAATTTTTGAGGACTAAATTTTGATTTTTATAACAATTAAAAACATACTGAAAATATTCAAATTCAGTTAATTGTGACAGTCAGTTTTTTATGAGGGCGTTATATTTTAATAATTTAATACTCACATATTTCCTTGTTAGTTCCACAATTGGATATAATTCGTAGATAGTATAATTCATACACATCAGTAATAGACACGCATATAAATTTTATAAAGAAACTGTTAACACAGATACCTATAACTTCAATAAAATTAGTAAGACTTCCATTTGAAATAATTAATTGACCTATATAAGGCTGACCTCAATTACATCTATAAAAAATTCTGAATGTGGAAAATATTTTAACATCAAAGAGGTCTTTTGTAGGTCTTTTGATATAAACAAAGCTTTTGTTTAATCAATATGGAACAGAAATCATTTTTTTATAATAAAGTTCTAATTTGTATGTTCTATAAAACCGTTCCACAAAGCCCACTGCTATCTTTTTGACTTGAATCTATTTATATTTTACAATTTTTATAATCAAAAATATTTTCAATGTAAGTATATTTGGAAATTCGTACGAATCAGATCAATTTCGTCTAGATTATTTAAAGCTTTTAATTCGCAAATGTTGCGCTGCATCTTTAAACTATAAACGTTTTGTCGTAAAACATATATAAAGTGAAACAAGCTCAGTATAGGAAACTGCACAGTTAACTATTGTACTAAAAAGCAAAGCGCTAATATTATTAACTATAGATAAAAACACGATTCAAACTTGCAATCGAACGATCATGTTATGGTTAGTTTATTTAAAAAATATATATTTTATTGTTTATGTAAGATAAATTAACTACTAATTAGAACTATGTTTATTAGGGTTACTTTTGGAAAAACAATATGGTATTGTAACACATTGGAACAAAAACGAAAAAAATAATTTCATAATAGCTACCTTAAAATTAGGAGATAAACAAAAACTTCCGCCGCGGATTGGCTTCAGAAGGCATAAGATGAAAACACGATCGATTTTTGCAAACACACGACACTCAACACCGTATTTGTGTCGTAAGAACGGATAAATTTACATAGTAGTGACCAAACTTGACAAGCTTATTCAGATTTAAGTCGTCCTATTACAACAACTAGCATGAACTTTCTGAAAAACACTGTAACAGGAAACATGTACCAGAAGAAACCAAAACTGTGAGATCAAATTAACTAATACTGCGTCTATTTATACAGATAATCGAGCCAAGCCGGCGTGCAGAGTCCGAGTACCTCTAGCTGTCCGAGTGCCTATGTAGAGCTTCCACGATGCTGCAATAGGTGGCGCTAAGCTACGCCGCTAAGCGAGAGCCGGCCGCGGCGCGAGGCGTCCCACATCTTGCCGAAATACGAATGAAAATGTATGTTATTTTAATATTTTAAATATCACATTTTAATCGTGTAACTAGTTCACAAACATAAATCATCTACTGAATTGATTTACCTATAAAATATAAGGCCTCACTTTTAAATAGTATATGTGTTCTTACAGTCCTAGCTTTCCTAAGTGGGGATTAAGATTTTTTAAATATTTACAATAACAATTACAAATACCATACTACACACTACGCTCATGTTATTCACACTTTTCTAATATAGAGGGTGTTTAAAGTGTTCGTAATCAATATAACGTCATCATTGTTAACGGAGCAGTTCAGTGTACTGCAATGCGCATATATCCAACGCTTTGAGCAAGCAAGTATAAGCAATACTTGCTCCGAACAGTGTAACTACATTGTAAATGCAAGCGAGATTATGTAGATATAGGTATATCTATTTTATAGAAACTGTGTGTCACCGCTTTAAAAAGTATTCGGTACTTGGAAGACAGAAAATTCTCTGATGTTAAAATATATTTAAGATATATTGCCACAGAAAAAAAAACAAGCGAAATAATTGTCACTTTTTTGTAGGTCGCGCCTTTTGCCCCAAAGGGTCAACAGTTAAAACGGAATGCTAAATGATCCTTCTATACCTTTCTAATTATTTACGAGTACCATAAGTCGTATCCATATGGCATTCACTATTTTTTTATTATTTTTCTGCACACGATATTAAGTCGTCTTTTCTCACTAGTGCAGACAGGGCACCACTGATCTTGTTACAGGCAGTTGTGCTTGTCACCATGAATTTCATGTTTTTTATTTATCATATACTTCTAGATATACCATTTCATTAATCTTTTGATTAATAATTTTTTTGATTAATTGGATCTTCCCCTTATTCTGACCTGGGATTCTGTCCTGGATTTCTGATTCTGGGATTCTGTCCTTTCGTGCTAAGTATCGTATATCAATGTCATATTAAAGTAATGTCATGTCAATTATCATCATAAATTGTAATTAGGTACATCATTTAATAATTCAATCTCAATTTTAACGTTAATATTGAAATAAAAATTGAAAAGTGTACATACATTACAAGCACTTTTTTATTTCAATTGAAATTTTATCCGTCATCAAACACTGCTAATAATTTTAAAAGGTATCTATAATTAATTCTACATACTACTGTAAGGTTTCCTTACTTCATCTCGATCGTCGCGTATTTATTTAGTAATTACAACGTTTGCTTTCAATTATGGCAAAACTGAATGTATTTTAACATTAAGTTGTTTATATTATCCTTTTAAGTATTTATGATATATCGGTGCTTATATTTAATAATGAGTATCGTTAACTATATAAAAAATCTATTAAATCATTAGAAATTTAAGAATTTAAACCATATGTAACGTTAAGTTAAATTCACAGCTATCATAGCTTCTTGCAGCCATTGTCTAATTTATAAATAACAGTAAATCGATAACCACTAAAAGTTCTTTCGAGTACACTAGCAACAGAAAATGTATAAATGTTTTTTTTTTCAACATTAAGATATATTTACATTTACTATGTTTGAATATTACTAATCTACTTAGTTTTCATATAAGAGTATATGTATATAGCATAAAAAATGCTCTTACAATATTTTAAAATTTGATTTATTGATTTTTTTGTAGGACGAAATGAACGTGTTTATACATTTGTAGGTAAATCAGTAAAAGTGTTCATGGTACTAAATTACCTTTCAAATATTGATTTCTCAACATAAAGGATAGCAGTAAAATAAGACGAAGTTCAGTTTCAGTGACCACATCAATGATGCGGCTTAGTCACAATTTTTGATAAGAATAGTATAACCATGGGCTTGAACACGCAATGCATCAAAAAGGCGGAAAGCGGGGACGGAAAAAGCAGGGACTAAGCAACGAAGTGTCTTAACACTAGGTTCATATGATTCCTACAGTTACCTCTGCGTATGCGGGATAAAGCGTAAATACCCTGCAATATGCGGGATAAAGCGTAAAGCTAAAAAAAACTTCTTTAGTTATTATTAAAAAAGCAATGATAATCAATCTGTGACCTTTACTGTAGGAAATTATTCGTTATTTTTCATTATAGTTTCATAATACAATATATATATATATATATATATATATATATATATATATATATATATATATATATATATATATATATATATATATATATATATATATATATATATATATATATATATATATATATATATATATATATATATATATATATATATATATATATATTCTGGTTTCAACTGAAACAGCACAATTATCTCGTCTACTAGCATTATTTTTGCTATTTTTAGATCACTTTTTAATTTAATCTAATAAATGGTAGCTATTTTTATTGAATATTGCTTTATAAACTTTTTTATAATTTTAACTCAGTGTTAATATCTTTACTGTATTTAAATATATCTGAAATTTTAAACAATTTTAACGCTTTTAAATAAATTTTAAACAATTTTAAGCTTTATGCTGTACAATCGTGTGCAGGATATGCAAAGGAAAGCTCTAATGTTAAGACACTCCGTTCCTCATAGATAAATAAACATAAAATTGAAATATATAGAATAGTCTATATATTTCACGCACTATAGGGTGTTCATTTCACTCGCTATATCACTATAGAGTGATATATGCAAGTCAACAATGACAGTGACAAATTATTATTTATTCTGCCAAATTATATTTCTACAACAATTACAATTATTTTTATTCGTTTTAAAAAATGAACAATTCCCATAGTTTAATAAATTTATCTCAAATTGTATCATGTTCCTACTGAATATATAGCTAATTGTTGTAATTTAATACTTTTGAAAATCTTTAAAACTAAATTTTGTTGATTGAAGTATCTACATAACTTTTCTTTCAAAAGTTTTTTTATACAAAAAAAATATTTATCACTGCCGGAATATTAATAAAACAACGGTACTCTCATTGAACTAAGCATACGATGTCAAGATAGTAT
Organism: Dione vanillae; assembly: GCA_037178615.1. Taxonomy (NCBI): domain Eukaryota; kingdom Metazoa; phylum Arthropoda; class Insecta; order Lepidoptera; family Nymphalidae; genus Dione; species Dione vanillae. The sequence goes on along the minus strand of JAZFAU010000009.1, from coordinate 3,072,398 downwards.
CAAAACTAACTAACTAATTAATGACAAAATGATCAAGAAATTATAATAATTCGCTTTTCGATTTCTTTCTTCACCACACAAAATTATCCCTTAATAATCACTGTAGTAAATAAACTTTAATTAATATAGTACCGACGGTTGTTATTGAGAAGTATTGTTGTAACATATAATATAAATATTAAAAATCATATAATTAAAACCAAAATTATATTACACTACATTAAAATAATATTAGACTTAATTACAGCTAGGTATTCTTTTTTTATCAAAAAGGCCAGTAATATTTTAAGTTTTTAAAAAATATATGCCTTAAATACTTTCCTACAGCAAACACTATTTCAGAAAAAAAGGTTTACTGTGTTCGTATTTTTATTTTAATTTAAAATTTATAGTAACACTAGATATCGATATTGACAATTATTATATCTATGATTTGTGCAGTACTCTACGATTAACACATAAGCGTTATACTCAGTATCGACTTATCTTCGGTAAGAAATGTCTTGTCACTCGATATCTAATCGAAACACGTTGAATATATACGAGTTCCAAATTTTATTTAAAATATATTACAACGATTATAACGAAAAGCGCTACATCGCTTCAAGCGCTACTAACATATGCGCCCGCCGAGGTGGACCGCGAAACTGCTGAAAATGTACCCCGTTTTTACCCTCCCTCATTGGATTTTGTCTCTCTTATCATTTAACTCACTCGTTTTCTTAGCATATAGAGTATTTCGAAGTTATATATTGATCTCGTTTTAAATATCTTAAATAATTAAATTTAAATACTTCTTTTAAATTAGTGCCATAAACCAATCTATTGTGTATAGTAGAATAACAGAATTTAAAGAAATAAAAAAGAAAGGTACTGTTGAGTTGTCTGACTGAAGACGAGCCTATAAAGTAAATAATACTTACATGTATATATCTTACTGTAGGCATTATAAATTTAGATTATTTGACACGCCCAAGTACATTTTCAAAATGCATCTATTACTACTCAATATAATTATTGAGTAGTAATAGATGCATTTTGATATGAAATTGAAAAATAGAGCTAGCCTAATGGCTAGCTCTATTTTTCAGAATTTTGCTAATAAATATTATATTCATAGTAAGTTGCATTTAAGGTGAATGTATGAATAAAGTAATTGAAATTTTGTGAAATTGCTTTAAAATCACAGTGGATACAAAGCGTAAAGAAATAATTTTGAAAGCAATAAATGATGTTTAATAATTGAGAGTACAATTGTATACATAAAAATAAAAACAGTTACATATAAAATGACAATATATTTTTATTTAAATATACATCTTCTTATTTTTATTAGGACATAGTGTTGTATAAGGGAGTATCTGAGATTTTTAATTAGAATTGAAATAAATCCTTTCTCGGTAGTATAGGTGTGTTACTTTTAATTACGCAAAAATTAAATTTGGCTTTTAGATAGAGTGATTTGAAGGAGTTTATAATATGGAATTTATTCTGAATAGGTTTCAGCAGCCGGTTATTCCAATTAGAAGTTAGTTGATAACACACTTCAGAATTCATTGTCAAACAACAAGTTTCTGCACAGCTTGACTACTACATTGAAGTAAATTAATTATTAATAAGCGCTTATACGCATGAGATTTACATTATTTATATTGTTATAATTTTTATATTGTAATAATATATTATTGTCTAAATATAGTTTTTTATTAAATATATGGGCATAGGCATTAAATATATAGTAAAAAGTTTTCCAGGAGAGATATCAGGAAGTCTGGAAGCGCTTCAAAGATAATGAAACCTTATAAGGAGACTTCGTATAGTAGAAGGTACAACTTGTGCTATAGCAGCTCGTGTGATTCACTACATCCAATTAAGCGTCCATCGAATACGCGACGGCAACTTACAACAAAATTATGCAGATCGTTTAGTTTTCTAGCGTTAATATTTAAACTACAAGGTATATCAGATTATAAGGAAAATTGTAGCATTAGCGCCTGGTGATAACATAGAAAATGATTTAAGAAAGCGTTTTAAATTGACTGTTTGGATGTAAACATGATAGGCCATACGCGGTACTAAAGTTACTGAGAAACCTTTGTGGCCTACAAATTATATCTATTTGATTTGGTTGAAAATTGTATTTTTTTACTATTTCCACATTTCAGAAGTGACAAAGCATTTATAATCATATATTAGCAGTTAACCGCATTGCAATTCGAGCGTACGCTACGTACCTACAGGACTGACTGCACACGGGTGCTACGTGGTCAGGAAACAGTTTATTGATTAATTTGTTCTATGTCATAGTGTATAGCTTATTTTTCATTTTGAATCAACAGTTGGACACTGTTAAGTTATAAATTCTGTACTGAGGCTTATATTAATTATGTTATTTTCACCAAAAGCTGCAAAGGACGTCAAAAATATTAAATAGCCCTAAATAAATATTGTGATTGCCAGGATAGAAGCTTCTCCTTAAAATGTATATGTTAAAGTGAAATAAGTATATATTGTTGTTATATATTAATATTAATCCAACTTCCGTGATTCTATCGAAGTCTACATATATCTGGAACGGTTGCCTTCTAGTATTTACACACACAATGAAGTACAATTTAAATAAAACTTTTTATAGTTACTAAAAATATCTGGCTAAAACTGTTTAAAAGTAATTAAACCTTAAAATAGGATAAAACAATGTGGGATGTTGTACGACGGGGGCAACTGAGACTTAATTTATACAATTGTATTATGGTTCGGCGTGTGCCTATTTGACTTGCCGTCAACATAATTACGACTCATGATGTTATTTTATATATTGAATTATAATTAGAATTAGAAACAGACTGCTACTGTTTTATTTTCTATGCCTGTAATGCCATACACTAGATAAAGCATGATACCAAGAAAAATAAGCATTAAAATGGCAACTACTGCGTACGTTTTTAATATTGAACTTGAAATAAGCGTATAATATAAAATAAATCTCAAAATACTATTTGTCTTTGTTTTTTTTAGTTATTTGAGCTTGAGTTGTTCTATCGATAGTAAACTGTGAATCTTGTCTCAAATACACTTTACATGGATGACTCATTATACAGGTGACAGATCGATAGACAAACTGAAACAGGTGATAGTGATATACCTGTAGCATTCATTTCTAACAACAAGATCTTTTATACAATACGACTTATTTAAAGTTTTATCATCGCCTGTACATGTTACGTTCAACTGAAATTCAGGTGTTTATATTACACTTTTAATATTGGATTTTACATAAGTCAAATTAATATTAAATTTGAATTACGTTGGTTTTGTACTTTTGGAGCTAATTAGGTGTAATGACTGACAACTGTGTGTTCCGTTCTTTAACTCTACAATACTAACCTATTAAAAAATGTACCAAATAACACAATAAATCTTTTTGAAAAAATCATCCAAGAGATGATGTTTAAAGGATGATTATATTAAAACTCAAGATTGCTCCGTCGAGAATGTAGACGATATTGATTTGATGGTAAAATAGCGCGCGCAGCCAACACGCTTATCACGCCCTTTTTAGGCAACATTTTTGGCAAAACGTAATTTTAAGAAATTTTAATAGAATATTTTTTTGTAATGCAACTGCGGTAAGTGTATTGTTATTTTTAAATTGTATACTATGTGAATACTTGAGTTTGTATGTTGACACTTAAAACTTTATATTTATATATCTTATATCACGATACTAAACTAAATATTAAAAAAGCTCTTAGCTTATTTTATATACCAGTAACATATTATAGATAGGTACTATTTATAGGTATCAAACGTTTAAATTGAAGCGCGATTAACAGTGTTCGTACTGCATTGACTTAATATAGCTAATGGACAAATATAATTTACTGATCAGTAACAGCGGTCCAAACAGCCATTATAAACTCAAACTATATTATTTAAAAATTAGTTATAATTCAACTATAAAGAAAACAAGTTATAAGCCTTTATAAGTCTAAAGATGGACATAAATTACAATTTTAAGGTAGTAAACTGAAATATTGTTTAATATTTAAAATTGATTATTCAAATTAAGGAGGAAAAGTTATATTATAAAATACCTATAATAGAAGTAAATAAAAACAGTAAAAAATATACAAAGAGAGTTAAAATATATATCTTTAATGAGATGCCCTTAGTACGTTTGTAACGTAGACTTACGTAGGGCTTTCGAATTCGAATCACTCAAGGAGTTCTGCAAACGCACTTGCCTAAGTGATAGTACGTACGAACGTACCGACTACCTCCTTTAAAGCTACAATCATTCTCGTTTTACTCTCTAAGGAATAGAAATACTAGTCTTGCCTCCAGTCCGGTGACGCTGTTAAGGCCATTTGTGTTCCACAACAGCTTGTCCCGCAGAAAAATAAATAATGTCACTTGATGACTAATATTATATTGACAAGGGAAAAAAAGCTAAATAAAATAAGGAAACAGTCACATAATATTTTAATTACTACAATGGACATATAGTGATTACTATATATCTCGATTTTAATATTTGAAAAACAAGGAATTGTACGCACGCATCTTTAAAATGGTGGAAGATTTTATGTCATGTATTTTATTATAAATAAAAACAGTCGTCACCATAAAACATATATTTTCACTCAATGAGTCGCGCAGATTTTTCAATTATGGTAATTTTAGTATTACGTATTGTTCCAAGTATACGTAAATAAGTATTTATTGCATGAGAAATAATTAAAAAATATTTTTCTTGTCCTTTTTGTCCACTTTGCTTCCAATTTTTAAGACATTTTGTGATGACGTAGTATGACGAGTAAGTAAAGGAAATGAAATAGTACATAAAATATTAATTAGTATAACTAATTTATGAGCGCATATCAAACTAACAATATTCGCGTTTATACTCAGACGCTATTCCACTGTTCCACGAGTGTTATGTATAAAGGCTTATTTACTGCTCTTGATCATATTCTGACATAACGTGCCCGTACTGTTTGTATAATTGTTCGTCTCGAGTCAGTATATTAGTTTAACCTATAAACCTAACGTAACCTATTTTTGCTTTGACAGTTAAATTAGAGAGTTTCATTTATGTGTCTTTATTTACATAACATGAAACTCAACGATTTGTAACAATTTCTTAGTCGTAGTTAAGTAGTTTGATTAAACTTAACTTAAACCTATAAGCTAATACAGGTTCAAAAACATAGAACATGGAAGTAGATATTTTCACATAGGATTTCATAAATTCAAAGAATTCTATTATATGCTTAATTTGCAAATTTTTGTCTATGAATATATGAGATAGGAGGCTCTAAAAGTTACATTATAATTTATAGTTCGGTCTAGTCGCAAAGTACTTATTTTAAAATTTGATCAATAATAAATCGGCGATCTATAACTCGAAACTACAAAAAAATTAAATAAAATACCATCGAATAGATCAACTTATTGGATTTTATGCTCCTGCTCGGTAACTAAATCACCCATGTCGGCATGTATGTTCAATTACCGATAACTGCTCTTTTTATGGTTATGTAGTACCTACTTACCTAATTTGCCTTTTAGTGTAGGGACCAACAACCGTTTGCGTGGAGTTTATGACGCTTGTTACGCTATTTTCATTTTTTACCCTACACATACAAATAGAATTTAGTACGCGTTTTCGGTATATATATATATATATATATATATATATATATATATATATATATATATATATATATATATATATATATATATATATATATATATATATATATATATATATATATATATATATATATATATATATATATATATATATATATATATATATATATATATATATATATATATATATATAAATGTATGTATTTTTTTTTTATAGGATAGTTGGCAAACGAGCTGACCGATCACCTGATGGTAAATGAATACTGCCGCCCATGGACATTTGCAACACCAGAGGAGCTACAAAATGCATTGCCGGCCTTTTAAATTAAATTGCTTGTAAGGTGACGAAATTGAACACCGCGCCTATCTTAAAAAACAGGAACACAAAAAATTATAAATTTACGCTCCTGTTTGTTCTTTATAAGGTATACCAGATCTTAATTATTGGTATGTTCATATAAAACAACAACAATCATTTTTATTGAGCTGGTCTACTAAAACTTTATATTAAATCTCTCTCTCGGAATAAATTATAGCCAAGAGCATCAATTATAGCCCGAGCATTGAAAGCTGTAAAATAAAAATTTTATTAATCCAATAGTTTCGGTAGTAGAAAAAAGCTTTAAATCTGCCTAGTATATATTAATAAGATTAAATAAATATTCTTCAGATTTGTAATATTTAGTCATATTCTACTTGGTAAAGTTAATATAAGACTTCAGATTTCTATACGATCTGATATTTTGATAGATTTCTATAATTTTTTTCCCACCTGTACTCCACTTTTATCAAGGAAATTTTAATCATCTTTATCATATGTAAGTACTCGTACCAAAAAAACAAATTTATATTATTTGACTACGAATAGTACTCGCGCTCTGAGGGTTACGTAGCAATTTCACGAATGTCGCTATACCCCTGAGGAAAATACTACTTATAAAAATTAACAAATTTACGTACGGCTCGTAGAGTTCACTCTATTTAATTTACTCCTGTGATGATCAATTGACCATCTACACAGTATATTTCAAAAGTAAAAATGCTATGAAATTATTAAGTTTAACCAATAACTATTTTTTTTTTGACGTGACAACGTCTTAAATTAGGTTGCGGCTCGGAGTCACATATGAAAAAGGTAACGTAACGATGTGTCAACTGTCACCGAACTATGATCGGTCCGCCGCGCGTATCACTTGACACATGTACAATGTTTTAGTAAACAAAATATATTTTCTATAGTTAAAATTTGTGCAATTTATATTATAATTATTAATCATATCAATAAATATTCTACCGAGAAAAAGACGTTGTCACGTAAATTTTCGCCCGTAAAACCCACTTTACCAGGGCAACCATTTTTTTATTTTAAAGTTTACGTAAATAAATTAATAGACTCATGAGTCCGTCTGAGAACCCAAAGTAATCATTATGCGACAGAGGCTCTACATGTACTGACTTCATTCTATTCTATTCAAAAAGAATTTCAATTTATTTAATTACTTTAATTAACAAACTGCAATTTGCATCATAAAATTATAAATAAAAATTTTAAAAATCTTTTTAAATAAGCAATCCGAGATAAAATGTAAACGCAGCACACTGTCCTATTATATAGCTACTGTCCATTCATCTCATATTAATGAGGCACGTGAATACATAAGAACCTCTTTTAAACTTATCCGTCAACAACAATATGCTTCAAAAACCTATTTTTCATTGCATTCAACGTTCCTATATTATTGTTTGCCGCACCCAGCCAACCTTTAATTTTTAGTATTAAAACGTCGCATGAATAAAATTCTGTATGAAGACATTGACAAAACAGTAGTGATAATCTTTAGACATCACAGTGTATTAGCATGCTTTGATAGTATTATGCTAATAATGAAAAAAAAAGATATTTTATAATTTCGTATATACGACCCCCTACCTATTAACATCGTTTGCACAATATGTCAATTGAAACTTTTGACAGATATATAATTGGAGTAGCACGCAAGTGATATGTTCGTTATAAGTAAATTCATTTAATAATTTAATTATTTTAAACACTTTAATTGCAACTTTCGACTATTATACTAGATTTATTTTGAAGACTGCATTAGGTGAATGCAGAACCAACGCACCTTAGCTAAATTTTAAGAAATAATGAAATGCTACAATAACAAAAATGATCGAATGTGAAAAGCATTTTTTATTAACATATAAAATCAAGGATCTAAATATACCTGATATAAAACTGCGACTGATTGACAGGCAACCAGTTAGTTTACACAAAATGATAAAATACATATTAATTAAAAATTATTGCGCATGGTGAATGAGTTATTCTTTAAAATATGAAAATCCAAGATTTGGAATATTTGACGTGATGATTTTTAATTATTATAATAAAATTTCTATACGTAGAAGTATCAAGGATCTGGGACATTCATTCTGAAACAATTGTAGAGCAATAAAATACTAGCCAAGCTATACGAAGTAATATAAATAGCTAACGTTGCTGAAAAGTATTTTGATTTTCGTAATTAAATCTATTTGATAAACACTTTGTTAATATCGATGTCATCTCGTAATTTGATTACGAGATTAATTTACTATTTTTTATAACAAAATCACAAAAAGTAAAGTGATTTCTATTATTTTATAACGTATTATATTCGCCATTTTTTATTTTTCTGACATTCAATATTCGCAATATTCGAATGTGTAAAAATTTGCGAATATTCGCGAATGCGAATGCGAATGGGAATATTCGTTACATCACTAGTATACATATATTTTAATTAAAAAGATAAATATTTTAATTAAAAAGATAAATATTTATAGCTTATTGATCGAAACCTATCAGCTGCTCTACATGCCAATAGTTTATCAATGTTTGACGGCTGTGCGAGCATTTGTCCTCACACAGCCGACAAGCATTGATTAACAATACAATATAGCCGTGTTCCGCAAAAACCAAATATTTTTCGACTTCCGCCGATCCACGATGAACGACGGCGTTACTTAACGTCGACGTCTGTTACTGAACATACTCGTAAAAGCTCGGTGAAGCTTTTCCGAGTATGTTAAGTAACAGACGTCCCTGTAACACTAAATACCGATTGCAGAGTTAGTTGTTGTTTACAGTAAGTTGTTTATTTTTTCTACATTGCCTTACTTCTATAGTGCCGCCTTTTAGATTTTTTATTGAAATAGAAATAATGTCATTAACAAGAAAGTACTTTTTGCTAATATCAGTGTAGTAATCTATGATCATCAACCGTTGTTAAAACGTTTAAATTGTTTATAAATTAGTATAGTAATATATTATATATTACATAACTCATAATTTAATATTAAAATTACTTAAAACCATTTCTATCATCACTATCTACTACTATAACTACTATCGAATAACTAGTCGGTATATAATTTAAATCGTAGGTATATAATTTAGTTTTGATAAGACATAATTATAATAACGAAATCGATTTTTTCAAAATTTCGATTATTATTTATAATAAGTTATAATTTTACATATAATAAAATTACTGCATGTAATTAGAAGAATCAGAATCGACATCCACAACAATAAATAAAAAAATAATGATAATGAAACAGAAGTGTTAGTGTTGTAGTTGTAGTATTCTCGGCTAATTCGTCAATATCGTTTCCCCACTTTTTGTGTTGGTTTGAAATACGTTATTACGTCAGTTATCAAAATGCTGTTATACATTGAGCGTAGTTCCTCTTATGTACTAGAAGAAAAACATGGTAATCCGACTTTGGAAGATATAGAGAATACATTGGATGCTTAATGCATTAAGTCCGGTATTACATTATTCGCATTCTGAAAGATTTCTGCGAATTTGATGAATATAATACGTTATAAAATATTAGAAATCACTTAACTTTTTGTGTATTTGTTAAAAAAAATAGTAACTTAAAATATATGTCACATACAGTTGTAAAAAAATCTCATATAGATTTTTTTTAAAGTACCATAAGAATGATATAGGCTTTACACAGACTGAAAATCTAAAATCAATCCAAATAGACGCAGAAATCTTCCGAAGAATAGGCTACAAATAACACTAGTCTACAAGGAAAAGTATCCGAAATAATTTAAACTAATTTCTGCTTCTCTGTCCATGCAAAATTCGGATTGATAACTAAAATTCATTTATTAGTTTGAGTTTTTACGATAATCGTATCTTTCGTGTTTAATGGAACTAACCACATTTAACTTCATAATGTTTTGACATTTACATAGTTAGTTTGTATCAAATATTCGAAATATTGTAATTTAGTGCTATTTTCTAATTATTGATTATATATTTTTTTTAAATTAAGCGATATAGAAGTGTTAAAAGTAAAAAGTATAATACTATTTTTTAGCAAAATGTCTCGAAAATGTGTTAATAATCCCGACAATTTTTGTTATATCTGCGGTGAGGTGATATTTAATAAACAAAGGTGTTGTATATCGCCTATAATAAAAAAAGCCTATTTTTACTACTTTAACGAGAACATCAAACACCAGGATAAAAGCTGGGTTCCACATTTCTGCTGTAATCCATGTGCTACAGGTTTGAGAAATTGGCTGATTGGCAAAAAAACTTCATTTCGTTTTGCAGTGCCAATGCAGTGGCGAGAATCGACAAATCACGTAAGTGATTGTTATTTCTGCCTGACGACTCATGTATTTGGAAAAGGCAAGGGTGTTTCTAAAAAAAAATCCAAATATACCATCAGCTACTCGTCCTCTACCACACAGCGATCTTCATCCAATCCCGAAGCTTTTCACTACATTCGCCAGAAATTTCCAAGATTAAGTGAGGCTAAAATCAAAGAAGGTATATTCGTTGGTCCCAAAATAAGAAATTTATTAAAAGACGAACACTTCGACACTATTTTGGAAGGCAAAGAAAAAAAAGCCTGGGACAATTTTCGCCTCGTGACAAAAAACTTCTTGGGAAATAAGAAGAGCGACAACTACGCTGAACTTATTGAAAATATGTTGTCATCTTAACTGGGTTGTAACATGTCCCTAAAAATCCACTTTTTACATTCTCATTTGGATTTCTTTCCGGATAACTGTGGGGCCTTTAGCGATGAACATGGGGAGCGCTTCCACCAGGACATCGCTAACATGGAAAAACGATATCAGGGCAAGTGGAACGTTTCAATGTTAGCGGATTACTGCTGGACTATTCATCGAGATACTCCAGAAGCAGAGTACAAAAGGGCAGCGAAGAAACCACGTCGCAATTCTACTAATGAATAAAATAACGGTATAATTTCTGTTATTTTTTCAAAAATCTTTAATTTTTTTTTTTTTAAGAAATGGAAACTAATTAAAAAAATATAATTGTAATTTCGTATGCAGTATGTCAACAGAAATAAAAAAAACTACTTACACTAGAAAATACTTTTTCAAAATCAAAATTTGTATACTAGTGTAATCATAACAATAACAATTAGTAAATTATTATTCTAAAATGGTATAAGTATAATAAAACATAATCTCATACTATTATGGATTTTAATTTTGATATATCAAAGCTTGCTGTCGAATTTCAGATTTTATGTTGCTTAAAAAATGTATGACATGTTTATATGGCCGAGGCGGTATATATTTTGTTAAAATATATGTATAAGTAATACATTGACTGCTTAAGTGCTATATTAATACTATTTCGTAGGTGTTATAAAGTAAAAGATAAATAAATAATAAACTATCAACGAAAGGGATATAATCATCCTAGTGATTAACTAGTTAAGGCTACTTAAATATTTAGCTATTTCCTACATGTTTTAGTATTAATAAACATACCAAGATCCAAATCGTTTCTGCCGTCCCATTTAGACTATAATGATTTCTTAACTAGGGACCTTTCTTGTTCTTGTTGATATATTACAGAATTTATTTAAAAGTTACTCTTAAAAGTAGAAGGAGAACAGAAACTTAAAGGTAAACAGTGTTGCTCTACTATAATGCGCAAGTGTTAGACATATGAACCTTCATATTGAATCATTCCATCCATTTTAAATCCATTTTAAAAAGACCACATTACAATCCGCGAAATACAAAAACTTAACTATATATAGAAACAGATAGCGAGAAGTGACAAAGTTTAATACAATATTGTGATATAAATATGTATATATATATATATATATATATATATATATATATATATATATATATATATATATATATATATATATATATATATATATATATATATATATATATATATATATATATATATATATATATATATATATATATATATATATATATATATATATATATATATATATATATATATATATATATATATATTAGCTTTACGCTTTATCCCACACATGGCAGGGTAGGCAGAGGGAACTGCAGGAACCATACGAACCTAGTGTTAAGACACTCCGTTGCTTAGTCCCTGCTTTTCTCCGTCCCCGCTTTCCGCTTTATTCGAGGCATTGCGTGTTGAGTGGCGGAACTCAATGCCGCGCTTTGCCTAGTTTCCAGAGCGAAGAAAATGGAAAAAGAAAAATTCGTCTTCCCCGAGTGGGAATCGAACCCTCAAACCGTCGCGTTTACAGGCAGACGCTTACGCCTCTGTGCCACGACGGTCCTCAATCATATATTATTTTCTATATAATTCTATCCATACAACAAATCCATATCCATAAAATAAATTATTTAAACAAATTCATTTTGCATTTTTCATAATAAATTTCATCAGACACTTGTATTAAATAATGCATTCTATTCATCAAAACTTGCTAGATAAATTGTTAAACCTTATATGAATTGAGTTCAGCCTTATTCTACTACTCTAGTCTAATTAAACTTCGTATAAAATCACATTGGCTGGGCAGGACATCTAATATTCCTGCCGGGATGGGCGGCATAGTGCTCGAGTAATACATCACGTGGTCGCAACGCCCTCTCCCCCTTCCCCCGCCCTGACGGTTACGTTAGCGTAAGTGCCATTGAACCACACCCATGGCCGCAGACAAAATAAACAACACGCCGCTTTTAATATACCTGAGCTTACTTTTAAAATATATTTAAATTGTAAGTGTTAACTCTTGCAGTGTCTACCTAAATGTTGGTGTTATTTATCACAGTTATTAATGTTTGGAAGCCGGTCGATTGTCATCGGCGCACTTTAGGTGCGATCGCGACATGGGGGGCGCCGTGTGCGCCCTCAGACGCCCTCTTTGAAACTGATGCGAAAATTTTCTCCATTTACAAGTGAGGTTAGATTTGGCCCCTTGCGCGGCGGTAACTAAACTGAGCCACCGCGCATTATTGGGACGATCGATGTGGGTATCATCATAGCACTGCTTTTGTTCTTCAGTTGCTCCTCTGGAACTTTAAGAATAATCCCATTTTTGGTTCTATAAAATCTATTTGAAAACGTTTCGAATCGAGTAAAAGAGTGCTAAACATTGCGAGAAATGCTCGAGCATATGATGGAAACAAAACAATATAGGAAAGTTCTTATATTATTATAATGTTAAAAAAAAACTAAGATTAAAAAATAAGTGTCAATCTACAAATAAAATGAGTGCGCCGGATACACGACGTCACTGCCGGCGCTCTGCGCGCCAGCAACTAACGCCAGTGTGGCATACTCCAATGGGTCCGAAACTAAAAAATGTTCAATGAAATAATATGATATAAAGTCGCTAAACCTACACCGCAATGACATGTTATTACTTAATTACCATATCCACTTATCGTACTATAAGTATAACACCAGATATTTGTTTTTGTTTCCAAAGTTATGTTGCTGCGACATACTACAACACACTTTATATTGAGTACAAAATTCATAATTAAATATTTATTAAAATAAAAAAAATGATACTTTTACTTTTATATTATTTTCATTTAAATATACAAAATTATTTATTCTTTGCTGTCATTTTTTTTCTTTACTTGCATTATTTATAATTTCTGTGATAAAAAATGCTTAAATGGCAACACTACAAACTTTTAAGATTTCATATACTATCACGATATTATCTACCTGTAAGTTTATTTGTAATTGTCAACAGTCAATCTAATTCAGTATATTGAACAAGTTAAATGTCAGGTTAATTTTTACTGTAGATATATATTTAAAATTTTTGATTGTATATCAATATATGCTTGTATGCAATACTTATTGCATAAATACAATTACTGTGTGTCTTCAAATATTTTTTACTTCTTCCTTATATCGCATTCCGTCACTACTGTGGGTTCATTCACATTCAGCGGTCGGTATTTTACAGAATGATTTATTTTATCGTTTATAGGTAATGAAACCTGTGCCACCTCTACTTAAAATGAAAATAAAAAAAATTACTTAAGTTAACACTCGTAATTTTTATTATTCATAAGTTTTTCCACGTGCGTTTTGTTATGTGATAGTTTTATATTCATTTTTTTGCTATTTGGTATATTTCACTATTTCGTCTTTTATTATGGGTGTTGCAGTGTGTCTTTAAACAATTGCAACTTGGTGACTAACCAGAGGCGTTTTAATTTTGTTATAAAATCTTTGGATGGTTCTAATTGCTGTTCCCTAAGGCAACAGAGAAGAGAAGCTGAGAAGCTGAAGCTTGAGAAGCAGTTCCCACAGTATTATGTAGGTTCAAACTGGGTTGAGTATAGATTTACAATTAGTATAACATTAATTTCTTGTCTAAAGACAGGTAGATTTACGACTTACTCGCACTTAAGAAAACTGACTAGCAGTTTTCTTAGTTGTAGAGCAAGATGTTTTCTTTAATAATAAAATTTAAGCAAAAAACCTTATAAAACAATTTTAACAGTTTTATATTATCTGTACTATTCTATTGTAATAAACTGTAATAGTTATATAACATTCCTAGGATTCTGTTATTCAATTTGGATGGAAATGGATTCATTACATATATATATATATATATATATATATATATATATATATATATATATATATATATATATATATATATATATATATATATATATATATATATATATATATATATATATATATATATATATATATATATATATTACTCATTCGTATTGCTTGCCATGTCTTGTTGGAACTGTCGTATCAAAAACTTGCATTAACGAATTTGCAACTTATCGAGAACGTAAAATTATTTACGAGAAAGTAAATTTTATTCAGTAAATGACTTTTAGCGAAAATATTTGGTCAAACAGAGACAACATGGGAATTACAACGTAAAATTCCTAAATGTAAAGAAGTATATTATTAATTTTGCTATAAGAAGTAGTGCCAATTTCAGATAAACTTTCAGATAGCTAGCTGGTAATTAATGGTGTCTACCAGGTAAGGGATGCTCTACTATTTTCTGTTTCATCATCTATCTCTTCGATTACCTATCCGGTAGGCAAACTTTACTGTGACGTAAATTATAAAACAAAAATACATTTTAAAAACAAATTTTATAACTTAATCAATAAAATAAATACTTCTTAATGAAAGTAATCAACGTTTACATTTTTAATATTTTCAAGTTGACTTAAGATTTTGCGTCTGTTAATAATTAAATGGTGTTAAACCGCCACTACGCTGTTATTATTGGTATGGTATTTCACTTTTATATTTGCGGAAAGAAAAATAACTTATTTCCTATATATGATTTTATTAGCAATATCCCGCTTATAGCAGTTATAAGCAGCTATATATGATTTTATCATTAGGTGCAGGTGATTCCGGCCATTAAAAAAATCAATTGGAAAACAAAATATCCTAACACTAGGTTGGGTTAGGTTAGAACCTAGTGTCACTTGGCTCTCTAAACTTACACTGCTATAAGCGGGATATTGCATGTGTACAAATTACACACGTTAGAAATTAATTTTATTTGGTTAACTAATATATAAATCTTTTAAAAGTAGTATAAGTGGAAAATATGTTGAGAATTTAATTAACTTAATTATTTTTAAAATAAAAAATGTTGGATATTAATACGAATTATAATAATTTGGTTTCGTTTTTAGATTTTAATAAATAATTAATTATTTTTTTAGTAATTCATTTGCTGCGGATTCAATGCAGCCGAATTATATGCCTCGCGATGTTTATCTTTTTAGAGTAATAATATTGTGTGATTATAATTATAATTATCTGTAGATGCCCGTCGCGATAGTTTGAGGGTTCGATTCCCACTCGGGGAAGATGGATTTTTTCTATTTCCATTTTTCCGAAAACTAGGCTAAACGCGGCGTTGTTTCCTCCACTCATCACGCAATGCCTCGAAAAAGGCGGAAAGCGGGGACGGAGAAAGCAGGGACTAAGCAACGGAGTATCTTAAGTAGTGTTAAGTCATATGGTTCCTGCAGCTCCCTCTGCCTACCCTGCAATATGTGGGATAAAGCGTGATGCTAAAAATAAATAATTATCTCTTTTGGTAAAATAATTAATATTGCTACTTACATACACCTACAAATATGTTTAGAGAAACAATTGTCAAATAAAAGTTTTTTTTTTATTTTTTGAAACAAATAAAATTAATAAGGTCTAGGTTGTAGATTGCGCGAATAACTTCTGCAAAACAAAAATTCAACGAATAATGGCTGCGTTACTTTAAAGCATAATGCCATGAGACATCATTCTATAAAAATAGCTAAAATAAAATATGTCGTCAGTGAATAGCCGAATGTAAAATTCGGAAGGAATATCTACAAAAACGTCATTTAAAAAAGTTCTATATATAAAACATAAAACTTTGCTTACCTTTACGTGTTTTAGGGTCCATCCGCGTCTGGCGAAGCTCACTAACTTCAGATCCGCTCTCAGAATCATAACACGTAGAACGATTGGAAGTCGAAGAGTTTAAATTATCTGTATAATTACTTGTAGGGTTCATAAAGCTTGTACTTCGAGTAGGCGGCACCGGTGGCATCTTTGCATGGCTGTTGTGACCGTTAGAAGACACATAATTTTGAACTAATCCGTATCTGTATATGTCTGCATCTTTGGTCTGCTTTAATGATCGACATCTAATTATTGGCCACTGAGGCTTGATATTTTTAATTTTATCAGAAGTTGTACGGATATTGTGTGCATCAGAACGAAAAGCATTTTTTTTACTCATGCATGAATCACTTCGCCTTTCGGCGACTCCTCTACTAAACGAAGAATGTGCAAGAGGATTTTCGTTGGAGCTATAATTGATATCTGAAGAGCTATAGATCTTATGATTAGAATTTGTGTCATGTGATGTAGGATGTCTACAATTTAAATAATATTCATTGTTAATTTTACGCTTACTCATAGAACTGTTAACTGAATGTCTTAACAAGTATTCATCCTCTTTCTGTTTTAATGTTTTTATTTTTTGCCAGTAAAATGCCTCAACTTTTTGTCGCGTTTTCTCTTTGTTAATATGCTCCTTCAAATTACTATTTTGTGTGTAAAAATGATTATTGTATGGAGGTGACTGGAATACTACAGAATTACTATATATATCAGACCTCGTCATAGAATTTCTTTTTTCTTCTGCTTCAATTATATTTCTTCTTACTCGTTCATATGGAGATATTCTTGAAGGCATATTAGGTATTTTGTGACCAGCAACTATAGGAGAAGTTGGTGCTGAATAATTGTACGGTTTTTCACGTATATTCGATACTATTTTTTGGGGAATTTGACCTAAACATTGAGATTCGTCTCTTTTAGGTGACAAGCTTCGGGCGCGAATGGGCTGAATTTTTCTAACGTCGGCTTCTTTCTTTGGTGAAATTATGAATTTTGTGCTAACTTTTTTTATTTCTGCTCCGACAGACGCCGGATTAACCTGGACTTGTGAAGCCCTATATATTTCTATTTGTTCAGGTGATGGTAATATTTTATCTGTGAGTTTCTCTAGCGAATGGTAATAAACACCAGGAAGTGACGTTTCATTTGGTGATACATATGAATCATTTTTTGGTTTAGGAGGCACTTGTGGTTTAGCTAAATAGTTTACATTGTTATTTACATTAGATGCTGATGCATTATACATCTGTTTTACATTTTTTGCATCTTCTGAGATTAAAGTGCTACTTGAGGAATGATTACTTGAAATATTGTCAGTTATTGGATTATTATGTTTCCGAACAAATGTAGTTGTAGAAAGGTTTTCATATATACACTCATCATGCTCTTTTGTATTAAATTCGTCTACATTTTGTGGATTTTGATAAATATTACTATTACAATTTTTTTTCTTGTCTTTGATTAGAGGTTTTTCTCTATTTTTAGAAAAGAAAATATTTGGAAATATCTTACGAAAACTATTTCCACGTTTTTTGTTACCATCCATTTTAAGTACTTGAATGTAAATAGGTACACCTGAAACAATATTTAAACCTACATTCAATACTATAGAATTATTGTTACACTAAATATTACTTATGTGTCCGACATTTTTAACAAATATTCATCATTTTTTAAATTAACATTTCTTAAAATGGCTACATAACTAATAAGTTATAACTATAAATTTACAGTCCATGAACTACAGAAACAAAAATAGCTTATTTATTTCTTCATTAGATGGCGTTAGTTGTACTGTAAATATTATTCTCTAGATTTCGTGAGTAATGAAAATCTAACAAGACATTTTAGGCAGTTGTTTAATAATTAAATGTACCTAATATAAAAGAGTATAGATATACTAAAAATATTTTAGTGCACGTAAATGAAGGTTAGGTTTTATCTATTCAAAATAATAGAGTATTAGATCAACCGATGACTCACTTCAATAAATAACCTTATCAGAATTCTCATAGAGGTTGCACCGATATTAATAAATACAAGCCATCTAATGCCACTCAGTTTTCTATTCGTAAAGTTAATATTTTTACAGCCTTGAATGAAATTTTTAATAGAAATGAAATTCTTTATATTTTAATAATTTTATACTATTTCTACATTTGAACATCTTAATATTTTTGTAAAAGCCAAAACTAAAATTATAACTAAGTAGTGAGAACTTACCTTATTTTCTTCCACAATTTAACAACATCATTAACTTATATATTCCATGATCAAAAATATATATTTTAATAGACTAAATAAACACCCAACGTGGTCATATAAATTATAATATAAAAAAGATATTCATAAACTAAAATATGCACTCTAATACGCGATATAACCTTTTACAGGCATATTATATCTGTGCTAGGTGTTTATTCGCAAAGTTTGAAGGCCAAACTTAGTAGCATAGCGGTAAGACTTTCGAGTATAAACATAGAGTCTGTTTTCATACATTTGATAATGAGCGTTCCGTTTCAAGCAATTACTAATATTTATTTTTTATTTTAAAGATTATTTAATTACATAATCTACGTGAAATTAATTAAGTATTAGTTAAGTAACTTTATTATAATTCATCACAATTTACTTTAAATTAAGTTCAGGAATGTTACACACATTATATATACATAATAAGATTAGTATGTTTATTAATCGTAAAATATATTAATGTAAATTTATATACTTTATATACGCTGTAGCACTTGTTAAATGAAACATGTTAAATAAAGGTAAAATGGAAGAAACAATATCATAATATACATTCTAAAATGTTATTTATTCTACATTAATATAATTTTATAATGTTTATTTTGTCGGAAATGATAAGAATCAAGAGCTATCGCTGTCTCGCCTACGGGATATTTCTTCAACAAAATTATTTTCCAATTATATTCTTAATTCCTTGAACATAATATTCATTTTGATATACACCGATTTGCGAGTATGTATAGAGTAAGCAAGATGTAAAATGTACTTTGCCGACGTAGAGTGAGCGGGACACAAGGAGCTGAGTTCAAGGTGTTGATAAGAGAAGAGAGATCCGATACGTATTGTATATTATTCAATACTTCGTCAGTCCCTAGATTAAAAACTTTATACATTTAGGTAAAATGTGATGTTAAATTGAAACTAATTATTAAGATATACTATGAAATATTTTTTTAAACATGAAAACTAAAACTAAACAAATATGAGTTTGTCATCTGCCATATATAAATATGACATAAATTATTTAGTATAATAATGAATAAAACTTACTTTGCGCTAAGTTATTGTGAAATGTAGCAACTATGAAAGATATATTTTACCTTAAGTTGTTATGATCATTTCTGTGACTTTTTGCCTCATTTTGTTACCAGATGGCCTCTTTCACTACTAGTGTACTACTCGTGTAACATAGAATAGCAGGTATACCATACGTTAACACGATGCTTCACGGGTTCGGTTGCCATTCGAGGGAATAAATTTGAAGATGACAATGTGCTGCAACGAGTTTCACAGTGTCTGTTAGTGGGTGATAGTGAGGAACGGAATGTTTTAGTAATATATTCCTGCTAAGTGGGGGAACAGTCAAAATCTGAAAACAATATTTTTAGGGTCCCTTACGTAAAAAGGACAATACGAAAACCTTAAAAAATCTTTATATTGTTTGACTGTGAGATCACTTTCTACACATTCGTAGAAGTTTATTTTAAGGGGTTTAAATCTGATATTTCTCTAAAACTAATAGAGCTAAATAACAAAATTGTTTTTTTTACAAGAGAACATTTTTTTCTATTTAAATATAATGCTTGCCTCATAGAGAAACGCAACAATACCGTTATACTCGTTTACTTACAAATAGTATTTGAATCAATAAATACAATATTATTTATAAGTAAATGAAAGGGGTTTCTGTTGTGTTTGCGATTAAATAATTTTCTAATTTGTTAACTTTTACTCTTTGACATTTAGTCAGTATTTATTATAATTTATAACATAATGAAATATACCAAAACTAAATCAGCTTAATGAAAAAAAAATACCCTAATAAGAGTTTTTTTTTAATTCTTGTAAAATATACAAATGTACAGACTCCTATTGTAGAAAATAAATCAAACCTAAATCAACGTAAGAAAATAAATAAAATCTACCAGCGTTTTATTTATCTTTGCTGAATTAAAATTCGGATTAAATGTCGGAGAGATTTCCTCTAAACTATTTTAATTTCATACAAACACAAAATTGCAATCGATTAGAGGAAAAAAACTGGAACTTTCTCCAGATATTATATATGACAGATTTCAGAATGTTAAAGTTGCCAAACTAGTAACGATATAGTACCTTTTAAAGTCTGTCGTGAAATCTAGAAGAACAAAATTCCTTTCTGATCTACATACATGAACCCTTTGAAACTGCTAAATAGTAGTTACGCTCATGGTTCTGGTCACAATTTTACCATAAATTTGCAGTATGTTTTTTTAAAACAGCACAAACAGGTTTTAATAAAGTCATTAATTAATGATAAAATAATTGGCACATACCTAAAGAAGTAAGTGAAGCCAAAACCAAATACAAAATCAAAGCAGGTGAACACTCCTGACTGTCCTAAAAGCGCCACCATTTTGGTTACATGTCTGAAGTGGTTAGTAAAATGCGTTCATAAGTATCGTCTTGTAGTATATACACATTATAAAATATGTTCCCAAAAAATAAAGAAAAGAAAATGAGATATTTTTGTAGATTTAGTTGTTGATTCAAGTAATTCACGCTCTCATATACCAAGTGGCTTCACGTCGTGTTTAGGCGCTCTTTGTTTTTTAATCTGAGTTTTTGTATTTAAAACGTAATGATTTCAATATTTCTAGTATCAAACATATCTATATACTTTTCCTTACATTAAGCCTCTTCACCTCTCTTAACTACAAGCCAGCATAAATATTATTGAGATGACTCAACGAACTAAAAGACGGAAATTTCTCTGTATTGTTTCTCAATTTTGGACTACTTACTTACTGGTATACTACTCAATGCAAGTAGTCAATGTTATCTATTAAATATTATCATTAAATAATATTACAAATAGTTTTTTGGTCAATATTCTGAGGATATCTTTTAGTTACAGTACTATTTTATAGCCTATTGTTAACTTTTGTGAAAATATTATTAACATTATTTCGTGGAAAAATTAAGCCGTCTGGTATACTGACCTAAAAATAAAAAATAATGTTTGATATTATATACATAATATATAAGACTATGTTGGATAAAAACCACTGTTTAAACCAGAGATTTAAGTTCGTCAACTTTCATAGATTAAATTTTCCGTTGACCTACAATCATGAAATTGATACGGAAACCTTAGTGCGCCATTAAATCTTGCACTTAACTTATATTTTGCTTTCTTTACATTAATGTATTATGTTAATTTAATTGTATATATTACTATAGTATAATATATCCTAAAATATATTAATTTTATAAATTAAAATAATAATCGGGATATATTTTCCACTAATTGGTGGTTATTTATTCAATAGATTTATTGGATTTAAGTAAAGTTCCCTCTGCCTACCCTGCCAATGTGCGGGATACAGCGTGAAGCTAAAAAAAAAATCTATATATTTTTGTTTTTTAGCTTCACGCTGACGAAATTGCTCTTCGTATAGTATATATCGTGTATATCGTGACATATCCATATAGTATTCGTACACACTAATATAGATCTCCTTCAGAGAGTCTAAAGTAAATTCCTTAGCATGGCATCAGGACGCCTGTGGTACGTTTGCAACGTGGACCTCCATGAAGACTTCAAATTGGAATCGCTCAAAGAGTTCTGCAAAGGCTAAACCAAGCGCTACTACGAGCATGCAGACTCACGTTCAAATCTACATACCTTCTTCTGAACAGCCAATAATGCTCATTTTATTCGCAAGGGGCGAAACACAAACGTTAAAAATTGCTTAAAAATTATGTCTGTTGTATAGGAGCCCGCTTTAATATTTACCTTTTATGTTATTTAATTATTTATTTTGAATGGTATTGTACATGTAGGTTAATATTTTGTGAAAATTACAACGTCTACCTGCTACTTTCATGTAACACTGAGTAAATACGGAATAGACGCGGCACGACGATATAGCGGCAACTAAAATACACCGTTTGTGAAAATTTCAGCTACCACTGACTATGAGATACAACCTCTAGGTTCCCGTTTTACCTTTTTATTACGGAAATAAAGGACTTTTTTTTTCAAAAACATGCTTTAGATTTCAAATTCTCCCCCACTTAGTGTTTGAATGATATCTTTACATCGTGAACGAAGGAATATATTGGACGACGCCAAAAAATGTTGAGTTGGTCTGTGTGTAAACGGTTCGTAGTTTTTTCTGTTCTTAGCATAAACTACGTAAGAGTAAAAGAGAATGTGATAAAATTCGAAAACGTCGCCAAAAATGTATTCGGTTAATGACATCAAATGAGGTCTAACATTGCGTCTAAAGCAAATACGAGTGTTGCTGATAATATTTTTCATAAAAGGTAGAATATGTCGTGTCATTTCCATCACGAACAGTGGAGGAAGGAAATAAAATTCCGGAATTATCATTTTATAGGCAAATAAGAGTCAAAGACTCATTTGCGTGCGAAATTAAAACGGTTTATTCAGTTAAACCGGTTCAGATTAAAATGTCAGTCAAGTTTCAATCAGTACAGTTTGATATTCTCAACATAAAACGGACACGCAAAAATAGCTAAGGCGACATCCGGTGTTAATTTATCCAAGCTATACAATGTCTAGTGTATAGTCTACATAATGACGGATATTACTTTTTATTGAACAAAACAAAATTATCATACGTAAATTGTACAAAATATATGATTGTTTATTTTTGAAGGGTCTACTGTTATTTGTTCTATTACCATATATCATTAATCATTAATTTAATTCTTCAGTTTTACTAAAATGATTTATTAATTCGAGACGGTATACTACCAGAGGCATTCATATATTATCAGCCACATTTTAAAGATAAGGTATCTCGGTTGGAAGATATCTGTGGGTATCTACATTTATTATATATATATATATATATATATATATATATATATATATATATATATATATATATATATATATATATATATATATATATATATATATATATATATATATATATATATATATATATATATATATATATATATATATATATATATATATATATATATATAGGCAAATAAGAGTCAAAGACTCATTTGCGTGCGAAATTAAAACGGTTTATTCAGTTAAACCGGTTCAGATTAAAATGTCAGTCAAGTTTCAATCAGTACAGTTTGATATTCTCAACATAAAACGGACACGCAAAAATAGCTAAGGCGACATCCGGTGTTAATTTATCCAAGCTATACAATGTCTAGTGTATAGTCTACATAATGACGGATATTACTTTTTATTGAACAAAACAAAATTATCATACGTTTTTTTAAGCTTATCACTAAAAAATCTCAAATAAAACTTAAAATTATTATTTTTATTACAAGAAATTTCACTTCTAAGTGGTGGCACACGACACGTTTTCTTTTGTATTGAACCTTATTCAATTATATTAATTATTATTTTTCCAATTTGACATTAGCTCAAATTTTGTATCTTGAAACATAATTTGACTTAACAATAACGTTAAAAATCGTTCTGTTACTATAATTAATTGTAGCTTTATAAGATATATATAATGTTCAATTTTCGTAAATATGTAACTCGCGCAGTGAGCACCGGTATATCTATGAAAAGGGCCAACAAAATCAACTTAAGAAATCCCAAGCGATATTATTCTGATGAACCTACCGAGCCCTTTGATAATTTACCTTTTAAAGTAACTAATAGGTTAGAGAACTAAAGCTTTTACACTGAAAACTATATACATATTAAGTAGATTAATATTTATTATAATTGAAGGACCAAGGATTAGGACTAAATTTTAATCAAAAGTTTTTTTTATTAGGTAATATGTAAGATTATATTGAGAACATAACTACGTGTATAATAATAATGTAGCTAGTTATTGGCTGTTGCATTAAGCAATTAATCAATCAACAAACAGCCATTTAACCATATTAATATTAATTGAAAAGAATTACGACTTCAACGGTCTCCTAGTTAAATTATGTAAAACACTATTTATTTATATTTTAAAAGGAAAATATACTGTTTTCTGAAACAATATGGACCTTTATTTATTAGACTAGTATAATAAACAGTACTTTAGTCTTTGATAAGTAACAATTTTAAATAAATTCTTTTGTTGCAGATATACATTAACATTTACATTTGCCATACTATTTGGGATTGGCTTATGGGCGCCTTATCCAATCGTTTGGTATTTAATGGCCAAAAGAACGATGTAGAAGCTTCCAAATTTTCTTAAAAAATATTTTAATTTTATTTGTTATAGCATAGTTCTAGTATTAAAATGCCTTGTGGTACGTAAATTGTACAAAATATATGATTGTTTATTTTTGAAGAGTCTATTGTTATTTGTTCTATTACCATATATCATTAATCATTAATTTAATTCTTCAGTTTTACTAAAATGATTTATTAATTCGAGACGGTATACTACCAGACCAGAGGCATTCATATATTATCAGCCACATTTTAAAGATAAGATATCTCGGTTGGAAGATATCTGTGGGTATCTACATTTATTATATATATAGGTACTTGGCTTATACCTCAGATTAAAATTATCTCCACAGCCCCGGAGAGTACAGCCTCATCGATGAACAGGCGATTTGACACTCCTTAAAGCCCATTTCGCAATATGGCTTCGCTGCTGAAGCAATATTGCAGATTTTACTTTTAACCACATTAAGTTACTTTCTGACAACCTCTATCGAAAATCCGGCAACACCTTTCCTGTACACAATAATATAGATTCCAGAGTGCTATCTAAACATATAGCCCTTTCAAGTATTTTTTTTTCTTTTAGAAAATCCTAATAAAACCACGATAGAGTAGGATAATTGGTAGGGATGGGACATTATAAATTAAGCCACTGAAGAAGAATAAGAAGTTACACGACAATGCATCTTATGAACTGTAGAGATGTATTGAAATTTTCTCTAAAACGCTAAGAAAAATTGTTTACTTTGACTTGAGATATTATTGCATTTATTACTTCGCGGCAAAGGTCCAAGATATCCAAATGAAGATCTTCTTTAGCGAATACTTAAAAATACTATAATAGTTTTCAAGTTTGGGGCAAATTATGGAGTAATCAGGGTATAATCCGACATTCAAGATCTTTACAGAAAAAAAATGCTATACATTGTAATACACACTAATATTTTGACTAGATGGATATTTTTTCAATATCAGAATAAGAAATTCATGTTGTAAGAGAATCATCAATTTGATATCTAAGTTTTAATTAATTTAAATATCGATGTAACAGCTGCTTACCTGTTTAAATCCCTAAAAATTTAAAATACTAACATTGCCATTTTCCTTCCTAGTAGCGGTTTTGCTGGGCCATACAGCCGAGTATCACTGCGATCATTGCTGATATATTGTAATCGCTGCGTACTACAGTACACAGTTGAAATTGATTTCTGCAAAGAATTGCTGTATTATCTCAGCTGTGAGAATAACTTCTTCTAAGTGTATTTGATATTTTGCCATTATAGTACTGCTGGTACCTAAGTTGTACATGTGTCTATTTAGACCACAGTGACCAGTCAGCATCATCACTAATGTACGGAGACATAAGGCCTCAGTGGCAGCCTTCTTGTTAAAGGTTTACATGAGTGCTTTAGTTTGGTATAATCCAGATAGTTTCCTCCATAGTTGAATAGCTTCATAGTGCCACCAATTCTTCAAGGAATACCACAGAACGGTTCTGGTTGGTATTGAGTGCTTTTGACTCCCTTTCGTGCCAAGATGTCCACTTGCTCATTTCCTTTGATACCAGTTCCATATCCTACCTCAGGACCGTGTTTGGAGCCCTGAGTGTACCACTTTAAGCTCTTCCACTTTATTTGACCATTTAGGCAGTCATCTTTTATGGATATTTCCACAGAGTATGATCTTTGCGGTGTTAGTCTGGGGGACATGGTGTCGGTCGGCGTCCCCAGAAGTGGTATACACTGAGTCTTACAGAGATTTTAGATTTTGTGAGCACCAAGATTTCGTCTTTTCGCTAGTGATCCCGTGGATGCTTGCCTTCGCCTCCTTTTCTAAAATCAGGTGAATGGGTGGATGGGGTAGCATCGTTTCAAAGTTACCTCCCGTCACTATAATGCACACAGTCGTCCTTCGAAGACGGGTAAGTTTTGTGATAACATTGCTATTACAATTTATCTTTGAAACTGCTATCAACAAACAATAATTTGAGACTTGCTACGTGCCGTTACCTATGATACTGCGCTAATAATTATTATAGATATATATGGTTAAATGTAACAATTAAATCGTGATATCTCTAACTGAATCTCGAATATAATGAGAAATAATGTTTAATTTTATAAACAAGTAGATTATTAGTGTCTAGCGATCTGCACATATGTTATGTTCTAGTGTGGCTAAATATACATTATTAGTATCTTAGGAATACCAAATAATAATTTAAATGTATATTGACTTTGACTTCTTAAACTATTTCGCATGCCTATTTTAAGGTAAAATATAAAGATATCCCAAATAATTTTAAGATCTATTTAAATATACAATGTAAGACATTCTTTACTGTATTATTTAGTTTAAAACAGAGTAAGATATGCACACGCAAGGTGTTACTTAAAAAATAATAATCCTACTGTTATAATTTCAGACGAAGAAACTGCCAAGAAGGTGAGCTCGAAAAATTATTATACTTACCGTTTGATGATTCATCAAAAAGCTGGCAACTGTTTGTTGCGATTTCATCACTTGCTTTAGCAATATTACGTAGATATATATGAAGTACATTAAAATTAAAACAGGGCGGGAAACTAATCAGAAGCAAACAAGCCAAGGTACGGTTGGAGGAGTATATCTATTTACGAGATGCAATTAGCGCTGAGGGAAATTGGAAATTGGCACTGAGGGAAGAGGCGTGTGTTACATAGATTTACAATACTTTGTTAATGAAGTTAAGAAGGCCAGCCATTGATCGGGCAATTAATGATAGATGCGTCATCAGGAATTGGAACAGGAACATGACTATGATCACAATAAGTTAGGCTTGCTAGTTCAAACTAACGTTGAATCTTGAATTGAAAAAAGAATGAAAGTAATTATTTATGGAAATGGTGGTTTATTTATAGGATGATCCTGACTGCAAATGGAAAAAATCCTCATATCATTAGTTTTAGCTACTGTTCCCTCGAAATCCAATATTGCGGTTGAGGATGGTACTTCTGGAACACCTGCACGATTGTTTGAAGGGCGCTGGAGAGCTCATTCAGCATAACCAAAAATAACTCCAAGAACTGTTACTGATAAAATAAACTTATAATTGTCGAATCTATGACACTATGTTAGAGTCTCAAGTCTCAACCTTATAACAAATTTGAGAGTTTAGTTGTTAATTGATATAGGTACCTAATAAAGACTTTTGTGAGCAGTTGCTGACGATCGGTAACGTTCAAAAGTTTATGTCGAAGAATCGACCAGATTAATTTTATTTGTTTCAATCTCCTAATTAATTTAATTCTTCCTAATTAATTAAATTGATTAAATTCCCAAAAAAAATGAATACCCAAGTCATTTTTTCTCATAGATAGATGAATCCACTAACAACGTATTCCAAAATATAACCACAAAAATTACGAAAAGTTAGGTAAATGCGCAATTATGGTAACTAAAAACAAATATTTAGATAATTTAAACTTGTTATTTCTGAAAAAAATCAACGGAACTCGTCATTTATTCAAATCTATTGACCATGTAATAGAAGAAAATAGAGCCACCATCTATCCTATAAAATTTTAAAACTCCCTAAATGTGCTTGACTTACCTCCACACAATTTAGAACTAACAGTTGGCTCTGTATTAATCGTGCTTCTACACCTGAATCAACTAAAACTATGTGACGGAACGTGATAAGTGATAACTAAACTGACGATTAAAATGATTTACGCGAAGATACTGAAAGGAAATACAAATCACTAGGCCAATTCTTGAATGTATGTATATGGTATAAGCCTAAAAATCCTTATGTATTAATATAATCAATATTTGTAATAAGAACGTATAGTATAAGTTAAAAAACCAAGTGTCTGTAGAGCTAACTATTTTTAAATAAAAAAAAAACCTAAAAATCCTAATATTTAACGTACGTGGTATATTCACTAGTCAAAAAACCATCTTCTTTATTTGTTACTAATAGGCTATTTGACAAGTTTTTAAAATCCTTTTTATATTATTTAGTAGAGGTTAAGGAACCCAGTAAGAGTAGATTTTTTTAATTCTGGTACATATTTGCTGAGAAATATCAAATTAAAAATTTAATATCTAGATAGCGACACAAAACGCTACTTTGACAATATGGCGTCTCAATCGGTTCGGTGACGTCACTTGCCTGATTTGGTCGTAACAAGCACATACATTTTGTATAAACAAACAGCGAAAGTACCGTTAGATTTATAGTTGGACAGAGATTTATGAGAAAAATGAGTTACAAATGGTGTGCAGTGCCAAAATGTACAAATACATCCAAAAAAACTCCGGAAAAACTGTTTGTAAGTGTTCCAAAGAATACCAAAGTGCGCCGAAAGTGGTTGCAACTTTCTCGGAGGGATCATAAGGAAATAGCGAGCAGCACAAACATTTTCTTCTGTGAAGACCATTTCGATGTAAGTAAACATAATATTTATATTTTGTAATTATTAATTTACTTTCAGAATGTAAATATTTTGTTATTGATTTGAGGTTATGTTACCTCTAATGTTTTCCTCTTGAAAGTAAATGATTCCAATCCGAATCATGACAAAAACATGAAAGCAGAATGTCTCTTGCAATTCACTTCGAATATATCCGCTGGTTTCCATAATATTAGTTAAAAAATCTAGCATTACAATATAATATACTTACCGGAAAATTTGTTTGTTTGTTACAGATGGAAAATGATATGGCAAATTACCATCAGTACAGAATGGGTTTCAGCCAGAAAATACTTTTGAAAGATAATGCCTTGCCATCTAAATTTCATTGCCAGCCAGATCGAATTAGCAGAATGTGTGATCCTGGTACTTCTAGATCTGCATTTGTCAAGCGCCGAAGAATAGAACTTGATGTACAAGGTGATGAAATTCAAGAACATATAATGACAAATGATGAGCCTACTGCTACTGTTGATGAAGCTTGTACAAAAGGTATGTAGATTTAGTTTTTAAATTGTACTGAAATTATTTCCATTCTCTAGAGCTTCATCAGTGACCTAAGACAGTAATCACACTAATATAAATGTGATTGTTTGTTTGTGTGATTGGATGTTTGTCCATCAATCACGCTGAAACTACTGAACGGATTTTGATGAGATTTAGTATACAGACAGGGTATAAGCTGACTTGGGTGATAGGATACTTTTTATCCTAAAATTCCCATGGGAGCGAACCCCCAGGGCACATCTAGTATCATATATTTTCTGTATTATTCATAAATTGATAAATCTTTTTTTTATTTTCAGAATTATCCCAAAAATGTGATAAAAGTACATTAACTGAACCTGTTGTAACAGTTGATAAATCAGTCCAGTGTTATTTTATAAATAAAGTGCACATAAGAAGCAAGGCAGTACAAACCAAGTGCCTAACAACAGATACAGCTATTTCTCCTCTCAAACCTACTGTTAAGTCCAGTTACACTTCTCCGTTCAAAATTAGTCGATGCTTGTGTCATGAAAAGGCATCATCATTTGGTGCTATTAATATAAAGAAAAGGATCAACTTTATGGATGATGATAAATCAGAGAGTGATGTATCTTTATATAAAGAAAATCCTCAACAGCAAGCTTCTTCATCATTTGCAGCTACTTCTTCAAAGGTGTCTGAATCCAGTACAAGTGCAGCTTGCACAAATGAAGACATTGAAAAAATGCAATGTTTGCAGAATACCTTGCGCTTAATTGTAAAAAAGCCAATGATGTATATTGGAATCCCTGCTGACTGCTATTTTTTAGTTCATTTAATACATAAACACACCCACATACCACATGAACATATTTTAATGTGTTTGAAAAAAATTAAATTAAATAGTACTTTTTCTGAACTTGAAGATAATTTTGGACTGTCATTATCATATATAAGTAAATTATTCCTGAAAAATATTCCAATTATAGCTAATTTTTTACACCCTTTTATAGTTAACTTAGATAAAAAATCTATCAGAAAGACTTTACCTATTTCATTTCGACACAACTACTACAATGTAAGTTGTATTATTGATTGCCTGGAAATTGACATACAAAAGCCCTCCAAAGCCCTTTTTCAAGCGTTAACTTGGTCAGAATATAAGAAAGGTAATACTGTAAAGTATTTGATATCATGTACACCTAATGGTCTCATCAATTATATTTCTCCTGGTTTTGGGGGCAGAGCAAGTGATGTCACTATTGTTGAAAATTGCAACTTTCTAGACTCTCTAGAACCAGGTACTGTCATATTAGCTGATAGAGGATTCAAGCATGTGGAACAAACATTAAGTAAAAAAGGAATCAAACTGTTAAGGCCTCCTAGTGTACCCTCCGGGACAAAGTTATCTAAAGAAGAAGTACGGCAAACAAAAGTTATTGCCAGTTTAAGGATTCATGTGGAAAGAGTCATAAGGCGTATAAGAGAGTTTAGCATGTTAAAGCAACACTCTGTCATTAATAAAAATTTCTTAAGAGTACTTGACAATATTATTGTTATAGCATGTGCACTAATTAACATTCAAGACTCTCTTATAAAATAGTTAATTAATTCTAATCTATTGTGCTCTGTTTATGTTTGGGGTTTTTATAATTTATTAAATAAAACATTTAAAAACCTTTAGTACGAGTTTAATTTTTATTTATCCCTCATTATACATAAAAAATGACATAAAAAATAATTTGTACATTATGAACTTAGCCAAAATATTTTTAATTAGGCTGTAACACTACGAATTAATATTGGAAAAATATTTGCTTTCCAAAAAGATGTAACATTTATTAACAAATTATTTACATATTCATTGTCATAGTCTACTACAATAACATCCACTTTTTTTGATTCTTCAAAGTCAGGGTGAGCTACACAAAAGTAACCTTTCCTCATTTTGGTAACAAACATTTGAAGTTGAATTTGTGAACGGTACTTTTCTGAAATTTTGCCATTACAAATGTAATTAATTTTAGTTATTTCATTTGTTGGACACTTGACTTCAATTACAGCATCTTTACAGATTCCATCCGGTGATGCTGCAATCATAGGGTACTGAGGTGACAAAAACATTCCGCAGGGCTTCACTTTCTTTTTCAGTTTATTTTGCACAGTTTTAATAACTAAAGATTCAAGTCTTCGGCCCCTTTTCATGGCAGGTGTGTCTGGGGTTTTTGCTCCCATGATTGCAGCTACTAAAGATCCATCTGATGTTCGGCAGCGACTTACATCAAAAACTTTGGAAGCTGTGATACGACCATAACGAAGTTCATGCCACAGAGGATTATTACATTGATTTTTTGTGGCAGTTTCTATTGCAGACAGAACATTGTCATTAAGAGCCTCTGTTAATGACCCTAATAATTTGTCAACATCATTGTTCAGCTTGTCACTGGCTTGAATAAGAAAGTTGTGAAGAGAAAACTGTCTGACATCATGGTGCCTAAAATCAGGTTGATATTTTAAAAGTTCACAGTTTGTAATTTTCCTTTTTTTTGCCTCTTGAACAAACTCAGTGAAGAGGCTAGTATTGGTTGCACATTGTGGAGCTTGCTTGCACATCTGTTCTACAGTCACATATTTCAAAGTAGTACCTACTCTGGAGAGTCTTGGTTTCTTCCAGAAACATTCCACCTCAGTGCAAGAAGGTTCCTCTGTGCGACGAAGGGTCCACACGAGGAATGCCACTGCATGTTTACAGCCACCAGCTGAAGCTGCACAGTCCAAGCACTGACAGCTAACAATTTCACCCATAATCTCGTCTATCACCATCGTTACGTTGTAAGAGCTGCTCCTCACCTTGTGCTCAGGACAAATCTTACATTTCAATGTACAAAGACCTGACTCGCGACGAAGTTGCACATATCCAATGGCATCATCCCCATATGATTCCCTTGCAGACCTGCAAAAAAACAAATTATGTTCATGAAACTGCGCCAAACAATTATTTATAACCTATAAAAGTTCTTGCTTGCAGTGAAATTTCATCACTATCACTAATTCACTTTATTATGATAAATCAAGTTATCACTAAAGTGTTAATGTTTAGTATTATACTTACTTTGCTGTTTTCACATTTCTTAGTTCAGAAGCATAGAAATCGGAATTATTTTTGAAAAACAATCCGACCATAATTGCGTCGACTTCTTGCAGGTTTCTGCTGTCTGCTTTTACAAAATCGTTATCCATGGTTAAAACTACTTGACAGCAACGTAGACGTTGTAAAATATTGCGAAAATAATGGATATTATATTATGATAACCTGTATTTTGATAGCTTTACACAAGAAGGCAAACGATGTTCAAGATGTTTACCAGGCGGGTGACGTCATCATAAACCGGACCAATCAGGAGTGTTTTCTGTCACGTGACAAAAATGGCTAACAGATGGATTTTTAATTACGGATTTTTAAATAAATAATTAAATATTTTCACCTTACGTTAATAAATTACCATTTTTAAAGTGATAATATATACTGATGTCATTCATTGAAACTTTATTTTTATCATTGTCAAATAGCCTATTGCCGTGGTTATACTGATGTAATAAAATATTGAATAAAAATGATTTTGTATTTATTTTAAAATCTTAAATTTGCCTACTTATTTAACTGTTGGACGTAAAAAAAATCCTTCGGGTCCGCTCATATTTACTCTGGGACTCATAAAGCTATAGCTTGAATATTGGCACTTGGATACCAAGAGAGATATTTTTCAGGTTATGATTTCATACAATGATCTTTATTCCTAATAAGTAGATTTGTCACAATATCGTTATCGATGATTTGTATAGGAGAGGTTTTATTAACAACGTGGTACACAATTTGTATATTACAACAATTAATTAATTTTCACATACTTTTTTATATATTTTATTTAATCGGTCGTTAAAATTCGTTAAAATAATTTTCATCTTTACTCTGTACTCTTTCATATGACATACTTATTTATTTAGACTTACTATCTAAATAGTTAAGTTCCTCCTGACAAAATTTGTAACTTTGTGCATCTAAATTACTTAAAACCAGAAGCTTTATGCGTACATTGTTCTTAATTCTTATCAAGGATTCAAGCTTTTAGCCAATACGAAATAGCAAAGTTATGTGTTAGATAAACTAATTAAATAAGATTAAACATGTCGGTGTAATGCGAGAAGTACTCACTCGCCAAGGATTCCTATTCTGAGATTTTACATATGTAAAAATTGACATTTATGATTGCGGTTGCATCCGCTCATTTTGTATAATAAGATGTTTTAGTTCTTTTCATACAAAGTGATATAAATTTGTTGTGGTTTCTTTCCGTGTTAAGCTTATAAATGATCTATTTTGCGATTTCTTCCTTTATATATACTTCTCACTTATCAATTCCTCACTTTTCAGCAAATTTGTAAATCAAATAAACAAACAATAAAATCATGAAATAATAAGAATTGACAAACTTAAGTTTGCGGTCGTGTACGCAGGTTTTGTATGAAATGAATCACAGTATAAGTTTGTAATAAGTTTTTATAAGACTTATCCTTTAAATTCTTACTATTACTTATGGTAAAATTTCATAACTCCTCAGAAAGTAAAGAAAAAAATACGTATATACGCTCATCTTTTGATTACATTGATATAGAAGTTTGATTTTCAGTATGCTTGAGAGGTCATTGATCTGGACATTTGATATTAATTTCAGCTCGACTCCCACGTCATTTGGATAAAGGGAATTTGAAAGGCGGACAGACAAACAGCCAGACGAACATAGTGGTTCTACAAAGGTTTTATTTTTCTTTATTCTGATTTCTAAAATCCTAAAACATTTATAGAAATAATTCTTTTAGAAAATATATTTTTTTATATTTAGTTCGTCGCCTATTCGATCGTTACCTTATAAAATTAAGCGTATTTATTTTTATATAGTTTTCTGAATAAACAAAAATAATACAATCAGGTATAAATTGTTATATAATGTAAGATTTTTTTATTTATATTAGTAATATTTATAAATTATAAAACCAATATGAAATTAAAATAATTTATTTTAATATGTACTAGTATTTTTTTTGCTGTATTAAATTTGTAATAACAAAACCACTTTTATATTTTTTATTATAGAAATGATAGCTACGGAGTCTGTGCATGTCATTTGTAAATTGCTAGCTGCGGTCTGCAGCTTGCGGCCATGTTAGTATTATTGACGTGAGATATTAGACGGTGGATTTTATAGTTCCAACTGTGTTATATTTTATATTGGAGTGTTAGAACAAAATAAATGTATTTACTAGTGTACATAAACCCCATCAAATATTATAAGACATTAACAAATACATGTATTTAAATTATTATATCATATTGTTTTTTTTTCTTGTAATAGACGCCACACCTGCGATCGTTGTGGGTTTTAAATATGCCTAAATATATTTTTTCTAGCAAGAACAGAAAATTAAAATTAAAACAAATTCCTTTTAATTAAATCATAATAGTATTATATCTAAGTTACGTATTTTCATGAGAATAGTGAAGTTTTTCTATCATGGAACTATTGTTTATTTTGTGTCTTGTTTCATTTGGATTAGCATATGAGAAAGGTAAATATAAAAAGTTACACGACGTGACTTATTACATATTTTATATTATTATTATATTTAAACATGAATAATATCTGAAACTTTCGGCCATTTTAGCTTCCTTCTATGGTGCAAGCTATATTTCATACCCACTTCAGGAAGCCAAAGGAGTGACTGACATAAGTTTTAGGTTTAGAACACATTTATCTGATGCCCTTTTATTATTAGCCGCAGGGAAAACTGATTATTGTATGGTAAGTGGATGAAGCTAGTTTATTATATGAAATCAGTATATCTATAGTACATATTTATTCATAATAATTTAATATTAGTTCTAATAGTAATTTAATGAAGATATTTTATAATATATTGAATACAACTTCATACTTTAGATACGTTTGGAAAGTGGTAGACTTAAATTACACATAAATCTTGGTGCTGGTGAAAGTGAATTATCGTCTGGAAAAGGGGCTTTTCTAAATGATACACAATGGCATCATGTCAGTATCATAAGACGCGAAGCGAACCTAACTATGAAGGTATTTATAATTTTTGTTAATCATACTCCGTAATATTAAATGAAAAAAAAAACTGAATTTTAATATGCAATTGCAGTTTTTCCATTGCTAACCAATCACCCTAACAAAAGTTTTATTGAAATTACTATGGAATAGAATTTCAAAAGCAAATTTTATTTTTTGTATATTTACTTAATTTTTTTAGTAAAATATAGAGCTAGTAAGATGAAGAACTTGAACGTTGACTAGAAAACGTTGTGCCTGTTAATAATATATTTACCGTCATATTTCGTTGATTTCTTATGGTGATAAAATGTATTTGGATGGTAGCTGATTAATTTTTTTTATTGATTCTTCCAAAAATTGTTTAAATATTTAAATTCTGTTTATTTAAATCCTTTAGTTTTTATTTATTGAATCTGTTTTCAGTACAATAGAATGTAAGTGACATTCTATTGTACTGAAAACAATAATATTTTGTTTTATGATAATTTGTACAATTCAAACATATGTTATGGTATGACTTCGCCAAATTATGTAACAGTACTGTAATACTAAGAGTGTACTATATTTTTAGTTAACTTGCGTATCATTTGACAGACATATTTGATTACTAAGCATGAAAGGTTAATTTTACTTCCTAACCACATAATTTTGCTAAATCTTAAAATTGTTTTACCATAATTTGATTTAGTATTGGAACACTAAAAGATTTTATATTAAAAATGTTATTTACATTGAAAAAATTGACAGTCATAAATAAATAACAAAGTGATATAGTAATTGTTACTAAAAATCTATATCAGATATAATCCACTAACAATTGTTTAAATTTAATTACTTGTTATGCTTTTCTATTTATTTTAAAGTTATTTTATAGTTATATTTTCATCGCCTATACAGAATACATATAAAAACAGAAAATAGTTTTTGAAAATAATGAAAAGCTGGTCTTATATGTATGTTGTTTAGAGTGTAAAGCATGTCTTGTCATTTGATTATCTTTGCCAACCTGGTACAAAGATAAAAGAGCAATGTATATAAAATTTAAATTGGTACATTTGAAAAATATGTGATTTAGAATTTTATATAAAACAATAAACTATATAAAAATAAATACATGTAAAAATAATAAACACAAAAAATTATGAATAACTAAATATATTTTTGGTTTAAGTTTTGTATACAGTATTAATGTAACATATAAAAATAGTTTATTCTATTGTAACTTAAAGATGAGATAACAAGAATAAGAAATTTAAATAGAAAGTATATTGTATATATGTACCAAAACTCTACAAGTTATATCATAGCTATATTCAAATCACTACTATCACAATATGATTGTGGTAGTCATCTTAATCTGTTCATCTTTGTCATTGATTTGGCTTATTATTTTTAGGTTGATGACAACATTGTAAAGAAAAGACTGCCAGGCCGTTTCTTTGAATTAAATATACATTTTGGTGTATTTCTTGGAGGGCAAGGCGATTTCTCGGAACTTTTTCTAGGTCACATGGAAAATTTTCGTGGTTGTATGGAAGATGTAAGTGGAGTATTTGTGCACTGTATATGTGTGAATGGCTTATTCAATTTCCTTACATAATATTAATAAATTTTAGGTTTACTACAATGGCGTCAAAATAATAGAAAAAGCTCGTAGTCGCACTGGATCAGTTCGAGTTGAAGGTGTTACGTGGAATTGCGCGCCCGAATTCGATGCTGATATAAATTCCGATATAAGTTTTATTGACGAAGGTGCTTATTTAGTCTTACCTAGAATCAATTCAAGAGCGGGAGGAAGGTATATTTTCCATTTTTGTATATATGTTTATATTTCTATAGTACCTTTAAAAATAGATAGTAATGAAAAATGTGTGTATACAGATGGCAAATAGAATTTAAAACAATTACTCCAAATGCTGTTATACTATATAATCCTGGTGGTGGTCGCGGGTCAGATTTCTTGGCTGTGGAAATTTTGGAGGGGGTTGTGAGGGTGAAAATGGCGAGAGGACAAATAGTACATACCGAGAGAGTAAATGACGGACAATGGCACAAAATGCATTTACTTTTTAATCCATCTTTAATCGAGGTAAGTCTGTACATGTGGTTTTAACATGGTTTCTATACTGACCTGCGTATTGCTAACGGTACACGATTATAGCGGTGAGCAACAATACCTTAAATACTTAAATTAAATTTTAAATAAACCCTGTACTTACTCATGTATGTTAAATAATTGGATGATTTTTATTATTATTGCCTATAAGCGAATGTGTTAGTAAATAAAATTTTATTTAAATGTTACCTGAGCAACTCAGCGGTGGTGTTGAACTATTTGCAGCTTTGCGACTTCATAATGATAAAAATACTTATAAAAATATGCTTATAATATTTATATACATTGGATTGAGCACTTGAAAAGTTAAGTGTTCATTTATTAAGAAGCTCTCTAATGTCTAAACTAAACTAACTATATTAGCTGTACCAGTCTCGAGACTGTTCAAAAAATAGTAGTGATTTTTATATTTTATTTTATATTATATACTTAAGCAAAACAATAACGAATGTCACGAAGCACTCGGTGTCTGCAGTTACTTAAATAAAATTATTTAAACCATATATTTCTATATCTTTTACTCATATTAATAAATGTGATTTTATTTGCATAAATTGCCGTGTCATTAATACTGAAACAATAATATTGGCCTTATTCCCACTCAAGCGTGTAACGAGGTCAAGCCCAAAGCACTAAACAGTCATGCGTGTATATAAATTTACCAGACATTAGAAGTGTATATTTTTGTGCAAGTTTTAATGTCTCATTGATATTTATTTAATATACTCGAAAATGTCTATCAAGTTACTTGAGTGCTTCGCTATATTTTCCCGATTTACTGTCAATTTTATTAGTATATGTTTATAAGTTCCTTTTATATATATGCACATATATTGTGGTGACCAACTTGAGTTCAGTAGGTTCGATCCTCACTTGCGGTAATTTAATATTTGCGCATCACTACTCTGATTTGACAAAACGTAGCATTGAGCTGTAGCACTATGAGACTGTTTTTTTTAACTCTTAGATTCTTTCTGTCTAATCGTCATATGCGGGGTACTTATTAACTGGATTTGCTTATTACTTTATTTTAAAAAATCGTGAATTTTTCTTAGTGACAGCTAGGTTTTATTTGAGTTTTGTTAAACCTATAGTAAAATACTCATCATGAACATTTCCTGTAGGTATACATTTTAAATTTAAAAATTGCAAATTGCGATTTTTATATAGGCAGAATACTTGACGTCTTTATTTAATTGGCTGAAGTTATATTGTGTAAAAATGAATAATAATTTCTTGTGCAAATTTATTATACTATTAAAAATCAAAATTTCTCGTTAGTGTATGAAATGTTTATACTGAATTATACTGGATTCACGTTTTATAATTCATATGTGCGGGTACATTTTAATTAATAGTTTTGTTTGTTTTTAGCTTTCCATAGACAACATAGCTATGAGTACGCAAATAGAAAGTGGTGGAACCAGATACCTGGATTTGTCTGACTCTTTCTATTTAGGAGGTATTGAGATTGAGAAAAGGCAGCGCGCCTTTGCTAAAGGAATAAAAGCAGCTGACTCCAGCATAATGGTAATAATAAGAGTATTTTTAAAAATAAATTCCTCTGTCTACCCTGTTAGTGGGAAGTTAATTAAAATAATTATTTGATAAATGCATATACAGCTTCACGCTTTATCTCTAGAGGGGAATCAGAGAGATTGGAGCGCCAAACGCTGCGGTCGCTCTATACCTCTTTCGTCTCGTCCCCTGCCATTAGCGTCTTCATACATTCTCTCCGGGGTCCACATGCTTTTTACTTAACCTTCGAAAGCCAACCGAGGTTTCCTCTTACCTCTTACATCACTCACTTTTGCTTAGTGTATAATTTTTGCCATTCTTTCATCACTTATCCTCTCGACGTCCCCAAACAATCTAAACTCGTTCTTCGTCATTCTCACTGTGACATCCCCGCTGGTGACCTACCATCTTGTGCAACCTTTCGCTGCAGCTTCAGTCAGCTAAACTCTGCCTCTGCCTACCCAGCTATATGCGGAATAAAAGCGTGAAGCTATAAAAAGAAATTAAAATAATATTTCATTACAGGGCTGCATAAAACCAATCGAAGTGGACGAGAAGATTTACGGATTACCCAACGCTGTGGTGTCGTGCGGCGTGAGTCCTAGATGCGTGTGGTGGTACCCGTGCCACGCGGGGCCCAGCCCACCGTGCGTGCCCCGCGCCACGTGCGAACAACACGGTGTAGACCACTTTACATGCAAATGTGATAACGATCTGTGCATCAATCCTGATTACGCTGAAAAATATAAGGTTTTAAAGCAATTTTTATTTTATATGTGAATGATT
Source organism: Dione vanillae (assembly GCA_037178615.1). Taxonomy (NCBI): domain Eukaryota; kingdom Metazoa; phylum Arthropoda; class Insecta; order Lepidoptera; family Nymphalidae; genus Dione; species Dione vanillae. Next base: position 3,032,073 of record JAZFAU010000009.1, on the reverse strand, counting down.
ATGTCATTTGCAATTATTAAAATGAATACTGATAAAAAAAGAGGAAATTAAATTTTGTATTGTTATATTACATATTCTACAGTTTGTCACAGTCTTTTAACAAACTCATTACATATTGTATAGTACACAGTATGTCAAACATTCATATTTAATACACTCTTTAGTATTATAATTGTAGTTTCTTACGCTACTTGTGTCAAAATTGATAAAATATTAATAAATATACTGTTTTACTATTAACATAACGTTTTATTTTTAGGTCTACTCCAAAATGAGCAGTGAACTAGAATTAGTGGCATTATACCCGTTAACAGTACAAGAAGGTGGAGTTGCAGTTATAACTACGCAGAATATTGACGTGATCCTAGACCACCACAAGTACGGCGTGAGACCGTCAGGAGTTCTCTTACATGTTGCCCAGTCGCCTCAACATGGCCGCATAGCTGTGGACTTAACTTTACAACGAAATTTACCTCAGTATAATTTTATAGAAGGAGAGAAATCTAAACAGTTCTTTACGCTCATGGATTTGTCAAGGGATAAGGTTTTTATTGCTTTTATATTTATGTTTTTAATATTTCAAGACTTTTATGAGCTTTAAAACTGTACAGGCACTATAAAGACGATTACTTTATTAAAACATTTTTTTTAATAATAGGTTCGTTACGTTCACGATGGATCTGAGAATCATCAAGATGCAATAGTACTAGAAATGGAGCTAATACCTGAAACAAAATTTACACTGCCGAGCTATTTACAAGGCCGAAATACTTTTGTCCTCCACGTCAATGTTACTCCAGTCAATGATCCACCTGTACTCAATCTACTACCAGGAAAAGTGTTAAGACTTACACAGGTATAATTTTCTTATATTTTCTTTATTATTAATATAGTAACAAAATAAATATAACTAGAGTTCACTTGTATTTACTTCCAACATTTGTGCTTTGATTCATTATTCATTAAATTTTACATTATAATTAATTTAAGTTTGGAATATTTAATTATAACTTGTTAGTGATATCTTCATACCTTTAAAATACACAGATATAGATTTTAAAAACTAAATTCAAATTAATTTTATGTTGTCCCCTAGGTTTGTATATAAACTAAGGTCACTTCAACCATGAATATAGGTATATAAATTTGTGATTAAGTATTTCAATATATGCATTAATCACACAAAGGTAAATTAAAAGTTGTATGTCATAAAATTACAGTTCATTTATTAAATTTAGTAGTCAAGGAACTTTTTCGTATAATAACTTATACAATTATTGTACACATTTTTTTTAAAAAAATGTAATCATTCTAATATAATGTATAGAAGTTGCATGATAATACTAAATTATTAACTCATTTCTTTATTTCAATTTGATTTCAGAATATTGCGTGTGCTTCGATTAATTTGTTTTGAGTTGCTTTTGAGTAGTTGCATGCTTTGTTTGGCACAATCCACAAATAACCCTGAACTAGAATTAAATGGAGTGAGTATAAGTTACCATAATACTTAATGGCATTAATATGTTCCTTAATATAAATAGATTATAAAACTACTTTGATATATAAAAAGATATAAAAGAAACAAATAGCAAAGTTTTACAATCCTTCTTTAAATGTTCTGTTGTGAGAACAGAAATATTTTTGTTTATATTTTAATTATTTATAAAGAAACAATATATTTATATAAAACTTTTCTCATGATGCATTTATAGTACAAGCATCTGTTGTGTAAACTGGTGCATGCATGCATGACAAACCATGTACACATTCATTGAATGGCAAGCACAGGCATAATTTAGTAATTAATTGTAAATGATAGGTCTGAAAATGTAATAACCACTAATAGTACAAAATAATGTTCGTTTATTTTAACAATAACTACTGCAACTATTGTATTACACAATTTTATTTATAATACCAGTTTTGAAAAGTTAAGTTTTTTTATAGTTCTGTACCTCAAAAAACAGTCGAAACTTTTCTAGTATCACTTTGTTTGTCTGCCGTCAAAACCGTTTCTGAAGATTGTAGAAGACATGAAGTTAAAATATTGACTACCCAAGTCTACAATTTCTTGGATCATAGGGAAAATTGTCTTTTATATCAGTGCAGTTAAAACCTATTCATGTGGGGTACTTTCCTGTTGACCTAGAATTATGAAATTTAACAAGAAGTTAATCATTGTTATGCAAAAAATAGATAAGGTGCAGAAAATTATAATTTATATCTTTCATGTAACAACAATTTTGTATTTACAAAGTGAAAATTAGTGAACAAGCCTGCAAATTTAACTTTGTCAACTTTAATAAAAGATAATCTAAATTGCTTTTATACATATGATAAAAAATCCAATTTGTAAAATTGTGTAAATATAATTAAATATTTATTTTAAGTGCATATTAGTAAAATGGTTACTTAGTTGTGAAGGTTCGGCACTGCGTGATGTATGTCTATTCACATTATTCCAGTGACGATCCAGTACTAGTAATCTAATTAATTTAGTACTGGAACGCAGCTGGTTCGACGTGGATGTGGCATTACTTCTAATACGTACAGGAATTAAAACATTTTTATAAAAAATAGGTATTATTATTAATATAGTTTAGTTCTTAAGTTTAAAACGTATTTTATTTTTGTAAATTTATGCATAATATTTAATATTTAAAATATATTTAATGAATTATAATTGTTAATTAAAGGGGACGAGGAAGGTAATTACTTCTGAAGTGTTAAAAGCTGAGGACCCAGACACTCCTCCGGAAGATCTTCTTTACACTGTACTGCATGGAAAGAATGAAGCTAACAGGTATTTTTCTATCTATTTTACCATATTTAAATAGTTTATACGCGATGTGTAGCAAAGCTGCGAATTTTCTTCATTTACTAACATTTTTTTTTTAACCAATTTTCTCCATTTTTTATTGAGCTGAACAATGCGAAGCTCTATACCCTTCATAGCTTATTGAGGCCAGGGGCATAGAATTTATTACATATTAAGTCCTTTATACGCTACAGCATTATATAGTATATTTAAAAACATTTTTACAGTAGAAAAATATTGATCATGTCGCCACAGCTGCAGCAGCTATTCACATGTCAGTAATTTTGTCATAGCATTTGATTATATAATACATACTGTTATGCATGTACTTGTGTTGTGTGTAATTTCTGGTTTATGTAAATACCATTATGTTAATATATATTGATTTGGTTTGTTGGACCTAGTAAAATCATAATCATGAATCCATTAAATTTAAAATAAAATAAAATATAACACTACAGCACACAGAAAAAATAATACTAAAATATTTAGAAACTTAAATATATGCTATTGATTAGAAAAGTACAACCATAGCATCATAACTCATAGGACAACCTAACCTAGTTATATTGTAAATCTTTGAAGATATCCTAAAAAGTGATAATGTTATTAGCGGCCACATTGAAATGTCTGGCCAGCCAGTGGACTCGTTCACGCAGCAAGACATCGACTCCGGCGTGATATCGTACGTGCACGGTACTGGGGATAAACAACTAAACAAGACTTCTCTTCGTCTCACGCTACAAGTAAATAAACTATTGTTTTCTTTAAAAATGAGTTTGTATATTGATGTATAAAAGCTATGCATATACGGACTCAAAGGAATATTTAAAATCAAATTCCTTTTTTAACGTTAGACAAAGTGTCTACTTACGATTGAAGTCGATGACAAATACAACAGAACTCCACATTTTTGGATAGAGTTTGCACCTCATGAGTAATAATTAATTTGTTTTCCTGCTCTGGTAATATTAGGATAGAGTACGGTACTTGTCCATTTACTCACGTGTCCCGACTTTTAATGGACAGTGCGTCATTTTATAAAGAATGGTTAACGTGCAGGTGTATCGGCTGTTTGCCATTTTAGATTACTTCATACTGAATTTTAGTCTATTTTTCACCTAACACAATGTTTTGTATTACTTATTTAGGTAGTCATGTCTTCTTGTAGTAATGCATTGTTGCTAACGTTAATAATAGATATTTCTCTTCTTTTTACAAATTTTAAAGAGAAGTTACAAAGCCGTCGTGGCTCAACGAAAGTTATTTATGTTTTTTGCGATAAACTCTTCCATTATTTGTTGAATTGACCCTCGAAAGTCCAAAGTGATTTTAAGGCAGTAAATATACTATAATTATTTAAATATCGTCTTGGTGGTGATTAAATGTAGTGTATTCTATGTTATTTTTCTTATAAACTGAAAAACAATAATCAATTTAAATTAATATATTATTTCACATTTCCAAAACAATTCCATTATAAAATTTGTTTCCAGAAATTATACTACCTAAAAATTTTCATTGACATTTGATCTGTTGAATGTACCTCAAAGTTATGAACTTCAATCATTGTTTTAGGTTTATTTTATATATTTAATACATGTACGCACAGTAATAAACAAAATATTAAAATTTATCCAAACCAACCTTTTTTAATATATTTATTTTGTTTGTAAAAGGTTTCAGATGGTATAGAAACAAGTGGCCCTGGCGTTCTCCGCATATCAGTAGTACCGTTGCAAGTACGTCTTGTAAACAATACCGGGCTGTTCCTGGTTCATAACTCGTATGCTATCATAACTAGTGACAATCTTACTTTTACCACTAACGCTGATGAAACTAACGTCCATGTAAAGTAAGTTGTGATGTCGTAATGTATTTTTACTTAAGTAAAATTATATTATATAATAGTGATGTAACGAATATTCGCATTCGCGGATATTCGCATATTATTTTTACACATTCTTATTCGCATTCACAAAAATTTCTGCGAATGCTTTGCGATTCATGATTATTACAAAATAAAAATTTGAAGTTATTTTTAGTACCAAATTAAAAAAAAAAAATGAATATTCGTATTCGCGAATGTTTAATAATGACATTCCTTACACCACTGTTATATATTAAAATTATACTTTATCATTGTCTTGAAATAATATCAATTAAAGATTATTTTTAACGCAATATTAACGATGTATTTGATATATATTTTACTTATTTTAGGTATGACATAGTGAAACCACCGCAATTTGGTGTGGTAGAACGTCTTAGAGTGCTAGATAGTACGTGGCAGACTGTTGATTCGTTTACCAGCGAGATGATTAACTTCGGCCGCGTACGCTATATGCACATACTTGGAAATCCCACTCACGACGAGTTTAAGGTAAAATTACAAAGAAACGATGATCTTAAAGCTTAGTAATAGTGTAACGTTTAGTTTACTGTCTTATTTTTTGTCTCCAGTTCAAAGCGTCCGTGGGTTCCGTACGAACGAACACATTATACGATTTTCGACTCACGTTTATAAAACTCGATTTATACCAGTCTACCAACGAGGAGCTAGTGTTAAATAACACGAGGGAGGCGTTCATATCGTCTCTACATCTCAAATTCAAAACGAAACCAATTACACTAGCTGGTGACAGAATAATTTATACTATTCTAAAACCACCAAAATACGGTATTCTTCACTTATCTTCTGGAAAACATCATTTGCAACTACATAGTACGTTCACACAACAAGATATAGATGCAGATCTTTTATGGTATAGATTACACAGGCGAGCGTATTCTCACATTCAAGATGAATTCACATTCGTAGTTGGGGCTACAGAGTGTGAAAATATCACGGGAGTTATGACTATTAGACATGTGCCCGACACTTCTTCTTCTGACCACTTGTCCGGAAGAGTTCATACTACTTTAGAACGACTTCAAGTTATAGAGGGCTCAAGAATGGCAATACCTGCAACGCATCTAAATTTCAGAACAGATGTTGTCACAAACTTAGTGTTCAATATAACACGTTTACCAAAACATGGAAAGATCGAAGTTATAACTGACAATTTGAAGATTTTAAGAGATAATACGACATATTTTAAGCTGCAAGAGTTAAATTCTGACAGAGTTTACTATGCGCATGATGACTCCGAAAGTAGGCATGATTCGTTTCATTTCATGGCGCTTAGTCCAGAGCCGGAGGATTTTCAGTATGTTGGTGTGTTTCATATAGACATTATACTTAAGAATGATAACAGTCCAGTACGAGCTAATGATAAGATATTCCACATAGTGCACGGTGGAGCCAGACTTATAACGTCTAGAGATTTGAGCTACACTGATGCTGACCTGGATACAAAACCCTCGGATATTGTGTACACTATACAAAGATTTACAAAAGATCCACCCAATGGAGGTATATTTCGTGCAGACAACCCGTCGGAACAATTATCTCAGTTTACCCAAGACGACATAGACAAAAACCTTGTTCTGTTCAAACACCAAGGCAAAGAGTATGGAAAAATGTCATTTTGGATATCAGATGGATTGTTTGATGTAAATGGTAACCTGGAAATTCAAGCATCTCCGCCATTTATACGGATGTCTCCTACAAATGGTTCTATAGTTGAAAATGGAAAGGCTGTTGTTATAACCACTAGAGATATGCAGGTAGGTGTTTGTAGTGAATTAAATTTATTTTTAGTAAATTATATAAATATTACTGATTATATTGTAAGTAAATTCTTATGCATAATAAAGCTTCATAATATATTTGTTAATTTTACACATTTCTTTTGCAGGTGGACACAAACATGAATTGCCTAGAGGAAGACATTCGTTATGAAATTACACAAGAGCCTAAACATGGGTCTATAGAAGTTGGCGAGGGACAGGGGGCGATTAGCTTTACTCAACTGGATATAGCCGCCGGAAGAGTTTCTTACAGACACCGTGAGCCGAAAACACCTACTGATATGTACAGGTATAATTTATTTTTGTTATATTAAAAAACATTTACTAAAAAAATATCTATGCTATTTAAAGTTATATTATTTAATTTTAAATACACTTTGTTACAGATTTAAAGTAACGTGCTTAGAGGCATGGGGAGAAGGTGTTTATCCTATTAAAATTTTCCCATCAAGTTATTGGGAACCTCTGACAGTTACAACTAACAAACCACTTATTGTGGAGGAGTCAACCAGTGTCAACATAACCAAGGATATATTAGAAGTAGGTTTTCGTCTTTTTTTTGGAGCCAACTTACATTGAATACTTTGTATAATACAAAACCTTTCATGAATCAAACCTTTTTTTAGGTAATGCATATTCAGATAGAACCTTCAAATATTGTATATCAAGTAACAGAAGGGCCTTATCATGGATGGCTGGAAATATTGTCTACCCCAGGGACAATAGAGATGGAAAACTACAATGAAGAACCAATACATACAAAAGTATTTGATCAATCGATTATAAACTCTCATCGACTAGTATATGTGCAATCTGGTGTAAATCGCACTAGAGATAGAATCAAAATGGATGTGACTAATGGAATAGTTTGGCTCAGAGGAATTGAATTGGTAGTCATAATAATACCCGAACATTTTTATGTGTCAGCTTTAAATTTAACAGTGATAGAAGGAGAATCTGTCAGCGTAAAGCAAGATTTATTTAAAATGGTAACAGATTATTACAGAGGTAAAGTGATATCATATAAAGTGGTGCAAAAACCGAAATATGGCAAAATTGTGATGGACGATCAAGAACTATCGTTGTTGCCCGTACTAAAGCTTAATTCTGGAAATATACTGGTAGGTTGTATCCGTTAAGATTTGTTACATAAATATTAGAATTTTGTGTATTATTATTTAAAATTTGCAGAAAAATTCTAATTTAAGAGTTAGAGTTACGCACGTTATTTTAATTAAAGTTCTCGATTTCCAGTACGCTAATGACGGTTCTGAAGAGTCTTCAGATTCGATAAAGCTAGTAGCAGTTACCGAAGGAGGCAAGGAAAGTGAGCCATTCTTTGTAAGAATCAATATAATGCCAGTCAACGACGAACCGCCGATTGTAGCTGCCAATACTGGCCTCTGTGTTTGGGAGGGTGGGACGTTTACTTTCACTAGGAATGAGTTGTGTAAGTTGTTATATATAAGTTTATACATGATAATCAAACGTTAATTTTTAACGACTTTTATTCGTATTATTTAAAATATTATCAATTGTAAAAAAAGACTTTTTCTTTTTATTTCATTAATCTGATTGTTTACAGATGTCAATGACATTGATACACCTCTTAATAATGTAACAATTCGAGTGGTGGATATTGTTTCTGGCTATATTGCCATAAAAGGAGACCTAGGAAACCCTGTGGATCATTTCACACAAGCAGATATTGATAGAAGACAAGTTATTTTTGTTCATAAAAGTAATTATTGTGATAAACGAATATAATTTACTAATACGCTATAGTATCATGATGATTAATGATTTATATAATTTTTTTAGATGGTACAAAAGGCAGGATGATATTTAACGTTACAGATGGACTTCACGAGCTATCTAAAATAACTTTTCTCATAACAACAAAATCAGTGTCACTTAAGCTAATCAGAAAACAAACTTTACGCGTTTTTCCTCTAATGAGGGAACCGCTTAACAACTACTTGCTCATGTCCAAATGTTCAGATCCATCTAGGAGTATTATTTACAAAGTTGATAGAGCACCAACGTTAGGCCGATTAATAATGATAAATGGAGAAAATCATCACAGATCTATAAAACAGTTTACTCAGCAGGATGTAAACGACACACTGGTGTACTATGAACACACACACCCATTCTCCGATCTCTATACTAATGACTCGTTCATATTTACGGTAGAAGCAGCTCTGGCCAAGGCGATAACTGATCAAATTTTCAATATTGACATATCAGTGTCGTCTGGTGGCCTGTCTAAGTATGTGTATATACCACAAACAAACGTACAAGAAGGTGACAAGGTGCCTATAAGAGTGAACGTAACTAATGTCATAACATATTTGGAAAGTCAAGCTGGGGTTAGACAGCCGCAAATAGAGGCACAATGGTCGAACCCAATTCACGGCCAACTCAAGCCGTACCTATCGTCTCTGACACAGGCCCAATTGGAAGGAGGTGTGGTGACATACGAACACGACGACTCGGATACAGTGCAGGACAAAATAGACATGGCCCTATATTTACTACCAGATTATGTTCTTTTGTGCAATGTTACTATACCTATAAATATTATTCCTATCAACGATCAACCTTTCCGATTGCTTACCGATTCTCCCCAAATACAAGTGGTTCAAGGTGAAAATTATACGTTGACCAAGAATGATTTATTAACAGAGGACGCGGATACGGGCCCGTCTGGTATTTTGTACGATGTTATCAGCGGACCCACACAAGGACAGCTAGTGATATTTGACAAAAACCAAACGAAAGACGAAGCTCTGTCCATAAATAAATTCACTCAGGAAGACATAAACAATGGAAAAATTGTTTACGAACATTCTGGATTGCTCCAAACGGCCACTTTCTATTTTAGAGTGTGGGATGGCCAATTCAAGCCAACCTATACGGTTTTCACGATAGATGTAATTCCAGTAATATTGAACGCGACGTCTCTTCATCCAATATTCTTGCAGCAAGGTTCGAATGTAGCTTCGGTTACTGTCGACCAGATACACGTGGAGACTAATGCGAAGAAGTCCAAGGTGTGGTACAACATCACAAGGCAGCCTGAGCACGGCATGATTTATTTGGGACGCAATCCTGTAACTTACTTCTCTCATAAAGATTTGATGGATAAAGTAGTTATTTATATGCAAAATGATATGACCGCCGCCAATGACAGCTTTGACCTTGTAGCATATGTGCATAATAGCAATACTACGTTACCGTTTAGAATAAATGTTATCGTGCAACCGTTAATGACATTGGGCAATTTAAAGGTGGAAGATGATAAAACAAAACTTACCCTTAGTAACTTAGACGCTACCGAATTGGCTAAACTTACTGCCAGCGACCCAGTTTATACACTCATTAAGAAACCCAAATATGGAACTATAAAGAAGATTATACGAAGTTCTGGAGAAAAAACTAGTGCAAGAGAAAGAGAAGTAGCATACTTCACTCACGAAGATGTTAAAGCTGGTGTCATGTATTTTGTAGCGAAAAAGAAACTAAGTGACTTGAGCGGAGTAGAAGATAATCTTAAATTCTTATTGGCAGCAACAATATTTCAACCAGCATCTGGTGACATGAAAATTATGATAGGAAGTCGACAAAAGAAGAACTTGCCCGGCCCCAACGATCCCGAAAGCCATGAGGGCGTGCCTGTAAGTATACTACACAAATATTTATTTAGTTTATTGTAAGAGATAAAGTACCCTAAAGCGACTAGCATTGTTTTTGAAATAACCTTTCAGTAGCGCAAATTTGCCAAAATCTTTACATAACAAGTGTAAGAAAAAGTTAAAATGTCCGAGTAAAAGATTTTATAATTATTTCTGTAACAAGATAATTACGGAATTGCTTAAAAAATAAATAATCATTATCTTTAAATTATATACGATTCCCCCCGGGGAACAGGTTTGTTTTCGGACGTATATTGACAATTGGCTGGAAATTAAAACATTTTAAGTAAAATAATTTAGACGGATACGCGATTAGTATCTACCCGTCTGCAAAGTGTTTGAAACCTGAGATTTCCAAAAAAATGTTAATACACGCAATTAATACGGTTAAATTGTTTTTTATTAATATATAAAAATCTCGAAAATCAAAGATCTTAAATTAGTATTAAAGGAAATTAGTAGTTCGATATAATGTACATTGTATATCCTGCTTTATTAGTGCTTACATTTTCCATAATTCCCTGCAGGTGGCAAATGGCGAATCATCATCATATTACATGATGATCTTAATGGCGTTACTCGGGGTGGTGTTAGCAATAGTGGTAATATTTGGCTTGCTAAAATGTCGTCGTTACATGATGAGGGACCAGAACGCCTTAGTGAAGATACATGGACAAAGTCAGGGTGCAGTAGCTCCTATACCACTTCCACGGCCGCCCGATCACTTAATGCCCTCGCCATCTCAGGCTACACCGTCTATTAAGAGGTTTGAGATTTTATACAAAAAATTACGAATTATATATATAGTTATTTAAATGGTAATAACATATTTATAAATTTTGCTTAATTAGATTTATTTTAAATAGTCAACTGTTTTCTTTTGTGTAATAATTATATAATGAAACTCTTTAGAAAGTATTTTAATAAAAAGTGGTGAAAATGGATGTCTATTTTCACTCAACTAAAAGAAATAATAAACGTTGAATTTAAAAAAAATAAAATCACAACGACTAACGCGGACATCTACATTTTATAAAAAAAATATATTTAATCTTTCTTCAGTTATGAATTTGATTAGTTAAATAATTAGTTAATATTTTCTATATTTGGACTTTATAATTCCAGATACGTGTCATCAGAACAATCTGTTCACACTGGCACGAGCACGCCGCTGCCCTCAGCTGGCAGCGTGGCCTGCAAAGTGACCCCGCTGGCAGATGGCCTGCCCGACCTCAACACTAGGTATCCGTATGGAGCTGAGGATCATACCGATGTAAGATATCCTCATTTATTATTAAGGTCTAATAGTAAACGCGACTATTTTTCTTTTCCTTTCTTCGATTAAATCGCGGCAAACGGGCAAAATATTATGTTAAAATATGAAGAGTTTATTTCTTGCTAAGTTACTAAGCTCTTTGGTGTTTTTATCATTTTAGCACTACATAAAAAAGGCATTAATCTACCATAGATTTGAATTGGGTATCTGACCTTTATATATATATATATATATATATATATATATATATATATATATATATATATATATATATATATATATATATATATATATATATATATATATATATATATATATATATATATATATATATATATATATATATATATATATATATATATGTTAATATTATTATAAAACCCCATTTTTCATTAGGCCGAAGACTGGAGCAGCTACGAAGCAAGTGAATCAGCGTACCCAATTCGAGCGCCAGGAGTAGCGCCTGCGAACCCAATGCTGAGACGCAACCAGTACTGGGTCTGACCCGCGGACACCTACACGCTGCCGAGGACGCCCAAACAATGTAAGTTTAAATTACACAACATTACTACTTAGTGTTTGTACATGTAAGCCTTTAATTTTTTAAATTAAAGAATTTTATTAGACAGAAAAAAAGTGAGAAATCTTTGTCCATATATGAGATAAAAGTGACATATGAGAGATTGATATTTGAATATTGTAGAGTATATTTATTTTAATATTTATGCATAAGCAAATTGTATATATAATGCTTATGCATAAACATTTTGTTTAAGAGTTTTTAAGTTCGTGTTTGTTTTGTAAAAATAACTTATAATAATAATTTGTACCACTACTGATTGCGGATATTCTTGTTCCGAACAAATGGATTTTAGATTTTCCCTAGCATAAACTTTTGTATTTTTACACCAATTGAATTAATAGTTTTTACTTCGCCGTAGTAAAGTATTGCAGAGAAGAGCCGAATGGAAGAGAAGAGTGATATGCTTGGTGCTTACCAAGCATATCTTCTATCTATATTTCTCTTATGAAGTAAATGCCTTGTAATAAGAGAAACGCTTACCAAGCGTTCTCTAATCCTACGGATTTTTTCAGTTATTTGGCTAACGCATTTAGATCTTATTTCGGGTTGATCTGCCTCTTGTAACATATTCGAAAATGTTAAATATATTTTTCATAAAATCACCAATTATAAAATGGTTATTTTTTTGGTTATTTCCAGCAACGTTTACGAGTCATCACAGTTGTACGTTGATCCGTCGGCCTCAAAGGCGCGGTATGGACTTCGTCCCTACACCATTCCTGTTAAGTAATTACAAGGTCAAAAAATATACCAACTGTGAAGTTACACTCTAAGTCTCATAGAAGATTCTGTATTATTCTTACTTGAAAAGACATTAGTGTTGACTTGTGTAAAATGCTATAAAGTTTAAACATAGTATGCAAAATTTTACTGTTATATATATGATGACTTTGTGTTATTTAAATCTTAACATGTTTATGTATCTTTACTAAAATTTAATATAAAATGTATCGAACCATTACTTCACACTTTTTATTTGTGTGATATCTTCACAGTTTTTCAAGAAATGACAATGACTGTTTTGAAGAGCAAACTTAAATATTAGTCATATGTGAACATAGAGTATTAAATATGTATCTATAATTTTACAAGTTCTTTTTATCGATATAAATATTTTATAATATTCTGAAGATATCAATGATTGGATGATGATTGTGTGATATTTATAATGAATCTGGTGTCAAGAGTGCCGTATATGGTGGTCATGTAATAAATAGTATTAGTATAATATTTTAGATACTATAAAGACAGAGTAATTCAATGTCTTGGAGTGCACTTACAATATGAACATTATATTATTAATTAATTATAAGAAATTTGTTAGTATGCCTTATTTGTGCGCATAACGTATGTAAGCCATAATATAAGTATTATTTTAGTATGTTTGAAAAAAAAATGTTGACTACGTTATGTTAATAGTTGAATGATATAGTGTCTCTAGAACTTACACTATCAGTTAAATATTTCCAACAACAACTGCATTTATTTATATTCATATTTATATGTTACATATTTTATGTTTTGCCATTTTACATGATTCTTGTAAAATTTGATATGTTACAATATTATTGAAACACAATTTTTTTGCGTATATTGTATTTTTTCCAATATTATAATAACAAAATATACTGTCAAACCAAGTGCCAACCATTGCAATAATAGTATGTAGTTACCCAACAAATGTGCCAAAGTTATAAATAAAATTGCAGCCCGAGATGCATAACGCAATTTAAATAAGCTAGTATATATATAGTACAAGAATACATATTGTATTGATTACATATGTTCAGTGTATGAATATTGTTAGATTTATTTTATTTCTATATTAGATTGTATGTTTTTCTAGTATAAGTGGCTATATCTAATATTTATTGAAAATTTCATCTGACATTGTCACTTCTTTTCTTTATTTTGAGAATAACTCATTGTACTTACGTTGATTAGCAAGAAGAAAATTGCAGTACAAATAAGTCAACTCAAGAAGGCTATTAGAAAACAAGAAGAAATGGGCTATTTGACAATGTGAGAGTCATCTGTATACATTATAAGTCCAAAAAGCGTTAAAAAGTGAAATTATCTAAGTAATCTTTAATTCATCGTAGTCCATTCTTCACGTGAAAAGAACAGTCAAATAAGTATATAGTAAAAATTCAAAACGAATTAATAACTTTATTGATTGTAACATAAAATATATTTTTTATGAAAACTGTTTAAGTAATGATGCGATGACAATGTCTTACATTTATTATTTATTTTACTACAAAAATAAAATTACTACAGAAGTTAAATGACGCATACAAAACTAGACGTTTGTTTACAAGCATGTTACGTCACTAGAACTAACTAACTAACTGTACGGGAGTATGGGAGGGAGAAAGAGTCCCTGTTTTTTTATAATGTAACTGAACGAAAGTTAAAAGAAAAGCTTTATTTTAGGCAGATCTAAATAGTAACAGTGATGTACTTATATTATGTAAGTGATTGTTATACCGTTATGATAAGAAATTTAATAAACGATTATTTTTTCATTTACAAGACATTTAGTATTAGTTAATAGGCCATAGCATTTCAATTTAACAGATAATTCATGTAATTATTAAGATTTTATTATTTTAAGTAATGAAACGTACTTGGCATGTGCTACGTTTTGTTTCATACCTAAATGGTGAAATATATATATATATATATATATATATATATATATATATATATATATATATATATATATATATATATATATATATATATATATATATATATATATATATATATATATATATATATATATATATATATATATATATATATATATATATATATATATATATATATATATATATATATATATATATATATATATATATATATATATATATATATATATATATATATATATATATATATATATATATATATATATATATATATATATATATATCTTCCCCAAAATGATAGTGCAAGGTTACACGGGTTATATATCGCACAAAAAGTTTAAGACATGACCATTTAACGTCTGCTTCCTCGTAATTGTCGTTTTTATAAGCAATTCATGAAATATTCTATTTTGCGTTTGGCGAATTATTGTAGCCATAAATTATTATATTCCTTTTGATTTACTATATGTTTCTTGAACAATAACATTTATGGTCGCTAGTTTAGAAAATCTAGCTTTATTTCTTAAAATATATTTGAAATGTTTCGCTGAAATTCAGAAAATATGAGTGATCGTAGTTTGTAGATTCTGATATATTGTAAAGACATTATTTATAATGCAGCGGTTTTCATCATTAAATTAGAACATTGTATGCCTCTTTAGAGTTTGTGTTCGTTTTATAGAAATT
Source organism: Dione vanillae (assembly GCA_037178615.1). NCBI lineage: Eukaryota > Metazoa > Arthropoda > Insecta > Lepidoptera > Nymphalidae > Dione > Dione vanillae. The sequence continues at coordinate 3,016,661 of JAZFAU010000009.1, read as the reverse complement.
TATAAATATTTATGTATATATAAATATTTAGTCCGAGTTTTAGTGTGGCCGCACGATCAAGTGTACCTACTTAATAAATTTTATTTTAAAATTTAGGACTTAAATGTTGGTATTAAAGTGAAAGTTCCTAATCATGCCAAAAATTAAGATTTTACGTTAAATATGTAATACACCTGAGCCGCCATTTAACTGAACAGATTTATTCCTTATGTAATAGTTGCAAAAATATTATTTTCATAGTCGCGATCTAGCCGTATTGTTACATTATAAGATGTTACCAGACAATGCCTTATGAAACGAGATATGGAATGAATTCTTGGTGAGATGGTGGCTCTACTGCTTTTTGTTCCGTTACTGCTCTTCGTGCCTAAACAGTATTGAGTAATGCCAAAACATGTGCCATTCATACATATGTAAACTTGTGACGTTGGAATTACAATGAAGTTTGTTTTGTAAGGCGGTGGGAGTACATGTCCTACGCGCCAATTAGATAGTAAACGAGATTTTAATAAATAACTTGACTAAGTGATATGAGTTTAATTCAAACAACCAGTCTTTATATTTATTATTTAATAAAGTAGCTCATTAATGAATTATTATCACATAAACTCTTAAAAAATTAACTTAGGTGCTAAATATTTGCATCAGTCCCCTTATGTCATGTGTTAACTACGCAAATATACTAGGATTATGTCTTATACGCTACAATTAATAATTAACTTATAGTATATAACATGTGAAAACATATTCATGAAAGCAATTTACAAAAATTATTCATAAAGTTTTCAATCCACTTCAAGTTTTCTGAAGTTGCCGGTAAGTCCGCGCATGGCGTCGCCCACCGCGTCGGCGCCTGCGCAAGTGTTAGCACCGGCTCGCAACGCCGAGATCGCACCCTCGCGCGCCGCCTCACTGTACATTTCTAGACGCACTGCCATTTTATCGTTTAGCAATAAAATGTCACGTTTGCGTGCTAATTCCACTTTCCATAAATCTGGAAATAATCATTTATTTTTATGTTTATTATTCGTCGAGCTTATAAGATGTAAGATTTACCTAACATAACTTTTGTTTATATAAATTGAACTCTAACCACATAGATTTGGGAAGCCAATTTCTTTAAATTATATATACCTATAATACCTAATACCTATAATATTGTTTTGCAACGATCGAACGATCTACGTAAACGTGTTTTTCAAATCTTTTGTGGAAAATAATCAAAAATTACCAATCATTTCCTTCATAGGCATGACACCACCGTATTCCTGAGGCAGTAATTTCTTATCGATCTCAACTTCATCAACCGATGTATAAAGCTTCACTCTTTTCCTTATTTTCTCAGAAATGAGAGCCATGCCGAAATCCAAAGCAAACTTTATAGTGGGATGAACATTTACGCCGTATATTTCTTTGTGTCTCAATGGTATGGTGCGCTGGAATTTAATATAAGACAATTTAACTTAAAGATCTTTTCTATACAACAAACTCAAGGTGAAGTGAAGAGTAACTTTTTTATATTTTTCATTTTACTTCATTATACATATTTATTCATATACATTTAATATAAAATATATACGGCGGACAAAATGTGATTACCTCCCCATTCTTTACTATTCTAACAGCTTCTTTAGGGGTAAAAAGAGTGAGATGGGGGAAGCTAACACCAGATCCGTCTGCATAGTGGACGAGACCCCGCACTTGAGTATCCTCGTCTTCCATCAAAGTCTCATAACATATTCCCATAACTCGGCACATATCTTGATTGGTATATTTATAAGGATCAAAAACACCTAAAAATAAATGAAAATACACTTTGAATAAACGACAATAGAAACTATCATAGTTAAGCTTTTTATTGTACTATTTATTTAACTTGGTCGATAGTTTTCACTTGATAAGAAGTTCTAGCTTTTGTATATTGATTAGATATGAAATAAATAAGCATTAACAAGGTTTTATTAAAGTAATAAAAGTTATGAATTGCTTATATGTACCTGGCCTGTAGATGACAACGCGGCGACCCAATTTATCTTTGAAAGGGCTTACAAATATGTACCTGTAAAATATAAGTATTTCATTACAAAAAGCATTTCAACTTGTCAAATATCTTAAGGTTCTTTTAAAATATTTTTTTCACTTCAATCTTTATCCCAGGGTTAGGTCAAACCAGAAAAGTTCGTTCCTCGAAGTATGACGCCAGGCATCGTGGTTTGGTTCGCCACAATGGTTTCATTGCTACATAATAAATATAATGATAAATGTTTATTAATTTAAGTGTTATCTTACCCAAGGTCGATGAGCTCAGTCATTACGGGTAGAGTCCAATCCAACTGATTGAATGCAATACCCCAGGATTGTCTGAGAAGGATATAGCGCTCGATCGCTTCTTGGGCCATAGGAACGCTGAATTTCTTAGTACGCAAGTAACGGAGAAGGAAGTTTGCATCTGATGAAGTTTTTAATGTGTCACTCGACATTTAGGTTATATCGTACATATACTATGTAAAATTGGCATACTACTATTAGAATGATTACGTTGTAACAAAATTAATTAATTCTCAACAAGTTATTTCAAAGATGTGCGTGTTGGACAGGTGCTTCGAAAATTATAATGTTAAAAGTACATAATAATGCATATTATTAATTTAGAAGATATCTTTAAAATAATATATATTTAACCTTATTATTTGACTACTTTAGACTACTATATTATTGTAGAAAATATGTAAATACCTAATAATATCATACGATTAACTATTATGTAATTACCCATTCTAACAGCAGCGAATTTAGGATTCTGTTCCATCCAACTCCTTAAAGCTTGCAACGCCTGTGTACGAGAATTTTCAGTTTCCCTGAGTTCTTCTTCCGCTATGGCCTGAGTTTCCGCTGATAGTGGACATTTATACACGTCCGCAGGAGTCAGAATACGTTTGGTTAATCTACGTGGAGCCGACATCTCGTTCTGGAAACTATATACCATTACTTAGTAATGTCACTTAAGATTTCTTCATCTTTTGTATAATAACTACATATACTATGTACTCCATATATATTATTTTGTAACATGCAAAGTAATAGATCCAACAACTAATATTGATACTTCAACGCGATGAAGCATATAATATCCCTCTCTAATTTCATAAGTGACTTGCAAAATATATCTTAACGCCTACACTGGCAGCGTACAGTGTAGCAAGCACCGCGTCCGAGGACCTGAACTCAGAGCTTTGCGCACACTGTCGCGCAACGTTGAGCAACAGTGCGAACGGCGCGCTGCAATGTGTGCTTGGGCAATAGTATAATTTTTCATAGTTATATAAATCTTAATATTTGGACCCCACTCTCGAGACTTACGATTGGAATTGGCGTATAATTGTATCATAACGAAAGGGTCACGCCAGATTGCAGCTGCAATAGAATTTTGTTGTATCATTTATGTGGAAATAACGCATTTGTATTTACACTTTTCAATATTATGTAAACTCGTTGTGGTATTGCCGTTTGTTTGCTGAGATCGAGATCTCGAAGGCTTACAGCGTGTATATTGTTGTTGTTTTACGTTGTTATTTTAAAGTATAGTATAATTTAAAGTTTGTACGCGATAAAGTTCTGAAGAAACTACAAAAAAAAATACTAAAATTATTTCATAGACACTGTTAGGCCAAACAAACATTTAAGAAATAATAATAATATGCAGGTACTTGTATATATTTCCTTTACCCATATTTAATTCTATCATCTTATAAATAAGTTATAGAAAGGAAGATATTACTATTTAGCAATAAAATCGCCTTTTGTGCTTTTCACACGTAGAAGATGCATTTCAGTTACTTTATACTTATTTAACGTAATTTCGTTTGTGTTTTCATTTGACAAGCTACAGAACTAGATCAATATTATCCACATGTCTTTTGCAATATATAGAAAAATATAAATTATTTCATATAAGCATTTTTAACTTCATCTCGGTCGCTCTTCCTAAAATGGTTGTGGTTAAAAATGATTCATCAGTATTAGATTCAGCAGCCCTTGCGTTGCCATTCCATTTATTGTAGTCGTTAGGGTCATGATCGCTTTAGTTTATGATTGGGCCTTCAGTAAGATCCATTGACATAAATCTCTGTAATAGGTACTAATTGTTCTACAAAGTGTTAATTTGTGACAATGACCGAAACTTTTCAGGATTCGTGTTCCAAGTGTAAAGAGAACTCATTAAGCGCCGACCTCTAAGACGCACCGCTTCCGACTTCTTCGGCATATAAATAAATATCTTTTTAAATTTAGACTTGAGAAAATAACTTATTGCTATTTTGGAAAATACATCAAAAGCTTTAGCCTATATTTCTTAAAATTAATTTACTAAAACTTTTTAACGACGACAGCGAAATTCCATGCCGAAATGACACGAAACACCAAGACAATTGCCACAAATTTGTTGCATTTTACAAATCTTATTTGTTCAAATTATAAATTAAACATGTAATTTAATTTATAAAACAAGCATATTCAAAATCATGTTACTCCAAGGTTATAAACCATGGGCTAGTATTTCGTTCAACGTGTAAAAGTCTATAATCAGTAGTAATTCGACCTGTAAATTCTATTAAGCCTCAAAGTATCAACTAACGCAGTTAGTATACATATTTGAAAGATCAAATATTATATGATGGAAGAAGAAATGAGTATAATTGAAAAATTCTTATTAGTTTGGCTGTATGAAGAACAGCTGGATGTAACATATCTAATTTTCTGTAAACTTGGGCCAGATACATATTAATATACATATTTTTTCACTGTCCATACGGGAAATACGTGAAGTTAATACAAATATACTGAGAGAACATAAAAAAATTTAAAGTTGAACTATGAAAATCTAATATGGTCAGAAGTTATTTAAAAGTATTACTTTTCAATAATTATAAATATACGAAAACACGGTATCCTTTGACTATTACAGTGCGATTTAAAAAATAAATGTAAAATGCTGTGTAGGTTTGTCATAAAGTCTCAGGAGTATATAGTAAATTATAAGAAAGTTACTATAAATGTGCGTTCAAATAATATAAGAAAAAACACGAATTTAGTTGCACAACACAAGATTTCTGAAGATAAAGATGAAAATAAATAAAAGTTACAGGACCCCCTGTAACTTTTATTTATTTTCATCTTGATTCGAGGATAAAAAATATCAATTAGTATCGAACATAACACTACTGAAATAAGATTGAAAATTTAATACAATTTCTTAGTCAGTATTTATATAAATTCACTACTAAATTAAAAGGATTATTGAAGGCAAAAAGGATTTACACATAGAAAATTTTAATTTTTGATATATTACAAGTCAATTTCTTTTAATAAACGTAATCATAAATAATTAAAAATCAAAAAAATTCAAAAATTTTCTTAAACTATTAATTATGACGGAAATCGATGTAGATAATTCAGAAACCTCAGTCTGACAATAGCATCTGGAAGTCGCTAGGCATGTTCAATAGAAATTATCTTTCGTAATCGCAAAGCATCTTATTTTGAAATAAAGCTAAGGTTGTTTGTGTTACACATATAGTAAACATCTTTTATAATAATATATTTAGAAATGTTATATTTTTTAAAACACAATACTTGGGATATTAAAAACAATTAAATTTGTAATAAAATGAGTTGTTTTCAAAATATTCTTATATTAAAGTAATCGAGTAAAATTAAAATTAGCAACTTACATGTCAAATATAGTATTTTGTCGGTAAATATTTTGAAAAGTTTTGCTGTGAACAGTGTACACTATACCGCACTCCGCGTTGGACTGGTCGGTAAAAACACTGTACACAATCTTTTGCTCTTCAATGATGGAGTCGTTCTGAAGGCGATGTCGAAGTATTACAGTAACGTATTAAGACATACCCAGTGAATGGCCCAGAGCTTGGTAACATTTTGTATTAAATCTAACAATAAGATCAACTAATGATAATTTAACATTTGTTGGCGTGAATTATTCATAATTTTCTTGAAAGTTATCTTATATTTATTTTTATTGTAGGGATACAAAATACTTATTACCAGTAAGTATTAATGCAATAATGTAATTATTTATCAAAGAAATATGGTTAGGTTGCTGTATTAATAGCTCCATAATTTATGACAATAAATGTATGTATGTAAATAGGTATATTGTCAAGAATTTGTGTGAAATAGGTATTACTGCCTTCAGTATTATTATATGAATTATTTCATCTTTCACCAAATATCTTAGAATGGTAACTATATCTGATTGTTGCAAAAGGCGTGCCCTGGTTATATAAGAAAAATTACAGTGGACATTGCATAGCGTTAAGATCGTTACAATTTCACGTAAAGTGATTTGATTTTTTTTAATACCTTTAAAGTTTTAAAAACTAACTAAAATGTTAAGGTTTATTACTCAAACAATAACGAAATCCTTATAGGATAATAATAAATACATCGAATGTCGATTCGTTGTGTTGTTACTTATATTTTTATTTCTAGAATTTATTTATCATTTTATTATATACTTCTTATAAATTAAAAAATATTTCAAATTCTTTCTCCAGATAGATATGAAAGATACATCAAATAACCAATTTTAAAGTCTTTTAGGAGAAAAAGCAGAAACTCCTTCGAAGTCATCAAAACCAATAGGTACGAGTGTGGCAGTGTAATTTTAGATCATCGCAATGAACGACTTGAAAGTAACATTTGTGGTATACATGCATATGGATTAATACTATATGAAATTAACTACATAAATCAGTTTGTAATTACAGTTTTCTGTGATATGTGTAAAATTGATAATTGGATCTACTATAAGCTCTTACATCTTTCCAAATTTTAAAATGACAGGTCAACGAGAAATAGAAATCCTATCTTAATATATAATAACAATAATAAAAATTTAAAAGAACGAGAATTTTATTTAACACGAGGCAGAACGAAACATAGGCTGCAAATTTTTGACAAAATTAACTTGGAAGCTTAATTTTCTGTAGGTATAACCTGAATATTCGGTATTAATATCATGTTGATACCTTTTGAGAAATCGCCTTGACCTACGGACAGACACAAACAGATAACATAGTGATATGAAGTCCAGCATAAAAAGTAAAATAAAAGCCAGTAATAAAAAAGGCATAATTAATAGTTTTATTTAATTAAGCAATAATTTTTTAAGCCATTTTATTTAAAATTCTATCACTTGAATTATACTTACAAGATTTTGTAACAAAACATTTACCTTAAAATGTTTTTTCCATTATATAGGTAATTATGTAAATGCTGGGTCCATATATATGTATCATATTTTATATTTATATTTACACTTTGATTGTGCTTAAGTTAGTTAGTAAGCTAGTTAATGTGGACCGGCGGTAGGTATGAATATGCCTTATGTTAGATAAAATTACCGACCAACCTCACCGATGAAGTTCGTAGAACGGTGAGCAAATTAGAGCGTAATAAGCAAAACGCATTCACTGTATCGAGGAGAAGACGTGATGCAGTGACAATAATGCATTACTATTATTAGATCATTTTAATATATTTCTAAATAAAATATGCGTAAACTTTTTTAGGATAAATATTGACGTTAATTACTAAAAAAAATTGTAAAACTTATTATTATAAATTTATTAGTAATATACATAATTTTTTAATGTAAATGTAGTAATATTATTATTTATTTAATAATATTTAACTCAAGCCTATAGCCTGCATACTGATAAATATACGTAATAATCCTATGTCTGCGCATGTTTTACACAACGCCCTTTATGTTTTTAATGTAGACTAATGACAGCGGGTACCCGACTTCTAAAATTTCAACTTAAACTCGGCGAGTGTTGCGTTTTACTATGACGACATAGTACGAAAACTTGTGAGTTGTGAGTCAACGACTTGAGAAAGGCGGCAACAGGCCAAGGTCCCATTGAAAAGGGCACTTACACTGTTACGTGGAACTTTGGAAGTCAGTTTCATGACAATAAAAGACATAATTTAGCGAAAATAAAAAGCTAAAATATTAAGTTCTTAATCACAGCATACATTTATTTCTTATGCATATTTAAGAATATATCATGACTGTTTTTTTGCTAAGTAAATTGTGTCATTGACGCAAAGTTGTCAACATTACAAATAAAAACCCGTTTTACCTAAACGAAGCTATCGATGACCTTCATCTGACTTAAAATTTCTTAAGAAATTGATGTTATGTAATATTTCTCTTACTAATTTACACGCATTGCCAATTTCACTAATATAGTAAAAAAAATATCAAAATTAATAAAGGTATTATCTATTGAAGTGAGATTTATGAGATAAACTTGAGTAATCAATTCCTTTTTTGCAATAATAAAATATATTTTACATTTATTTACAAGTAAAAAGTATTATTTGACATAATAAAGTACCTAAAAAGGGAGGGAGGTACCTTATATATACCAAATATCTAATATATATTGCTTATAGCAATAAACGTTGTGTAATTTTAAAAAATCTATCTCGTTACAAGCACATTGGCTTTTTATAAGGCCACATAATATTATTGTAATATGAAGATTAAATAAGACACTCCGTTGCTTAGTTCCTGCTTTCTCCGTCTCCACTTTCCGCCTTTTACGAGGCATTGTGTGTTGAGTGTCTTAACACTAGATTCCTGCAGTTCCCTCTGCCTACCCTGCAATGTGTAGGATAAAGCGTGAAGCTATAATAAAAAAATAAAGAATTAAATAAAAATAAAAAAATGCTTAAAGATTTATTTATAAAAAAAAATGTTTCAACATAACAAACAGGTTACAGTAAATCGAGTGTATAAAACAATTATATTGCATTGAGGGCGAACTAAGACATTGCCGACCTTAAAAACACGTCATCCTATATAAATTTTACGTCAAGATATCATCATCTTAATATAATTATTTCACCAGATGATCTGTTAATATAGAGAAGAATGACGGAAAGATAGTTTTGGTTAGACATTACGTTACATTTATTACTATAATCATGTGCTGTTACTCAATTAAATTACCTTTTATAATCTCAAGACCTTTGTTTGTGGACCGGACCACTTCAGTCGTTACCAAACGTCTATTAAAAAGCACCGTCAAGCGTTGGTTCTTTCATAATTTTTGCCAAGTATTATATAAAGGCTTGAAACGGTTACATTGTGTTGCAAGGTTGTTTGTTTTGTTAATTACCTATTTGTGTTGATTAAAATATGTTAGAAACTTACTGAATTTAATCTAATAGATTTTATAATCAAAACATATAACCACGTATAAATAAATATATAGTAGTGGAAAAGTCTACTAAAATAAACTTTAACAAGTATAAATCCACATAACCGCTGTAAATGAAAAAATCCAAGTATTTAACTTCATCATCGAAGCTATAGGTATATAGAATATACAGCATTGACGATTAAGTTAAATACGTAATTAGATCCCTTGGTTATTCAAAATATTGTAGGTTATGAATAGGATATTAATTGTAGTTAATAAGAAGATGAGAAGATTTAAATCGGAGAAGGTAGGTGAGATGGTGGTGGTACATAAACGATTTACCTCATGTGTTTACGATAAATCAATGAATCCAGATGACATGATACGGCTCGCTTGTGTTAGTACGATCAATATAAATGTGAATGCCACACATATGAACACAATCTCAACCAAATCAAATTGACTACAAAACGCAGATTTCAAAGGAAACTCAGGATTTGCCATGTTTAAATAGAAATAATTCCTGTAAATATTCAATTATTAAGCATATCATTCATTTCATGCCTATGTACATACATCAAGCAGTAATAAATATGTATATATAAATATATAGATGAAAAAGTAAAATCTAAAACCTTTTCTCCGTTTGCCAGCTGCAAAGAAACAATATTAAAATTTACATAAATACATTAAGGTACGGTTTATTTAACTATTTTTTGTCTTTAAATAGTTTTTTTTTTATATTAGTGTGTTTTTACATTTTAATGTACTTCGAAATTAATTATTGTAATGTATTAATATGTCAATCAAGCGTCATCCAAAGACAAATCTGTCCTAAATGCGTAGACCAAGGAGTATAGCAAGGAGTATGGGAACAAGTTGTAAAACGTCCACCAGGAATCATCAAAAATGTAGCAGTTTTTTTAAAATAGTAGGTGTGCTGAAAAGATTTTTTTTTTTTTTAATCATTTTTATCATTTATGTAGATAGTTATTCCAGTAACTGCACCTATTTTGACATTTACGTTGTACATAGTAGGCCGTAGACATACATAGTGGGACCGTGGTGGCGCGGAGGCGTAGCGTCTGTAAACGCGACGGTTTGTGGGTTCAATTTCCACTCGGGGAAGATGGATTTTTTTATTTGGATTTTCTTCACTCTGGAAACTCGGTAAAGTGAGGCGTTGAGTTCCGCCACTCAACACGCAATGTCTCGAAAAAGGCCGAAAGCAAGGACAGAGAAAGTAGGGACTAAGCAACGGAATGTCTTAACACTACCTAGTGTTCCACCTTCCTATGCTTCCTGCAGTTTCCTCTGCCTACCCTGCCATGTGCAGGGTGAAGTGTGAAGACTGAAGACATATTGACAGTTCCCTTAAAGATAAAAACCCATTAAAATTTTACTCTAATATTTTTTTATATATAGAAAATAATACTAATATTTAATATTGTATTACTAAATTACAATGATTTTATTTTTTTTTAAATATTACGTTACACTGCCATCTTGTGGCAATGGAGTCAATTAACAATACTAACAATAGTATTTTGTATCCATCTTTCACTACTGCACGTACACGCCACGGGTGTCTAATGTTACATTGTATGAATAGATGGCGCTTTAAAATGTAATTATTTTATTCTCGAAAATTATATAAAATGTAAGTAAAGTTCATAAATTTAAAATATATATAATTTTAGAGTTAAGCTGATATTAAAATTACTATACGTTTTAGTTAGTATTTTGTTATGTCTCGGCATTTCGGCACGCTACAAGTGGTGGACGCCCCGTTCGCGAACCAAGCAAAAGTGAATTGCGAGTTGTGACGGTTGACGCCTTGGCGCCTGACGGTTCACCTTTAGTTCTGTTTAGTTTATTGTTCGCACCGACAGTTAACGGTTGCGTTGACTCAGTTGTCAGTTGAGGCGGTTACGTTTGATTCATTCATCGATGAGATTTTGTTTAAAAACACCGGCACCGGTTTTGTGTGTAAGATGCTAGCACAGCCGCGTGACTCTTTCTTAGACGATGAATTTGGGAAACCCGTGGAGTCCATAATGAGGTGTGAGGATTTCAAGAGTAATTTTGCTAGAAGGCTTTCGAACCGCTATATTTCCCGGCCACCGATTTCTGGTTCAACTCTAGAAGGTTTGAAACTTTGTCCGCCAAAGGAACAGGATATGCTGAATAAAGTGAGTAACATTTTTACTTGTAGTTTTTGCAAGTTGTTGCCCTGATTTTTTCGACCAAGACTTAACGAACAACGGTTATTTTGACGTCACTGCTATCTAATATCTCAAAACCATTTTAACTCTGATTAAAAAGATAGTATTTGGCAAGTTATAATTTAAAAAATATCGTGATAAATAATTATTGATTGTAAATAATTTATTTATATGGCTGTCATGGTATTATTTGATCCACATGTTGTGATGCGCGAAGGAATTATAAATATTAATCAGGATGTTGCAATTTTTGTAATACTACGTGTGCAAATTAAGAATTCCATAAATATTATTATGCAGACTATTGTATTGTTTACGGTCTGCTCTACTTGCTGAGTACGTTCAATATGTTTCATACTTGTTGTTTCAAAATCTAAGTAATCATATAGGATTAATTGTATAAAACGCTTGTACGTAGTATGTATTTTGTCAAAAGTGACAGCTAACTTTATCATATATTAATCACACGGAAAAGTTTACTATTTTACGGAAAAGGTTTTTAGGTTTATTAGTATTTATTAGTATTATTAATTATATTTTTCATTTCTCACTATTTCCTAATATAAACTAATAATATTTTAAATGTTATTCGATAACCAGGTGTTTCCTTAAAAATAAAATGGTTGATAGTTCAATATTGGGTACCTACATATAGAGAAAAAAACATACATCTGTCCCGAACGTGGAGCACAACCAGTATTTACTGTTTAGCTTAAGCCATTGTAATGATTTGAATTTGGTTACTATGCTGTAAAATAAGAAAAAGTATGCGTTTTACACACACACATATATATATATATATATATATATATATATATATATATATATATATATATATATATATATATATATATATATATATATATATATATATATATATATATATATATATATATATATATATATATATATATATAATAGTGCGAATACAATATTACTTCACCTGGTCCAATCTAAATAGTATACACACGAACATAATCATATAAGTCAGTCATCATATAAGCTGGTCCTGCAACTGTTTGCGTGAACTTTTGGCCTTTGCCTCACTATGCTATTTCCATTGCACCAGTTGCAATCGAAAATTTAGACTTAACTTACCGCATGCCACTGTTATAATGTGAACCTATATTTATAATGTATAATTCTAAAAACATTTTTAATTTGAGGTTCTATTTTCATTTCTACACATCTTTTTTTTCTCACTAAAAATGCGACTAAACTTATGCATTACATGTTCCAGACGTAGAAATTAAAAAACTCATCTCTATTTCGTGTCCAGCTTTGGAAGCTATTTATTCGCAACCCTTCAGTGTTATCAGGGATTATAGTGTAGGAATTGTAGTATAAGCATACATACGTCGTTACCTACCTGCTATTTTTAAACATTTCTAAATATAGTCGTTTTAAACGTATTATTTATAACACTATAACACTATTTTTATTGTTTTACGATTACATTTATCCATCAATCAATATGTAACATTCATTTGAACTATCAAAACTTTAATATAGATATATAGATAAGGTATAAAATTTTAATGATTTTATTATATGTTATTAAAAATTTCAACTCGGTCATTTAAAGAATACTGCCACATTATAGATTTCCTACATGGTTAAAGATAATATAACTTATTATAATCTTGCTATGATAAGAAATCTCGTGTGAAATGTACACACATGCAGCAGCCCGCGGCCTCGTTTAGGTTGATTTCTAGTATATCAAACAGGGTCAACTGCTTACTAAGTAAAATAAGTATAATAATCTATTATAATGTCAGTATAAATATAGAAATTATTTTTTAGCTTAAGTAATTCTTAATACGAGTAAAAAAGACACATTGTTTGCTAGTTAGATTATTCATTGTTCATATAATTTTTTTTTGTAAAAGACAATAAAAAGTTTGAAAGCTTCCATTCCAATGCTTTTATTTATAATTGAGAACCAAGTTTTAAAAAGTGGCAGTAAACTTGATCCTTGAAACATTTTTTACAATTACAGCGATGAAGAAAATAACTAATTAAATTTATGTTTTCAATTCATAAAATTTATTTTATTGCTAATATAAACGCAGAGCTCAATATACAAACACCTGTATTATACGTAACAGCCTATTGTAAATTAAGTAACTGAAGCATCAACTTCATTTTTTTTTGTTTTTTATTTGTTGTGTCGCGGATAGTAACACTACAAATAAATAAGTATTTAATGTAAATAATAATTTTTAAAATGATACTAACCTTTAAATTATTTTGTTACCGTTTACCTAATAAGAAAGAATACGTTTAATTACTAATCAGCTCTGCTTATAAACACTTACATATTTACGCCAAGGAACAAATACTTCAATATGAATAGTACAATATGTACTCACAAACGCGTTTATTTAGTCTTATTTCTAAGTTACATGCTATCGTGCTCACCCCTTACATGCCTGCTGACATTAGGTCCCGGAAATTAGGTAACGCTTGGCTTGCGCTTAGTAAATAATACGCCCTTTAACTATTATATACGAGTACTTCTGTCTGATGTTTCCCAGTGTCGCACTCACAGTACATGACGGTATTGAAGTCTTCCACTGTATTCCACTTTTATATATGATTGTTATTGAAGTGATAACAAGCGGTAACCTGTGAATATAGTACAAAAATCGTTATACAAGCTTTTATCTGTATATATATAGCAAACAAATAAAGTATTTAGTTTGAAGCCACTAAGCTCCTCACTCTACACTCAAATTAAATATTCAATGTGATATTAATTTTCATACTAATTCAATCTAAATTTTCAAATTAAAAAATCTTCAAAATATTTTAACAAAAGCTTTATAAGACTTTAACGCTAAGGCTTTCACATGCGCTATCGATTGTTTCTTGACCACCCAGTGATCTTGCTACCAATTAAACTAACAGTATCACGTATATTTTTAACACTTCATTCTAGCGACGTCAATATAATTTTTTGTATGTAAACCTGTTCCATTCGATTGTGCTCCTGTCGTCAATTATTTGTTAAATATATGTTATGTAACAATGTCACTTTATGATTTTTCTACAATATGTCGTATATGAATATACGTATTATATAAACTATCACAGATCCATAAACATTTAACATCGTAATCAGAACACTCGGATGGTTTTTATATCTGAAATTAATTTATTTTCTTTTTATTTAATATTATTATTATGGAAACAAACTTTCTAGTGAGAAGAACATTTTGACCCGACGCACATTTGACATTACGACATGGGAAAATATTGAATGCCGTGTAAAAGCTTCTTGTTTCCTATTACGATAAATACCTGGCGTGATTAATCTTTTAATTAAATTACAGTTGAAAGTCACGAGTGCGTAATTTGTTCGTCAACTTCATACTTAGTGTGTTCCTATAGAATAATCAAAGGTTATTTATTAGGAAAGTAAAAAAAATATATCTTATATATGGTATCATACCTATTTACATTTACGTCTATATATGAGTACATATATTTTAAGCATATACATATATAAGTTAAGTTAAAGTTATATAGTTATTAATATAGAATAATAAACAAGAATAATAAATAAATTACAAAATGCAGCTGTCGCGGACGATCGCACCATTCTCACATGAGTTAACAACCAAGGAGATATGAAGTCTAGGGAACAATGGGTCAGCGCTATCTGCCTTTCATATCGTGAACGTTTCAACTCACAATGGTACGTTGTGAGTATGTATGTACTTCCGCACAGAAGGAGGCTTAAGTCTACAACGGTTAAAGGTGATACTGGAAGAGGGGAACTGTTTATTTAGAAAATGCTCTATTTTTTGACAAAATTCAAACAAGATTTATATTTTCGTAGACATGTATAATATATTCGTGTAGTATTCTGATCCTGAAACCAAAAATTCATATCCCTTTCCAATGGTCTTAATATATGAAGTGTACACTACTTATAACTAGTATGTAACTGCAAATTCGGTTCTATTCTTGCTATATGTTATCAGTAAACGCCATTGTGCTAAGTAGCTTTTGCTAAATAGTCATTTGCATGTTCTTTATTTTTAACTGGTGTCTTTGAGGTCCTGAGTTGTTAGAAACCTTAAACCTATATACGTCACCAGTTAATTTTCCTGTATCTTGGTTAACAAAATATGTTATTTCTTATTGTTTAGCTGATTTCGAATAGCTCTACATCTGGTGCTACACTCTTCTAATTCGATTATATCCTGTGACAATCCCAGTCCCTCTTACATGTTACGGAGAATTTACTTATCCTCAATTTATATTCAAACCCATTTTTTAAGTTTTATAATTTGAGTAAAGTTAATATATTATACATGTTTTGTTTTCAATATTTTTATTTTAAACGTTTATGATGCGTTGCTCGATAGTATATTTCCAATAAATTTTATTATGCGTATTTGACAAGTAAATGTTACAATTATAACATAGGGTGTGGCGTGACGCTAGTGTAGTGCTGCTCGGAAGTTGGGACAAACCTCGTGTCGGAAATTTTATTTTGTATACCGGACAGTGTTCACGCTTCAATAGTCCCGTAATGATATTTGCATCCGTAAAACCCAATCGAAATATAAATTACGCACTGTAATAACAATATATACTAATACGTCCATACTATAACCAAACATTTTAAAAGTCATTATTATATACGAGCAGTGTCGTAAGAGTTAGATAATTTAAAATGAAATATTTATAGACACTATCTTGTTACAAACTCAAAAGTTTGTTTGGTTGCACTTCTTTCTCAGGAATTGGTTCTAATTGAAAAGTTATCTTGGTGTAGAACAGTTCATGCATGCAGCTTTTAGCTTAACTTATATCATGTTGATCGCAGAGCACCTGCTGACAGATTGACCTATTTAAAATGTGTCCTAGACAAATCTTGGTAATTTGTATTTTGTTATAAAATTAATAATATTTTTTACTAATGTTCTGGTGTTAATCGTTTAATTTACTTAAACTTTTCTACTTAATAAGTGTGAATATTATAGTGATTTTAGGTCAAACATATGTACATATGTATGAATGTAGTTAATTGTAACCTCTAAGTATAAGAATCTTATTTTACCATATAGAGAAATCTGGTAGTTATTGGTCTTGACCTGAAAATTGCATTATGGATTTTATACGTCCAACCAGTTACTTGAAAGTGAATCGTCGCATTTTTACCTGAAGTAATATATTAATGTGGCTGAACATTTTGAATTTACTATTATATGTATTATGTTTTCCCACGGTATTTTAAATAATTGAGTCCGTCGTGTCGCAGATCTAGAAACACAATTACTCTTGAGTTACTCATGACTTTTCACTGGAAATGCAATGATTGTGAGTTTGAGCAGAAATCCTTGTAAATGTAATATTTTGCATAAAATTAAAAGATTAACTAACATACTTTTATCCACATATATTTCCTAAATTAATGAATATTCATTTAAAAAAATATAAAATATTTAATTATATATTACTAAAATCAAATTATATATAAATGATGATGTTATATATTAATAGGTTTTTTTGATATGTTTATATATGGAATATATGTAACATGTTTTACAATGAGTAGTAATATAGAAATGTTGTATTTAAACCCCACTTAAGTAATATATAGGATGTTTCAAAATATCTAGTGTAGAATACAGGATATGTTGTATATGTGTGTAGAATAAAAAATTTAGAGCCTATTTAAATTGTGACTGCAAGACGATGTGGGCGGAAGTGCGAGTGTCCTTCTGTACTTACAAAATACTATATAGTGTCAAGGTACTATTCAAGTAAATTATACACGAAATAGACGTAAAATATTTGTGTATTATCTTAAACAAAAATAGTACAGCATATAATAAAATGTATGCCTGATGCTGGCAATATTATTATTTATCGTAACTTTGCCCGCGTGTTTTTTGTTTTTTTTTTTTAGCTATTTAGTTGTAATAAATGTTAGTCCAGTGACTCAACTCTACAAAAATACAAAAATAAATAACCTTTTTATATTTTAGCTAATAGCCTCAATTACATTTCCCTGTTTTAATACCTCAGGTGGTGGATTTACTTGAAATACCATTCTTATTGTTTACATACAAGCAAAACATACAATCAAAAATTTATTTAGTAATTTAGCTTAAAAGAAATCTCTTGAGATTTGCAATGAAAATGCCTACCTGCGCAACTGTATACGGCTCTCTTAGGACCGCAAAGTAGGCTAAAAATAAATATCACCACATAAAATATCATGTCTCAACAACAATTGACTCACTAACATTAGAAAGTAACAAAAAATGAGATGAATGAATATCATTTAAAAGAAACCGGAATTTAGGATATGATTTCTTTTTTTAATCTCAAGTGAAGTTATATAGAAGTATGGAAAATTTATTTGACATAATAGTAACGATTTATTCAATTTTTTATAATTGTAATAAAAGCTGAAACTAACACTGAAATGGTGGTTGTTGTACATATGTATATATATATATATATATATATATATATATATATATATATATATATATATATATATATATATATATATATATATATATATATATATATATATATATGTGTGTGTGTGTGTGTGAACCTGCAGTCGGTCTTACCCCGGACACATAAAAATACTTATTAAATGTGCCACGTGCCCTACACTTCAAACCTATTATAAGCTAGTTTTGGAAGCTTAAATAAACGTTACAATTAAAAAATACTATATATATATATATGATTTGAGTTTTTCATAATGTCTTAAATACATCTGCGATTGATGCTAGTAGTGAGCAAAATTGTTCTACATTTATTAATGTAAATTCTTGGTACTTACACAAACAATGGTGAATGATGAAGGTACCGTTGCGATGTGGGAGGAGACCTGCAAACTATACAGTCGATTTATATGCTTATTTATAACAGGACAGACTAATTTGATCATCATGCGAATCGTTAAAATTACTCTTTGAATTCGTAGTGACGAAAATAAATTCCATAATACAATTTCTATTTTATTTCACTAGATTTTGTTGCTTTTATAGTTACGACTGACATAATTAAAAATGAAATGGTATAATATTATAATAATACACTCAAATTTGTATGTTAATTTTATACAACAGTTTCAAAATCTTATGTTTATAATAGTAAAAATATACATACTTGTATGTATTATGTATATTTATAAAAGTGGGTTAGTGAACATCGTGCCAAATAGCAAAAAGTACGTTGTAAAAAATAACCTACACTAATTATTTAAATACTTAATAAACATAGATACATAGATACCTATATATCTATGTTTATTAAGTATATAAATATATTTTATTTATTTTAATTTCGTTAAAATTGTACTACATTAATTACTGTTGATATTACACTGTGTTATTGTGTCAGATTATCTACACCGACATATGCGTTTTAAATATTGTTAGGTTTGTCTTTTAAACTTACACTAAATTCTATCTGCCTAAGTACCTTCTAGTTCCTAAGACAACTCTATGACTAAAATGATAAATCGTAATCTATACTTGTTCTAAACGGATACGTATATTATACGTACATATTTGTTCTTTTTTAAAACCAAATTATTTCTTATAAAATGAAGTTAAATCGACGTTAAATTAGTGTGACCATGAACGTGACGGTAATGTACGCTGTACAAAATTGTTTCTCTTCGTGGATACTTATAATATTAATATTATTTAACTTTACATAATTTGTTTTCACATTATACTCGTAAAAATAAGTCGTAAGGGAAAGTATAATACTAATAATAAAGAAGAACGTGTTTTGGTTAGATTATGCGCATACGATATATTTACTGCTCGATTAATGTGTTACACATTTGTGATACATTATTAGAGTTTATACGACAGTATAAAAATGGTATAAAATATTCTAAAAGTTCATAAGTACTGTGTTGATTTCTAAGACTATAGTAGCAGAAGCATAACAAATGTTTTCCCAACCAGGCAGGCGCGCCTCCCAAGGGGTGGAGGGACCAGATGGGGGACATAAATTATATTAAATTAGAAAACCACTAATTTACGCGTGTAATGTTAATGCTTATTTCAATAAGAAACATTTCATTATAAAATTGAAGTCTGCTTACTATAATTAAGGTGAATCTGAATGAAAAAGTAAAGATGACACCTACCCTTTACGAGAATTTGATTTATAGTTTAGGGAGATACTGAAAAGAAAAATGCTGCCTTGTAGACATGGCTTCGTGACAAGCGCATTAGCACTGAGGTAGAATTGAACCTACTGCCATCAACTTTGTTTTTAACTTTAGGACAACTTACAAATCAGTCACAAGCGTGTGTAATATGTGGGTTTTTGCAATTATGATAGTAATTATAACTCCAAAAATATTATTTATATTTGATTGATCTTTATATTTTTAAAATTTTAAAGAAATAAAGCCGTGCTGAGGTATAAACGAAATTAATCCTTCGCGCAGCCGCCTTAATCCTATTTAGGTATGAGAAACATATTGAATAATGCGAAAGTGAATGTTGCCATATACGTTGCAGTTCTACATACAGGCGGTCAACATGCTAGTCGTTACAGAGTTGTATAATATGTTATTGTCAAATTATTTACTATCTTATTAGAAATGTTTTTGGATTCATATAATTTATCGTTATGTCAATGTGAAGAGGAAATCTTCACAGTTCCTATTATTAATGTTAATCGATTTTATAATACATAATACAAACGTTCATGAAACGCCTAGAAAATTATTTTTAAAAAAAAAAGTTACATTAAAAATATACTTATGACTCATACCATACAAGAACCCAGTAATTTAAGTACCTAAGCATAAATATGTTAAACGCACCCGACCGTAGTAACCAAGTCGCTGCTATCTGCATGGGGAATAATATTATAGTTTTTGTTTTTACCCATATAACATTATCAGTCGTCACTATGTTACATGCATAACGTGTAAGAAATTCTTTAAAGGTTAGTGATAACCATTTTGTTGCAATTCATCAAAAACTACGTTTAAACTAAATTAGGACCGTCGTGGCGCAGAGGCGTAAGCGTCGGGAAGCCACTCGGGGAAGATGGATTTTTCTATTTCCGTTTTCTTCTCTCTGAAAACTAAGTAAAGTGCGGCGTTGAGTTCCGCCACTCAACACGCAATGCCTCGAAAAATGCGGAAAAAGGGGACGGAGAAAGCAGGGACTAACCAACGGAGTGTCTTAACACTAGGTTCATATGGTTTCTGCAGTTCCCTCTGCCTACCATGCAATATGCGGGAAAAAGCGCGAAGCTAAAAAAAAGCTAAGTTTAAGTTTTTCAAGATTTTACACAAAACAACATGAACATGACAATTTCTTAACGTAGTGCCGGACAAGTAACATAATTACCACAGTAACATGAACTTTCATAAAAAGGAACTCTTTTTATTAAAGAATTAAAGTAAAATAGCTGTAACTTGACATGAAACGCTTCACTGAACCAACGATCTTTCAATTCAACGAATACTGAATGGCAAGAAGCATATACTATTTTTTATATTATTTTTATATGACTTTCCATTTTGCTATGACGAAAACGTTTTCATTAAGATGGTCGTATAAAATCAAAAATTTGTCTTGTTAAACTACCTCATCCTATCTTGTTATTTCGTCTTGTTTTTTTCTATTTTAGTCGTCTCGACTTAATGAATCAGTCTCGTCTTAAAAAAAACTAGCACTAATATACATAATATATATTAACCTGTAATAATAGACTTTTCTGATATTGTCATCATAATTTTTATGTTATGTTACTATGATTAGTTTAAAAAATATCCACTGTATAAAATTCGTATATTGTGTAGATACTGAAAAACGATATCTTGATATACAAGAGATTAATAAAAAACTTGTTTTTTAAATATCCATGAATATTAACGATATTGTATCAATAAGAAACAAAGGCTAGTATGTTGGCTGGTTCCGTCACCATCACGACGCGCCATAAATACGAATCGGGTGCCGGATCTAATATAAGTCGATAAAGGGCAACCGACACGAACTCGGGACGTGACAACTTACACATTATACCATGTCCATGTCACTCCTTTATATTTTTGTTTTGTTTATGTAAGAAATTAATATATACTTTTAAAGTTTTTGTACATTTTAAATACCGTTTTGATTATACTTGAAAAAAAACTGCAAATGATTACCTTTGTATTGAGATATATGGAAACT
This sequence comes from Dione vanillae, assembly GCA_037178615.1. Lineage (NCBI taxonomy): Eukaryota > Metazoa > Arthropoda > Insecta > Lepidoptera > Nymphalidae > Dione > Dione vanillae. The sequence continues at coordinate 2,994,995 of JAZFAU010000009.1, read as the reverse complement.
ATCTCCTTATCTAATTGTTATCCGTGTCGAGATGTACATGGTATATTGATCCTTTATTTTGATTATTTTTTTATTATTACCACATCACGGCCGCAAGTGTACGACGACCACCTTACTTAGTTATGCAACTAAACACGAGCGCTCAGCAGACTACATTAAACACATTTTGCAAATAACGACATCGGCTTAGAAAATGCTGAATGTAAACGTAAAAATAATGAGATGGTATCTAACAATATAAATGGAAGAGAATGCGTGAGAACACATTATTTCCTTTTATTACTTAATTCTATTTTGAATACAAATTGTAGTCACGTAAGTTCTATGACAAGGTTCTATGACAACTTGTTACAGTTAAAACTGTGGCAGTGATAGGCAGCTATTTTTACAGAATTTTCGTAAAGAAATAAATTTAAGTAATTTAAGTCAAATTCCATATCATTTTTAAAACAACATTGCTTAATAGTTTAACCAGTAATATAACAAGATACGTATTGAATACTTTTTGTTTCTTTACTTAACATCCATGAATATTTATTTAGTTTTATATAAGATAGAAACATTTCACATATCAGTTAATCTCCAATTCTTATAAGGAGATAACATACCATATTTGAAATTCTAATTTTATGTAAATTCTTCTAATCAATGTGTTACATAATTTTTGAACGTTTTCAATATTTGTGTCTAGCAAATAAACACATTTATTGTAAATGTTACGTATTAAAACATGCCAAAAAAATACTCAAATATAAAAGAAATATGAAGGAATTGATGTTATCTACTAAAATTAGTTTAGTTATTAGTTTTACCATTTAAAAATAATTAAAAAATATTATTTTTTTACTAAAAATTATTTATTCAAAACAATATGCTCGACTTGTTGGGTGTTGCACTTGTCGAGTGTATCATTGTATGGCCAAGGCGCCATCGCCATAGCTTACCGAGGGACCGCGGCGGATGCGCGCGTCACGCGTCGCCGCGTCACGGGCTTGCCTCATGTTAAGCGACCGATTCAAATATTGTACTTCCCCTCCACATGCAAACTACAAAATTACCATTTAATATTTATTTCTTATGTACCCGGCGAAATTACTCTTTACTTTTACATTTAATGGTGTAATCTTAGCCTACTAGCCTTGTGCTGTGGTAGGTTCCGTGCTGATGACTCTGACACCTGAGATAGGTAACATAGCACCCGTAATCGGATACTATGTAATAGATATATTTAAAAGTAGTTAAGTAGGTCACTGCGTATATAGAAAATAATGCGTTTTGTCGAACTATATATTTTCGTGGTCTTTCAAGTATCGTACATAACAAGATAAATTCGTTAGTTCAATATACTGTAAGTATTTAGTAGTTAATAACTTTTTTCCAACAACGTTCCAATGCAGTAATTTTGAATACAAATTCAATGACATAGAGTGGTTGATTGTTGTCCACTTTTAGTGCGGATGTAGCTGTCCTACTTTAATTTTTGTTCTTGTTCCACTTTTTTTTTAAAAGTCTTTGTTGATGTTATTTTGCATCTTCATATTTGTTATGCGCTTATAGTCTTTGATCCTGAACTAAAACATAACGATCTAGACGGAAAGAGGACAATGATAGGCGTTCGGCGTACGTTTTGTATATGACGCATTAAGTTATATTTGTTATTAAAATTTTTTAAAATTACGATAAAAATAAAAGGTTAAAATAAGCCTTACCTTTTTGATCTTCTCTACAATATCTTTGAGTAATTGATCATGGTCCAGAGGTTACGTCGGATGTTCGTACATCTTTTAAGGTCTTTGTACTTTTCAAGAGTGTTTACTCAATATTCTTGAGTTATAGCCTTCTATATGAATAAATATTTCGTAATAGGTTAGCTAAAGTGTTAAACATCGTATGATTACTGTCCTAAAGGTTCTATTTTGAAATATTTAGGTTATTTTAGTTAAGATAGGAATGTTAATTATATAATTATATTTGGACTTATTCATTGAATTTAAAAAATCTTAGTGAAAATAGCTCGTGTCCTCTTTTACCTTTGTGTGTATCCATTTTAATCGCTATTATTTTGCCTTTATCATAAATCTTGTAATAAAAAAAGTAAGTACCTATACCTTATTGTTTCTTAAATGTTTTCGTAATCCGTAACCACTATAGTATACTTTGTAAAGCATCTTCGTTTCTTATTATTAGATATATTTAGTGGACTACTATATTTTGTATATGCTCAAAAAAGTTATCACATACGGCCAATTATTCATAACTGTTATTTAACGGTCGTTGAATGAGTGGCAAGTTCTTTATCTGTAATTACGGAGATGTTTATAGACTAGTAAAGTATGCAACCGCCTGTGATTCTTTGGCACCATCATAGTGTCTATGTTCCCAAGTTTTTGTTACTTCCCATACAAAGAGAGTCTAATGACTGATCCGTTATTTGATCTTTTTTACTCTACATTCTATTATATAAGCTCGTGGATGTATCACACGACGCACAAAGCTGGGTTGTTGATGCTTAATAAGGCGTAACTAGTACAATGCTTTTGTATTAATGATGATACAATATCAACAAATATCTAATACTATCCTTCCATTATTTTCATTTCACCATAAAATATAAATGTTTTAGAAAAAAATATTATTGTAATGTAATGAAAAATACATAAAATATGTTTGATAAATGAAGTAAACATTATTTGTTTTATTTATAATAATTATGCGATATTAAGATCACCTGTATTTTTTAGGTTCCAGAAAGAATTGAGCCACGATCTCAACTTTTGAAAAGTGATATAGAAAAAGCTGTGGAAATCGTGAAATCTCCGGACAAGGCCGTCCATAACGCAGACATAAGAAATACGGAGGTGAATGCTTTAAATATGGAGGTGGACACCTTAAGATGGCAGCTAGCTCAGGTACTTATGTAATATAAAATATATAAAATTGGTGCACCAATGTTACTTTAATTTATACTTTACTTTAAAGCTTTGCGAATTTTTTTGGCGACTGTTTCCATATTTGCGACTGAATTAAATATTATGAGTTCTTGTTTTATTTTTATAAATGTCAATCTAAGTGCAATAACTTTCAGACTGAAGCCAACAGACAGATGCATATAGCTTTACTTAAGCAAATAGTAACTTTCTTGAACAGAGTTAAAGAACACATAGAATGTCAGAAAAACGAATCTGAAATACGATTTGATAAAATATTACCCATGGCTTTATCGGAACCCTTAAATCTATCCGACTTGCCACGTTCGCGGTCTGTACTACATGTCAGTAAACATTTAGATGGTTCAATTAATTCTACAAAGAAAATGAGTACAAGAAAAATGAGCAAATCAATTAATAATGTTAATGGGTACAGAGATACCTCCAGTATATGGTAAGCGTACGGGGTTTTATATGACGCAATTTTATTCAATATAAAGATGTTTGAAAATATTTAATTTTTGTATTTGTGTTATAGGAATCAATCAAGATTGTCTTTTATTTCTGAAGACGAAACGGGGCAAAAATTAACCGAAGAAATGTCAAGATTGATCACTCTTGCCAACACAGTTTTATGTACTAAAATTCCAGACTTGGCATGCGCTTGTGTATGTAAACGACCTGAATCTTCTTTATTATTAACTGAAAATATAGAAAACAAGGAAAAAAATATGTTGAATAGAAGAGAGTCTATGAAATTAAACTTTAATTCTGCAACGGATAACATTGTCCTACTTTCAAATTGTAAGTGCGACAATAGCATTACTGACTTCGGTGATATGAAAAATAGGATTTTGAATGATTTTATTGTATCTCAATCACCAATTAGTTTGGAGATTGAAAAAAAGTCTCCGGATGTTAAAGTTTTTGAACCAGAACCGGCCGTTTCGCAAACTGGTCTAATCAAACCGTGTGGGAATGTGGTACAAGTTATTGACAAAAAAAACGAGTACAATGCTTCTACAAATTTCATAGAAGATGAAAGTGGTTTTTCGTCTATGAGCTCATTTCAAGAAATAGGTATTCCTATCATCAGTATAATTCCGCCGTCACCTTGCAAAGAAGTTGATTATTTAGAAGAGATCACTGCCGAGAATGAAAAGTGGAAAACGGACAGTAATGAACTCGACAAACAAACGGTTAAAGTTTTTTGGGTTTAATTTATTTAAGCTTAAAATATATCTTTCAGGATAAAGTACAGAATTGCAAAATAAAATTTATTTTGTGTTCTTAATTATAGAATATGATAATTACTTGCGATCACTTCTGTAGTAATTTATTTAAGTATTTATATATGTCTTAAGTTAGACACAAACAAAATGACGCCGTTTTAAAATATGAATAAAGGCAGATTTTAACTGTAATTTATTGTTTTTTTTACTAAAAATGAAACTTATTGGTCTCTATAAATAACCTTGTTACAACGTAAATGACCCTGATATCGAAACAAGCAATTCGAATAGCATTGCTTTCGATAACGAAAATTATTTTATGTTATCATAATTTTTACTGAATGAAACTAATTTATGTGCAATGCCTTACATAAAAACTTATTGGATAAGTGGTAAAAAAATAAATTGACATTTAAAACAAAAATGACAAATTTCTAGAGAAATGATAAATTTTTAAGAGGAAAAATTTACATAAAAATCATTTTTAGATCATCAAAATTTTTGTGAAAAAACATTAAAAAATTGTATTTGTTATTGAAATTTTTCGTTAACATGGCTGAAGAAGTAGACGAAAAAGCAAGTGGAGACACAGTGTCCATAACTAAAGTCGCTCCTGTACCATCTGAACCTGTTGTAACGATACCCAATGTAGAATTAATTGTCGACGGCTTTGGCTTTATGCCTAAAGATACTAAGTCTATATCCAAAATACAAATTCAAGGGAAAAATAGAAAATCTTCTAAAATGCTAAAAGACCCAGTACCTCCACCAGACATCGAGCAGAGTTCATGTGCTTCTAGCTCAAACATCGACATAGTCCGGAGATATACCTGGAAAACTAAAAATAGAATGACTGTTCAGGTAATATCTGAATATAATTCTTGCTTTCGCATTTATATGGAAATTATAAACTAATAATTTATAATTAATTGCGTTCTATGTCAAACTTTAAGTATTTGATTTGGTGAATAGGTTATAACTTATGGTGCTACTATCACTTCTATACAAGTTCCTGACAAAAAAGGAGTTCCTGATGATGTCGTAGCAGGATTCGATACCTTGGAGGGTAAGTCTAAATATTTCTAATTTGATACATTACACTTATGACGGTATATTAAATTGTTTATCTGCATTTAGAATATTTCCAACCAAGAAATCCCTATTTCGGTGCTACAATTGGGAGATACGCAAATATCATTCGTAATGGCACAATGCTAGTAAAGCCGTCAGGAAAAATGTACATGCTCACTACTAATAAAGGGCAAGATCACTATAATGGGGGAAATGTGGGATTCGACAAGGTGAGAATAATGTTATTAAATCGATTAATATACATGTATAACTGATTGTATAATTAAATGTTTTTGCAAAAAAAATACTAATGAAAACAATAGGCAATAAATAAAACCTTATCAGCCATACCGACTCAGGTTACGGATGTCAATCAATATCCGCCATTAGAATATAAATTATGTTTTTTTATTTCCGTAAATAGTATAAAAGTATAATTTAAAAAGACTAACTTGAATAAAATTTTATTTTAAACGTAAAATATTTTTACGTTAACTTAAATATTTTATACTTAAATATTAAATTTACTCCTGGAAAAACTACTACAATTACAGGTAAACTGGCGATCGTATGTGACTGGTAACAAAGTAATAATGAGCCACATCTCCGAACGTTTCCACGAAGGCTATCCAGGCACAGTGATGGCTCAGGTCTCCTTTGAAGTTACATGTGATAACACTATCATAATAGAAATGAAGTGCACTACGAGCGAACCAACCATTGTCAACTTGAGCCAAGCGTGCTACTTTAATTTGGCAGGCCATGTAAGCTATTTTATATTATGTCAATTTATTCATTATTATAAGTCAATATATAAGATTAATAAATTATGTATAAGTTGAAATTATGTAAGAAGTATATAATATATATTTTTTTTATAGCTTCACGCTTTATCCCACACATGGCAGGGTAGGCAGAGGGAACTGCAGGAACCATACGAACCTAGTGTTAAGACACTCCGTTGCTTAGTCTCTGCTTTTTTTTCCGTCCCCGCTTTATTATAATATTTTATTAACGTTACTTAATTTATTTATAGCTTTTAATTGCATTATTTTATTGCCTAATATAATTTAATAGCACTTAAATCAAAAGGTCAAATTTGAGATATAGCTATTTTTATTTCAAAGGAGTATCGTTAGCAGAAAAAGAAAAATGGTATGACATTACTTATACCACACTATAACCTTATAATATAATATTTTAAGCAAATCCTACTTTAAATTGTTATTTTCCATACATATTTAATTTCAGCATGCTGGTACAGAAACGATGTACGACCATATATTCACGATCAACGCGGATAAGTACACCGCGGTTGATGACGAGGGACTGGTTACAGGTACAGAGAGATTAATAAATCGTAGCTTTACTTTATTAGAACTGTGGTCTATGGTCCTTTAAAAAAAGATAAAACAAACATAACTTACAATCTCGGAATTTATATTCACGGCGGTAAGATAAAAACCTGACTTATTTAAATATACCTATAAATAAAAGATGTATGTAAATAGGTTTAACGTCCTATTATAAGAAACCAATCATAGTGGTCCATTTCTGATTAATCTGTGAATTGTTTATTTGTATGTGGTGTCGTATAATTACTTGTGTTATCGTAATAGGTAATTATTTTCGTTATATTTTTATTTTTAGGCGAAAAGAACGTAGTTGGGGGCACCGCTTACGATTTTAGAGTACCAAGAGTTCTACGCGTGATGCTTCCAAAAATACCCAGGGACGGATTCGACATTAATTATTGTATTACTCAGGGTACAGAACAGGGTCTCAGCTTTCAAAGTCGGTTAGTTGGAAACATTTTAAAAAAATATTTTAATTTATTAAACGATATTTTTTCATTTATTATACTAAAATATTAAAATTTAAGTGATATAAGTTCGATTAATCTTAGTAGCAAAAGTTTAATTTTACAAGGGTAATGATTATATAGAGTATGATTTTAAAGCTTTTTACCCGAAGGTTACATTCCACCCATATGCCATGAATACAGGCACCGTGACTGTAGAACAGTATTTTATATAAGATTAAATGAGAAGCGTTAAAACGCCATCGATAATTGAGAAATATAAAAATTCATGCTATTCTGTCCTTGCTATTTTTAATAAAAAGGTATACAAAAATATTGCTTAACATATTATATATTTAGATTATCGTTTAGAGTTATGTTATTAACGTAATGTGAATGCTGAGGAGCCTCACCGTGATGAAATCTCAGAAAAATATTGTAGATTCATTACAAATATACATATCCTATGAACATTATTGATATTAATTTAAATACACACATTATATTTTTAGCCAATTAGTTTTATTCTAAAAATTGAATTCAATAATTGGCTGACTAGGTACTGGCTGTTTTATAAACATCAATATATAGTGACTAATAAAATTGCTTGACTGGTCGATAACTTAGTATACGGACAAGTTTGACGCAACTCTCAGATTGATATAGTTTGCTTTAGTTTTTTGTATATTATAACAAATTTATTTCATTCACTTTTAGAGTGAATGTTCTTAACAATAGTGGAATTCGCTGTTTTCAAATATTTTAAATTAAACCCTTACAGTATTAGTCACGTATATTTTTATATTTTGCTGTTTTAAAAAAGTATTTTAACTTTTCGAACACTGCAATAGACAATCCGTTACGACAAGTAAAATATCAAAAAAAGCGCCTACGATTTGCTTTTTTGGGTTCGTGAGAATAGTAAAACTCATAAGGAAATTATTTACTTTCAGTTGCACCACCATATTCTCATAATACTGCCAAAACACATAAAAAAAATCGTATACACGCCCATTTATGATATCTTTTGCTGATATATATCTTGTATATCTATATCTAAGCTCTCTTTATTTGATTAGTTTACATTTATACCTTAAAATATGCACAGACTTATTAGGACTAGGGGCCGATCGCCAGAAGTATATCGTCCCTTAGCTTCCAACACCGCTCAAGTCGAAAATTGGCGGTTTTCACATTTTAGTGCTATTCGATAGAGCTAATTATTGCGCATCTAACTATAGGTTTAAAAAGAGTTACCTGATTAGACCATGTTCTTCCAAAAACAGTAACAGCGCGTAAGTCAAATACCCTTCCAACACCGCTTAAGTCGTCATTCTGCCGTATATTTCTTTGGCATTTACTTTGCGTTCTTTGATTAGTACCTTTTATGTGAATGTTATATTTGAAACATATTTAAAAATATTTTAGTGCAAGAGGATGAGATATTTTATTGAATAATTATTTGATTTGATATTTAATGAAGAATTATTTTTGTGGATTTCTTTTTTATTTCATAAAATTTAAAATTTTTTATTTCATAAAATATTTTCATTTGCGTAGACTGTATTTACTTACTTATATATTTGATAAACGTGGTGTTTCCAAATTGATTTAATTTAGACACTTTTTAAAAATTAGAGATGATTCCGTGAAGTATGAAGCTCTGTTTTTAATGATTTTTCAAAATAATTAATTTGTATGACCTACGACCGGTTAAATCAATCGTAACAGATACACGTTTGTTAGAATACAAACCAAATATCACAATTTGGTCTAAACTTGATTTTTACGATTGTTGAGATTTACAGGGCTTGAAAGGTGTTCATTATAAGGTGGCACATTAATATAGTAGGTGTATATATTATTACATATTATATATTATAAAATGTGTATATAATAGATTATACTGTAACCAATAATAATCTAAAAATGTATGAATCAACACAGCTCAAGTCTGTCAATTTAATCATATAAAATAAATAATAAAAATAAAGCTCAAATTGCCAACTAATTGACATTAGTTTTGTAATGACACGACACAGTAAACACGAAATTTTATAGTTATTTTATTACTTTTATTACTTTGGTAAAAAATTAATTCTATCATCATAATTATTTGTTTCTTAACATTATTTAATATTTTAGTTTAAATTTAATATATTTAATATATTTTTACTAAATAAATTTAATTAAAATTTGTCTTTTGATAAGATCACATGGTTAATATCACTGGAGCAACACCGCCTAAATCTAAAAAAGTATCGTTCAACACAGCTCAAGTCTGTCAATCATCAAAATAAAATAAATAACTTACTATTATTAATTCTTTGTTACATTCTTACTAAGAAATTTGTTAAGAAATATTTCTAAAAGCTTACTTATATTTCGAAAAAACAGTATTTTTGTCTCCTGTAAAGTTGCGAAAAATGACTTGAGCGGTGTTGTTAGCTAAGGGACGATATGCGATTAAAAACAATAAAGAATTGATGATATTTTATTGATATTTTATTTAAATTAAAAAATAATTTACTAATTTGAAGCGTAGCACTGAGAAATTCAAATTATTTTTAGAACATATTTTTTGTTTTATTCTGAAATGGAATTTACTATTTATCGAGGACCGTCGTAGCGTAGAGGCGTAACGTCTGCCTGTAACGCGACGGTTTCTGGGTTCGATCCCCAGTCGGAGAAGATGGATTTTTCTATTTCCATTTTCTTCGCTCTGGCAAACTAGGCAAAAAGCGGCGTTGGCAGTTCCATCTGCCATGCCTGCCTCTGCCCTGCCATGTGCGGGATAAAGCGTGAAGCTAAAAAAAAAAAATTACTATTTTTCAAATGTACGAGATGTACTATTATTACTATCAGCGGGCCACCAATATTTGACAGACGGGCCGCGGTTTGTGCATCCATGCTTTTAAGCTTCAGTCATATACAAGTTTTCATACGCCTGCATACTACATACTACATAGGAATGTTTTTATTGTCACTGATATCAATAGTTTTGCTTTTTTAGAAATTCTGCTAAGCCCTTACGAATATCTCGTTTGTTAGAATGCTGACATTGTAAATGGATCTTACTATCATATGCCAATATAACAAAGAGAGAAGAGACATTTCGTAATTCTTTACTCATAGTATAGTTAATAGGTCATTATTGCTTGAAACAAACAGCTGCTAGGTTTATCCCATGTCTGCGTGTCAAGTAAGACTAACTAATTTTTATTATTTAATATTTTAAATTTCAACTTATAAGACAATGTAAAAAAGCGCAAAATAAATCATTATATGTTACATATTAAGTTACAATTCTAGATACTATAGGAATGACGTAATCGGCCGCCAAGCCGTTGTACTCCTGAACTGATATGCAAAACTAACAATTTATATCACGTTGTCATCATGTTCGGCTGCTTCCGGCGTTTTTATGTAATAATACTACTTTTAGGGGTTTATACTAAACACTGATAATACACGCGACAGTTGTGGGTTCGATTTCCACTCGGGGAAGATGGAATTTTCATTTCTATTTTCTTTGCTCTGGCAAAAAGGCAAAGGCGTTTAGTTTCGCCACTCAACAATAACCAACAATTCTTAACACTAGGTTACCACGTTTTCTGGGATTCACTCTACCTACCATGCTACAAGGGGGACAGGGCTATACTATAAAGAAGATAAAAAACTAAAAATAACGTATAAATAGCTGATTGAACAGTTGAAATAGTTTCAGATTTTAAGATTTTGTGTTTAATTTCAGAGTACTGCATCCTTTAACCGGAAGGGTTCTAGAACTGTACAGTAATCAACCTGGTATGCAATTCTACACCGGAAATCTTCTGCCGGATCCAGATAAGATTGTTGAAGTATGTCGATCTCTCTATATTATATCTTTATCATACCAATGTCCATTAAAGTCTATCTAGTTTTAACTTTGGTTAGTTATATAAGTATATATTGTAAGTTTAAAAAGTATTATAATTTTGTAGTGAATCTGTAAATGTACCATAGAGAAACAGTACTATGGTACATTTGCAGATTCACTTAGAATTGCTTAAAGGAACATTCTCTATACAAATAAATCGTTGGTCAATAGTATTGAGTACACTTGGTTGGAATTAAGGATGTTATTAACATAATAATATATGTATCTTCCTTTTAATGCCATTATTACTAGATACTATTTAATGTCATCGTTGTCCGTGTAACAAAAAAAGCAATGTAAACGTAATAATATAAATGTTTGTTATTTTATACGGAAAGTATATTATGTTTATATTTTTAATTGAACTGAAGTGAATAGCACTATTAATTTTATGCAAACTAAATTGAATTGACTAAAAGATGTCATGCCATACGTTACAATATCTTCTTAGAATAGCTAGATAGTGCATGTCTTTAGGTCAGATAGCCGTAATTGTCATAAGATTACACCCTATATATAATTCCATGCCCGTACTAAAGATGCAATAGCTTTTAACATTGTTATATAAAATATTAGGAGCCTGAACCTGAGGAAGAGGAAGGAGGAAAGGATGAATCTGTTAGTGGGAGTAGTAGCACCAGTAGTAGCGAGAGTGAAGTGAGCAGCAAGTCAAGTGTGAATGAAGAAGCGATTGAAGAAGAAAGCTTTGAGGCTGAAAGGGAAAAAGTAAGTTTTTTTTTTTATTTTTTTAAAGCATCTTTAGTATTATGTAATAAAGATGGAGAGATTTTCACTATTGAAAGCTATTAAATATTGCATTGCGATCTTGATCTTGATCTTGTTATAGATTATTGTTTAAAGCTGTTTTTTATATGCTCAAAGTGAATTCAGATGAAAATATCCCAAAATTACAAGTACAGAGAGGCAGTGATAACACCTATAGGGCCAACGGCGTGGTGTTCTGTACACAATTTCTGTAATTGATACGTGATTTAGCTATATTTTTTTAAATGTTAGATTTATTGTTTCTACAATGGAGCCTTTATTTGGATACCTTTTGTTATCTAGTAGGTATTTTAAGTTTTTTTTATTTAAAATGAATTATGGCAAGTGTTATTTTTGTTTTACTAAGCTAAGTTCTACAACTTGTTGTGCAATTGATTAAAATATATATATATATATATATATATATATATATATATATATATATATATATATATATATATATATATATATATATATATATATATATATATATATATATATATATATATATATATATATATATATATATATATATATATATATATATATATATATATATACATATAATACAACAATATAGTATATAATTATTAAAGGCCAACCTTTCCGCTAAATTGATATTGATGAAATATACATAGGTGTTTAAGTATTTAACTTTGTATTTAAGTTTCTAAGTTTCGTTTGACTGGCTTGTTCGATAACTGTCTCTTTCTACAACATTACATCAGAACATAATTCAATCACTTTAATAGTGACCTCAATATAAGTATTGTGTTCCATATTATGAAAAACAATGTAAAGATAACCCAGAAACAGTTTAAAAACAACTCCATAATATCAATTAATTTTAAAAGCACAAAAGAAGATAAAATAACGGTATAGTCTACAAAATTTCACTCTTCTCATCAAACCATTCATGAGTCAGCAAGCAAATTTAAAGTTTAATAGTTTGCTAAATAAAGAAAAGTAAGAATTATTCTTGACTGTAATGCTGATGCTTTTATGCCCGGCAAAAAGATAATAAGCTATGCTTTAAATATAAACAATGTTGTACTATCAATGTTGTATATAAAAAGACGAACGTGACTTTCAAATTTAATCAAAATAACATGTAACGGCCGTTCTAGCAATACTTTTGACTGTGCAAGTAAAACTTATACTATAATGGTAATTTAATATACACAAAGAAGATCTATTGCAATAAAAACCTATAAAGAAGTAAATCGAGAAAAGATAACTCAAATGTCACAATATGCTTAAAATTGACTGCACTTTTTAATTATGAATCTTGTGCAAAAAATTACGCAATGCTTTTTCGGTTTGCGTTCGCATTTGCAGTACTTATGTATGTAACCAATGACAATACAATATAAAATGAGTATATAATTAAGTACGATATCCTGTTAGAAAAACTATTACAACAAGATAGGTAGGTATATAATTTTGAGCCAATTGTTTCTGATTGCTACGACATTTGAGTTATAAATTAAAAATAAGTGATTTTCATGTAAAAGTATTTGTTAGTCCTTGTATAAAAATATAAAAAATACTATTATATATGATGTTATATAAGATTCAGTTTCATAACAAAAATTCCAGTAGCATGTTTCGTTCGTCTCTCCTTATATAGAACAAGGCGTGCGATATCTGTTGTCAATAATTGAGTTAATTCAACAAAATTGCGAATTCAGCAATACGACTATTTTTAATAAAAATACGTTGTATGTGTATTTCACAAAATATTCTATAGTTAAGGCATGAAAGTATTTTAATGACATATGCATAAATCAATTGTTTAAATTATTTCGACATATATATATATATATATATATATATATATATATATATATATATATATATATATATATATATATATATATATATATATATATATATATATATATATATATATATATAAATGTCTTACATCTATATAAATTTTTTGTAGCAGGTAGAACAGGATAAAAAATACTTACCGTATAGTACATTTGATTCATAACATTTCATATTTTCCAGGGTAAAAAGAGTTATGGATACGTACCGTTGGTGGGAAAGCAAGGAACTTATTATAAGAAACACGGACTCTTTTGCCTTATGCCACAGAACTATCCAGACGCCGTTAACCATGTAATTACTCATTATAATAACCATTTAAAAATATTTTTTATATTATTTAATATACTTAGTAGTTTTATGGGGCCCCAGTGTACATACCAATGTGAAATGTAAATTGATATATGTCACTGCATTAGTAATGGCTGTCGTTTTAGCCTAACTCAAATTCTGATTTAGAACTTGATCACCATAGCAAAATGGACTTATTGAAACTGGAATAGTTTTATCGTATATATCGTACATAACACATCATTTTAAAGCTTACCTTTTTCAAATCAATATTTAAATAATTAATATTTATTCTGTTATTACGAGAGGACTCATAACCAAAAATTAAAAAAATCGTTTATTCATGTAGGTATCCCAGATACACTTATGCACGTCATTTTTTTATTTACTACCATTTCGGAAAGGTCATGAAGGAGAAGAAATAGCGAAAGAAACTCTTCAGCACCTCTTTTAACATTGAAAGCCCATGGTTTTCTGAGAATAGATTATTTATTTTTAGTAATATGATAGACATCGTATTTTTTAAAGTAAAAATATATGTTTATTCTATGTATAATTAACTTATTTAATGTAATATATAATAATAATGCTTATTAAATGTATAGCATCATGTACCTATTATTTTTGATTACGCTTTGATTACACCTTATATAAAACATGTAGATACATGGCGCCAGTTTACATATCTTCATTTTTCATATTATCACTTCTCGTTATAATTTACCAGACCGATTTTGGATATTTTGCATGATTCACGCTCATATCAATGGGCAGAAAAAAATTGTGAGTCGTTTTTCAGTCTCTGTTGGCTATACAAGTAACATGCCTAATTAATATTTTATGTATTGACTTTTATACCCGTCTATAGAATTATTTATTTGATTCTTAACGTACCGCGTTACCAAAAACAAAGAATTATAAGAAAGTTGTATATGACGAAGGTCCTGGTCCAGAGTTGTTTTTAAAAATAATGTCGTCAACAATGCTGACGTCATTTTCTTCATCACTGATGGTTCACTGAGGTTCCTCCATAATAACAATAAAAACTTCCAAATTATAAACTTTTGTTGCGAAAGAGACGTCTTCACCTTACAAAGTCTCCAGTAGGAATGATCATGCAACAATATTTTCTGGTATTTATAATACTACCCCCACTATGAAATTTTATAGAATGTCGTTGTAATCAGTTTTTTGTCTATAAATATTATTATTCTTAATTTAATATTAATCATATTAAAGCCATTGTTATATATAATTTAAGTAGTATTATTTTCACGGTTAGTAAAACGAACTCAAAACCATCGTGCACGAAAATTGGACAGTGTTGATACATATGCTACATATACTTATATATGACTTCACATACGAAATAATTGAATATAATATATGATTATAATATGAGTTACACAAGTTTATTTATATTTTAAACAACTAAAGGTGACCTATACCATTATTAAACTGAAATTAACGTTTTGTTTTCTTTCTTTACAGAGTAACTTTCCTAGTCCAGTTTTGAATCCAGGAGAAGTGTATATTCACAAGATTCAGTATAAATTTGGTATTCTGCTTGGCAAGTACGTCTAGATGCTCGTCGAAGTTGTTTGTAAATGAGAATTCTAAGTAGCAAATGCATTTAATGCATCATCATTAAATGCATCTAGTTCGATAAAGATGTTATATTGAGATTGAAGTGAATTTTTAATGATTGTGATAGAACAACCTGTGTCGTCTGCTTGTTTACCAAAAATATTGTAAAGTTTTTTTTAAAAAATATAAAAGTTTCATTCTTTTTGATTAATAGTAACTGTATATTTTTTATATTAAACATATTTTTATTTACTTTTTGCTATTATTATATTTTTAAATGAATGAACAAATACAGTTGAAACTTAATGTGCAATGAAATTGTTAACTAATTGTTTTTTTGTTAACAAATAAAAATAGTACTATATTTTTATGTGTATATTATTTACTAAGTCTAAACCCTAGTACTCTTCAACTACGTCATCGTCACACTTAACTCTACCGATTGAAAATCAAAGAACCAAGAATATCGATTCTAAAACGCAAATGTTTGAAAATGGATTCAAAAGTTTATTAACTTCAAAACTTAGGAAACAATGAATTATTTGGGCTAGAAACATTTCAAAAGTTAAAACTTTTTTACTTATAACTAAGTATATATATTTATTAAAGGTTTATTATATTGACGATATTGTTATTATATATTAAAATTGAAATAATGACTTTCATTAGTATAAAAAATAATAATATCAAAGCTGTTCAAAGCTTCCTGCCGCAGACACAGGCAATTTTTTAGCCACGCTCATAGCAATTTGAGTTTAGGGACTTAACAGCCACTCAACAACGTTTAAAGTAGCAAGAGAGTACTATAGTAGCCTTCTTACACGGGGCTTGGTGTTTTTGATAGTGTATGGCATCCTGGCCTATATCCACCGGCATCACAATGTATATTTTAAAATACTAGACTTTAAAATACTAGATAATCGACTCCCGCTGTGGCCGTTCCTTCCGTCTTATGAAGGTGACACGTCATGCAGCCACCCTATAAATACCGGAGTTCACCAGGGCAGCATATTATCCTCGGCGCTTTACTCAGTGTATACTATAACATTCTTGATTCATCTGGGGTTGCGCTATATGCAGACAGTATAGCATATGCTCCACTGGGGGCTGGACAAGCTGCTGCCCTGATTTTCTAATTGGAGGCTTTGTCTAAATATAGAGAAGACACAGGCTATATCCTTCGGCAAACATAAGAATTTAAACTCCCCCGAACGTGTATTTTGCAAACCGGTAGATAGAGTAGACAAGAGAAGCAATTTACTTGCGAATGAAGCGAGGGGCACCCTCGGAGTAAGAAAAGCACTAACGCTGCGTAGCAGCGTTTTCTGCTTTGACCCTGCTGCCAGACCAAGACCAAATTACAACTTTAATGAACATACGTTAAGCCACAATTGACGCATGCAACGCCTGTGTGATATGCGCTCGCCCAGTTGCGCCATCGAAAAAACTTGTAGTTTTTCAAGAACGTATGCCTGAGGAGCCTCATCTTACTACGTGAGGAATTCAACTCTGCATAGAGACCTTCGTATGAAGCCTGAAGGATCGTACTCGAAACCTAGCCATAAATATCTTCAACCGAGCGGTCTCCTTGGTACTATATATATATACCAGCAACCGAGATAGCAACTCACGAGTCACCATTTGAAGTCCTTGGGAAATCTTATTTATATATATATATATATATATATATATATATATATATATATATATATATATATATATATATATATATATATATATATATATATATATATATATATATATATATATATATATATATATATATATATATATATATATATATATATATATATATATATATATATATATATATATATATATATATATATATATATATATATATATATATATATATATATATATATATATATATATATATATATATATTTCCAACATAGCACTTTACCATTCCAGCCCACCGGACGTTAAAAGATTTCTCAAGGACTCCAAATGGTGACTCGTGAGTTGCTATCTCGGTTGCTGGTCGCCTATTCTGGGTCACCCCCAGTTGGCTGGGCTGACCGCCCATATAACACTCACCAAATCAGCAAATCCCTGATAAAGGGGACGGACTAACCTCACATAGCATTACCCGAACCTCAGGATAAGATACGAAAGGCCAGAGTTAATTCAAAGTTATTGTTTTCTTTGTTTCTGAAAATTTTTACCGTTTGATTATGGCTTTGAATGTTTTCTATTAAAATGTAAGAGATGATTTTGTTACTTCCCACAAAACTTACGACACTACGAATCTAAAGCTATTATCTCTGAATTTGTATCGGAAATGTTCATGTTTAACTGTAAAGATAATTGTGTTATAATGAGTGATATTAATATTACTGAGGCAATATGGTCTATGTTGCCTTGCTACTTAGAATGTATCTGACAGTACCTAACCTAATTTTACAATTATCTTTAATATTTATTATCAACAGGCTATTGGATCTTGTTTTATTCAATTCAATTTGTGTTTTTGAGAGCACAGATCCAATATCACTTCTGGAAGACAGTCATAGATCATGAAAATGGGTGTCATTCACAAAAACTATAAAAACCTTTATGACGCAACTAATTCTGAGATCAATAAAATAGACTTGTTGCTACATTTTTAGTCACTTATAATATAATGTATACCGTTGTTAGGTTTTATTTTTTGTTAAAATTCATTATGGATAAATTTGTGCCAATTAAAATGTAATATATAATATAGTAGACGCCCGCGTAGGTGTCAGTTACCGCTTTAAAAAGCCTACCCAAAAATCAATTTACAGACACTGACACTACGCAGGCTGCACAGATTGTCTTTCTGTGGATGTTGTTAATGATGAAAAAATTTAAATGTTAATACAGATAACTAAAGCAATTATTGTAGAGCTACTCTATAAACAAAATTTGTCGTTAAGTTTGTTTTCCAACTTTTAACAACATTTTATGACGTTATAGCACTTAACTTCACCCGGTACTTTTTTCAAAATTAAATTGTTTATTTCGTTGATTGTTTAAAATCATTGTGATGTAAGTTTTCGATATCAAGATATATAGCATTTATTAGACTATAAATTTTGGACTATTTGGCCTTGAGATTTATCCAAAGTAGCCGCATAATCGGTTCACAAATATAAAGAAGGCAAATTTCCTTCTCCAAGTTTCAGCAGCTGTAGTGGAAAATTACTATTCATATTTCCATGTAGGTGAATTCACATGTTGTTGCGCAAATTCAAATGTCGAAAAGATGTCCAAAGGTGAGATGATTTTAAATATGCCTTCATAATATCTGCTCGCGCACCTCGGAAGTGTATATCGGAAATCTTCAGCAAACACAAAAGTGATAAAAATACACGCAGTTTTATTCAAAAAGATGCATGTATCTAATTTTTTTCTACTTACACATATCATTTACAAAATCTTCACAGTCAGGATCAATAAAACCTATTTGGAAGGAGTCTATAAATGTCTATATAAGTAATTATCGTGAAATATCTAAAGATTGTATTATTCCAAAATTATTTGAGAAAATTGTCCATAATAATCTATTGCCTCTTATACAATCTCTAATGTCTCCACAACAATATGGTTTTTCAAGTAAACGTTCTACAGAAATATATCTCTGTGAACTTCTTGATGTCATTCTTTACGTTATGAATTGTGTATATCTTTTCGAAAATTTCACATTCTCTGTTAGTAAGTAAAATTGGTATACAAAGTGATCAAATATTTTTGTTTAAATTATAATACTTCGTTATAGATTCCATAGTAAATGTCCATCACCTACGAGGAGTGTCTACCGATCTAGAGACAGATTACTACATGAAAATTTGTTACGCTAAGATTTGGAAAAGAATTCTATGAATTGAATGAATTTAAAAAGGAAAGCAGTCTGTAGGTTTCATAGCAAGCATCATCGAATGAAGCTGTGGGCATCCGCTAAATAAAATAAGTTAGGTGAAAGGTCATCTTAACGCTCGCTGTCCAAACTGATTATTTCTTCCCAATTACAAATAAACTCATATTTTAATTCATCGTTTTATAAATCATATTAGGAGTTTTCCTGTTTATAATAGTATTTGACGTTTTAACAATTTTGTAAAGCCTTACTTGAGTTACAATACCAAAGTTTATATAACGGACTTTGTTCAAAGTTATATTTAAAAAGTATTTGAAGGAACTCTACTTTTTAAAATGTTTGCTGTCGATGTCGATATGGCAAAATATTGACAAATTGAAATTGAATTTTGGTATAATTGTTGGTTCATTCCAAAGTATCAGAAATTTTTCTTTATTTTTTTTTAATTTAAGAATAAATCTCACAATTTATTTGGTATACCTAGTTATAAGAAATAAACACGTTTATTAGTTCAAGTAACGCATATGCACGTTAACTAACCAAAAAGTTGCATAGTACAATCTTTTCGTGTTCGTAGGAATACATGTTTTTAATAATCATCTAAACATTCGTATTAATATTACTTGCACATTTATAACAAACATTTATTAATATTACCTGCACACATATAGTGTTAAGTGATCAATAATTAGTAGTAAATTAGGTAAATATAAAGTAGAAAACAAAATCATATATCTAAGGCCCTTTGAAGCAGCATCCCATACAAAATGAATGCGTACGCCTGCAAATTAAAGTGTGTCAATTTTTAAAAGTTGCACTTCCGATTGCTTATTGTAGGCATCATATAATTGTTACGGAACCGTTATCGTAAGTCCAACAAGCATTTGATCCATTTTTCAGCCTCGAGCTGAATATTATACTTTGCAGTTAGTAGGGTAAGCAATTAGAATTTAGTGTCAAGACACTTAATTTTTTGACGCGTCTACCTCAACGCTGGGACGTCATTTCAATATTTTCATAGTAAGATCTTCTTGGCAGGAACATCAGAAACGAAAAAAAAACAATTTTGAACGCTTGTTTCTTTAAATGACTTTAATGAATTATTGATATGTATAGGTACGTATCATAATGTGGATTGTTATATAAGAGCTGGTAATAGAAGTAACGGCATTTGGTTGTTTAAATTTAATCTGTTAATTTTAGTTTATGTTTACTTAGGAATTGTAATAAAAATATTGTCGATTTATATCTATAGAATAACCTAGTAACGCACTAATAAAAAATATTAAATTGGTATAAGTTCAATATTGTTTTGCAATATAATTAGCGCCTTTATCCGTCCTCCTTGCATATCAATTTTTGAATTATTATACGTAATAACAATAATCTCCGGTAAATTCGATCTCTTCTGGTACATTCGATATCTTGACTTAAAAAAATTATTTAACAATGGAAGCTCGATAACTTCATTTGCTTTTATGACTATATTTTAGAATAACATAGGAAATGTTTAAATACAAACTTCAATGATTTTCACCTGTGACCAAAAGTTGCCAACCATTATGAACAATTTTTGCTTGTCTGTATTGTGCTTATTATTTATAAAAAAAATAGAAATATTCATAATTGTAAAGATGAAATAAAAATAGGCTAACAAATTTATACAAAATGTACATACTACAAATATATCTAAAACTTCTAAGAAATTAAAATGGAATAAGAGTTTAGAGGTTTTTAATACATCATAGAGATATATTCTAATTTACAATTAAATAGAATTTTTTTAATTATATTTTATTTAGGAGAAAATATTTTTTTTAAACTTAAGAAGTTTCTTTAGTTAGTGGTGTACTGAGGTAGGTAAATAAATTTTATCACTGATTGGAACATGCGCAGTTTTTGTTTCAATTTAAAATACTACTGGCTCGGGTTAAGGACGAGTTTCCTAAAAACAAAGCTTTCATTTGTGTCGTTTTGATCTCGAGCATTATGTTTGATAAGCGCAAGAGTGGGGTCATGGAACTTTGAGAGTCTGAGGCTCAACGGATAGAAAGAGATGCAATACTTTCTGTGCAGCTCAGTAAAGTTGTTATAGAAGATTATGCCTCGACCGTACGAGCTAAATCTGTCATGCAAATTCACAGCAGTGAAACATGAAACTGTTGTATTTTTAAAGCTTAGTTGAAAACATAACATTTCAAATCCCTTTACACGCATCCAAAGTGCACGTTAAATAAAAGTAATGATGAAAATGATACGAACATATAATTTCAAAAGATATATAGAGGTAAAAAACTATATATGACAGCGCATGTGTCGGTTTCGTAGGCTGTTGCAAGTAAGCGATGTGTGCACTTTTAAAGTTGGGACAAAAGTTACAGCGAGTGAGCGCGAGGCGTGTGGCGAGGAACTAGACTCGCATCATTCGCGGTTCGACGCTGGCGAGGCTCGGTCGGTGCCTCTGCGCTCGTCGCCGATCGCGTAAACTTTGATTCACCACACCATACCGACTCGTTACCACCATGAGGGTCTCGGCGACCCTCTGCATCCTCGTCGTCGCTGCTCTGGCAGAGGTAAGTGTCTGGCGGTGTGCGAACGTCTACTTTTTAGCACCCTGAAATTTGAACAACTTTCTTTGATGCTCTTTCCCTCTTTCCGCCACAAAGGCTAACACAAATTTTCGAAACGCTGAACTTTTTAGTAAAAAGAATAAACAAAGCCTGTTGCCCTAAAGCCGGTTTTGCAAACGGCGACTGATCGCTGAACATTATACAAACTTTACGATGTTCGTTTGCATCTCTGTTTATTTAAACTCATTAGTTTCAATTTGATATTTTAGTTTTCTTACTAGAATTCTTAATATTTTATTTGGTAGATTTTGTATGACTATACTAAACAATTACAAAATATCATGACTTCCAGTTCATAACTAGGTTTTAACTGAATATTTTTAACGTACATCATCGTATTACGATATAAATTTAATTATTTTCTGATAGGTGCACATGCATAAGCGAAATTGGATCATTTAGTTTTACGGTGCTATAATACGAAATTTAAGAAATATTAAAGTGGAGTAGGTGCCCGTAGTATAAAACGTTTAAAATAATTAAAATTAGGTATGTTTTTACAGTCGTCTCATTATAGTAATTTAAGCCACAGTATAAAATACAAAAGTTTATTTGACATATTCTGTTTCTGTTTTATTTATTAATATTTATATAATAATGGTTTAAATCTTTTGTTACCTAATAATAATACAAGTTGGACACCTTGTACTCTTCCATCCCTCAAACCAAAGTCAAACTCAATTTACCTTAAAATAGGACACCATCTTAAAAGCTTTTTACTTACATTGTAGGCATTAAACAATTTCGACACGTGTAGAAGATCAGGTAAACAACGGTATGTTGTAATATGTCACTGTGTTTTGCCAATTTTTCTAACTACATATTTTTATATACTTTTAATATTTAAAAACGTTATTATTGAAATACTTAATTTGAATTGGTCGTTTATATGACGTAACAAAACCAATTAAGCTCACTTGTATTCATCATTTATTTTGAATGGCGTTCAGAAAATATCTATACAATCCCAAATGATACATATAATACATCTTATTTACAATATCATTAAAAATTATTTTTTTAAGTTAATTTAATATATATTTATAATAATTACTAATAAATATAACATATCTAATTTTGTAGATACAGTGATTTCGGATTAAAAAATGAGCAATATTGGTTGAATATTTAATTATTACTTTATTACTCACACATTATTGGCAATGTTCATTCCTCACAAGTAGTAACGAACTCGTTAAAGTATATATGTTTAAGATAATGGTTATGTTGAATTTAACCTATGACATTTATTGTTTATTTGATTATATATATATATATATATATATATATATATATATATATATATATATATATATATATATATATATATATATATATATATATATATATATATATATATATATATATATATATATATATATATATATACATCTAAAAAGTCTGAAAAGAGGTTATCAGTTTGCTTAGTATATATCGTCTTTAAATTCTTGGAATCTATATGGCGTGGTAGGTATCATTTGCTTTAGGTCATCGCATTTTTTAACCCGTTTGCAAATTTGAAGTTATCGCTACAACGTTTAAACATTGATATCATTTTATAACCAATAGCAATGTTGCTAGTGAAAAATGGACAAAAAGTTAAAGTAAATATTGATAAAAACTTGACATGAAAGCGTATTAAGCACTCTACTCAAACAATCTCAATACTTTACAACAATATTTGTAGCGTACATTTAAATTCCCAAAAAGTCTATCAGTGACTTCACTAATATATATATAAGTAAAGTTCATAATATTAGTGAAACGAACTATGGGACAACTCACACGCCCAGGAATTAATGTGGTTTTGGCCAAGAATATCAAAATAGTCCAGTTTTCAAGTTTCTTGACAGTTTCATTCCTATACTTAGAATACGCCTTCATTGTTGCATAACTTTAATTTACCAAATCAACATTTCTATTCTCAATTGACACTGAACACTTGATATATCCTATAGAAAATAATAATAGAAGGGAAAAATATATCTACATTAAATAAATTCAGGCATCGCCCTTATTTGCTAAATTCAAAAAGAAATCAAAGAAGTTCTTTGACGTATAATTTTGTTTGTTTAATGATAAGATTATTGTACGTAAATAGATTATCATACATTTAACGGAGATTCATGCCTGTAATTTCGAAGTACCAATGACCCCATCAAATCCGCGACGCGCCGATATCAGGGTTATCTTCCGTTTCCTGACAACAAGATATGTGTTTGCGCAACTATTAGCGTCGTCTAAGAATATATAATTATGAAATAAAAATAAACAAGTATGCTTTAAAATGTTAGTTGAGTAAAAAAGAATTAGAAATTTTAAGATTTTGTATGGGGAGTGGCGGAACTCAACACTGCGCTTTGTCTAGTAGAGCGTTAGAGTTGTAGGAATAATTTGAATGGATACCCTTGTGTCGAAGAGAACAAATAATTTAATTGATTGAGAAAATGGATTTATCGTCCTACGTATAGTAAATTTTATGTATGTCACATTCCCGTTTGTTGTAGAAGTGGCGGCGGTGTATCGGCGATATATATATATATATATATATATATATATATATATATATATATATATATATATATATATATATATATATATATATATATATATATATATATATATATATATATATATATATATATATATATATATATATATAAAAAAAAAAGAATATATCATCAAAAAAAATATTTACCTATTTAATAGCTACACTACAAATTTGAAAAAAAAATGGAAAATAGATTTTGATAACAGATTATCTGTTAATCGCTATCTTTATAATCTGCGCGAAACTGATTATTTTAAATTGGGGCAGAAGTAGTTACAGCGCGTCAGATTATCCTCGTTTTAACTGCTACCTGAACATTTTAAACTCACTTTACTTTCTTTAGTAAGAAAATTACACTTATAATATAAGAATTAAGTAGTTATGATTTATTTTCGCTACCATGACTATTTATACGTATTGTTTTAATTTGCTAGTCTAAAAAGACTAGATATATATAGCAAGGTAAAATACTACATAAGTTTATGGAAATAGAGCTCGATATCTCTAAAACTTATATTACTATCGTAAATATTGTTTAAATACATAAATCATCTTTAAGAATCACTGCATTTTTATTGTTGTTCATTTAGTTTGTACAATAGAAGCATTCGTGGGCCAACGAGACACCGTTTTATTGTAAATTATCCTTATTGGGAAGAAATAAAGTATTGATCTCAACACGTATCTTCTAGAATTCGTAGAATATCCCTACTTGATTATTACCGGATGGCCGCAAAAATATATTTCTGTATAACAAATTTCCATAAACTTGTACAATTTAACTTTTAACTGAAAATATATAAAATCATGTCAGCAATGTTTATAAAATTTAAGTGACCGCATCTAAGATTGCTAGCGGGGTTATCCTGTGTTATCTGTTTGGCCCGCACTGTGTCAATCTTCCAAATTTAGTACGGGATAATTAAAATATTTTTTAAAATTTTTAGACCAGTTATCGGTCCAGTTTATCACCGTGACCCAACACGACTTGCACAATGACAGTGATAACAAAATTCGCTTCTTATACATGAAGTCGTAACAACAAATCATATGGTAATTACGGATGTCGTCGTGATTACTGTTAACCTACATATTTAACGAAACAATAAGTAATGGAGGTTATGAAGAACTTTATTGCCAAGTTATAAATATCTGTACGAATGAGCGTTGAGAAAAATTATAATTGACGTTAAAATGTGAGCTCGCTCGCTCTTTGATGCGACTTTTTAAATGATGATTTTAGTACCTAGTCTGGTCGTGTAAAAAAAGCTTAACCATAGAAATAATCTATTTTAGTATTTATTATTGTATTAAAATATCGCTGAGTGTACGCAATATTATATGTTATTGTGTACTATGTATATATCATATAAATTATATATATTTAGACACTTAATTTTCCATGTACGTACCTACTTTGCATATGCTGAAGATATTTAAAAATGTTTCATAATTTTAAATACTATTGCTGTCACAAAAACTATGGTTGTATTATACATATAAGAATGATATAGAATATGTTTGTATGGCAATAAAAGTAACACGCGTGTTTTTAACAAATAAATTTTCATTAATAGTAATTTTTTTTAAATGAAAAAAAAAATTATATGAAATCTTATATATGCACAAATTTGCCGGTAATGTTTAGTAAACTTTATACGATGCCCGCCTCATGTTATCATAATTAACGACTAAAAATGCGTATAATGGAGCTATGTAAAATGAAGATAACTTGTGATAACTCGCATGGCCTATTTGATACTGCTAGTTTTATCTTGAGTGCAACGAGTTTATAAGATGCATTTGTAGATGTCCTAAATTGTGCAAACTTAGTCTAGTGGGTGATTAATTCAAAAACGATTTCGTATATAAAAATAAAAAATAACTACAATAAAACACATTTTGTTAAGTCTACATTATTAGCATAAGTATAGCTGTACTTTAGTTATAGTTAAGTGAAATTAAATAAAAGTTATGTATACATATTATATATAATTAGTATTAATTTACTATTACGCATGTTTGAGCAATGCATTTTTCTGATTTTATTAATAATATGTTTAAATATTATTAGAAAGCCAGAACATGAAAGGTTACTCATATAAAATCTTAAAAACTGTACTTTTGTATGCATTTATTTGCTACAATAAAAAGCAACGAAATAACAACGAAGCCTCAAGTAAAAAAAAGAGTAAAAAAATATAAATATTATTGATTTTAATGTTATAGTTTAAATAAAGTTTTCAAGAGAAACTTTTTTTTAGTTCACGTATTCATATAATTAGAGATCGAAATGTAGTAATGGCATCGTGGTCAGTGTGACAGTTTGGTATTGTAGATTGCGATGATTGCAGAGTCGATCTTCATTTAGAAGAACAAGAAAGATAAAGAAGGAAAGGGAAACGAACAACTGAAAATCTATATTCTAGATTCTCTGTCTAACCTGTACAAAGCTAAATATGTAAAATGTTGACACCAAACTGAAATATGTTGATCTATTGAGTGCTTATATTACGACAATTTTTCCAATTCAATTCAAAAAATTAACAAAAACGAAGTTTTGTAGTCAACAAACTTTAAGCTTCTCATTTGTTAATTTTATTTGGTCCTAATAATTAAAGTTAAAGTTGACATATATCTGGAATGTTCAGTTAATCTTTTAATATTTAACACATACCCGTTCTTAATACAGTAATTTAACGTTACCAAACTTTGCACGGCTAAATGTTTCTCAGAACCAGAAGAATATACGATGAGAAAACCAGTTTTATTTATCTGATCTGTATGCAGTTGCATGGAGAATAATGTAGGGTGTGTACCAGTGGGCGCAATAATATTGCGTCTCGAAGGGAAAATCGTCTCTTTCGAAGTAAGTTGACTCATCCAAACGAATACTTGTATTTGCTGTGTATATACAATGCACATAAACAAGGTAGAAATCTTATAAAAGTAAGATTAAAGCCAAAACAGATAATCGTTGTGCAATTCAGATACTCTTTAGTATTGTAACTCACTTGTACTCAAGGTACAAAGTATAGATTACTTTGTACCTCCGTACCTTTGTAGAATTAAATTGTATGTATGACATAATATCTTTCTTGGTATTGATAATATTAAGCAGAATGATAGTGTTTATTTCTATCTATCATTTAGGTTTTAATATTATTATATTATTTACATGGTATGATGATGTAGATATAATATATTACTCTCTTAAACATATTGGTGCCTCTAACATGTGTGTGTGGTTGAGTTACACGCAATAGCTGAGAAAATTGGCGAAATGAGAGTACATATAAATGTTAAGCATTTCTCTTAATATTTCTATTAATTAATTTGATACTCCTGTAATTATAATCACTTAACAAATTGTAAGTCCATTTTGTAGAGGACCTACCAGTAATTTAATCTGAAGAAACTGTATGTATTGTTTTAGGTGCTTCAATGTTTATGATGACATGTTTATGATGACATGACTAACAGTCTAGACAACATCAATTCAAGGAAATATAAGCTAAAATAACAGGCAATAAGTAATTTAATATTTCTTTTATAATATTCAATGTCAATTGACATATTTTACTGTAAGTTTTAATAGTCAAAATGATTTATCGACACAATTGGCTGGAGGGTCGTTCTTGTATGGGTCAAACTAAGAACGCAAGTGGTTATTATTATTTTTTTATTAGTAAATTCTGGTTTATATCTATAGAGATGTAATAACCACAGATATTAGTATAGAATCATAGTATCTTAAATAAATATACTTCAGTGTATAAATAATAATATTAAATTAAAGAAAATAGATTTAAATTCAGTGAATGTTTTCAGGCTGAGAATATTTCTCATGACGTCATTGTTTTGTGTTATATAATATTAATAAACAATTATTTATAACCTTAAAATCATTTCATACTAGTGTAATGTTTTGTTATCTTTACACATTTTTAAACTTTTAATTCTTTGAGATGTTTTTCTAATCAGTTAAAATATAAAAATATCCATTGATCTATGTAAATTGTTTCTATTTGCATTATAATAAATTTTAAAAGCGTACGTACCTATATATATATATATATTAATATAATTTATTTTGCCACTTCTATGTGCAGTTTTCATGAAACTATTTCATATCCGTCGTTTGTTCTTATTACCAATCATCTTCGTCAATTATGTCAGCCCTGAACTCATTTTTAAACTGCTTAAATTTGATTTATGTGATAGGTCCGTCGAAATATTACGCCATATAATTATTTGTCCCATACATTTCAATTGCTTGGTCAAAGGTTTTATCAACTCAATTTTGTTAAGTTATGACACATCGGCCTTCCAACGAGAGCCAGACATCGTGTTTTGTTGCTTTAAAACAAAAGTTTACTGCGTTATATCGGTGCACCGAAGATATATATATATATATATATATATATATATATATATATATATATATATATATATATATATATATATATATATATATATATATATATATATATATATATATATATATATATATATATATATATCTGTGCATTCACTTGTAGAAGGCTGAAGATTGACATGTCCACGACAGAGTAAAAAACTTCATATAGAACAGTATGAAAAATGTTACATTTACGACAAAAGTTAACTCTATTGGTTGAAAAAGCTTCAACTTGGCGCTGATTACGATACTTTGATAGCAGGGCTTACTCGAAAAATATGAGTATAATTTGGTATGCGGCGAAGTGTCGAGGGCGTCATAGTCGGCCGAGACAAAACCCGGTCGGATCGGGGGCTAATTGAGCGAAGAATGGCTTCCACCCTCTTAGTATTCTGTCCGGGGCAGCTGAAGGAACCGAGCGTTTTGAACATCAATCTCAATACGGCGAGGATGACGTTGCCCGGAAAGCGCGCTCGCCGACAAGAAACCCCTCTTAGCGCCTTGACCGCCGCAGCGGCTTGGAAACAGGACACTTTGATTGATCCTTTTGTTGCCCATTTTTAATGTTACTACAAAATTGTCAATTATAAGGTCATCGTTTTTTACTTACACTTTGACTTTCAGTTGGCAGTGACATCAAACTTGCAAAACCTTACTGAAATTGCTTGACCACTGATCTCGGGTTGTCCATTGAATAACAATAGGAAAACCATTTTGGGTGTTCAGATGACATGAACATCCCATTAACGTATGAATTTATGTATTATATCCGAACCCGTGCCTCAAATAAATCACAACGAGATATGTTGTATTTGAAATAAATTAAGGACAAAAATAACAATAAATGTGTTCATATTTAAAACTGTATATAAATATTTTTTCTCTATAAAATCGTAACGGGCGGATCGAAGATTTGATTAACTTCGAACAAGTTGAGCTTTTATCGACTTATAAATATATTTCATTTGATTTTATTTTAGATATTCGTAAGAGCATAAGCATGCTTTGGGCATTATTGACAAAATCAATTCACAAATTGTGTGGTACGTACTCGTCGGATAGTCGTATGTTTATTATAAGTCTATCTATTCTGATGTATGGATTTTGTATGATAAAAGGTAGTGCACTGTGTAATATTTTTGAGAAAAACTTCGTAATTTTATAACGTAGCGTACGGTCGGCAGCGGATTATATTCTTGTTAACGGGATCACATGTTTTTTTCATAATAAGGATTTTGCGTCTATATGTGCTGCCGTTATATGCCATGCTGTGTACACCTTTTTGTTAAAATTTTGTGGACAAAATTATTGTGTAACATTTTAAATTGTTTTTAATAAAGTAAAACATAAGAGAAATAAAATTCTGATTCATATTATGCATTTGTTGCTGTATATAACCAAGCCTATTTGAAACAATCCAATATATTTATCATGAAATATATGTCATTAATCTAAATTTTTCCTTCTCGTTCACATTTTCCAGTGGGTAGAACTCAACGTTGCACTTTTTCGTACTAATGTGGAACAACCAAAATAAATATCTCATAAACATCTCATAAAATCAAATAAACATCAAAAGTGGAGATGAACCTGTAACCTGTTTGAGTTCACAATCAGACTCGATCCCACAGCCCAACTGTAGCTGTTATATCTATCTACAACCGTATAAAATTTATATGAAAGAAATGCAATCTAATAGTAGTTACTGAACAAAAAGTCTCACAATGTCAGTCTTATACAAATTTCCTTTAAATTGTGTACTAGCGTTTTATTTTAACGCTCTAGTATATTAATAGATAATGCTTTATCCGTAGTAAAATCGAGGGAACAATGCCAAATCGAGACTATCTTCAAAGACAAAAAATGACTTTGATATGTTGAAAAGTCAAAAAGGGATTACGGGAAGCGTTAACAATGAGTTTGAAAGCTATAGGTACCTATTTACTTTTCGTCGTCCACATTGAGTGGCAGACGTTCTCTCGCTTACATATATTTCATGAGCTATTACACGCCGCCCTACAGTGCAGATGAAATCGGATATCCACGTCGAGTGGTTACAACAATGTAAATCATTTATAATTTTACACAGTATTTTCCTGTGGGCTTATATTAAAATATTAAAATATTTATATTAATTAATATAATAGTAAGCAATAAACTAATATACAAAAGTCAAAATAATGGAAAAGGGAATACTTTAGTTTTTTTACTAGATTTATTTATTGTAATATATGAGGCATTATGGTACGCAAATGGCATGGCACATAAAAACATTTATGGTAAATTTTATATATTCAAATTATTTGCCTTTAAAGCTAAACTTATAATTAAAAATAATAATTAAAACATATATCATTCGAAACTTATAAAAAAACAGACAAGATGCATCTAAATAGTTACTTGTAAGAAACGTTATTGCACCTAATATGTTACTATCCAATGTTTTTGTTGATATACAATACATATATATGTATATAAATAAAATATATACATATATAAACATATAACGTTACGTACATCTAGTATGGCAACGGGAAAAATTATAAACTTTAAATATATTTTGACGCAACAAATGCAAGCAACAAATTATACAATATTACATTTACTATATATTTTTTTGGCTTAGATTCACACTGCCCCCTGCATATAATTCGAACTCGTGCAGAAAGCTTAGAACAGAGTGTCTTCAGAATAAATCCTTTTTATCTACCTGGCTGTAAGTATGAAGGTTGTAGCGAGAAGCTGAAACAAAATACTATTTGAATTTGTTCTTTTCATATTCAAGGGGTGGCCCAACATGAGTTTTTAATCTTGTACTTCAGGGATTATTTCTCTTTTACAAGACTGAACAAAGCCATACACCCCTGTCGATTTTACTACGATTACCAAAAATATATAATTATAAAGTTAAAATATTCAAACATACCTGGACGTTTACATATTATTATTATAGACCTGGATAGACCAAAGTATGAATGAAGTTTTCTATTTCAGTCACTTAATTTTAAAGCTTAAAAAGTGAATACACATGAAGCCTAACGTTTATAAATACGAATTTGTGTCGGCTCGTTACTCGTTTCGTGACGAAACTAAAAACAACCGAGTCTTATTTGTAAACAGTTGTATGCAGCGATGCAAAATTGTTATTATTCTTAATAATTATAATATATACTGTGCTATATATTACTATTCAGCAATATTTATATGATATTTTGTTATTTCATCACAGTCTTTTTGATCTACTCTATTGACATCTGTAACGAATTAATCAACACTTGATCTACAATAAACTCCTTAGTTAAATTCGTTAACGACAGTTTTCAATATCATAAGATCATCAATCAACGTAACGGATACGCCACAGACGCGACAAATTGCAGACGCATTTAAATTAATGTACCTGCCTTCAATTTCAATTTTCATCTATACAGTAATATTTATAAAATAATGAATATCGATCTCCATCGATGAATAAATAATTTGGTGCTTACGAGTATAGTTAAAATAAATAAAGCTAAATTAATCTAAAGTATTCACGTTATATAAAATTGATGATAGGAAACCGGGGCTTGAGTTCATTTATAGTACTAACGAATATATATATATATATATATATATATATATATATATATATATATATATATATATATATATATATATATATATATATATATATATATATATATATATATATATATATATATATATATATATATATATATATATATATATATATATATATATATATATATATATATATATATATATATATATATATATATATATATATATATATAATAAATATTATGTATATAAATGAATTTCAAGGCATAAAATATTTTTTGTAATATAATTATTATGATTACATAATTGATTGTAACCCAAATCCTAATTGTAGGTCATCTTAATCTCGGCTAGAAAAATTTTTTATCTTACTTGAACAAATTTGAACAATGCATAGTGTTAACTCTTTTAGTACAGTAGCATGTCTTAGTAATGTACTTTCTTCGTTAATTTCTATACTTTTTTCTGTAATTAGTATTTTGTTCCTTTTATTATTATTTAAATTATTATTATTTAATGCCATATTTTGTTTGCTACTAAGTAGGTAGCTAGTATTACTTATTTGTTTTTTATTTACATACTTTTATAAATTTATTGAATAGAAATTAATAGAAAAATGTAATGTACCTAATTGTGACAGACACTATTCTTCATCTTCATAGAAATCTTTTTTCAGTAACCTTTAGAATATACAACCGTTTATAATTGAAATATCGAAAACGTTTATAATTTATAATAATTTCGCAACTTGGAGGAATACGAAAATTGCTAACACCTTTATATTTTTTTTGAAATAGTAAATTACAAAAACAAATTTAGTTTTTATTGCTGACAAAATAACATGAACACATTATAATGTGTTGTTTTTCATTTTATCACTCTCGAACTCTCTTTTGAGATAAATTTAAGTTGGATTATAGTACCGTAACGCACCTAAAACTCAGCACGTTAGTATACCAATGTATCTTCAAGTATCTAGTACGTGGATTCAACACCCAAGCGGTTGCATTTACATTACATAGTCCATCGTATATGCATTTCATTATATTATTTTATATAAAAAATGAATAGAGTAAAAATTAAAATGTATATTTTTTCCATTATACTTAGCTACTATTAATGTAAATTTTGATACGTAAAAGCCTATAATGGATCACTTATAGCAAAATTGTACTGTACGAAATAAAATGTTAGTGCTAATTGATAAAACCAGTACTTTACAGGCGTTGTTTTAATAGTAAAACGGTAAACGGAATAATGACATTATTATAAATAAGTAAATTGAGCGAAATAAGATTTTGTTTCGCCCTTCCTGGAGTTTAGTTAATGATACTTAGTTTCGCTCAATCTATTCTATAAGAAATATAAGCGACTATAAATATATAATTTTATTAGAAATATGTACATTAAATTTAAACGACTGTTAATAGACTCGATTTCTTGGCTTGGGTACATAGTAATGACGTAATATGCAAATTTTATAGATACTTACTTAATTAAGAGTGTTTGATTATGATTATCGTCATGTATTTTTTTAATTTATCAACTAAATAAGGTATTTTATATATACATTGTTTATACGTACATCGTTCTGGTACAAGTGGATTATGTTTTACAGTAAGAAAATATTGTATGATCCTAATCATAGTGATTTATATTAATTGTTAACAAAATGCAACAAGGGTGGGTAATAACTTAATAATAAAAAGAACAAATTTTCGTAAACGTGTACCAAAATAAAAAAAAGCTATAGAGTAACGTTTGTGAGTGAACGCTAAAACATACCATACGGTGGCAATACACATGTAACTCGGCAAGGTGGGAATGTTTAACAATTGTTTAGGAGGAGTGCCATGACAAAGGACCCTCGTGTGAGGTAGTGTGAGTCGCGAGAACTAGTTTGAAAAAACCGTCCGCTTCACGTCAGTCGAAATCTTGAATGTAAGATTGTTTTATCTTACTAGGTTACGTATGTTTATTAAGGTTAAGTTATTTATTGAATGAACTTTAAATGTGTTTTATCTATATGCCTTAATGCTTCGGCATCAGAAAAAGCTACAAGCACTATTATTCCTGCAGTATTTCCGTCAAATCCAAAACAACCATGAGAAACGCTGTGGCGCGTAGACGTAGCGTCAGCCTGTAAACGCGACGGTTTATGAATTCGATTCCCAATCGGGGAGGATGGATTCTTCTATCTTTATTTTCTTCGCACTGGCAACTAGGAAAAGCGTGACGTTGAGTTCCGCCACACAACACTCAATGCCTCGAAAAATAGGCAGCAAGCTAGGAACGGATTGTCATAAGATTAAGTTCCTATGGTTACCGTGGTTTTCTTTGCCTACCCAGCCGTACTACGTGCGAACTACTGCAAAGTGAATTTTAATATCGCTCATCTTCTTGTGTTTTCTTAATATGGATTTTAGATGAAAATGAAAATAATCGATTTAATTTTTTGTTATAGTCAGTGAATTCTATTATTTAGTATTGATTTGAAAACTGCTATATTGTATCTTCCTTCATTTTAAATATTACTAGTATTGCTTGCTAAAGCAATATCTGAGTATGTATTCTGGTATCAGGGTACTTAACACTAAAAGTGGAAAACGGAATATCTCGACACTAGTTTCTGTTAATTTGCCTTACTTTAATCTTGGAACCGGTAAGGAGAAGAACCGAAAATTTTTGTTCTTATTTGTATATATAAACACTTTCTTTCACACGTTCGATATTAAAATAATATCTGTATGGACAAATTTAATATGGTTTTGAAAATGCATATATTTAAATATTATATCTATCTCTAATTTTAATATTTTCTACAATTCATTTCGTATGTATTGAATAGTTTCCGTGTGACATGAATGTGACAGATACGACACTACCACGGTTATATTCAAAGGGTATCCCATTCATAGGAATGCGCGTTTTGCTTTGCTTTTTATATATATATTTTTTTATTCCGTAGAATTCGGCGTTTATTTCGCTGTATTTTTTATTATATTTTGTTATTTACTACTTTTTTTTTCTAGAAAATATCGATCAGATTGTCAAAAGTGACTTAAATAAATAATAGAAATGATTTGACATTACTAAAACAGCGCTGTGAGTTTATTTATTAGATTTACTACATTACCTCTTATTTATACTGTGCTTTTCGAGGCTAAAATTTCTGATTCTGTCTAAAATGTGTGCATTCATTAACTGATATATTTTGAACTCATTCAAAATTACTTCGCTTATCTATCTTAAAGTACCTTTTTGTAAATATTTACATATCTATGTTAACCTTGACTCATTTCTGATGAAATGACAGTTTTATTTCTAAAACTGCGCTAAAAATGGTATTCATCGCTTTAATGTCTGAGGGGCACTATTAAATGAGTCTCTAGAACATATCTTATATTCAGTGTATTTTATATGTCGCGACGTGACGAGGCAGTGCATGACAAACTTGCGCTTGGCTTCGTAATATATCTGAAGAATTGTAACTTAATTTGGCATGCTCTACATGCCGTTATTAAGAACCTAACGTTAAATATGTTTACTTTCTTATATTTAATGATAATTTATTATGAATAATATTTTTCAGGAGAATAATTTCTAACATTTCTGTCACAATTCTGAAAATATTATTTTCTTTTGAAAGTTTCAACTTGAAGCTTTGTGTTCGTAAGTGTTTATTGGAATGACTCCGTAACACTTCGTACACAATGACTTAGTACGTCGTTATAGTACTAGCCTATTTAGATAGAGCCGATTTGATACAATATCATGTTACAGAGCGATAAAGAAATGATTCATTGCAAATGTTATTTGTATTCATTACGCCATTTAATCTTTAAAGGGTTTTGCGAGGATGTTTTTTACGTTCTTATTTAAAAACATATATTTAGTAACATTAGTTTTAAGTGTCATAGTTCAATGCAAGACAAGCTGTAAACAGTCACTCTCAATAATGTAGGTAATACACAGTGTGGACATTCTTGTATAGGTTTGTAGCCTTAAATGCTAAGAACATAAAGGCTAGAATTACAAAATTCTTCGTTGTATACGTCAATGTGATGACATCAGTGGTTTCTAACTAACCAAAGTTTTCAAGGTCACTCTTTATAGTCACTGTTAAATTTAAAAACATATTAAATCACAATTTAGTTTAGTTAATCCACACTGAAGATAGAAAAATAATTGTAAACAAGCGGGATTTGAACCCATTGCGTTCAAGCTTTTTTGTTGTCTTTAAGCATTTTTTATAAGTATAGTGAGAGATTCTCGACGAAGAGACATTTAGGACATATAAAAATTAAAATTATTAGAACTAACTGCATTGATAAACAACATCACTGATTTTGAATGAAAATACTTGGTTTCAAAACTTAATTTGAATATATTAACTTCAAAGCCCTATAATATTGCATAATTTGATAACAATAAAAAACCATTAAGTTTTTCTCATTTAACATTCAAACAAAGAAAGATATTTTTAAAGATAATTCTA
This sequence comes from Dione vanillae, assembly GCA_037178615.1. Lineage (NCBI taxonomy): Eukaryota > Metazoa > Arthropoda > Insecta > Lepidoptera > Nymphalidae > Dione > Dione vanillae. The sequence continues at coordinate 2,958,041 of JAZFAU010000009.1, read as the reverse complement.
AGAAAACTATAATTATCGTTATAACAACCAATTAAATAGAATTCAATACGTACTACACAGGCTGGACGGAATAAATTAAAAAAATATATATTATGTATATTCACAATGAATCCAGCATAAAACAGCAAAATTTACCTCTACAGTTGCTGTAATGAATACACCAAGAACTTTGAACCTAAAACCATCACAATCAGTGATCCCACAGCGCTATGTTGAATTGATAAGAGAATAACAAAATTAAACATTATTTGCAACACAGATAAAAAAGAAAGGTAGTTTATATCTATTCCAATAAAACTGTGCGCTGAAGAGTCTCGATATTATTTGTAATCATTTTTACATTTGCATAAAATATGTAGATACTACTTAACAACAGGCATGTGCAGCGGCAAGCGCGTTCGCTTATAACCGGATTAATTTTTAATGTTACGATGATTTTTTTACACTAGATTACAGTTATTTTTATAAGAAATTAGATCCAAATAAAAATATCCTCATACATGTTTGTAACAATTAACTTATATAAGTACGAAGAAAGTGATATATATTTCTAATTAATTAATATAATAAAATGATATTTATTCAGAGTAAATTCCATTTAGCAATCTTCATTTTTAATGCTTTTTATCAAGATATACCTCGTGTTTATTTGAATCTCTCATTTGCGCACTTGTTATGCAGGTCAGTACGGTTTCAGTAATTTTGCAAAGTGACATGATGCTATGAAACGACTTCTTTAATTACTTCGAATGTATATTGTTCTGATTTTATAAGTTTTTTTATTGGTTCACAGAACAGTTTTCGGTAAAGGAAGTCTTAATGTTCCTCTTCCTCTTTCCAATTTGATTTTACATATTGACTGGCAGTATACAAATGGGCAGTTTTGTCATTTCAGAGCGGGGAAGTGAAGATCATTTGACTGTCTATAATTATTCCCTCAAATGCTCATAGTGTACAAAGCATTTCGTGATGTTTTAGCAAACTCCTTACAGTTTGCTTGTAGTATTATCATTACTATGACATATACTTCGAAGGTGTAACTAGTATTTTATTAAGTTAGATTTGATATGTAGGTTACGGTGCTTGCTAAATGGACGCCTTAACCTAAGTTTAAGTCACAAATATGAGTCTATCTGCAATGGGAATCTATGAGTCCAGCATATAAACTAAACATGAATAAAATTACATCACAATATACATTCTAAAAGCAATGATAGTATACTGACTATTATTTAACAATATTTATAAATATGTTAAACTAAACGGAACTATTTTAGTCTATCTATAGGAATGTCAGTACTGTGAATGAAATTGAATAAATTGAGTTTTTAAAATGTGACATCCTAATATCCACATTTATAAATCTGACTTGACAATTAAGGTAATTAAAGTTATAGTTATAGTTATGTTTCTGCTATAATTTAATAAAAAAGTAAAGATTATTAAAACTAGCTTCACGCTTTATCCCGTATATTGCAGGGTAGGCAAAGGAAACTGCAGGAACCGTATGAACCTTGTGTTAAGACACTCCGTTGCTTAGTTCCTACTTTCTCCGTCCCCACTTTCCGCCTTTTTCGAGGCATTGCGTGTTGACTGGTGGAACTCGACGCCGCGCTTTGCCTAGTTTCCAGAGCGAACAAAACGGAAATAGCAAAATCCATCTTCTCCGAGTGGGAATCGAACCCTCAAAACATCGCGCTTACAGGCAGATGCTTACGCCTCTGCGTAAATTAAATAATGTTAGTAAATTTTCTAATAATACGATACTTGTATATCAAATCTTATAAATCATACATTTTCTTTTGTTATCTTTAAATTCGATCACGTAACGTAGGAATAGACTTGCGTTAGACATTTTATAATAACCTGACAATCATATGTTACTCTTGATATTGAATATTGCTCTTATATTCTTATGTTTGTATTAGGTATATATGCTAATAATACAATAGGGATCGTCTTGGCGCATCGCATGCTTGTAATCGCGACAACTGTGGGTTCGGTTCTCACTCTAGGGTAGGGGTCTTAAATTTCATCACTATGGGACGAAGATGAAGTTCCGCCACTCAACACGCAAAGCCTTGAAACGTAGGAAGTGGATAATTGATTGGCTTAAATTATAACATTAAGTGTTCATGGTACAGCGTGAAGCTAATAAAAAGTTTATAAAACACACAGATGCAGACAGTATTACGTCACATAAAACGTTTCGATCTAACTCTCTGAGGCTGAGATCAGAGTAATCTCGGGCACTTTGAATGTGACATATACAGTTCTTAGTTATTTCCATCTGACCACATTGGCAAAGGATAGGTATAAACTAGTTTGTATATAAATAATACGTAAATTCAAACTAATCCTCTACGAGTCAACTAACGTGGCGTGCTTCTAATTCGTTCTAGGCAATAAAAATGTCAAAAAGCTGATAATAATGAAAACAATTCAAAAGCGAAGGCAATGATTTTAACTTTAATTTTATCTTAAGCAAATAGAGCTTACGAACAGGGGTAATATGATAGACGGAAAGAAGGGTCCTAATTTCAAAACTGAGTTAGGGTTGCATAAGCTTAATATTGATATTTTCATGAGCGCGATTAAATATGTCGGTTCCCGCATTGAATTCGAAGCTACCTCTAATATAAATGTATTCTATTCACTAATATTAGTTATAATAGGTACACCAACATGCATTTCTGATGAATTGACATGTGTTTCTATAAACACTATTTATTGAATTATCATTTAATTTTTATATCTATCTTCGATTTGGGACAATTGACGAATCGAAATAATATTATGTCTGAGCACAGTATAGAAGATATTGGGGAAGGTCACGTAAAAAGCTTGAGGAATCCCCGGAGAGCATGTATGAAGAGGTTAATGACAGTGGACGAGGCGAAAGAGGTATGCAGAGACCGCAGAGTTTGGCGCTCCGTTCTCTCTGACTACCCCGCTAGGGATAGAGCGTGAAGCTATGTATGTATGTATTATGTCTAAGCTTATACATTCTGTATGTTAATATTATGATAAAAAAAGATTTTGATAATAATTTTTAATATTTTGTTCTTGTATGATTAGAAAAATGTTTGTGACAGTCGTTATACGCTTATTAGCAAAAGCAACGTTATTAAATATTTTCTCTATATAGTGTGTGAATTACATATAAAAAAATGTTTAAATATATAAAATATTCTAGTAAAAAATAAATAAAATTGTACTTTTTATTTAAAGAGCAACTGTTGAGTTTCCTGCCGATTGTTCTCAGCAGAACTGCCTCCCGAACTGATGGTAGCATTATGTTCATTCGATTACTTAAAATATATTTGAAAAAAATTAAAAAACACTGACATTATACCATTTCACACGATAAATAATAATATTTAATCTTATTCTAATTTGAAATAAATGATATATAGTAATTATTTTCGTCTCGTAAAGAATAAACTCAGATGGTATAATCTGAAGTTTGACAGCCCTTTGAAAAGCAAGCATAACTAACCTAATTTTGAGTCCATTACACTTGGTGTACGAGAAGTTCGAACCAGACAGATTCGATACATATGAGTATATTGATATTTACTTTATGACCGTGAATCTTGCTCATTTTAATTCTTATTGTACCTGATTTTATTCCAGATTATATGTAGAATAAGTATATATTCTAATAGAATAAAAAAAAAACATCTAATCAGTCTCTATGAAAATTATAAATAAAAAAATATGTTTATTCCAAATAAAAAGTCATAAATTTTGTTTAGAACTAAAGATTTGTAATGTAGTTTCGATATACACATCAGCCCGGCCTGCAGTTTGCACCCACGCTTATTTATCTCGATAAAGACGGCCTACACAACCTACGTGACCGCTTACGTTACAAACGAATAAAGTTTCAACTTTAAATAAACCTATACATACTTTATTTAACATAATAGCAATATTTCAAAATAATTTTATGTGCAAATTAGATTTTATAGTGTTGTTACTAAAATTAAGAAATAACTACTAGGATTTCATATCTAGAAATCGTTGGATGACTTTTGAGCCTAGCTAACCTTAAATAGTAGAAAGAAAATGACTAAATGTGCCTCTATAGGTAAAAGGCTCGAAGACACTGACTAAAATGTACGGACCACATGTCTAGTTGCAATTACACGCTTGAGTTTTCATAGCAAATTCAATTTTTGATGAACATTTTAGGTTTATGTGATATTAATAGAGATTACGTGTTGTGATCTGTGCTAGCTAATTTTACGGTTGTATTGGTTACCATACTGCTATTTTAGACGTGAGCAAAAGGAAATCAAAAGTGACGTTGTATTTATGTTTTACAACACAATCTATCATTAGGGTTCCGTATGTAGAAAGAAAAACAAGAAACACTTATATGTATTTTCTGTTTTTCGTCTGCCTATCTGTCTGTTTTCTTTCTACCTGGTTGTCAAGATGTAAAGCTACAATTAAAGTTTAAGTCAATGAATAGATATGAGCGCTTAACTTTATTATTATATTTTTATTTATTTTGCAAAAAAATCGTCGCATAATCAAAATCTACGGGAAACTTCTTTTTAGTTAAGAAATTTGTCAGTTGTTGACCTAGAAGTTATAGTACAGCAGTATAAGGTACAGTATAAGGAATAATCTGAAAATTGACAAATTTTTGCTTTCGGTGCATGACTATTAAGTACCTCTCGCATTGGACAGATATTTTTTCATTGTAGAAACGTGATCTGACATTGAATTTTGTCTACATAAATAAACGAGTAACACTTGTATAAGCTTATTAGCCGATGAATCACATTAACCTCTCCGATATGATCACGTAATATAGGGTAAAGCTAATCACCGTGATATAATGATTACAGATAAAAATGATCGGAGTGCTGCTTGAAATATTTATTTAATAGATGTTCATGAATACCAGTCATTTGTTCCATTACTGTCGCTTCAGATTAACGTTAATATTTAACTTGATGTTTGTAATTGTAAATATACGTTATAAGTACTATAATTAAATTATTTTTTAACAAATATTTTACATAAAATTATTACCATGCTTGCCATTTTATGGATTTCAAACATAAATAGCAGAATATTGCTTATTTTCACACTAAGTACTTTGGTCTGGTCAGCAAAAGATCGATAATTGCATACTCAGTAAACTATAAGGTCATTATTAAAATAAATATTCAAAAAATCTCAATAGAAACATACGATAATAGACATTAGTAATATTAAAACAAAAGTTCCGTCCGTCGAGTCAATCAAGTCGGAGTCGGAATCAAGTGTCCGAAGACCATCGTGGTGCAGAGGCGTAAGCGTCTGCCTATAAACGCTACGATTTCTGGTTTCGATTCCCACTCGGAGAAGATGGGTTTTTCTATTTCCATTTTCTAAGCTCTGGCAACTAGGCAAAAGCGTGACGTTGAGTTCCGCTACTAACACGCAATAACTCAAAAAAGGCGGAAAGCGGGGACGGAGAAAGCAGGGACTAAAGCTACGGAGTGTCTTAACACTAGCACATGGTTCCTACAGTTCCCTCTGCCTACCACCATGTGCGGGATAAAGCGTGAACCTAAAATATAAACAAAAGTTTAAATTTGATAAATAAATCTTCTTTGAAATATTTAACGTTGAAAATAAAATACAAATTCTTACAAACAAACTAGTATGATGCAATACTTAATTACATCATAGTACAGTTGTCAACCAATGACGACTCTCTATATGGATCCATTACGCCTCTATTTCATAAAAAATGATATATATTTTATAAATAAATTTTATCTTAGATTTAATAAATATGTCAAACTCTATATCAATCTTTAATCATGTTTTGAAGTTATTTGAAGCGTTAATACTAATATTACTAATATTGAGCTGCTCTAGAACTAGAATTTTTAGTGAAAAAAATCTTTACATACTAGTATTTGTAGTGTAAAATAAAAAAAATTATAGTTTTATATATGTAAATTACTTTTATTATACATATTGCTGAGTAACCATGACAAATCAAGTGTCAAGACATTCCGCCGTGCTTTGTCTTTCTAGAGCGGGGATGTGAAAATGACTGATTCCTTTCATTGGGCACGAGTCTAGTACCATAGTTCGAATGTCTGTGTGTTGCAGGTTGCAAATTAAAATTTGATAGCATATATTAATGTAATTTTATGAATATATACAATTAAGAATTAATCTCTTTAAAAATTTAAATGCATCCAGATATGAATTCTGATCTGAAATCTCCTAGATATTAATGTATTCAGATGTATTTTATTTATAATTGGCAGGAAATTATTAATAAAACAGGATAATAAAAATATTTTTAATTTAAATCTTAAAAACAGTTTGTCCATACGCAATATTTTTACGATTGATTTATTTATTATAATTAATTTATCGTTGCAAATCACTACATAATAAAATTTACTGTACAACTAATATTTAATTACTTTATATATTTCAGATCGTGAGAACTCGTATACATTTTCTCTTAAGTTTTAAAACTTATTTAGTCTAAAACACATACTACTTCAAAATATATTGTTTTGGAATAATTAAAAATTAAATAATGTTAAGTCAAAATATATAGCAATTTGAGTTAACTTATCCATCGCTCACTAATTAAGAAAACAATTAGAGGCGCGCCTTCATTAAAGTAGGTATTAATGAAGACAATCTGCCCGACCCCTGCTTCGTATGGCTAAGGTATTACCCTTGCCACTTCCGATATTCTTTCCATATGGTAACATTTATAATAAACTTAACTTATTTAAATCATATTATTATTATATGTTTTGATAATACAAATATTTAAACGGAGCAGGATTCGATCTCACGCTTCTTGGGCGCTATCCAAGCCTTCTCACAACTAAGCTTAAGTTCTAATTAATTTACGTACGTTGAAATACTATTAACTTTGAAACATTTTATTCATGTTGTTAAATTTCCGCTACTCTAAAGATGCAGATCATCCTGATCATATAGAGTGAATTTATATTTATTAATTATTTTTATTATTTTATATTTTTTGATTTTATTATTTAACGGTGCATAAAAATTTGTATATATTTTCTAAAAATATTTTCAGTCCTCTAGAAAAATGTACATTAATGACTGGTTATTAATATATATATATATATATATATATATATATATATATATATATATATATATATATATATATATATATATATATATATATATATATATATATATATATATATATATATATATATATATATATATATATATATATATATATATATATATATATATATATATATATATATATATATATATATATATATAACCAGTCATTAATGTACATTTTTTTTTAATTATTTAATGTACATTTATATATATATATATATATATATATATATATATATATATATATATATATATATATATATATATATATATATATATATATATATATATATATATATATATATATATATATATATATATATATTACATTTATATATATATATATATATATATATATATATATATATATATATATATATATATATATATATATATATATATATATATATATATATATATATATATATATATATATATATATATATATATATATATATATATATATATATATATATATATATATATATATATATATATATATATATATATATATTATAAATATGTACATTAATGTACATTTATATATATATATATATATTATAAATATGATGAATAATGAATAATGATTACGAGCAAAAACTATCACGTTGTTAAAGTTTTTTTTGCTTAAAATATAATCAAAGTAAAGGTTAAAAACATCACACTTTACTTCTGTATATGTTTCTCTACAATTCATATATAAATGTATCATCATACATTTACAAAACAGAATTATTGAAATTTGATTATTTTCACGAATACTGACGAGTTCAGAATTTTTTATATGAACTGTTTTCCTTTTGAATTTGCCTCGCAGCTTGTTTGAGTCGATTAAATGCATTACATTACGAATATTTATTCATCACAGTATATTGTACAATCACTATAAAATACATATATCTTTGCCTTTAAAGCAAAGATTTATAAAATAAAATATTAATGAGAAAAATTTATGTCATATATTACTAGTAATTTATTTATAAATATAGTTTATTAAAATAAAAACTTCGTGTCATAAGATTCTTAATTTGTGACTAGCAAAAAGTAAATTATGTTGTTTTTAAGTTTCTTTTGTATGTGTACGTTGCAATGACGTAACAAACTGTTTTTTTTCAACTCCAAGTTTTTTTACAAGACAACTGTGGCGCTAAGTTTAGCTACATGTAATAAAAATAAAAATAGTTTCACGTTGTTTCCCGCATACAGCAGGATAGATAGATGCAGGCTAGTGTTAATACACCCCGTTTTCCACTTTCAGCAGAATTTTGAGACATTGCGTATTGCATGTACGAACACAACATCGGCGTTATCTTGAAATAATTCATTATCCCCGCGTGGGAATCAAACCTGCAACTGGTGCAGTAACAATCAGGTACGGTGGTGCGCCACTACCACTATTCAAGACAAATCTGAGCAAAAGCGGAGAACGGAGTGTCTTAACCCTTAACCAAGTGTTAGTTCACTAATCAACCGATTAGGACCAAAATGTGACGCAAAATAAAAAGCTTAAAATTATTAGAATTGATAATTGTGTGTGTGCACAAGCAAGTATGTTCTTGAGTATCTGAATATTCTATTTTCATCTGCTATTATTTACTCGGAAGATGTAGCTGAGGTGGGATTCTTTCCAACCCTTTTGCTTTGTGATGCTTCCAGACGGATTAAGGTAAACGTGGAGGCTCGCTCGTTTGTTTGTGCTAACGAAACCAGAACGTTTTAAGACCATTTCTTTTTATTTCACTACCATAGTTTTAACGAATATCATTAATGTACACTATATATTATCAGTGACTATGGAGATTTAAATTATTTTCATGACAACCATTGTAATTTTAATTATTCATAAGGAATATATGTAAAATAAAATTATCAGTATAATCTGTAAATTTTGGCATTAAGTTAAGTTAAATTTTGTCCACAAAAATACAATATAAATATTTAGTTAGACATATATTTCACGTAAATAACGTGTAAACATAAATAAAATATCATGAAAATGTATGATTTTTTGTGGTAGACTTATTTTTTTTATTTTTTCATATATTTGTACTGTAAGTATAAAAATACCATTATAAAATATTATAATTCTTTAATTTCCCACAAAATGCAACAAAAACGTTATCGTTGAATATTATAACATTTCAAGGTTCGCCAACAAAAATGTTATATTTATTTATAGTGTAAAGACTCAAATGATGTAAAGACAAAAATGATGAAATTTATTTGATTTTTAAATCACTTTAGACATTTATACACAATGTATTTCAGTGTTTGGATATTTGTAGGCAAAACAATATTTCAATCCAATTTTCGTTTAAATAGTACAGTCACTAATAAATGAATGTATTTCTTTATTATGTCTCATACATTTGTATAAGATATGACTTAACATGTTAATTAGAGTAATATTCATATTCATAGGACATATTTAGAGTAACTGGGTAATTCATTAGGACACATCTAACGTAACTGGGTTCATTCTGCTCTGGCATACTAAGCTATGTTGTCCAAACTGGATCACTCAGTTGAAACGTGTTTAGGAATTCTATACTTAGGAGGATGTTTACAAAGCTTCATTTCGGTTTAAATAATAAGTTGTATTGTTACACGCACATAATGTGATTATATTTTTTATAGTCCTGTTTACTCATAACTATCTTGTATCAACCTATCTTTGATAGGTATAATTGCTTTATAAATAAAAAAAGCTTATGATGACGCGCGGGTTTATGTCGATCTATTCTATTCTAATTCCTTATGAATTTTATCTACATCATGTTAGTAATTTTAAAAATGATACAAATTTGTTACAATAAAAAAGTCCAAGCCCTATGAAGCTACTTTGGGATAAGAATTTTCGAATTCAACAAAGCAATAATATTATAATAATATGGAAATGAAATTAGGTTTGTGTGTACCAAAAATGTGGCTGAACTTTAGAAGAAAAACACTGTTAAAGTTTTGAATGATACCATACTCGCAAACTAATTCTACTGACCTTGTAGGCTCTGGATATGGCTTTAATAGTTTACTTAGTCATTACGATAATAATAAAATACTTTCAGAGTAAACTTTAACTTACAAAATGTCTATTTTAGAAACATACATTACATTAATCATACATTAAATAGATATGTTGAAATTAATCGTCGAACAATTAGTCAAATATTTTTAAATTTCTAATACAAAATTTACTCTACTTAATTCTTTCACTCAAAAAAAATGATGGATGTTATAATATTTTGCTATATCGACCAGAATTTGAGAAAGATCAAGTGCTTTTGCATTGAGGGGTCGTTGTAGTTTTATGATTACGATTTATGAGTCCGATTTGTGTTTGATGTTATTAATTTTATATGATTTTTTATAATTGTAGGTCACCTGTATACCTCCAGTACAACATGAAGTTATTACTATATTAATACTATATTAAGTCAGTATAAAGCACGGTATTGGTAAATTCGATTCACTCTCGACCGATTTTCGTTTTCCTCTTATATGACATCAATAATTTTTATTTAGTGCAAAACACATTTTTGTGTTTTAGTTCATAAACAAAAAAGTTTAGATTGCTATATTTTTGATCTAAATTTAATAATTATTTTTTATACATCTTCATTTATCAATTTCTGCAATGCATCATTATTACAAGGCCGCTTACCTTTAAGTTTTGAGCTATTAAGCTACACAATGAGGGGGCCATTCACAGATGTAGTTAGCTTAAGGCAATGTGAGTTGTTCAGTAGTGTTCTTTTTCATATACAAACTGTAGCAGAATTGACAGTACTACCTTGCATCTTATCTATATCTGATGCATATTGTGCACACATACTGCACAGCATGTACCTAATAAAAATTATATTAGTATGCTAATAAAATATGAGCACATCAAATAAAACGATGAGTTTTCTAATATTTTGGTTTTAGAATCTGACTGTCTGACTTTACAAGGAATAACAACTGAAGTCACAAAACAAACTCTTTGAGGTTCATGTCTGCACAAAATTTTATTGTCTTTAATTAAAGTAAATTAGTTGAAAATATAGTTCCTACATTCGTCTCACACTTATAAACTAACAAGCAAATAGATTAAATTAATTTCTTTAGGTATTTTGCTTAATTTTTTTTAACAAAGTGAGGAACGTAGCGATGTGCCGATACTAAGGTACCGTGCCATCACTATTTTTCGTGAATATTTTACGCTACCGCATTATGATGTTTACTCTATGCTTTCAAGGCCACGGCAGTTGTCTGCTATTTGTATTGTCGATTAACGGATATTTGTCAAGTGATTAGGTAAAGCAGTAGGACGTATGCATGGCGTATCGATGACGGATGTGTGATGACCATCATTTTTCGGATATGGCTATCTTACAAATTCCTCAAACATAGTGTATATTGAAATATATTTGATCGTTGTTAAAAAAATGTATATACTTAATAATTTGAAATTAATTTTTTTTTAACAAAATATAGATTGATTTAGTATTCGTTATTTTCTGATACTTCTTTTGCCTATCTGACATCTATATCTCATATATATCTAATAAAATAATAGCCATAATATTTAATTTTTGAAACTATTATTGAGTGTAATGTAACAGATAATATTTAAATCGTTTGTAATTAATTGAATCACTAAGTTTATCTTGTGATGTTTAGCTTTAATCATGTAAATGAAATTATTGTGTCAAACTAAAAAGATTTGGAATAATTTTGGAAATTACTTTTATAAATAAAATTTCAAATATAATTTTCTTGTTTTAGTGAACAAGGTTTAACTTGTAAAGACCACAAATTGTGTTTCCTTTTCACACACTACATCGTTAAGTATTCTTGACAAAAGTTGTAATGTTAAAAATGTATTGCTCTTTCGTTTAAAATCGAAATGATATAAAAATTTAATGAAATTTTTAGATTACCTCGATTCTAAACAAAATCAAAAAAAGTAGGCAGTATATGTAAGAATTTGTAGTAAAATATTCATAAGTAGAACAAATTAATTCTAATACATATTATCAACCTCGTCACATGAAAATAAAAAAAGAAATATAAACTACATCACATAATAAACTAATTTTTTTCTTAAATATTTTAAAAATATATTAATAGACGTTTGTCATTGTTACAAAGTTCCAAACGTTTTAGACGCCGCGCCGGTCTCCGGACGCCGGCTATTATCTTGCTCGTCGCGTCTTTCACACTCGTCTGCGGATCATGTTGGACTAAGTAAAATTGCAAAGAAATCCCTCTCCCCATCCTCCCCTCTCTAATTGCGGCTTGAGGGTCGATTTATTTGCGAATCGCACGATGTTGTATGCTGCTAATGAGGCCTTTTATTTGCTCTTGCTTTGAGCTTTGTTACATGATACTAGCCAAGCCTATGAAAAGGATTGATGATTGCGACCATTTCTTTGGTTGGAATTTGGTTTGAGTATATTATGTTGCTAGAAAATTATGATCGTGTATTTATGAAGTGAAGTTTATGTAATCTATAATATATGCATAATTATAATTTTACCTTGTTAAATGCATAGCGGGTTATATTTATATAGCCGAAACTATTAAGTGCTGGAATTAAAATTTGGCAAAAGGCAAGGCAAGCTTAGGAAAGTAATGAGAGAATACATTTTCCTTAAATTCCTAAAAAATGGGACACTGTGATTTGACATATTATAGGGTATGGGAAGGTAATTACTAACTACAAGTCGTAACTCAAATAAAATTTAATTTAAGAAGCGTAGCCTAGGTCAGGATAAGTTAAGGTATAAAAAAATAAAATAAAACTAATAAATATTATGTTATGTTATAATGCAGTTTATTCTGAGAAATCTAAATTATTTCTAAAAAAATATCTACAAAATATAGCCTGACTCGATCCAATTGATTATTTGCATATAAGCCAACGCATAAATTTAGTAGGAATTTAAGATATTGATCGTTTCGGATGAAGCTACACCAATGCGCTATAAATTTAACTAAAAAATGTATTCTCGGTATTTTGCAACAAAGGATCAGGTGATTTAGACCTTGAGACCTTGAATTTTCTAAATTGAATTCTGCTGTGACTTAAATAAGAAAAACAAACCTGCATGAATATTTTATTTAGAAAATATTTTAAGTAACATCCATTTAAATAGACTAAAAAGATCAATTCAAAAATATGTTTTACGTATCTAAAATGATTCAAAATGTAAATTCGATAATACATCGTTATGTAATGGCTGAATATAATGCGTAAAAATTACGATTTTCTTACTAGACAAATTATTCAGTATTCCATGTATGAACAGTGAGAAATGAAAATGAAATATTTTATCATTAGGATCTACTTGAATGCTATCAAAATTTTACTTATAATGAAATATCTGTTTACAAGAAACATTGTTTTAGTATAAAAATAATCTAGGATCATAAGAGAAGATTAAAAACGAAGCCAAGCATCTTGTTACGTTACGTTAAGCTTACTCAAAAATGACTTGCAATCGGACGTGTTTTAAACGGTACCCTTAGACTGTTGTCCACAATAAGTATATTAGAGTTCCATTATCATTTTGATTTGTTTCGGATAAGAAGGTCAAATGGTTTGTTCAAGGCAAGGGGGCCGTCAAATCGAAATCGTTACTTGGGCGGGGCGGAACGTGCGCAGACCAATCCCAAACACCAATAAGTGTTACCTACCTATTCTTGGAGACATCCCAAAAACCTCCTTCTAATTGTATAAAGTTAACATATTATTTACTAACTTAGGTATTACTAAATATTTTTAATAAGAAATTAAAGTCAAACGTACGCTTATTTGATGTATAAATATGGACGTATTTCTATAAAGGCTTTTTGACAAATGTATAAAGTACTTCAGTAATGTTGAACTGTAATTATATCACAAGTTCCTATAACTAAGGGAACAAATATAAGGCTTATAATAAAAAATACGGGCCTGAAGATATTGATAATGACTTGATAATTCATTAACAATGACAAATAAATGCCTATATTTAGATATATTATTACATTTAAAATTTATATATTTCTAGGCAACACCAACAGAGGACATCTACTGGGAAGGTGAAGATGACTTAGCCAACGAATTTTTGGAGGTGGATGCTAGTGAAACCGGCCTTGGCCGTCATTTGCAGAGATTGAAACGATTCGCCCTTGGTAAGCTATTTGTATCTTGTTATAATAACAAACGAATACTATTAAGTATTTGTTTAATATTAGATTAGAATTTAAAAACAAAATCCTAAACATACTACAAATATAGGCGACTTATGTTTCGACACAAATTTCATTTAACCTAAAAAAGCGGTAAAAACATCTATGAATATATAATGTCTTTTTTACAACCTAGACATTTACTGGATATTATTATTTTCTCTTAAATCTATATTTATTTATTTTACGTCATTGACTACAGCCGTTGAACTGAGGTTACTCTTCGTTAGTGACTTTTAAAAAGTGGCGTTGATATCTTACATGAAAATTATTATCAAAATTTTCATATATTAACATATTATATTCTCTATTAATACTCAAATTTGTCCGCTGGACCGTTCATGTAATTTTAATAATTCGTACGCTAAGCTTGCTTAATAAATACTGATGCACATAAGTATATAATATATATTAGTTAGTAGTCTGCTATTAAGCGAATTTTATAATCTGATAAACATAAATGATTGTATCCTGTGCCTTATAATATTCTATAACAATGAAATAATGATATTGCATATATTTTCAGGTTTTACGAGATCAACATCATCCCCTAACGAGGAAAACTTTACAGAAGACGACAATGAAATGTAAGTTGATAATGCTATATATGTGCTTATATACACGTAGATACATAATTTAAAGAAATACCATATATATGTTTTAAGTTGATAAATGTGAATATAAAAAAAATTCTCGTTATATTATTTAATAGAGACGCCTTAATAACTTTTTACTATTTATTGTTCTTTCCTCCAGTATGACCTTTTGGTAAGAAATACCAAAATATAAGCTTCTTAATATATTCATATATATGTAATATGCCCATAGTTAAGTAAAATGATATGTTAAGCAGATCGACATGACCATAAATAAGTACTTTAAATTTCTGGTTGAAAATAAAATTGTACAGTTGATAATCTATATAGTAAAAAGTAAAAAAGTCATTCCTTTTTCATCATTCATCAATCATTTTTTATCATAAATAATATAAAAAATGTTTTCGTTACCCTTAATATAAGAGAGCGCTAGATAAGAGAGAAGAGAGAGAGAGGAAGTGAAGTAATAATTTATTTTCACCGTGGGCGACATCAAGCCATAAATAAGTTCAAAGCATTTTTTTAAACGTTTAATTTAATTTTCCAGAGAAAACAACGTAGACAGCGATTCGGAATTCGTAGAAGGGTCAGGCGTATCAGAAGTCCTAGAACGCGAACCTAAAGAAAGTAAGCAATAATTGACTTATAATATATCTATTTTTTTTATTATAATGACTACGCTTGCAACAAATAACTTATTTAGCTTTGCCGAATACATATATTTTGACGTATATATATTTTGACGTAACCATTTTATATTTCCATTAATTATGGAATATTTGCTTAAGCACTACTATCTTGTTGAAAATAGTGTCCTAATGAACATGTAAGTTGGTAATAATTATTGTTATCCAGGTGGCTATGATATATGACAATTTGAACAGAATGAAATAATGTTTTTTTGTACCTCTGTTACAAAACATACAGTACTTAAAATTTCAATGTTTACTATTGATTACTATTTACGTATTAGTAACAACGCTTTGTGCGTTGTTACGTTTCCTTCTTTTTTATTTCGTATCCCACACAAATTATCCACTCGTTACTGTAGTATCTTCTTTGGGTTCAAAATCCATAGTATTATCTTATATTTATTATATCACATTTTATAGTTACTTAATTAAATAAAAAAGATTTTTACTTGAGTGTCTTACGAGTAACATCTGAAGAATTAGTTTACGCCTTGGATGCTAACGTCAGACCATATCGATGAACCATAATATTATTGTATAATTCATTTTACTTTATGAATTTATATATTTACATTAAAATATAAATATAATATTTGGTACTAGGCCAAATGATAAGCATGACATATATATAATACTTATATGTTTTTTAAATGAAATTGGTAATATTAATTTGTAAAGAAATGCAAAGTGATTAAAAATCATGGTTAGTAGAAATTTATTGTAATAAGGTTCTTAAGGCTTCATATGAACTCCTTGTAATATTAAAAATTTCTAATTTTAAGCCAGTTCATCTTTGTCAGGTGCTTGAGACTGATGCATTATTACTAGCTCATTACAATTGTTACTGTGAAACTTTTGATTTTGAAATTTTCAGTCTTTTTTTTTATAACAAGTCACATATCTTCATAGATTATAATTGTTCTATAGTATAAAATGATATCAATTTTGTTTACATTTATATTGCCACAATTCTAAAGCTCTAAGCTCTAAGATTTATTGGTTTAAATATGAAACTTGATGTAGTGGTGAAACTCTACTTTTATTATCATATACAGAGTTTTGTCAAGTTTTACACAGAAGAGAAATTTTAGTTCCTTATACAAATAAGGTAGATAGCATAAACGAATCATATATTCTACTTCATGTGAACTGCATCTGATTGAACTAAAACTAAATTTACAATTAAAATTACTATGTTTTTAAATCTATATATAAAATTATTATTTTACATTACAGAAACAATTCGAGTTACTTTTGTCGTGATGGAACCTTATCAGCAGAAATACTCCAACAGGGACTCGCCCGAGTTTAAGAATTTCAGTACTTCTCTTGCGGATGCTGTTAATGCTGTATATGCAAATGTACCTGGGAGTCATCGCGCTAGCCTGGTCCGAATACAGTAAGTTGAATAAAATTCGAAAATGAGTATCTTAATGTGTTGTCTTGTCTTAGTCAAGTCAGTGGCGTTTTTATTGTTCTTAGGTTTATTTTTTATTTTGAAGTATAACATCTTTCGATCTCTAATTTGATTTAAAAATAAGATAAAAATTCTAAAAAGTGGAACGAATGTTATATTTCATAAATACTATAGAGGTATAAATATAAAAAAACTATACTTAATGTAACACAATTATACTAAAATAGGTAAGTAATTGACATAATTTTTGTTTAAATTCCAGGTCCCGCCCAACTGATGAATTCACTTGCAAAGTAACTTTAGAAATTGTCACTATTGGTTACGACGACACTGATAGGATAGCCAGTATACTGCACGACTACATTCGCAACAAGAGGATGCTAGGCACCGTAGCGGTTAACGATGAAGATTTTAGTTCGACTGTAATCGATCCAGGTAAATAAATATATGTCATTTTTAATAATTTTCTCTACTTGTCATTAAAATTTGATTGTAAAGGTATAAAAAAATAGTCAATATTAAAACTGACTCGTGAGTTATTTCTGGATTTTCGCTCATAGTGACCTATAAAATGTCACATTATATGTTGATCTATCTATGTTACTATGTTTTATGCTTTTATACATTTTCACAAATACTATACTATGGAAGAAGGTATTCAAAAGGTGGTGTAAACCATAAGTACTGTTTGTTTAGTTCAAATATATTTTAAATACATATAAACAAAGTTATAAACTGAGTGTTAATCCAAAACCATGTAGCGTTTCTGGTTATATCAATACAATTACAAAAACATTTTACTACGTCTCTGTGACGTCAATACGTAAAAATGTTAATGTCACCAGAATTCATCCTTTTGAGTTTGGCTTCCTCCATTTTTTTACATTTGTTTGTCATTTCATATTTTTATCATAACATAACATTATGTAAATAGTAAAATAATAATAAATCTAAAAAGTAACTCGATAAAACTTACTATCATCGGATATAATTAGAGTTGTTTAATCTGCACAACGATGACGTCACGTCACTTACACACAAAATACTAGTAATGTCTACCAAACCGACATTTTTATTGGGCGTCTGTTTTTTCGAGTACCACAGTACATTTAATTAACAAGCTGTCCATGAAAGTATAATTATTATATTAGCATACAACGTCCCACTGGACGCGTGCGCTGCTGACGAATTCAAATGCGTTGAAGAAAGTAGGTGTATCCCTGCATCCGAAAGATGTGACGGAAACGAAAACTGCTCTGATGGTTCTGATGAATACGATTGTTTGGGTATATTTGTTTTCTTTTATTATTTCGAGTATTTAAGTTACGTTTATTTTTTGTACTTTAAATTACTTACAATTTTAGTTTTATAGTTAGGAGTTTAAATTAACATTTTCGAAATCAAATCAAATCATTAATAACATAATGCTGTATCACCTTAATTATTATTTATTTTTAGTTCTTTTTTTTATTTTTTTAATTTACTTTTCCCAAAAGTCCCCAATCAAGAGAATTCCGTGCTGAACCGAGATGAGGATGAAAATGAAAATTTCATACCCTATGACAAAGTAAGCCCACAGGAACGAAGAGGTGATGACGATTATGAATTGCCAGGTAGAGTGTCCAATAAATTTACCGAAGATGGTTTTAATTTTTTTTTTTTTTGGTTTTATATTTTATTTACATTATTTTATTATTTAACCCAAGGCCCGGAGGAGTCCCCCGATGGTGAATCTGAAATCACTACTGCTAGCCCAGGAAATATTCCTGAAACATCGAGTAAGAATACATATATATTATTGTTGGATACTAACATCAATAAAAAATCAGATTATTTGAACTATTCAACTACTTAATATAGTTTGTTGAAAAGTTCTGAATCATCACAAAATATCTATTCTTTATTAACAAACGCATTTTAATATATTTGATTTTAAAAGCTTTTTTGATATTACAGCTTATTAAAATGTTCATTCCACAATTGTATAGAAATATTCCTCTCTGTACATCGTTTATTACATATTTCAATAACAAATTGAGTTAATTCAATAACGTCACCATTTTTCATATATTCGATAGTTTATATATTTGTATAATAGTAATAATAATTTTTATGTTAAAAATAATCGTTTAGGAAGTTATATAGTAAAGTAGATTTCCACATATATATGCTAGGTCTTTGATATTAACACAACGGACGGTGAAATAGTTTTGTAATGCACACATTATTTATTGGTGTGATAAATACGTTTGTGACCGTTTTTTGTACCGACGTAACAAGAAATGATGGAATAACCTTAATATGTAAGTCTACGCTGCGGATCTAATGAGACTTGTGGATAACTGAATCTTACTGATTACATTTTTTTTGGTTTTTTGTAAATATTTAGTCAGTACTCTTAAATTTCTCATTCCTCTTTTGTTTATATATAGTTATGTTTATTATAATGTTGTTGTGATTACTAATTCTTCGCGTTATTTTAAATAAAATATTATTGTTGTATTATGAAAAAAATAATTTTAGGAAATAATTATTTATAAAAATGTAAGTTAGTTAATACCTAATCATACGTTTAATAAGTATATAGGCTAGTACTAATATTACAATATATATGACGTAAGTAGTTATTAAAAAACACTAATATTTTTACGTTTGCTATTTATATAATTTGATGATTATTTGACATCATATTTTTATATTTGAAAGTTTGAGTTTTTAAAATATATATATATATATATATATATATATATATATATATATATATATATATATATATATATATATATATATATATATATATATATATATATATATATATATATATATATAGGCAAAGCGCGGCGTTGAGTTCCGCCACTCAACACGCAATGCCTCAAAAACGGCGGAAAGTGGGGACGGAGAAAGCAGGGGCTAAGCAACGGAGTGTCTTAACACTAGGTTCCCACAGTCCTTGCAGTTCCCTCTGCCTACCCTGCCTTGTGCGGGATAATGCGTGAAGCTAAAAAAAATATATATATATATATATATATATATATATATATATATATATATATATATATATATATATATATA
The DNA here is from genome assembly GCA_037178615.1 of Dione vanillae. NCBI lineage: Eukaryota > Metazoa > Arthropoda > Insecta > Lepidoptera > Nymphalidae > Dione > Dione vanillae. The sequence continues at coordinate 2,937,897 of JAZFAU010000009.1, read as the reverse complement.
TATATATATATATATATATATATATATATATATATATATATATATATATATATATATATATATATATATATATATATATATATATATATATATATATATATATATATATATATATATATATATATATATATATTTATTAATAATGTCAATGTTTTAGTTAATTTAGTTAGCATGATTAAAATGATTTTTTGTTGACAGTATGTCTCCCTGGTGAAATACGATGTGACGAGACCCGTTGTATCGCCCCTGACAAGCGATGTGATCGATTTAATGATTGCGATGACGGCTACGACGAGCGCGATTGTCCAGATCGTAAGTTATTTTTAACTTTTATATCATTTTCTTCCTTTTTATTGTTTCCAATACCAATAAAGGGCATATTGCTTACATAAATGACAGTATTTTATGAAATAAAGTATAATATATATTTTTTCTCAATGGTATAAATATTAGTGTCTTGTCGTTTAAATTTCTATTATGTTGACAAATTGTTATTGCTACCGAGCGAGCCACGTCCCGCGGTAATTATCATTATTATTTATTAATTCTTAACTATTTACATTTGTGAAAATCCGTCAATTAAAGTGACGGATAGTTTAGAAAAGAATGGTATTGGAAACTTCAAAATGATGCATATGGATCTAATGAAAAACAAATGTTGAGTTTCAGTTCTTAGTATGAGGAAGCTTGTGTATGTGAATGTGTTTTTAATCATAATGGCGGTTTAGATAATATATAAGTGTGTCTATTTACCTAATTTCAACAATATAATTCTGGAAGTTCTTCTTCTTCTCTTTATTTATGGCGTTCAGAGCGTGCCAGTTGAGCGTAATTCACTTTGTCAATGTATTGTAAGTTTCGGTAACTGTGACATAGTGAAAGACGGACAGACTGACAGATTGACAAATCTATAAGGGTACCGTTATTTACCATTTACATATGAAACCCAATAAAGAGATAGATCTCATAAAATATCTTAAACTAGGTATTCAGCCCATCCGGCCTGTTAATTGAGCGAGCGCGGAAGCGGTACAATAAAGACACTTTTTGAAGCGAAGCTCTTATATGTTCACTTCGCCGTTTTTTGTAGCCTGTCCCCTCCGAGGCCGTTTGACAGAACTCGATGAAACTTTGCATGGAAATTAGGTCCAAGTGGTAGCTATATCGCATTTCATGAAATGATGTCCTTGAGGGATGAGGGGTGATAATTGTACCATAGAGTTATGCTGGGGAATTGAAATCTCTGTTTATGGCGCGCGCTAGCGAATTTCAATGGGTTTCTCAATAAATTAATTTCACAATGTGTTTGGCCATAGAGAAATCGCACGCGCAAGCTAATCCAATGCATTTTCAATGAAAATCGAATTTTGTTGGTTTTTTCTCAATTATTCCTCAAGGACATGTCCGATCACAGTTTTTTATATATGTTGGCACTCCTCATGACCACAGTGATCGTTTTAAAACAAATCCGATCAAAATCGGTTCAGTGGTCTAGGAGGAGTTAGCGAACAAAGAATGCATAGACCCCCACTAACAGAGAGCTTCGCTCGTCGCTGCGCTCCTCACTCGCTCAATAATAAAAATATATTAAATAGTTAAACCTCATTTTAAAAATAAAGATTTTCTGTCAATGACCCAATATTTTGACGACGAATTGATTTTAGTTGTTGTTCAATATACGTTAATTATATTGTAGGTAGCGTGTAGTAGCTTGCGGCGAACTAAATAATTATAGAATAACCACTGATATTTCACCGGGATATTAGTAACAGTACTGTAGCAGGGCGTTTTGACTTCTTTCTCATTATTTATCTGTTGTCATATCAGAGTCTCAGATTTTTAAATGACAATATCTATATAATAACAATATAATAATTTTATATTGTTTCATAATTTAGATATAAAAGTCTATAGGTACTTACTATTTAATGTACGAAAAAAAATCATTCATATTAATGATTATTATTAATGATTTTCTTTTTATGTGATACAAAAATAGTTTGTGATTATATTTATATATATTACAAGACACATGTAATTTTGAAAACTGCTCTTAAAATACATTCACACTCCCGACATTACTATGTTATACTCGTACGTACTTAAGTACATTTGCATCCATTTACGTACACTTAACATATTTTTCATACATTACCTATGTGTAAATGTAAGGTTCATTAACAGTGCTAAATTTGTTGCCCACTCATTATAGATGCACGACAGAGACGCGGAAGTTATTACTTCAGAACGATTGCTTGTAATATAGGGCTGCGGCATAAATAACGTGATATGTAGATCATATTTTAGTTCGGAATATACCAATCGAAAATTATCTTGACTGTTTTTAATTTTAATACATTTTAAAATATTAGTTTTTATTTTGTATTACAAATACGCAATTACCAGGCGTAAATTAGATTTAATTAAATTATAAAACCAATTACGCCAATTTTCCCAATGTTGTCAAGCTATTTAAGCTACATGCTGTACCTGGCATATAGGATTTATTGGCAGAGAAAATCTAGAGCTTAGACACTCCGTTCTCACGAGATCAATTTTAGAAACACTGTAAATTACGAGTAAGCTGCGTAATGCACCACCAAACTGTCCTATTACCTTTTGTAATCAAACCACTAGTGATTACTGTCGCTGTGCCACGATCGCCCCACTTTTATTTTAAATAACAATATTTCTTTAATACTTATTTTAAAAGTAATCAAAAAATTAATCGATATGCACTTGAAAATAGGATATGACTTGTATTTACCCTATGAATCGATAATTGTTGCATATGTGTATTAAACGGACGGATCTCAAGTGCTGTAGCCACTCGAGATTGCACTGTTTAAGAAACTTGTTCTCTTTAACTTTTCAAGTGCCTAAGATCTGTTTGTGTTAAATAGTTTGTTATTATCATGATTAATTGTATTTATAGTTATATATTTTGTATTTTAATAAAATGTGACTGTGAAACTTGCAAGAAATAATTATTAGTAACATATACTTCTAAACATATAATTCAGTACTGTCTGTTCAATGCATATTTTTGATCATTTTTATTAATCTTATTAGGAATATTCAATCCAGGGAGGCTATGGTGATAATAGAATGCCTATATTCCATCATGCTCAACGTTTCTATGCCACCCATTGCGGTCAGTTAAACTATGGACTACGAAATACCAGACTAGGCTGCTACAAGGAGTAGAGTAGTTGCGATAATGTATTAAAAAATGCTCAATAAGATAATTTGTAAGTAAGCAAGTAAACAACTTAAATATCAAAGCGAACGATCACTTTTTAAGTATATTTACTCAAGTCTATGATCCATAAAGTCTACACTTTTTCTTTAGAGGACCCTAAAACAATGCAGTGGACTGGTAAAGCATTTACATCTGTTATTACTGAAACGGCTCCGCGTTTATGGTGATGAGTTTCACAATACGGACACAATATCGTAATTTCGTACTTGTAAATGTGACTGTAGACATTAAGTAATATTGTCAATAAAACAATCTTATGAAATTTACTATGACCATAATATGTTCTTATAAAAAAATTGAAAATATCAATTTATTATGCTCAAGGATGGATCACACTTATATATCTACTTCGATTGAATATAATTATATTTTTTCATCTTAAGACAATCTTGACTTTAGACTGCAGTTCTCCCGGAGCGCCGAATTAAGTTTGGTTGTAAGAGACTCGTCGAGCTAAATTAATGTTTCTTACAGACAAACGGTGTTTAAAGTAGATGACTGACCACATTTGTATCACTATTAAGGGCGCCAAGGAAATTTCAAACTAAAATTTGTTTCTGAGTATAGACGAAGCAATTGTTACATCAAATCATTTTGATTCAAATTTGTTATATGGAAAATGGTGTATAGAATGTGTTTTCTAAGAATCTGATGTTATTTTGTTTTCTTAAACACAATGCACTCACAAAAATAGCGAAACGTCTGATTTTTGTATATTAAATGGCAATACTATGACATAAATAATTACATAACAATTGAAATAACTAGTTATAACTTTAAAGTTAAAGTTACATAACTTGATACAGTAGTCGATTGTCTTAGCAACTGAGGTATATAACTGATTAGTATGGTGATAACCTTATTAGATAGTTTATTTAAACGTTACGAGCAAGGTGACACTTTGTTCTTTTAATTATTTAAAAAGCACTTTTATGTCGGCCGCTCCTTATTGTAGTTTCGTTCGTACCTAAGATCACATGTAGTGGTAAAGAGTTAATAATAACGTGTTTTAGTACAAAATGTCAATAAGGTATATTTACATGATATAAGTATTAAAACTAAAAATATCAATCTACATGTCGGACTCGCGCATCAAGGGTTCCGTACAAGTTATATGATTGTATATCAACGGAAAGAACCACTAACAAAAGTTGAAAAGCTTGTATTTACTATAATATACTGATTTTGAATGAAATCGAAACGCCATTTATAAGTTTGTAATGATTTTTTTGAGAAATATTTATAAATTATCTATTTGCGGATTGTTTACTTTTTGTATATTATAACTTTTAACTTTTTGCTAAATTTCATATGAAATGAAAAATATAAAGCTCTTATGTTTTAATTGTGTTGATTTCCAAACTCAGGCTTAACTATGTTCCAAAAAACTAATTAACTGTAGCTCCACTTCCGGTGTTTCTCTTCGGTCATGACAAATGAAACGACATATAGACTAATTATTCTATAATGGTTTAATTTTAAACGGTAAACATATATATTCCTAAAAAATTAAAATTAAACGAATAGAAAATTATTTTTTATGGAATATGACTTATTGATGTTTGTGGGTTCGCTTCCAATGCTCAAAAAAAGGCAAAATGCAGGGAACGGAGTGTCTTAACACTAGGTTCCTATGGTTCCGTTTGCCTAGTCTACAATATACGGAATAGAGTGCAATTAAAAAAATTTTCGGTGACATAAAATTATAGATTTGACCAAGAGTCATAATTTTCCAATGAAAATTGTTATTTCAGGTCAGTCAGGTAGAAGTTTTTGAATGTCGTATTTCAAATTACCTTATAATCTTGGCTCAGAGGCTCAGCTACCAGTAAACATGATCGTTTATGACTTTGATTCCCGCTCAGGGTGAACGGATTATTTATATTAGTGAAGGCAGTAAGTGGTGTAGTGCCTTAATACCTACTAGGTTCATTTGGATCCTTCTGCCTACCCTGCAATGCGTGTGATAAACCGTGAAGCTAATTTAATTAAGTTTTGTTATAAAGAATTAAGATGATTTTTTTTCCTTTCAAACTTTTAATTTGACTGCCACTTAGACTAGAACTTTTATATAGGAATTGGTATGATTGAGCTCTTGTTATTGATGTGATAGCTAGCGTTTTAATATTAACTATAGCAGTTTTGTGAGGAAAACAAAGAACAAATACAGTCATGTTCCTTTTATTACCATTTAGTACTGTATTGTACCAAAAATGGAATTTGTTGAACAGATTTATTGAATCTAAATATCACACCAATTTAATATCTTTTCCTTTAAGGAGATCTCTCCCAAAGTGTAGTTTTTTGCATATAAATTCGTGCGCTGATATAGTAGTTTAATTTATTTTTACATTTTCATACAAATATGGTGTAGCTACGTGACTATTACAGATTAAAAAATATGCTTGCATCTATTTATACCTATCGTGTTTTACGTACGTAAGTAGGTATGGCCTCGGCTTCTGTAATCACTCGATGGCTGGACGCAAGAGGCTGTCTATGAATATGCAGTGACTCTCCTTCAAGTAAAATAATGCCTCACATGAATTTTGCATCAAACGCTCGAATTATGAGCTTTTGGAGCATTTTTAGCTGACAGTTTTATCTTTTACGATAAATTATATATTCAAATACTTAATTAATCAATTAAATAATACATTTAATAGTAAGTACTTTGAACCTACAAGTGTGCGATATATAATGAGTGTTCATTAATATTGTAATAATTTTAAAAATATTTAAAAAAAATGGGACCACAAGTAAGTTTATTGTAAATCAGTTGTTGGTGTGCAACACCGTAAAGTATCGCTAAAGCTTAGAACAAAAGTATATAACATAAAACATACTACATACATACAATATATACAAATTATTCCTAATGAACAAATATGAATGAACTGTTTATTTATTGATAAGAGAAATTATATGATAAATTTTCGTAACAAAAGAAAAATATATACATATATGATTAGGTAAATAGTTTATCAACTAATAAATAGTATTATTTCATAAATTGATAACAAATATAAAACAAAACGATAGATATGTTCGTTGTGAAGCGATCACACTTAACGTGGGACAACTAAGGTGATAACGTTGACCCTTGATACACAATTCTAAAGCACATTAATTATATACATAGATTTTACAATTTATTTGTTATATAATCTAATTAAGTTCTTTTACTTTGATTTCCGCTGTTATGTCTGAAAAGTCTGTGAAGAAATTTTAACTCTCAGCTACTTTTTTTTAGTATATGTGTGTGTATGTTAGTAATTAATCTATTAAATTATATTGACATCTTAAACTAAGAATTTCGAAAAAGAAACATTTATAGTTTAACATTTATAATTAAATAAAAAATAATAATAAAATATAAACTTATAACGAGAGTATATTATGCATTTTGCTATTTAGCGATTGCAGGAAAAGATAAGATTTCAATTAAAGGCCTAAGTGTTGCGAGTCCTCGCTCCAAATTGTTTCGCGCATGAGCGTTTTATCATCGTTTCTCGTATGACTAACTGATTCACTGTTGTTTTTAATTATTATTATTATTTTATTATTTATTAAATTTATACTTAATTTGGATATTTAATAATAACATATATGTGTTAATAATTATTAAAAATAGTCGAATTATAAAATCCAAAATAATTAATTTAAAAAATAGTCTATATAATTTTTGTCAGCTTCATGCTTTTATTCCTATTTAGCGTTACTACAATTTATTAAGGTGTTTATTCGTTTATATTTTACTGGTATGTAGTTAAACAATCGTTTCAAATTCACAAATGGCTTAAAAACAATATATAAATATATATGTATATGTATAGGCTCCTGTAAAATTTTTTTCCTGTAAATTTTGCATGATTGCTTCAATAGACAGAGGTAACTTTAAAAACACTAGAATGTTATTTGTCAATACGAACAGCAATCTATATGTTGAAGCTGTACATTGTACACAGTATATGTTCGCGTTATTAATAATGATTTGATAATGATTTGAACACGTTAGTGATACGTAAACTGTATCCAAAAACTGTTATTATTTATTTGCTATTTATGTATAAATAATATTTTTATAAATATTATCTTTTAATACCAGCTAAGATGTTTGGTGGAATGTCAGATAGCCTTTCTCAGGAGCTATCTTGTATTTCAAAAATTATTTTCAAATCTGATTGTCAGTCATCTCGCTTGCTTAAAATAAACATATAGTAGTTTAATTCTGTTCGAAAATATATATATATATATATATATATATATATATATATATATATATATATATATATATATATATATTATATATATATATATATATATATATATATATATATATATATATATATATATATATATATATAATATATATATATATATATATATATATATATATATATATATATATATATATATATATATATATATATATATATATATATATAAATATATTATAATTTCACCTATATCTATATCTTTAATATATTATACAGCTTTATGCTATTCGAAATTTGTCGTGCACAGTGATCAATCTATGGTTTTCGTGCGCAAGTAAATTTGGTTGACATAAAATAACTTTTTCTAAGAAATTGAATACCGAAGGTATCGCGTGCTTGCCTTCATTCCCGATCCGCTCGCTACCGATGTGTCTCTCATCCGTAATGGGCTATATTAAATTGCCAGTATTGGCCCCATTAAGTACCAATAAGTTAAAGAATATTAATATTTTGGAGTTAATTTAATTTTTAATATTTTTTGTAGATATGGATGTAGTAATATTGAACTAGATTCTTCGAGGCTCTTTTCATTTCATCTGTTGCGTATACAAAGCAACAATAATGATTTTGGAAGAATTTCCATAAAACTATAATTACGTGATAATAATCTTTTCCGTTCTGTTTCAAAGTAAAGCCTAGCAATATTCTATAATATATTAATTACGGTACCTATTTAATAAATAAATAACACATTTAATATGAACTTAGATAACCCCAATCTGGAGGCCGAATATTGTTGTGAAATAATACTGATAACTAGTCCTATGCGTGTTGTTTACTCTAAATTGTGGTACATCTTTTTATCTTACCGATATCGTCTTTGATGTTTCTTAAATGATCTATATTACTTACCTATAGAAAAATAATCTAATTGCAAATATTTTTTATTCGATACTTTAAATAACTACACACGTAGTAACTGTTAATTAAGTAAAATGTATGTCCTGTTAGGGTTTATTAAATAAAATGAAACACTTTATCTGGCATTTATTGTTTAATAATTGAATAGCTGTTAATGGTGATTTAAAAGTGAAATGGTAAATTAAAGCCTTTTCACACTTTAAGTTCATTAGATAGTTCTAGTCTCGTGAATGTTCCTAAGTACAAAGTATGCTCGTAGACATAAATTAGATGAGCGATTTTGATACTGTCAGGATCGGAGCGACACGTTGCGACACGCCGGAAACCTCCTCAGTCTGACATCGTGTATATTGTCTATGCAGAGGTGAATTATCACTTGATATTTGACTAACTCTAAAAGGATAAGTAATGTTATTCACTTCTTATGGGTACTTTTAAGCTTAAGTTCATATATATATATATATATATATATATATATATATATATATATATATATATATATATATATATATATATATATATATATATATATATATATATATATATATATATATATATATATATATATATATATTTACTACACGTGTAATAATAAAATAATAGTACCTTATTTGTAACTTAAATAAGCTTAAAACTATTAAGTGTTTAAGTGTTTTGCATTGGTTCGACCCTAACATATCTTAATGTTACTCATTGTCACTAAGGAAGTTTAATTAGTTGTTATTGTCGATGATTTATTGCGACAACTCATTGAGTTGTAATTCTCGTGATACATCAATTACATAAACACAACGGTATCAACTGTTAACTGCAGTAATACATATACGCAAAATAGGCACAATATACAGTATACAAGACATATATTTTTTAATTAAGTTTATTCATTTCATAGACATATTATATATATAGTAAGTGTAAAAAAAGTGTATCTGGATTCGAAACCGCACCTATTAGAAGTCATCCAAGTGCACTCATACGTACTTATCAATAGCTGTTAGCATCCTTGCAGGGAGACTTTACAAGTTTCTACTATCCAAAACTTCCATTTACTTATATTTTCTTAAAATAATTTCTTTGTTTCTTGTGAAATAACACTTTATTAATATTAAAACAGATTGAGCTTCTGTGTATCCATTTCTTTCATCAATTTTTTAGTACATATAAACAAAATTTCGTTTATGATCAAGAATTATCTAGAAACCAAATAAATAAGCAACATGTGTTTATTTATAACTTCTTCTCACGTGAATATCAATTATTGCTTACCATCGTTTAATACCACACATTAGAATTTGTGTTACAGCCCAAATCCTCGAACAAAGGGAATTTGCTCTAATCGAGAAACAATTATAAAATAATAACTACGTGTCCAAAGCTTTACTGATTTTGTGATGGTTTTATTATGTTAATTCATTATAAATTGAATAGTGCAAGATAGATAATATAGTATTTAAGACTTAAGTTAACTTAAGTGATTGTAGATGGTTACACTTAGCCGTATGATAAAGAATGTTAAGGTATAACTAATTAACCCCAAGCTTTTTACAAATTATCCGTATTTCCCATTGCGTAGATGACAAGTATTACACATTTATCTTGTATCATCATCATAAATAGTTTGACAATCTCGATGTCCGGGCAGTATAAGTAAGAATAATGTAAACAAGAGGCGAGGTGTCATGCGGTATTTAGGTCATAAGACCCGAGGACGAGTCGCGTGTGCTGTTGTCGTTTAGCAAATTTTATGACAATGTTCCGACATAGTATTGCACTTTTTGTTCAAACTGTCTATCAGTGTTAGCGCACGTCGACAGTCAAGTCCTTCGCAAGAACATCTTTATGGTATTGTTTATGCTGGCGACAATACCACCACTAGTTGTTTTTGTCACTTTTGTTAGCAACGTTATATCAAGTGCATAAGTGGCTTATAGTTGTGTTTTGTGTTTGCTTACTTAGTTCAATGCGATGTATCTTGTGTTCCAAATGAAATAATATTATTAGTATTATCTAATTCCTAGTTGAGTTCTCTCAATATCATTTAAAATTATTCTTACGCCATCAATGATTACGTAAAGCGAGTTTTTACTGTCATACTCGTATGTTTGTATATAAGCAATTGCTATTGCTAGTAATATTTCTAATCTTTTGTTAAAATTATGGTTGATGTAAAACAAGTTACTCATACCCCATGTCTACTGTCGACCTCATATCTATTCTCTGAAGTCAAGCGGAAAGGACATATTTGCATGTGCATAACATGTCATTACATTAGTATGATATAAACAAATGTAGGAACACTATGCCACCAAGTTATCACCGTAACTGCATTATATATGTTATCATAAATTAAACAAAATAAAATATCCAAGATAACATATCTTTAAAAATTAGAACGCCCATTGTTTAATTCAGCATTTTGAAATTTGTGCAAAGACAGTGATTAAAATACGATGACGTCATTCTAAGTGACGTGGTAGTTGCGTCTCCAAAGTAAAAGCATTATATATTATAGTGATTACTAATTAAAACATATATATTATGAAAAAAAAAAAATAGCTATATATGTAAGATAAGACGTAAATATAGATCGGTAAATGTGGGACGAAATGAACTCTGACGAAATGAGGCAGTGCGAATCGTGAACTAGTTGAAAGGTGCTTTATTACCGTAGCTCAAAAGAGCATCTACTAGAAATAGTACAATATTACACAACGAATGGTTCCAAGTCGGTTTAAGTACACCGCGGATGTTATATGCATCTCATCCTGTAAGTTACTTTTGAATTTCCATGTTTTAAATATAATTTGTATAAATTACAGGCAAAATTTGAATTAAATACAAAGAAAGGTTATTTGGACTAAAATATCTTTTTTTGAACATTTTTAAGCCGCCATAATCTACCTAGCGTTATATAATTGATCTTGTCCTGAAATAGATCAGACTAGCCCTAATAAAGAGGACATATAGCACAGGACAGGATATTGATCGGTACGTTTTTGACACTCGTAGACTATAGTTTATAAGTTCGTTGAGTAGTTAGTTTAATTTAGATGATGATGAATTTTATTTTTTTCTAAAATATTATGTTAAATAGAATGCTATATATTATGTATCTCGCTTCAATTAAATTAGTTAAAAATGTAAAGAAACACTTTCTACAGGATTGATTGTAAAAAAAAACAAATTCTATGAAAATTTTACAAGTACAACGCGGTAAAGTCTACAGCTATTTGAGTCTTAACTTAACTTAACTTTAAAAATAGATTTGTTGTTGTTATCGACATCAAGAGTAATGTATCAATAAGTAAAAGCATTTATTTAAAAATGAATACTTATTACACGTATAATCGTTTTTATGTAATTTATGTGCCCATAAAAAAATTGTTAAGATTTTAAAAATCAGTGTCAAATTACATCAAATAAATAATAGGTTTTTTTAAATATAGATACGAACGTAGAAATGTGGTTTGTCAAAATACGAAAGAAAATATAACGTACTCTTGTACGAATTTCGTTAAGCTTTCCATATTAATTCGAACGTTTGGTAAATATTCTACAAAAATAAAAATACTAACATTGCATAATGACATAAACAATAATAGTTAGAGCTAAATAAGGGTTCATTAAACATTGACAAATTGTTAAGTCAACATGTGCATAACTAAACAAATATATGATGGCGAAATAAACCTATTATAACGTTTTACACCAATAATGTGAGATTTGTGCTTTTTTCACGTTTCATAGAAAGGTTACCTATAATAAACTTATGTATTTAAATAATCCAACTAATATACAATAATACATTACACATAATATGAAAAAAAGGAAGACGCACGTAAGACTAGAATCATAATACGATATGCCTTATCAAGAATTAGCCATAATAATGCCATAATTCTGGTAAAAGCGTAGAAAATAAACAGGATGATCATTGGTGTCTATTGTTATTGAAATAGTATCGCCTCCAAATCGCATGTTTGAACCGTGTTAGCATTGCGTTATTGAATTACATTTGCCAGTTTGTCCATCCCCGTGTTGTTATGAACAATACACATTCATTAACCTGTTAAATATAATTCGATATGTGACATTTTAAATAAAGAAACTAGAATGTGATTACTGAATTCAGTTAGGCACTGATGATAATTGTACGTGTAAACAAAAATATAGTCGAAAAATATATTTAGCACAGTGGCAATATCTGACTATGATTATTTTTCTAATACTTCCTTCACATCGTTAGAGAAAAAAATTGAAAGAGTCCCTCTCTTCTCTCTCCTCGAGAGCTCCACGCTGGCTGCGGAGAAAAATTTAAACTAAATCAAAAATATATTCTTACATACCTAATTTTATGCGGTCTATTTAAAATATAGATAACTAGTTTACATAACCTATTTATTAACAAACAAAAGTTATAGTCTTCGAAATATCTCATTTTTACGACGGGACGCAATGACTAAGCTTACCATTATATGTGTTATTTTTATATATGACTAACGAGTAACAAGCTATGGTTGCTATGAGTTCATTTGATAAAATATCAAATGCGTAGTTTCGCACTTCAAACTCTTAACGTAAACATAGACCTAACATAGGACCCTACCATTACGAATAAAAATTCAAAATGATTATTTATAATAACGCCATCGTTTATATTTCTTCATATTTTTTTGCGAAGTGTACCCAAAACCGACTAGACTTTTATGCTAAGAAGCGAATGCTTGTGTGACTTCTTTTTTTGGATAATTTAATACTTTTATTTCTCATTTTGTTAAAAAAAACAATTTTTACTGGTATTGTTTTATAGAATTAACGATAAGGAATGGATGATATAAAGCAAAACATTGAGATTTTATAAATTGTCCTAACATTTTATTGTTTCTTTTGTAGTAGTATATAAATGCAATCTGTATATACATCTATGTGTCTGTGTATACTCAAATATGCATATTTTCTATATGAAGTAGTACGTATAAGTTGCCAGATTTGTAAGTTGATGTTATGAATTGGTTATTATTTTTAATTATTGAATGCAATACTTAAAAATTAAAGATTTTTGACATATCATGTGTCAAGTGCACTTCTATAGACGTCTTTTTGACAATAAAACAACTACTTTCTGTTTCAATTAATTTGTAGTAAAAAGAAATTTAACATATAAGCTTGTGTATACTCTTTATTCTATCTCAATTTCTACGGAGTAAATTTGACTTAATGTTGATGTCTTTACGTTCATTTTCGTTTGGTTACATTCAGACACTTAGATCTTGTATAAAAACTTTTCAAGGCGACGAAACCGATTAATGTTACTCAAAGACAACCTCGATGTTGCCTTTCGTAGATAGGGTACACTTTTTGTTACTTAGCAGAATATATTTCAAGAGACGAAAAAAGGAAACGGAAGAATAAGCACTTGTTAAGTAATATTTTCTATTTTATTTTAAAGTAAAAATTATTTTTAATTATTTCCAAAAATGGGTACTTATTTGTAATATTTTTGTGAGTTGGTGACACCATAAAAATATGATTATAAAATAAGATTGCCTTGAATAAAATGAAACAAACAGAAATTAATATAACGTGTGTGATGATTAACATATTTAATGTAATGGTACGCAACAATAACTGTTATAATAATTAATCTAGTGCTAAGACGCTGCCCTCCGTACTTTTTCAATTACTTTGTTTACCAGAGCAGATAAATGAATGTAATAACATTTAAAAATATTTTAGGTCGACATAGATATACATATATATATATATATATATATATATATATATATATATATATATATATATATATATATATATATATATATATATATATATATATATATATATATATATATATATATATATATATATATATATATATATATATATATATATATATATATATATATATATATATATATATATATATATATATATATATATATATATATATATATATATATATATATATATATATATATATATATATATATCCATCTGATGTGTCTAACATTCGAAGTTAAATGTTAATCAGGTTAGATGAAATGCGCTAACTTGAGAAAGGTACAGTGCCCACCCTCGATACTAACGCAGGACTTTTACAAATTGTTTCAAATTTATGATCTCAAATCACAGAAATAAGTAGAAAGCACTATCCTTACTAATATAGTTATTGTATGAATTGATAGAGAAAAAATAATTTTGTTAGTTACTTATATATCTCTCTCATGCAAAACTCTTGTTCTGATTAATGCTATTCTTAAAATTACTTATTAAAATTTAATAATATATTCGTACCAAAACGTAGAAACTTAAGCACACACTAAAAACTCATTCTAAAATATTTATAATATTATAAAATAATAATAGTCAAAACCTGTTTATTATTTTAAATGGATTTCATTACCTTTTTTCGGTGCATTTAGAAGTGCATCTATCAACATTATTTTTTAATAGAGCGGCACCTGAAATACCCAACAAGTGGTGCTACCGTTATTATTACTATAATATATCCATTGAAGTGAAACTAAAAAGTATTTCTTGCACGTTTGTTTTTCGAGAAAGTACTATTTTCATAAAATTCTTAAAGTAGATTTAGTAAATGTAAAGAGTGTAATAGAAATTATTATAAGAAAAAAAAACCTGTTAATGTAAATATTTCATATGAATATTGAAAGAAAAAGCAACAAAAAAGGGAAAAGCGAACTAAATGTCTACAAAGATCTTATATTAGATTAACAAAAAAATACCATTCTATGTAAATTTGTAACAATAAATAAGGCTATAAATGAAGAAAATATATCACTTCACAAACATGAATATTATTATATTTTAATTCAGTAAAAATAGGTAACGAAGATAATCCCGAACACTACGCAAGTTTAAATCGTGCGTCACTATTGTAGCTGCGAAAGTTTTCTAGCCTCACAAGGTTTCTGCGGTAAGGTGCCTGACACTTATAACTTCGAAACGACTCTCGGACTTACGAACCTTCCCTGTAAGTACGGAACGAATCTGGACTTGAGGTATCTACTTCATTAATAGACCGGGAAGCTTGAAAACATTCGCCCTTTACGGTACAAAAGACGAATGTTTCAAGCTTCTCGAGGACCGTCACACCGTGTTAGGATCAGATTTCGTTAAGCTCGTTTAAGTGGTAATTATGTAAATAGTAGATTCTACATATATTAGTCCTCAATGTTCTATGTTAATGTGATTTAATAATATATTTATGATTACAATAACATGTAATAATAATAATAATAATAATATCATCACGTCACTGTAAACTTAGCATTACTAGTATTGTTGAAGAGGCAATTAATTATTAAAAACATTTCATATGCGAATATTTTAACGATTTATATAATGAACGACGTTTTTCTATTAGATGAATTTATTTTTTTATATTCACGCTGCACCCCACACATAGCAAGGAAATCTAATCTATTATTAAGATACTCGACTCCCTACTGTTTGACCGATCAATCCGCGCTTTGTGTTGTCGTGGAAGCGAGGAAAATTCTCCTGAAGTGGGAATCGAACCCACTCTTGTTGTATTTACAGTTAGAGGCTATGCAGATGCGTCCCGATAATAGTAGAAGCATATTAAATATTTTTGTGATTTTTTTAAAGTGTTAATCCACACTGAGGATAGAAAAAATACTTAGAGAAAACATATAAAATATAAAAATTTGAACGCAAGAAGCTTATTGTTTGTGTTTTTGACATATTTAATTTCATAGTTTACACCGTTAAACTAATTAAAGTTTAAGTAATGTCTTATATTGACAAATTAGTTTTAAATTTTTAGCGATTCAAATTAGCTGTCATATATATATATATATATATATATATATATATATATATATATATATATATATATATATATATATATATATATATATATATATATATATATATATATATATATATATATATATATATATATATATATATACACATATATATATATATATATATATATAAATATATATATATATATATATATATATATATATATATATATATATATATATATATATATATATATATATAATATATATATATATATATATATATATATATATATATATATATATATATATATATATATATATATATATATATATATATATATATATATCACTCAAGATTACTTACTATACTTTTCTCATAATATTTATAGGTTATCTTATACATATATACATGTACACACAAAAAAGATAAGTTTATTTTAGTTCTATTCTACAATGAAAACCTATATTCGGTGAAGTATATTCGTGGTCGCACTGACATATCGAGTTATCCTGTAGAATTGAAACCAGATTTAGAGTTATATCGTTTTTCCACATAAGGCTATTTTAAAATTTTTTACCAAAAAATATTATCCGAATTCAATTTAGAGGTTTCAATTAATGGTTTCGGATTACACTGTAAGATATCTCCTATAGCCGACAAGTGCTAGGCTCGTCCTACGGGATTGTGTACAGAGAGCCTTTCAGTACATCGAAGAGGCAGTGCTACTAGGCACAGTCAGCCGGCAGTCGACTCTCGGCAGTCCCATTCAGCACGGGCGACCGATCGCACGCCGTCAGTCCGCGCGGTCGCACACGACATCCGTAAGTTTTGTGACAACCCCAAAGCGTATCACACTCCATACAACTAGCATCTACCTACACATAGGCGGTATTAATGAAACCGAAGTGCTTCTTTCGATTTGCGTTACGGAATTTTGCAAACTTCCCCTAGTTACATTAACAGTTTAGAACTTAAAATTGGCATTTAGCAGATTTGTGCTCGTGCATTTCGCTGAAAAAGTCCCTTACAAACTGGCTTTTTGATGTTCATTTGTACTATTTTGATATTTCTACTTTTAAAAGTATATTTTAAATTATATATCCTTTCTAAAGTTTACCATGTACATATATGTTCTATACATAAATTTCATTTTAAACTATTTTGTACCAAATAATGTAAATATTAGTACCTTCATAAAGTTTATTAAACTAAATATAAATTTAAAGTACTTTATAAAACATGCAAAAAAACAACAAAATTCAAAAATTATGCGTATTTTTTGAATGATACAATTTTTATGAAGCCAAAACTCTCCTTTGCCGGATTCATTTGCTATGAAGTAGATATGTTAAATAAAGATGATTTCCTTTTATTTATTAATTATTTTCAACAATAGAAATTAATAAGATTACTTTTTTCTGAATTAAAGAACTATTTGATAAATAAGTCAGATGACAGAGTTTCACAACAAAAATAACAAATTAAATTTGCTCGCTGCAAACATACGTACGTATAAATATTTTATAGAAAATTAGAGCTAATTCAATACAAACTAAAGACTATACAAAATGTTGAACTATTGGATGGATTTAGAGGTAAAGTAAAGTCACGTATGGCCACACTTGTTAACCCAGTGCTAAGTAAGGAGTAATAGTGTTTTATAATATTTAAAAGCCATTCCATTTCATTCCATTTGGTGGTAAAAAAGCTTTTAATACTTTGTAAAAGTTGTTAAGCTTGTATATTATATGTAATATTAAAATAATCAATGTTAATTTAAAAAATAAATAATTTATATGTTACTCTTACTTAATCAGTATAGTTTAGTACAGTGTCAGTGTTATTAATGAAAATGTACATAATATCAATTTAAATAGTTTTTTATATAAAAAACGTAGTTAATGTAAATATTTATATTATAATAATTAAAATACAATAATTTTTTTTTGTCTATTTTCACTAGCATTACTATCTACTAGAGTGATACAAAATATATTACATACATATTTTGAGTGAAAAGATAACTAAACGAAAGAGTGCGGGATAATATGCAAAATAATAAATTTATTGGAATGTAGATAATATTCGATATGTACCTTTACTTACTTGCAAACAATTACATAAACAAACAAATAATTAAATTGAACACATATATATATATATATATATATATATATATATATATATATATATATATATATATATATATATATATATATATATATATATATATATATATATATATATATATATATATATTATATATATATATATATATATATATATATATATATATATATATATATATATATATATATATATATATATATATATATATATATATATATATATATATATATATATATATATATATATATATATATATATATATATATATATATATATATATAATATATATATATATATTATATATATATATATATATATATATATATATATATATATATATATATATATATATATATATATGTATATATATATATATATATATATATATATATATATATATATATATATATATATATATATATATATATATCGTTGTCGTATCGGTATCGTTAGTTTCTTGTAATTTAAAATTGTGTTTACACACATAGATAAATAAATGGACCCTGCTAATTATAGGAATGTCGAGGAAAACCACCAAGATGATATCCGTTGTAAAAATTACGTAATACTTGGCACTTTCATGGCCCAGATAGAATGTGCTAAATTGAGCGCAGTGGTTGCCAGTTCAAAATTTCGTGATTAACAAAACCTTACAAAACGTTTATTTTATTTCAACACTGAGTTTTCTTAATCTATTTCTAACTCTCTACTCTCTACTAGGTAGTTAAATAATAACCTAAAAACGTATTGAAATGGTCATTGTGCCTAGCTTCCTGATTACATACACATATCCCGTTATAAGAAACTTAGTATAATAAAGGGTAAATTAACGATGCAAATGATATACGCTTCAAAGAGATCCATTGTGTTGTATAATGTTACGCGTAGTACCTACTACAGGATCGATGTTTTAATATTTGGAATCTATTTCTTTTAAAATCATACCTATGCCGATAAATTAATAGTTGAAATAAGTTAAAATAAGTAATATATAATCTTTAGCTTCCTTTCTGCGTGGCAGATTACGTTATAATTATATGCTTTTTGTAAATATCCTCTTCATTACGACGGCAAAATGTAGGATCATAAAAGGATCATAAAATCAATTATGACACATTACTAGTATTTGTAGCTGTATAACACTAAACAAATGTAGTGTACTCTGCCTGTAACGCGACGGTTTTTGGATTCGATCCCCAGTCGGGGAAGATGGATTTTCTATTTCCATTTACTTCGCTCTGGCAAACTAGGCAAAGCGCAGCGATGAGTTCCGCCGGAAAAAGGCGGAAAGCGGGGACGGAGAAAGCAGAGACTAAGTAACGGAGTGTCTTAACACTAGGTTCCCACGGTCACTGCAGTTCCCTCTGCCTACCCTGCCATGTGCGGGACAAAGCGTGAAGCTTTATCCCACACATGGCAGGGTAGGCAGAGGGAACTGCAGTGAAAAAAAAATGTAGTTATGTTTATCATGCAATCTCCGTTGGAAACAAAACTATAATCGTCGTGATTACGTTCGTATTTTTACAAGTAACTACTTGGCGCGTCCGTCGAACGTATATTATTTTTCGTAAACACGTATTTTAATAGATGCACGTTTATTGTTTACAGAAAAAATTAGGAACATTTGATGAATAATTTCGAATTGCTCTCAAACATATACTACATGTTTTAGCTAAACTCTTAGTACAATAAAGTTTTAAAGTGTCTCTACAGGATTTTTCAAAGATTTCTATACTTATATAGAATTCTTTGGAATATTTGGAATAGTAAATCATAATAAAATTAGTCACGCTCTCCAACTGGGAATCGAACTCGCAAGCCGTGTCACAAACAACCACAAGTCGTGCTTACAATGTGATAGTAACACTTTATCAATAATAATATAAAATATATTGTGTTACTATTTATTAATTAATGTATAAGAAATTCTTGTATATACAACAATTTCCTGTAAACGGATGTCGCGTCATGAGAGTGGCTTGACATTCATTATTTTGCATAGAAAATATACATAGTCATTTCCATCTTCACGATATTTTACTTGGTTTTGTGCCCATGATCTTAATGATAACGAGAGCCTTTTGGCAATTACAGCGACTAATAGCTATATGTTGCCAACATTGTCCTAACTAGGCCCCAAATTCACGAGGGCAAAGGGCCCTAGGTCCCTGTCGTGTCTTAAACGGTTCTAGGTACGGCATCTACTATAAATAAACTGCATAAGCAGTGCACAGCTTGTCATAACCTATTTCGACTTATATGATAGTAAATGAGGTAGATGAATTGTAATTTGCAATAATGCTATAACTGTAGAGCAATCTCGAACTGACTGAGTTGAAATTTCGTTGATTTGAACAAAACAATCATATTTGATATAATTTTATAACGTAAATTGTTACGGAAATTAAGTTAATATTACAAAGTTTATCAATATAATATTATAATAATTCATTATTTAATTGATAATATGTCACATTGTGCACTTAAACAACTTTTGATAGTTTAAAATTTATTTATACCCATTTAGATTGAATATATATTACATTCGCTTTATTGCAGTACATACGTTTTGTTTACCTGAAACGCATGTAAGCCCAGAAACACGAATCGATACGATATATGGGGACAAAGTCGCTTCCACTGTAACCTTCATTTTTTAAAATTACTTCAATCGTATTGAATTTTGTCATAACAGATAATAGATCGAATAAAATGAACTTGATATTTGTATATAAGGTGAATGGTATAATTGCGGTCAGCTCAAGCATTAAATGCATCTAGTTTAGTAATCTGATAATAGCAGCTACTCTGAAATCCATATTTCGAGGATATTTTATGATAAAAACTACAAAAATAATGATACGAATATTTATTTAAACAAAACGTATACAAACTTTAGTACATCGCTTGTTGTTAATTACAGTATAAAGCAGATTTGCACAAATATTATTTTTTTAAATTGTTTTCCTCAGTTCCCTTCCTACAGTGTTCTAATTATGCCTCTTTTTGTATTACGTAGGTTATGTAAACGTAAAACGTACTAATGACAATTAGACTACAATTATAGAAGTAGACTACATCTTTTATATTCATACACATATCTATCTATATGAACTTAAAATTAAAACGAATGTGAGAAAAGTGTGTAATAATTTTCCGTAATTTTGATAAGGAAATTTTAAGATTTTTCTTTTCAAGTCATTGAATTCATTTTAGTATAAGGTAAATAATAACTATAAGTATTGTTAAAATCACATTTATTTTAAAATAACAAACAATAGATAAAATAAATTTTCAATTTTTAATTTTATTTTAATAATTTTTATCACTTCATCGATAAATTGACTGAGACAGC
Source organism: Dione vanillae (assembly GCA_037178615.1). NCBI lineage: Eukaryota > Metazoa > Arthropoda > Insecta > Lepidoptera > Nymphalidae > Dione > Dione vanillae. Next base: position 2,916,212 of record JAZFAU010000009.1, on the reverse strand, counting down.
TTGAAACATTTATAAAAAGAACAGGATAGGATAGGATTCAGGTACTTAGAGCTGTAGCTGGCACTTTTGACCCTACTGTAGACATATTGAGGTCCACTTTCTCTATTCAGGAAAATCAAAATGATTCTAGCAGCGTCTTCGAAATACGTTCTAGAAATTAACAAATTTTTAACAATTAAATCGTATATACTTGAGTAGCAGTACATAAACAAATATTTCGAACCTACTTATATTAAGTAGTTCTCCTACAAGTGAATATGAGCTCATGACTCTTAAAACCGAATTAAGAGGTTATTTTCTTAGAACGCCTTAAGTGTGAAGTGTTTTTGTTGTTGTTGCGAACATTTAAATTCACTTTGATGTAAGATCGTTGTTTGTATTCGAAATACAATAGGTATTCGTGAAATTACATTGGTGTAGAAACTTTCCAATTATCTAGGAAAAATATTTAAAGATATTGTATTCTAACACCAAATGTATGTATATTGCTGTTTTCTTTTTATTAACTTGTAGATAAATAACGTTTTTAAATTACCTTATTTGAATTTATATACGTATCTAAATAATTATTTTGTATATTACTATCAACTATCGTGTTTGGAATAAACCAAATAATCCTGTTTGAAAATTTAAAATTCCATTGTAAGCTATCCTTGCAGCTTTATAGCAAATTCATCAAATATCCTTATCGCGTACGTATTACATACAATTAAAGGCTACAATATTTTCGTTATTGAATATTATTTTTTCGTTATTTATATTTTATAATTACAATAAATAATTTTTGAATCATTTAAGATATTGAGTAACGATGCTGACCAAAGTCAGCTGAAACTATGAAGCAAGCTAATCGCTAATTAATAGTATTTGCATAAAATATTCATTTTTTTCTTGCACCCTTATTATTCTAAAGTTGCCCATTTAATATTCTATGACCCATTAAAAATGCTAAATACTTATAAGCACATGGTCTCAGCCTATTAATTACTTTTTAGGACCTAAATGTGACCCAAATGTAGAATTTAAAATTAGTAAGTTGCACATATTTTACACATGTACATATAAGTTGGAATGAACTGTCTGAAAAATAGATAATTGATGTACCTGTCACGTTTTCTGTTGTCGTCGAACAAAAATATACTGCCATATAACCAACATGAAATATTATTGAGTTAAATGGAAGGGAAATGGATATGTACCACCAAACAGTGCAACGTGTCTAGGCGATATTAGTATTTCACTGTAATCCATTATATATATATATATATATATATATATATATATATATATATATATATATATATATATATATATATATATATATATATATATATATATATATATATATATATATATATATATATATATATATATATATATATATATATATATATATATATATATATATATATATATATATATATATATATATATATATATATATATATATATATATATATATATATATATATATATATATATATATATATATATATATAATGACGACGACGATATGTTACAACTAATTTACACTTTATAAATTTATAAATTAAAACGCGCTCCTCAAATGACTTCATCAATGCTACGGCTGTAAGAAATCGTTAGTTGCTAGCTTTTATCTCGAGCAACAATTACAACCATTAAGTCCATCATATTTAAATAAATAGCATTATGTCATCACTCAAGTCGTCACTACAAGTCATAATTCAAAGCAACAAATTGAAGTGACAATATCACCACTTATCGTGAATGACATTCTGATAGACTTCTCTAATTAACAACTTGGACATCAGATTATATACGTTGTATTTGTAATCAATCTTTGTGTTAATTTATCATCACGCACAATACTCGTATTAGAATTTTGACAGCCCTCACAGGGTTCATCTTATCGCTTTAACTACACCGCTTTTTGTAACAGCATACTAAAGACATAAACGTCTATCAATATGTTTTTGTAGTTTCATATTTGAGAGAATATTTTAGTAACATATAAGTATATGACTTGTAACAGATCAATTTCAATCTTTTACTGTGTTGAACAGGTATTTTGAAATTTTCTTTCATAATATATTACTAATTTTAATTAAAATTCACTTACCCCATGAATATTGCTTTAATTTATACTTACTTACTAGGTGTTAAGGCAAAACTGAATTGATAAAAAATATGTATGTAAAAGCTTGACGTATTATAAAATAATTTATTGTTTGTTAAAGTCATATCTAGTAAGTTAAAAGCTCCATTCGCAGTTTTCATTGTCTGAACAACTTCGAACATGCCATGAGTTTACCGCATTAACCTGCTTCTGCTGGGACAATTCAAGAAGTTTTATAATAGTTTACATTCTGCTTAAGTAAAATCCAAGTAGACATTCTAAAGTATAAGTTACATTATTGCTTATTAAAATATGGCTATACTTTAAGGGCCAGTTTCATCAGTTTCGGATAAAGCTTCAGATTGTAGGCCGGTGGTTAATGCTGTCTAGCAGATAACGGTTGTGATTATTTGTTTTCTGTTTCACTACCAAATTTATTTAATTCGTGTGGCCAATTTACTAGTGTGTATTTGATGGAAAGACACCAATTGTAAGTTTTTGCGATTTCTTATTGCAACATAAATTATTGTTATTTAAAAAGATTTTTTATAACTTGATTAACACAATAATTTTTATTCAAAATGATCCACGTCTATCTTTAATAATATTTTTATTTTAAAATAGTTTTATTATTTATAGATGAAAATAGCGATATTCGAACGATGTTTACTTTGTTGCATATTAAAATTTTAAATGTTTATAATCTTTGTATAAGTTTTGTGTCTATTCGCTCTCACACAAAACACGAGATACATGTAAACCAATATTAGAACTGTGTTCGCTGCCACCACTTTAATTATCAGTCAGGTCAAATCTCTGTAAGCTAAGATCAGCTAATAGTTTATTTTAGGTTCCATTAAAACTGTGACATTTTTTTTTGTCTGCTGAACGAAGAACATATTGTACCGGGCATTATATCATAGAGAAACCGGCCCTAAAACTTCTATTGCTAAATAATTCATTAAAAATATCAACATTATCATTAATTCAATAATAATGATGAAACGTAGAATCATTTTTTTACAAACTTAACCCGATGATTTAATTTGCTCGTAAAACGTCTGACTTATAAAAAATAAATAACGAACTCTAAATATAAAGAGACAATATTGCCTTTTAGCACACAAAAATATAATTTATAACTTTTTATTACTCTAATGAAAACTCTCTCAATTCGATAGAAAACTTTGCAAAGTATTTTATAAAATATCGGAGATAGCAGAATGCGGTTCACAACTTAAAAAGACAAAACAGTGAAGATGTCGTGACGATGTACAGATTTGCATAAAGAGCAACTATTTGCCGATTACCCGACATCACGGAACAAGTGACAAGCGACTACAAAGTCAACTTGAAAGCATTAATTTCTGTTCAATCTCCCTATAGAGTAATGATAATAAAAGGGTACAGCTTAATTGGTTAAAAAACCTAAATAGTTTTTTATAGGAGCGGGTGCAAATTTAGATTCCTTTTTTAAATTTTTAAAATATTTTAATTCCTTGATATATCCATATAATATTTTAAGATGCAAACATTACAACGAACAACAAGCTCTGACATCTGTGAGAAGAAGGCTATTGTGAGAGGCCCAAGGAGGTTTTAGACCTGGAAGAGGATGCATGGATCAGATCTTTTCCATTCGTATGATCACAGAGAAGTTTTTGGCTGTAAACCAAAAGGTTTTCTGTGCTTTTGTGGACTTGGAGATGGCGTTTGACAGGGTTGTGAGAAAGAAGTTGTAGGAGATACTACCCCGGTACAATGTGAGCGGGACCCCTGCTGCAGGCTGTAAAGTCTCTTTATAGAGATCACTCGTTTGGCATCCAATTGGATGTCGAACAGGGTTATGCCATGTCGGCTTGGTTGTTCAATTTGTATTTGGATAGCTGTCTCCCAGGACTGAAAGAAAGTGACATAGATGTGAAAGATGGGTGACTTGAATGTAAATTGTTTGTTGTAAGCAGATAATGCAGTACTTATTGCATCATCAGAATGCGAGTTGCAGGCATTGGTCACCATTCTGAAAGACGGGTGTGAACCTCATTGTCTAAGCCTGAATGCAAGTGAAATAAAGGTTCTGGTATTTGAAAGAGATGAGGAAAGGACAGAAAGCAAGATTTTTGTGAATGGAAAATTATTAGAACAAGTGAATGAAGTAGTATACTTGGGAAGTATGTTAAGTAGAGGTGGTAGATACGAAATGTATGTGGAAAGACGTGTTGCTGCCGGTAACAGAATGAACGGTGCCTTAGATACGTTGTTGAGACGGCAGAACGTCAGCGTCGCTGCACGTTTGGCCGTACACAATGCAGTTCTGGTTCCGACGCTGTTATATGGCAGTGAAACGTGGGTATTATAGAACAAGAATGAAAGAAAGATGAATGCTGCGGAGATGCGATCTCTTCGAATGATATGCGGAGTGACCTTAGCTGACCGAATCTGCAACGAAGAGGTATACAGGATGGTAGGTATCAGCGAGGATGTCACAGTAAGGATGAAGAAGAAAATGCTCAGATGGTTTCGACACGTCAAAAGAATGAGTGACGAAAGAATGATAAAAAAGATATACGATGCAAAAATGAGTGATAAGAGAGGTAAGGGGAGACCTCGGTTGACTTTCGAAAACACAGTTTCAAAGATACTGGAGGAAGGTCACGTAAAAAGCATGAGGACTCCTCGAAGAACATGTATGAAGAGGTTAATGCCAGTGGACGAGGCGAAAGAGGTATGCAGAGACCGTAGCGTTTGGCGCTCCGTTCTCTCTGACTACCCCGCTAGGGATAGAGCGTGAAGATATGTATGTATACATGTATGTATGTATGTATGTATGTATGTATGTATGTATGTATGTATGTATGTATGTATGTATGTATGTATGTATGTATGTATGTATGTATGTATGTATGTATGTATGTATGTATGTATGTATGTATGTATGTATGTATGTATGTATGTATGTATGTATGTATGTATGTATGTATGTATGTATGTATGTATGTATGTATGTATGTATGTATGTATGTATGTATGTATGTATGTATGTATGTATGTATGTATGTATGTATGTATGTATGTATGTATGTATGTATGTATGTATGTATGTATGTATGTATGTATGTATGTATGTATGTATGTATGTATGTATGTATGTATGTATGTATGTATGTATGTATGTATGTATGTATGTATGTATGTATGTATGTATGTATGTATGTATGTATGTATGTATGTATGTATGTATGTATGTATGTATGTATGTATGTATGTATGTATGTATGTATATATATATATATATATATATATATATATATATTTATATACATATATATATATATATATATATATATATATATATATATATATATATATATATATATATATATATATATATATATATATATATATATATATATATATATATATATATATATATATATATATATATATATATATATATATATATATATATATATATATTTATATACATATATATATATATATATATATATATATATATATATATATATATATATATATATATATATATATATATATATATATATATATATATATATATATATATATATATATATATATATATATATATATATATATATATATATATATATATATATATATATATATATATATATATATATATATCGCCACAGTTTGCCATTTAAAGCAAACGATGTCTTACTTTTGACACGCGATACTCGCTCATCATGAAATTAATATCGTTTTCTAAATAAGGGCTCTTTATATATCAAACTTATACATTTTTAACCTTTTATGAAAGTGTAATAATCTTGTTGAATTCCCAATATATTTTGACAAGTATGAAAATTATATTTATTTAAGTAATAATATATATATATATATAATTTTAATTGCGTATTGATTCATTGTTCTCGGCCAATATCTGTTGCATCTAAAGTAATTAATGTTACCTAAAAATGTCATAGTTCAACCATCTCATACACATAAGGCATCGTATGTCGCCAGTTGATTATTCTGAACTTCGAAAACAATGGGTATCATCCCCCAACAGGCATTGTCGCAAAGAGCCATAGACAATGGTCTCGTGTTCCCTAAGAAATAATGTAACGCGAGCCTTATTGCCTTTTTGCGTATAGATTCAATTTTTGTTGTACTACAATATACTTCAACATGTTTAAAATAATATTCTTTTATTAGTTATATTTAGAATTACCTTACTATTGAAGATTGAAATTAGAACAATTTACCTAATATGTATTTTTTAGTTTGACATAATATCTTATACACGAAGGGCGGTTAGAAGCACGATTGAGCAATCTACTTGATTAAGTTTTTACGTGCAATGATATGTAGTTGTAGACAATTTTCTTAAGTTAATTTATTAAACCCAAGCTTAATAATTAATAATATCAAGGTCACAAGCCAATTATTTGTATTTATGGCTAATTGTTAATATAATATGTGTATTCATTACTATTATAGTGGTAGTGTAGTGTTACTAATTGCAGCACTAGTATCATTTTTAATATTTAATGAAACAAATCAAAATATTATTCTTAAATGAATATATTAATAATTTTTATTTTTTTTTATTTTATGTAATTGTATTCAAACGTTGATATATCAGTCAGGAAGCTTTACAAAAATTAAAGTGTTTTTAAAATTTTATAAACTTAGTAACATTTGTACAAGTACACAAGTTCGCCCTAATTTACCGTAGTGATTGAAACGGTGTACGTATTAAAGGCATGCGTTGACTACAGTGAGCTTTCTTCGTGCAAAAAGATATTTTGTGTACGATGGTGAGGCTTAAAATGCAAACACACTTTTACTCATACAGATAAAATATTTTGAAAATAATTTAATTTACAAACAAGACATGTTCTATTAAAAAGAAATTACTCATTATCATTGTATATAAACCTGTTTTACCTACAAATACTAAAGCGTTAACTTCTGCTAACAAATTATATTTTGACCAATTGCTTGTTTTCAATAATTTATGAAACATTAGTTAATTAGTTACACAGAATATTAAATGTTATAAATAATTTTAAATGTTCAACATTTATTAAGTTTTTAATTTGAGAATAGATGAATATACTTACGTCCATCAAGAATGTAAAGATGACGTGTTCTTAGTATACCGTGTAACGTGGAAACCATATGCTCGGGTTTCAAGGGCTTGGTTACAAAAATAAAAATAATGTTCCACATGCGTTAGTTCCCAGAATACATACATTAAAATATATAAACACTATTATTTCTCACATTGGTAGAATAGAAATCGAAATATTAACACCAAAAATGTGTCTATATTTGTAAAAAAACATTTGAATTTAAACGGATAGTTTAAGCAATACGCTTGCCTCGTTCAATTTATTATCATTATTTCTTTTAATTATGAAGATGGTTAATTTAAATTAAAAAATTACATATATTTTAAAACAAGTAACAACTCTTAAATTTAAAAGGTCATAAAACAACATATATAAAAAAAAACAGTTTTCCAATGATTTTCGGGAACTGCTATTTTCCCGTAGGAGATCTTTCCCTTTCGAACACATTGCACATAATTATTGTTTATATTGTAACGATACTTCAATTATATTGATTTCAAAATGCATTTTTCATGTAAATCGTGTCGTTGGAACACGATACGTGCTATGCCACAATTTACTGCTATAAGTGAATTATAATTTATTGTAAATAAATGTAAGTAAACATTAAATGATGTTATTACTATAGTATTGAACATAAAATATAATTTTACAGTTGCATGACGTAAAAATTTAAGAATTTAAAAAGATTTTGGCTTATGAGAGCTCTGTGAGGTATTTTATCACGTTGATAACGCTGAAATCCTCGAAAGCCTTGACTGTGTGTGCCTAATGATATTGTATCTTATCTTGATTAGACTGAAGTAGTTTTTAATTACCTAGAACATAGATGCTCTAATTCACTTTACAATTGTTTGTAAATCAATTTTTTAGCATATATATGACGCATGAAAGATTACGTATATCTACATGAATACGACACAAGTTTATATCTTTATAGTAGATTCATCTTCAGAACTGAATTTGCCCTCTTGTAAAACTTGACTTATATCAGTACGATCAGCTTATGATTGAATAAGATGTATGTGTGTAGCCCAACGTAACTGAATTAAATTAACGTGCATTTATCAAACAAATTGTGAGTAAATTTTTAAAAAGCACATCGACAAATCGTTATAGTGTCACCCAAATAATATTTATATGAGTTGCCAACCGAAAAAATAAACGTGTGGAGTGTGAAGGAAGAACCATATAATTGGGGCTCTGTTGCAAATCAACCTTGTTTGACAGAACTCGACCCAGTTTGGTCTGGTAGTGAAAACGAAATAAATGAAAAATTAAGTGATAAATATGATACAAAGAGGGGCCTTTTTGGCCCTATGTCTTTTAGTGGTCACTCCTGGATTAGGAGCGCAGAGATTCATCAGAGGTAAGATTTACGTAAATTGTTATACCTACTACTATAGTTTGTTTTATTTTAATTCCGAAATAGGTTAGTTTTGATTACTCGAGAGCGAGATTACACGGTTGACGAAATATGTTGCGTCTGTTATTCTAAAATAAGACCTGTATAAGAGTATATTATTAATTGTGTTACGATTAAATTATCTAATACACATAATACCGTTTATCAGTTTGAATAAATATATTAGTATATATGTCAATTAGTTAAACCAATTTATTGTATTGAATTGTTATCAAATGTAAAATTAGAAATAGATCAAGTCATTAAGTATGAAGGACGATTGTGTAATCTTTAATAGTTAAATCATAATAAATAAAATATGATTAATGTGTGTAATATGTAGCTTTATTACGGTCCCTGCATATCTTTCTCGCCTCTTCTACTCTCATCAACCTCTTCATAACGCTTTTCGGAAATTCTCATGGTTTTTATATGACCTTCCCTCATTATATTCGATACTGTGTTTTCGAAAGTCAACTGAAGTTTCCTCTTACCTGTTTTACAACTCACTTTTGCTTCATGTTTTTTTTTAACATTGCTCTTCTTCATTCTCACTGTGACATCCACTCCTATACGTACTTTTCCGTGTCTTCTCATCGTTGCGACTCCTTTGTTACTAAACGTGCAGCTACACTAACGTTCTGCCATCTCAACAACAGCTAAGGCACTGTTCTTTTTGTTACCGGCAGCAATACGCTCTTTTACATCAATTTCGTATCTTCCATCTCTACTTAGCATTCTTCCCAACTGTATTACTTGATTCACTTCGTACATGTTCCGCTCTAATAAGTTTTCGGTCACAATAATTTTGCATTACGTAGTTTCTTTATCTCTTTCAAATATTCTGGTACTTACGTTGTATTACCTGCATTACGTAAGACTTAGACCATTATTTTCACGTTCGTCTCCCAAACTAGCGACCAGTGCCTGCAGTTGGCGTTCTGATGACGATCATCTGAGTATAGCAAGCAAATCACCTTTAATCACTCCCTTTAGCCCCTATGTTGTTTCATTCATTTTTAATATTAAACATATATTTTAAAAGTCTTATTTAGTATGTCTTTTATATATAAATAAAGTGAATTAATAATTATTATTTATTACAATGAAATTTATTTTATGAGTAAAGCCTGATAGACTGGGCTAAAGATATAAGCGTAGTTTTTATATAGCTGCACTGATCAAAAGGTTGTGTAGGTACAGCGTACGGTTGAACGGCGGGAACAATCCAATATCGAAAAAATAACGGCACACAAATGTCAAACATTTTGACAAGCGCTTATATTTTATTTTTAGTGCATTGACAAAATGCGTTTAGTTTAATTTGTAAATTTAATATTCGGTGTGGGTTAAATGCTTTTACACAAAGTTCAAGAGGCGTGTTTAATCACGCCGTCCGAGCTTTTCCCCATTGACATTCAATCTAAACGGATTAGACATGGCAATAATAATAATAAAACAGTCAACATAGCTTTATAACTAAAATATATAAACGATTGTTATTTTTGGGCTGAACTAAACAATACAGTTATATTTGTTCAATTCGTTTATATTTGTGTGCTACAATAACTCACTATACAATTTTATTAAAAACATTCTAACAGAATACACCTTCCACAAAAAAAACCTCACTTGTTTCCGACAAAAATAAAATGTTAATCGTTTTTTTTTTAATATTAATATTTTAACTAAGGTATTAAATAATTATTAAAGAAATGAACATTACCATATCCAATTACATATGCCAGTTATATCTTATTTTTTATAGACATTTTGCACTTTCTGTAACTCTTTATTCGTCTATGGTATATTGTAGGGCGATAATCAACTTAGGTAGGTTCCAAAGAGCCACAAAAACAATAATTAATGTGCCATTGTTATATTTCGAGTGTTCATATATATGTGTTAAATAATTGAAATTATATATTTTAGAATTAGAAATCATCTTTAAATATATTTTTAAAAATGATTAGTACTTATGTACTAATAACGAAACTTAAAGTATTTCATTAATATAAATATATATAAATGTTAATAAAATAATATTATGAAATTTTATTATATATTTAATTATTTTTATACATTCAAATTTGTATACATTTTTGAAAAAGGTTTTCAAATTTATATCAGGTTAATCATTGTTTACAAATGTGAGACTAAAATCAAAACATGTCAAATGCAGTTGTTATCGGGGCATTAAAGCTATAAAAAGACATTACTACCGTGTGAGAGATGACGTCATAAAAGCTCGTCTCGCAATTCTGGACATGAGGTATTTGATCGCACAAGATAAAAATTTAAATATTCATGATTCTTTGTGTCATCTTCATGTTAGGTACAAAGTGGGGTATTCGATGTCGTTGAGTTATAGAGAGCACTCTTGTCTTTCCAATTAAGCAAGAACTGCTATCTTCAATAAAAACCGCGGGGTACACACATGGTTTCATTCTACAAAAAAAATACTAATTTTTGTTATATTACTTTCTTTATGAAGATACATTCCCTACTGTTTACATTTTAATCATTGTGTAATTAATATTAGAGATACCTAAGTACTATGTTAATATATCCATCAACTTTATATATGTCAATAGCTAATGTTCTTTTTATGATGAAAATGGCTGCATTTTTACGTATTCTAATTTTTATCAAACGACCCACTAGGATTTACGAAAGATTAACTCCGAGGGAGATCATGATATTAGCATGATAGAAGAACGCGAGTACCAAGGGGGATCGTATGTACTTAGGGTGTTCGCACTTTGGCTTTAATAGTAAACTCTCAAACCGACGTGCTGGTATTTTCTTGTTGTAAGGTTTCTCTCATTAACAAATCACAAATGTGAAATTGCAATATAAACAAGCAAGACAAAGAAATATGGTAATTTAATAATTAAAAATAATCAATAAACAGACTACTATGGTAAAATTTGTTTCATATTTTTGCCTCGAATGATAAAGTGAACAAAAATATAGCATAGATAAAGTAAATCTTTAATATAATTTTCACTACTATTCAGCCTAATATAGTTATTGCCATTACATAGCTATGTTTATATGTATATGTTCATATATATGTTTAAAATCGACACCGCTTGATACGCCCGCTTTGCATATTTTATCTATTAGCATTGTGTCGTGTCCTTTCCTAATGATATACAAATATGTATACACACAACTGTTTTATAAAGACCCGTCTCACTTTGACAGTTTAGAGCTTCTTTGTAATTTTAAATTGACCATTGTTGTTACTGTTTGTAAACTAACTTAAGCCTGCTCAGCTATTAGCCCTAATCACTAAACCAATGATGTTTTTAGTTTGCAAAATATATTTACCATTTACATATCGATATGAGATATACAACAAAATATTAAAAGTAGCAATTCCAGTAATTTAATTTATAAATTGCTAACTTTTATCGTCGGTCTGTCGCATTACAAAGAAATCACTAAACTAATACGGTTAAATCGACTAAAAAAGTGGCCTGACGTAAAACCTCGGGGACAATTTGGTAATAAGGGGAAGCCTGTGCCTGGTGCAGGTTGACTACTTATAACACAGTTTAATTTATTTGTCGATTCTACCTTGTTTGGGACCCATTACGTTAGTGTTTCAGATTTATAACAATTTGCTACTTTGTTGGATGCGGCATTTAATTTAACTGTTACATTGTATTGTGGCAGTTTAAAAATTATTTTATATTTTCGGAGTTTTTGTTTAAATTAATCAAAGTGTTTTAAGCAAACGCTTTATATATTTTTATACGAGCGTTCAAGAAAACTTTCAAATTTTACATTAATATTAGATAAAATAATAATAAATAATGTAATCTAAAGTATTAATAATGATTTATATTAAATAATCCACATGCACTTGTGATACATTGTAATTATAATATTATTGACATCATGTAATAAATTGAAATGAATTTACAAATTGCACCTCCATATGGCTTATTAGCTTATCGTCCTCGATATTCTTTCAAAAGCTTGCCAGCTAGCATAACCTTGGTATATAAAATATACTTACATTTATTTTTTAATTCATCGTTATGGTTACGTTTGTAACGTTACCTTTTCAAAAAGTTGTAATTCAGGCTTTCTCCCTTTAAAAATAAAGATTTATCGTATATTATAAAATGTTCTACGTCATTTTTTTTTAAAATATTAGAACCAAATTTAAAACGTGTTCTTGTAAGCGGTTGCATCGCATAAACCCCAAAATTGGATTCAGCCACCGTTCTCGTTCGACGAACTAACATTATTTCTTAGAAGCTTTCTGCGCTCTTTTCTTCTTGTACACGTAATTAAGCTTACTAAATTTAGATTTATTTATAATTTTCCTAACAATTAATACGTTGTATTGTTTTTATTCATTTAATAAATATTTTCATTAAAAGCTTTATTTTAATGGGCAAATATTATGCGAAACTGTACTAACAAAGCAATCAAAAATGTTATTTTAGTTAATTCTTTGTTACACAAATACCTAAATTGTATTGAATTGTATGGGCGTGACGTAAACCTTTAGCAATTTAGGTCATAGGTACAGACTTACCTAGCCTTACGCTTGCAGGGATTGAATATTAACGACAATTCAAGTGGTTTATTAGAATTTGTTGGAATTCCAATGCCATCTGGCAGCATTTGAAGAATAGAATTGAACTTGAGCAGAATTGCAAAGTTTTATATAATGTAAAATATCATACATACAAAGCTCTAGATTAATTATTTTATATAAAATCATCCGAGAAACGTAAGTTATAAACACACACATAACTTAATGTTACAAAATTAAAGTAAGCAAATCAGCAAGCTTCGTCATTATGTCCAAATTAAAATTTTCTTTGCATCGTAACTTATCTAAGAATCTTTTTAATACTCGAGACTCGTAGCGAAGTGTTTTGAAGTTACAAATATGTATTTATATAATAAAACTGATTCCTTCATACATATATAAATTCAATATAGTGTCAAGATAGACAGAATGCTTATAAATTTCACATAGACATTTCACAATGACACTGTTAGCATCGGACTATTTATGAGTAAAATTGTTGAATATTTTAATTTTAGTCATAATAGTTGAATTAATAAATAAAGATAAAGATATAATATTACAAAATAAAGCACATAAATTGTGATATTTAAAAATTTACCACATAAAATTTAAATATTTCAAAGAAGCTTTTCTAAGTCGCCGCGTACTTGTCCCCTATTCATAATACAACACTAAGTTTAACACGTAGGCCTGTCTTCGCCGACGGAATGTTAACTATGTAAAGGTGTTTCTGAAAATGTTTATGCCAGCGGAAAAATGGCAGGAAAATCTCAGTAATACGAGACGTTTTTCTTACATTTTATTGTCAATATATGCAAATATGTTTGTATCAGAGTACGTGCTGGTTTGGCAGCTTCAGACTTGCAACTGGGTGAATCCCAGTAAGATGTACGCAAATTAGATATTAAACGAGCAGAATTTAAATATGCTATATTGTCTGCTTTCTACCTAATAATTAATATTTTATAGGTATTATAACAAATTTGTGGAAAAAAATTATATAAACTAACCCTTAAAAGCTTACAAGTATTCTATTACATTTTTTTTACAGAAGAAGAGTGTAAAGTCTCATTTTTACAGAAAGTGTAATTAATATTAACATTATCAATCATCAAATTTACCATAATTACTAACTTTGAAAATCTGCATACCGTAATCGTTGCATCCGTTTGACTTGAAACCTACTTTGACGGCAGCAAACGAGCGTGTACTTGCCAATTAACTGTACAAATATCTCTTTAAAGTCAGTCGCTTCAAAATTGTTCGTCTACGTTCATGTACGGTGTACCTATAGTTGCGCCAAACGTTTCACAAAAGTAGAATGACAAAAATAAAGACGACACGGCTGGCAATGCCATCTAGCGATTGCATAACAAACTTTTCTATGAATCCAACAAAGACAGACGCAATGTATAAACTCTAGTACAGATGTCACGAGCCTTCTTTATTAACTTGTTGCGTTTGTTTATAGTATACTGCGGAGCTGATGACTTCACCTGCAACAATGGAAAGTGTATAGAAGCCAGCCGGCGCTGTGACCGAGTCATCGACTGTCCTTCTGGGGAAGATGAACGATTCTGTGGTTTGTATTTGCTATTATAATATTCAAAAACATTTTCAAGTTTTCATTTTCCCCTTTAAAGAAATAAAAAACAATTTTTGTTATTTTTAATATTTGTTTAGCCGTACACTTACGACTTTAAGAAAATATTATAAATATTTTATTTAAAATATATATACTAACATTTTAAAATAAAAAGTTTTAGATGAAATCAAGTAAAATAAATTTAATTTATTATTATTATTTATTTATTTTTATTTGGCATCATAGCCCATTCTGGTAGTTAGCCAACAGTAATAGTTTTTCACTACAGATATGACCGCGCTTAGAAAAATAAAATCAAAATTGTGAACAGCTTTTCTACAAAACAAATTTGTGTTCACAGAATGTCGGCCAGATGAGTTCACTTGCAAAGACGATGGATCCTGCATCGAAGATAGAAAAAGATGTGATGGCGTAAACAACTGCAGAGATGGATCTGACGAATTAAATTGTGGTGAGCTTAAAATATTTAGTATATTTTAATGATATACTAAAACAAAATATGCATACGGATGAGATAATCAATTTAACATCATTTATTCGCATGCTTCTTTGGAATGGTAAGTTTCACGAATGCTTTATTGGTCTGGAGATCACGTTTGTAAGGATCGTGGTCAGTTTAGGTGTGGGGATGGAAGTTGTATATCTATACTTTTACGTTGTGATGGTTTTAAAGATTGTCCACACGACGGTAGTGATGAATTTGCATGTCGTAAGTATAGTTCAACAAGAACAAAAAGGTGTTTAATGTTATTAAAACAATTTCGTAACACAAGATATGATAATTTTAAGCGTGCAAGTCAGATCAATGGCAATGTGATCACGGTAATTGTATAAAACGCAGCAAACGTTGTAACGGTCGTGTGGACTGTCCTACAGACAGATCTGATGAAAGAAATTGTATTGGTAAGTGCTATGCCTGATAAAATAATTAAGTAATTTTCAAGCTATTAACTCTATAAAAGAAACATAATACATTTATGATTGAACTAACATAAGCATATGAGCATCTCTATCTTTATAGCCATATATATATATATTTATATTGCATGTATTTCCAGCGACCGGATATTTTAAATGCAGAAATGGAAAGTTATTACCTAAAAATGAGAGATGCAATCGTCAATACGATTGTGATCATGGAGATTATTCTGACGAACAAAACTGTCGTAAGTTTGCGATTAGTACACAGGCCACATATCTCTTCCTATCATAGTCCTCACTGTTTTTTTCTCCTTTCGCCCGTTTTTATACTTTTCCATACTATGAAAATAAAACGAAAAATATTTTTTGGTGTCCGACAGCTTACGAGACAATCAATTACTTATTTGATTGTAACCGTTCTGTCATACTATATCCTGTGATAAAATGTATTATACGTATTCAGTACATACAATGAATCAATTTTATACACCGTATTGTTTAAGTATTATTAAATTTCTTCAAATATTTTTGTCTATCATCCTGAAACACTATAATGCCTTATGCACTCATCTTGCAAATATCTCTTTCATTTCATAGGTTAATCATAACTTTATTCCCTTTTTTCTCCATTCTGAATTCTGTGTACTTCTACTTCTACTACCTTCGAGCTATTCATATTTGTTGTGCCTTTTCACTGTTCAGATCGTATTTTAGAAAAATATGAAAACATAGCATTTTCTTTTACCTGGCAGCATGTCGTGACGACGACTTCAAGTGTGGCAATGGTCACTGTATCCCTGCATCAAAAAAATGTGACAGAACGCATGACTGTCAAGATGGTTCTGATGAGCGAGATTGTGTTTATGGTTTGACCATTTTCCATTTAACGTTTCTATTTTGTTTTTGTTTCTATAGTTCTAAAAATAGGTAAACTACATTGTTGCCGTCAAAGTGCTCAATGCATGTTTAATATATTCTAATTATAGTTCCAAATTGTCTGTTAATTAATCATCTATATTGTGCTTTAAATAAATTTAAATTAATTAGTCTAGACTTATTTAGAATACAGGCATAGTGACATGTGTATACACATATACAAGACGGTGACATATATAACATTTTATAGTAAGCCGTTTAAATATGTTTTTAATGAAATAGTTAAAAAATACTAACATTCTTAGCGTGAAGCTAAGAGGCTTAGAGGCTTATGGCAAATTTAAGGTCACTTATATACAGCTTGTAAGCAGTTTGATAATTTTATTTTAAATATTGAAATAATTTTAAGATTGTAATTATTATATATTAAACATCAATTGTTACATTTTATATAATATTAAAAAAAATAACCTAAGTTGAAAACAGTATTTAATTGTAAATAGTGCTTAGGCGGCTTTCTTCTCAAATAACTGATTTTGAACTTAATATACTCAGACGCACATTTAACCGAGCACGTATAACTTGTAAAGATTTTCAAAATTCTGTAGTAAGTAATTCAATTAATTTTGTTTTAATATAAAATTGGGTAAAGTTATTATAAAAAATAAAACTGAAGTAAGTTGTCGAAAGACATTGTGACAAAAAATAAACATTAGCGTTTAAAATAATAAATGACATGGTGCAATCTATTTGTATAGATTAAATCCAATCCCCAGCAGTAGCAGTTTTCAGTTCACTGATGGTCAAGCTTCAGCATTTTAAACCGTGTGTACTCAACACTGTCGTGTATTGAGACAGATATTCTCGCCGTTGAAAGGCTCAAATAGAATCATACGTGGTTGTAGGAGGTTTTAATATAACATATCCTTTCCCATAGCTTTATTGATCCTTCATTGTAACTCACTGTTTCAAATACTGCACATACAAAAATCCCATTTTTCGAGTCAACAGAAAAGCATCTGTGTATTGTTCCGCAGTGTTTTTGAATACTCTTGATTAAATCTAAGTCTTGCTTTTCTTTGCGATAAGTTATAATATTTCCGTTTTAGATATCCCACAGTATTTTTCTGTTCTGAGACTATTCATTTTAATTATTCATTGTATTACATTTTGACATGCTTCAAAGTAGCGGTACACTTTATATAACCAAGCCCTGCCTGTATTTTCTCACTTTATCGCTGGTGATTCAAATATTTGGCCAACGCTACGCCGACTAAACCTGTGGCAGCAGTACCTCAGGTTTGGCTTCTCCAGCTGCATGCAAGAGCCTTATTTGTTTTTTTTTATTGTAAAGATTCTCACGACTTCTTGTTCGTCGTAAAGAAATCGTATTGAAAAGTCTAAATGAATATATCCATACAGATACGCCACTAGAGAACGTTAATAATGAAAAATAAGAAGCAAAATCACGTGGGTTAATTAGTTATTTAGTGCACTTATACTTAATTATGAAGTTAAGCACTCAAAGTTTATGTTAAAATTTATAAACGATATGGAATTTTAAGTAAGTGGACGGTTAATTGTGCTTATGAGAATTTGCTCCTCAACTTTTACTGTACGCATTTAGTATATGACTACTAACATAATTTCAAACACTACTTGGAGTATTCGACTGGTTTTTTATAATATTTTTTTATTTATTACTTAATAACATATTTCTGTTCAAATTCAAAGAATTGTAGTTATAATGATTTAAGCAATTAATTAGTATATTTTTCAACTCTACAGAATATTCAAATATTCATGTTTGGGATAAACATACAGCACAGAATGTGTAGTTTATGTTTCTCAAAGTATATTAATTCAGTTCTGCCAAAATGAAAGTCTACCGTAACTCATATTACTACTTGTTTATGAGATTTTTAATATACGTATAAATATGTATATATGTTAGATGAATTTGAATGTATATAGAATTATAACTTCAACAAAAATTTAATCAATCGAATACTTACAAATTTTGTGAAGTAAAGCTTAATCTTTAACTTGTAAATATATGAATCTGGTCACGGTGTATATATAATTACGGCAGGCACTGTATGCATGGCTTATGAATTTAAATGCTCGAGTGGGGCATGCGTGCCAGCGGAGTCCCGATGTAATGGCACAGAGGAATGCATTGATGGCTCTGACGAACTGAACTGTCCCTGTAAAAGAGGCCAATTCAAGTGCAACGACGGCTCTTGCATTAACGTTTCTAAAAGATGTAACGGCAAACCAGAGTGTCTGTATGGTGAAGACGAAAACAATTGTGGTAAGTTTGTGGAGCTGTTATTGTGCTATGCTGACAGAGTGGACTAGCCCTAAAATCAATTCAAAATTAATGTATTTTCATATATTTTTTAAATTATATTAATTTTCTGTTGTTGCACTTTGAAACCTTCTTGACAGCTTTTTTGTTTGCTCATCATGAAACTTACAGCATGCAATTTTTGTATTAACAAGAGCATGGTATGTCTATTTATTTACGTTTACATGTATTATATTTTATAATTGCAAATAACATTTTAATAAGAGTAATTATTTCACTTTATTATATGCCTCATTATATTATGTATATGTATTATTTGTAACAGGCACAATTTGCATGTCTTATCATTTCAAAAGCTCTTATTGTTGTGTTGTGTTGTGTTGTGTTCCGGAACAGTCACGTTGTAATGAAATTATCGATTGTTACGACGCATCTGATGTAAAAACTGTCTTGTCTTCTACAAAGAGACCAGTTTAGGTGTGACGATGGTTCTTGCATTAGCTTATTAAAAAGGTGTAATGGATGTGTAGATTACAAGCCATCTGGTATAGATGAGCTTAATTGCAGTAAGTATGGATGTATCATGTCATCTATACATACCATATAAAAATGGCCCCGTTGAAAATGTATTTTGGGCCGCATAGTTATATTTTTTAAACGTTGTGTACATTTTGTAAACCCTTGTATCAAATTGATTGGATTACGCAGTTAAGTAGTTTTTTTCATTTTATTAACCATGAGTCCAGAGTCCACGGGCCTATTGTTTTGATAAAGTAAGTTTTCAAGAGAAACCTGCCATGTTTTAGCATTCATAATAAAAAAATGTGTATGCATTTGTTAATAAAACTATTCTTCGTGTGTCACTAATTGGCTTCTCGTATATTACATATTTTACTCAATTTGTATAATACAATTATGGGATAATTTTATAAATAATAATTTCTAATTCATCCACTTATAAATCAAAAACTTGTTTTAAACCTCTAAATTGTACATTTAAGGGTAATTTTCCCAAGTTGGATAAATATTTCTTCACCAAATTTAAATATTTACAATAAATGGCAAATTTATTTCATTTTAACGCGACTTTTCGTTAAATACGCTTAAAGTAAATGAAGGCTCTACTAGAAACGTTAAATGCCGTTATAAATGTATGTAAATATCACATACCACATTTTCATGTATAAACTAAGTAAAAAAGTATTCCCTTTGCCTACCCTCCCACATTCGGGATAGTTTTTAATTTTTTATACTTGGATGAATTTGAAAAGTAAAATGCAATTTAGAATAAATCAATAAAATAAAACATTGAATTTAATAATAAATTCAATTTTTTATTTAACTTATTTTTTGTTAAATTTAATGTAAGTTAACTGTGATAGAAATAAAATATTTTGTGTGTTAGATATACGTATTACTTGCTTGTATTGAACTTTTCATTTACTGTACTGCAATATCCACTTCAAATAGATCTAAAACGGGATTCCTGTTTAAAATAATAAATGTGTTATTTTTGTGTATGTATATATATATATATATATATATATATATATATATATATATATATATATATATATATATATATATATATATATATATATATATATATATATATATATATATATATATTTGGGATGTTTCAGGAAATCAATTGTGCCCCTCTGATGCTTTCACTTGTGACGCCGGATCCAGGATACCTTGTGCTAAGAGGTGCGATGGTCTCCAGGAATGTGATGGCGGAGAAGATGAACTCAATTGTGCCGGTAAGCCTTAGAAACTTACAAAAATATAATTACACATTATCATTAATAGTTGTAATTTTTTATATTATTTAGCATAAATATATTTCTTGAAAATCTTTATCCAAAATATTTAAATGCAATTGCGATCGATAAATTCTTAGCTTGGCGAAATTTTACTATTGTAACATTAACAAAAATAAAATTTATTGAAGTTTCTGTTCAATGTATGATTGTGTACTTACTGATGTAAGCGCCATATGTGTGTGTATCTCCAGAAAATAACAGTAAAAAGTCGATAGAAAAATTAAATTGAGTACCGTCGTAGCGCAGAACACAGTGTCTGCCCGTAAATGCGACGGTTTTTTTTTTTGTTTTTTTTTTTTTAGCTTCACGCTTTATCCCGCACATGGCAGGGTAGGCAGAGGGAACTGCAGAAACCATAAGAACCTAGTGTTAAGACACTCCGTTACTTAGTCCCTGCTTACTCCGTCCCCACATGCGACGGTTTATGGGTTCAATTCCCAACCGTGGAAGATAGATTTTTTCCTATTTTCTTCACTCTGGCAACTAGGCAAGCGCGGCGTCTAGTTCTGCCACTCAATACACAATGCCCCGAAAGGTGGAAAGCGGAGAACGGAGTGCTTTAACACTGGGATTTTGCAGTTCCTGCGGTTCCTTCTGCGTACTACAATTTTAAAAATTAAAAAAAAAATCAATAAAAAAGCTTAAAAATACAATAAACACTTCCTTGTGTTTATATCACATATATAAATTCTTTGTGTCGTTTTTTATAGATTGTAGTCACTATTGCGATGGGAAATGCATTGAAGATTACAAAATTTGCGACCAAATACCAGATTGCAGTGACAGCTCCGACGAGATCGCGTGCAACGATTGTAACTCACCAGCTGACTTCAGGTAATTTGTAACAAATATATATTTATTGTTTTATGGTAATATAAACATATAACAAATGTAATAAATATGTTGCTATGCGATTATTCTCTTAGCACAATGCGAATAACAATATTTTAAATTGCGAAATATAACGAATTCGCAAGTGAATTGCGTATGATATTTATTTAGCTAGATTATGCTGGTGTCATAGTTATATGCTATAGTTATATTTAGATATAGTTAATTATATGATGCTGGTTCAATATTATCATACAAAACGTATAAATGTATACATGTCGTAATCTACTTTATTTATAGATGTAATAATGGTGAATGTATCAACGCCGTTGGTCGGTGCAATGGCATACCAGAGTGCGGCGACCTCAGCGACGAGATTGACTGTAATATCACTATGATACCAAAACAACGTAAGTTAAAAAAAATTGATTATACTTGCATATGTTGAGGTGCCCACCACAAGAACACAGTGTTTATTATGACATGGAAATGTCATTGTTTCAAATAAATATGTAACTTGAATACGATTAAATTTCGGAAGTCATCATCACCAAGTCAACGATACTAAACAACAGTGTCTAACTTGGGGATGAGCAATGTAAAGTATCGCTATGGTATAGCGATATCAACTGCCCGATAAGCGATTAACTATAAAAATTTAAAATCTGAAAGTAAATACACATACTGTTTGTTCCGATATCAATTTTATGGTTCAAAATTGGTTTCTACAAAAAATAAATATCGCAATATCAGGCATCGAATGTCTATTATGTTTTGGAAAATTTCTATTTTTAACCCATTTTATTGAGCATGGTTATGTTAACTGTATCTAACCCATAACCATCGTCCAACCATCGGTTAGATTACCATTTCGAGAAAAGAACTATTTTCATTTTATTGTGTAATAAGACACAGTGCATATTATTGAGACACAGACACATTGAAACATTATATATATATATATATATATATATATATATATATATATATATATATATATATATATATATATATATATATTATATATATATATATATATATATATATATATATATATATATATATATATATATATATATATATATATATATATATATATATATATATACATATATATATATATATATATATATATATATATATATATATATATATATATATATATATATATATATATATATATATATATATATATATATACATATATATATATATATATATATATATATATATATATATATATATATATATATATATATATATATATATATATATATATATATATATATATATATATATATATATATATATATATATATATATATATATATATATATATATATATATATATATATATATATATATATATATATATATATATATATATATATATATATATATATATATATATATATATATATATATATATATATATATATATATATATATATATATATATATATATATATATATAGGGGGTAAAAACACTTGAAACTATGTAAATCTTTCTAATCAACAAATTGTATTTTTATATAGAGGGCTGCAGCGATCATAATCAATTCCAATGTAGAAATGGAGACTGTATTAACAGCAGCTTTTTCTGTGACGGTCATCATGACTGTATCGACAGCTCAGACGAAGACAACTGTCGTAAGTATAGCAATCGTTTGATATAAGATGATATAAAATTATATTACAAATCTTTAAAGCTTTTAACACTTGTCGGCTACAAAGACACAGACTATATAACATTATTTTTATACTGTTTCCCGTGGCTCACAGCACTAATCACGCTTGAAGCTGATGCAACTGAGACACACAAATCACGCCTCTTAAAAATACTATTATATTATTTGCACTTCTTATGACAAGGCACAATCAACTATTAAGCTACACAGTACACTTAGCGAATTGTTATTTTTGCGTAGGGCAATAAGATAATAAGTGTAAATTAGAATAATGAACCAAGTTGGTATACAGCATGGTACATGACGAGGGGTTCGCGGTCATCGTTTAACGCACCGTGCCATGAGTCGGAATTTACATGTTACGATGGACGCTGTATTCCGCACTTGCGACGATGTGACAATATATATGACTGTTCGGACTTCTCTGATGAACAAAACTGTTACACTTCTGGTATCAAATGCCTACTTAAAATACTTGTAACGAATACACGTAAAATTGTGGCGCTATTTAGTGTTGTAATACTTAAAAATTACAATTTTTTCATTAATTGAATTGGCTATACACAAATATCTGCTAAAATAAGTGAAGGTATACAATTATACGAAAAGCACTTCAGTTCCTTGTAATATTTTGATTTCATCGAAACTTTTCTTTGTATATGCCGTATAAATAGTATTCGTTACAAGATTCCTAACTGTTCGCCCTTGTGGAATGATGAATGCGTGTTCTATATTATAAATTGGTATGACATACCAGAAATTACCCCTACCTTTTTGTAAATTTATGCAACCGATTTCCATTGAGGAAAAGTGTTCAACATATATTTTTTTATAAATAGCGCATCCAATTTTATAAATTATCGCATGGATATTAGGTAGGATGCCCAACCCCTTAATGTAGAGGCATTTTCTTTTTTGTGGAATACTGAAAATTTAAGCCCAATTTTTGATTTATAGAATTATATAGCTTTCACAGATTTTCTTGCATTATGAACGGTTTTTCTTATATCATTAAGCACAATACAAGTAGAGCAATATAAGATTAAGTGTTTGCATGAGTATTTGAGTTTGCATGAGAATAGTATTTTCTCTCATAGTTATATTGACGGCAGCGAAAAGCAAAGAGACATCTGAATTATATCGAAAGTTATTATATTTTTTCAAATCTCATTATTGATGTGACATCTATAATTATATTTGTGTACGTCGTAAAATTTTGCAGTTGTAGCTAAGTATGACTATCAGTTTATTTTTAATTGTTTAAAACTGTTATTTATTAATTAGTACAATAGATGATAGATATATTGTATATGTATGTATATGATAATGAACAATGTAATGTGTATAACAATGCAATGAGTATAATAATAGTCGACAAATTAATTTTTTTTTATTTACTAATGTAACTGTTATACTACCGTTACCTTAAAAGTTTAATAACTAATTTTTGGAGATTTGTACTATAAATTATAAGGAAGTACCCTATTGGTTTTTATTTCTGGCGAAATTTATTATGAATATGATTATTTAATCTTTTCACATATAATTAAATTCAACAAGAGCAGTTTTATTTTGTATATACTTTCTATGTATTTGAATGTTTAAAATTATATATTATATTAGGTACTTTGAGACAACTACTTGTTTTAGTTAAATTATAGTTGTCCTTGATTTGTAACAGCAGTTAGGCAGAAATGAGAGAAGAAATAAAAATAGTAATAGCTTTTTCTGCTGATATTATTTGCAAGTTAGAAGGTTCTATGTAAAAACAGATTTGAAGAATATTCAAATTATTTTTTTTCTTTTATACATTAGTAAAATATAAATTTGCTGTATTTCTAAAATTGAATATAAATTTAATAAATAAATTTGACAATGTTTTGGAATAATATGTTATTGTCATAATAAATGTTACAAACTTCAAGAAGCTAGAGCATTGTTTATATAAAAGTTACTTACAAACTAGAGATTTTGTATAACCGTTTGCTCTTTGCTGCCATCGATATATAAAAATTACTTAACATATTTTTTAGAACGCTGTCGCATTATTTGCTTTATATAGAGACATTGTGATAATTGTGATTCAATAAAATTGTCTATTTATTTCAGCTTGTAGCGATGGTTACTGGCAGTGTTTATCTGGTCAATGTATACCAGCCAACGATTACTGTAATGGATATCCAGACTGCACTGATGTATCGGATGAAACAGACTGTCCTCCGCTTCTTCCACCGTATACAACAGTAAATCCTCAAACTCCATATACTACGCAAGCCCCGATATATCCACCGCATATTACTACACATTCACCTGTCGATAATAGTAAGTACAATATAATTTAAATTATATATTCTAATTTATTTATTTCTCAATATCATTAAAAAAGTTTGACATGAATTAATTTAAAACAAATGTAAGGCTTTATATAGTATTATATTGTATAAAAAACATTTGTTAATTTTTTTTGATATTGAAAATATTTTTTACAAAAAAATATGTGTATTTATTTTTGTACTATAAACAATACATTAAGCGTGGTCCAAAAATAGGGTGTTCACCAAACGAATGGCGTTGTGAGAACGGGCCGTGTATTAAGCAATATCAACGATGTGACGGACACGTGGACTGCCCTTACGACGGATCTGATGAATTCGACTGTCCAGCTGGCAGTAAGCCTTTGAATATACAAGCTACAAATTTACTTAAATGACTGTCCGGACAATAGTACTTAAATATAGACTCAAAGATTATTGGTGGGATTTACTAAAGAAAAATATCTAATATTTTATATAACTTTTAAAAATAATAAATACCTTGGGACTTAAGTGAATGTAAATTTGTCGTTTGTTATTGCGGAAAACTGATAACTGGTGCACTTTTAATGAGCCTGACATATTTTCGAGTATAATAAAAATCGCCTGCTGCATTCGTATGTTTCGCAACTAAATAAGTTAATCTTCTTTAAATAAGTATGATAATTTACTATTATAAGTGACTGTGACTATATAACCCCTAGACACCTTACTTTCGCCTACACCTAACATAATTGTTTTTTGTACCACTACCATCCATGAATGGTTACAAAAAACAAACATATTAATTTATATCTTATTTTATTTGTTAAACAAGAGGACAAACATATTCCTTCTCCGCTACTCTCCTTATTCCTCATTCGCTTTAATATCCTTTACAATAATCGTTGAAGGCTAAGTTGTATGGTAACGAAAAGACAGTATCTTTAACTTTCCATCCTGATCTTTTGCTTGTCGTTGAAAAGAAAGATCTCTCTTGGTTGACATTTCGTGAATATAATAATAATATTAATATTAGATAATTCCTTCGACCCGATCGATCGATCTACTTAATATTTGTAAAAGTATTGAGATACTGCACGCGTTGAAAAATTTATGTTGCGTGTTCTTTGATATCGACTAAAAGTTAAATGTTTAGATAAAACTGAATTTTACGATCCCATGATACTTTAATGATCAAAATTTGAAACAACTATCACGATACTAACATTATTATATGTGAAAATATGACATAATTGTTTAATTATGCGTAATTAAACAATTATGTAATATTTTCAGATATTACTAAACAAGTGTAAATAAATTTAAGCTATTATTAATTTAAGTTGTAAATTGACAAATATTAATTAATATATTAATTAATATTGATTTTGTTAAGCCGACATAAATCTTTGGAAAATATTTATTTATGAGGATCACGTACATTACACATTTACAGGTTTATATGAAGTGATAATGTATTTTTTTCAGGACCGGCTGCATTGAATCTTAAAACCTATCCAGTTGAACAAACAGTTCGCAACGGTGAGTTCTTTTTAAGAATTTTTTTACTAAGATATTTCGTGTAGTAGTAATAATAGTCCCACACTATGAAATATACAATTAACAAGATGACCAATACCATTTTGTCACTATATCTTGGCTAATTTATATATTTAAAATCTTTCTCGTTTACAAGCTGCCTGGGTCGTATACATACGATCTGTCATTAATCATATCTTTTACATAAATATATAAAATTTTATAAAATGTTCTTCAATTATTATTCATACTTATTTCTACATCTTTACAAAAGGCTTGGAAGACAGGTGAGCTTGGTACGAAATAATATTAATGAAAGGTGTTACGTTAGTTTTATTTCAATTATTAGTAGAAATATTGCTACAACAAATATTGATTTAATTTCTTACTGTAATGTAATAATTTTTAAACATTTTGTCTTTTGGTAAATAATTACAGAGAGTTTTTGAAATATACATTTAGTATTTTAATATTATAAATTCTATACTTCAGTCTTTTGGTGATGGCAAAATAGTGGTGATAGTCATTAATACTATAATACTATAATATTATATAAAAATAAATTATGTAATAACAGCGCAAATTAAATATTATATAATAATAAACTATTTTATATTTCTTTCATGGTGGTGGAACAGTCCATAATGGTGAGTCAGTGTATCTATATTAGGGTGCACTATGGGATCAAAATTAACATGTAATGGTTTTGAGTGATATTTATTAATTTTTTGGTTTTAAAATAATTTTTAATCCAAGTTATGGTAACACTACCTTAGATTTTATAATATTTATAATATTGGGATATTAATTTCCTTTCATTTAAACCATTTAAGAATGTATGACTACATTTAACTAAATATATATATATATATATATATATATATATATATATATATATATATATATATATATATATATATATATATATATATATATATATATATATATATATATATATATATATATATATATATATATATATATATATATATATATATATATATATATATACATATATATATATATATATATATATATATATATATATATATATATATATATATATATATATATATATATATATATATATATATATATATATATACACACGTTCACGTAGGTCAATATTATACTTAGTACCATATACTTAATATATATAAGACTGTTAACGCACCTGTGCACATCTGGTGTAACACTGAGTCTATGACGGCCCCTCACTACGAGGTGACCTAATATAAAAATAAAATATTATACGAAATATCCTCATGAGAAATTATCTCTTCATCGATATCTCGTATATAACAATAACAGTGTATATCTTCAATTTGGGACATTTACACATCTCTTCGTTTTTAAACAATATAGTGCATGTAGCTTAAGTATAATATTTAAGCGAAAATTTGAATATTGAACATGACAAATAAAAAATGAAAATTGAAATATTATAAAATTTAATACTCTTGGGAGCAAGGCAGCATGGCTTTTGGGGATAATTCTGACAGCGGGGTTACAAGTGGCAATTCATATATATCCAACTTTAGGAGGCGATGTGGTGTTTGTCTGTCGAGACGAAGGGCCTTTAAGAGCCCCTGTCCGGTGGGTTCGAGAAGGTGGCAGACCTCTCAAAGCGGGATCT